>OZ010797.1:260170052-260792753 GCA_963932465.1 Maratus speciosus
TTTTAGAAACATTTTGACGACTAAGATAAAAAGAGACATCCTTTAAGAAGAGTGGGTGAAAAAAAAGAATTTAAAAATTTTATCTTCCTTACGAGATATTATAAAAATTGATAGGTGGCAATGACCTAGCCCGTATTTTCGCAGGTTCGGAAGAAAGACGCAGTACTTAAGACATGCCAACCTATTTTCAGAAATTATCTTCCATTCTCCCTCGCTAATGTCGACCGAGAGGTTCTGCTCTCAAAGCTGGTAGACGGCGGGGGTGCTTGGTTCGATTCGAACTTAATCACGACCGTTAGCCCAATCGTTCGGAGCTTTCTGTGGTTTTCTTCAAACCTTGGATTTCCTTGCGTAAATACGGGTTAGGTTCCCTTAGAAAGATCCCCACGGAGGGCAAACTCCCCCTCCCTTCGGGCCCATATAGCTCGTGTAGATAATTGGCCGTCATAAACAACACCAAAAACACCCCCTCGCTAGTGTTAAACCTAAGGGATTGCTATGAATTCTTACTTTTAAAATATCTCCTTAAGAAATTAATATTCTTGACTTTTTTTTTTCTTTTCTTTTTTTTTTTTTTTTTTTTTTGTATTTTTTATAAAGGATGTCTCTTTTTTTACTTCGTTATTTTAAATATATGCTCAATTTAATATTTTATGAGTTAAAATAGCACGACCTGTGAATAAGACTAACACTTTAGATAAAATTAAGAATGTATTTTAGAAACATTTTGACGACTAAGATAAAAAGAGACATCCTTTAAGAAGAATGGGTGAAAAAAAAGAATTTAAAAATTTTATCTTCCTTACGAGATATTATAAAAATTGATAGGTGGCAATGACCTAGCCCGTATTTTCGCAGGTTCGGAAGAAAGACGCAGTACTTAAGACATGGCCAACCTATTTTCAGAAATTATCTTCCATTCTCCCTCGCTAATGTCGACCGAGAGGTTCTGCTCTCAAAGCTGGTAGACGGCGGGGGTGCTTGGTTCGATTCGAACTTAATCACGCCCGTTAGCCTAATCGTTCGGAGCTTTCTGTGGTTTTCTTCAAACCTTGGATTTCCTTGCGTAAATACGGGTTAGGTTCCCTTAGAAAGATCCCCACGGAGGGCAAACTCCCCCTCCCTTCGGGCCCATATAGCTCGTGTAGATAATTGGCCGTCATAAACAACACCAAAAACACCCCCTCGCTAGTGTTAAACCTAAGGGATTGCTATGAATTCTTACTTTTAAAATATCTCCTTAAGAAATTAATATTCTTGACTTTTTTTTTTTTTCCTTTTTTTTTTTTTTTTTTGTATTTTTTATAAAGGGTGTCTCTTTTTTTACTTCGTTATTTTAAATATATGCTCAATTTAATATTTTATGAGTTAAAATAGCACGATCTGTGAATAAGACTAACACTTTAGATAAAATTAAGAATGTATTTTAGAAACATTTTGACGACTAAGATAAAAAGAGACATCCTTTAAGAAGAGTGGGTGAAAAAAAAGCATTTAAAAATTTTATCTTCCTTACGAGATATTATAAAAATTGATAAGTGGCAATGACCTAGCCCGTATTTTCGCAGGTTCGGAAGAAAGACGCAGTACTTAAGACATGCCAACCTATTTTCAAAAATTATCTTCCATTCTCCCTCGCTAATGTCGACCGAGAGGTTCTGCTCTCAAAGCTGGTAGACGGCGGGGGTGCTTGGTTCGATTCGAACTTAATCACGCCCGTTGGCCTAATCGTTCGGAGCTTTCTGTGGTTTTCTTCAAACCTTGGATTTCCTTGCGTAAATACGGGTTAGGTTCCCTTAGAAAGATCCCCACGGAGGGCAAACTCCCCCTCCCTTCGGGCCCATATAGCTCGTGTAGATAATTGGCCGTCATAAACAACACCAAAAACACCCCCTCGCCAGTGTTAAACCTAAGGGATTGCTATGAATTCTTACTTTTAAAATATCTCCTTAAGAAATTAATATTCTTGACTCTTTTTTTTTTTTTTTTTTTTTTTTGTATTTTTTATAAAGGGTGTCTCTTTTTTTACTTCGTTATTTTAAATATATGCTCAATTTAATATTTTATGAGTTAAAATAGCACGACCTGTGAATAAGACTAGCACTTTAGATAAAATTAAGAATGTATTTTAGAAACATTTTGACGACTAAGATAAAAAGAGACATCCTTTAAGAAGAGTGGGTGAAAAAAAAGAATTTAAAAATTTTATCTTCCTTACGAGATATTATAAAAATTGATGGGTGGCAATGACCTAGCCCGTATTTTCGCAGGTTCGGAAGAAAGACGCAGTACTTAAGACATGCCAACCTATTTTCAGAAATTATCTTTCATTCTCCCTCACTAATGTCGACCGAGAGGTTCTGCTCTCAAAGCTGGTAGACGGCGGGGGTGCTTGGTTCGATTCGAACTTAATCACGCCCGTTGGCCTAATCGTTCGGAGCTTTCTGTGGTTTTCTTCAAACCTTGGATTTCCTTGCGTAAATACGGGTTAGGTTCCCTTAGAAAGATCCCCACTGAGGGCAAACTCCCCTCCCTTCGGGCCCATATAGCTCGTGTAGATAATTGGCCGTCATAAACAACACCAAAAACACCCCCTCGCTAGTGTTAAACCTAAGGGATTGCTATGAATTCTTACTTTTAAAATATCTCCTTAAGAAATTAATATTCTTGACTTTTTTTTTTTCTTTTTTTTTCTTTTCTTTTTTTTTTTTTTTTTGTATTTTTTATAAAGGGTGTCTCTTTTTTTACTTCGTTATTTTAAATATATGCTCAATTTAATATTTTATGAGTTAAAATAGCACGACCTGTGAATAAGACTAGCACTTTAGATAAAATTAAGAATGTATTTTAGAAACATTTTGACGACTAAGATAAAAAGGTACATCCTTTAAGAAGAGTGGGTGAAAAAAAAGAATTTAAAAATTTTATCTTCCTTACGAGATATTATAAAAATTGATAGGTGGCAATGACCTAGCCCGTATTTTCGCAGGTTCGGAAGAAAGACGCAGTACTTAAGACATGCCAACCTATTTTCAAAAATTATCTTCCATTCTCCCTCGCTAATGTCGACCGAGAGGTTCTGCTCTCAAAGCTGGTAGACGGCGGGGGTGCTTGGTTCGATTCGAACTTAATCACGCCCGTTGGCCTAATCGTTCGGAGCTTTCTGTGGTTTTCTTCAAACCTTGGATTTCCTTGCGTAAATACGGGTTAGGTTCCCTTAGAAAGATCCCCACGGAGGGCAAACTCCCCCTCCCTTCGGGCCCATATAGCTCGTGTAGATAATTGGCCGTCATAAACAACACCAAAAACACCCCCTCGCTAGTGTTAAACCTAAGGGATTGCTATGAATTCTTACTTTTAAAATATCTCCTTAAGAAATTAATATTCTTGACTTTTTTTTTTCTTTTTTTTTTTTTTTTTTTTGTATTTTTTATAAAGGGTGTCTCTTTTTTTACTTCGTTATTTTAAATATATGCTCAATTTAATATTTTATGAGTTAAAATAGCACGACCTGTGAATAAGACTAACACTTTAGATAAAATTAAGAATGTATTTTAGAAACATTTTGACGACTAAGATAAAAAGAGACATCCTTTAAGAAGAGTGGGTGAAAAAAAAGAATTTAAAAATTTTATCTTCCTTACGAGATATTATAAAAATTAATAGGTGGCAATGACCTAGCCCGTATTTTCGCAGGTTCGGAAGAAAGACGCAGTACTTAAGACATGCCAACCTATTTTCAGAAATTATCTTCCATTCTCCCTCACTAATGTCGACCGAGAGGTTCTGCTCTCAAAGCTGGTAGACGGCGGGGGTGCTTGGTTCGATTCGAACTTAATCACGCCCGTTGGCCTAATCGTTCGGAGCTTTCTGTGGTTTTCTTCAAACCTTGGATTTCCTTGCGTAAATACGGGTTAGGTTCCCTTGGAAAGATCCCCACGGAGGGCAAACTCCCCTCCCTTCGGGCCCATATAGCTCGTGTAGATAATTGGCCGTCATAAACAACACCAAAAACACCCCCTCGCTAGTGTTAAACCTAAGGGATTGCTATGAATTCTTACTTTTAAAATATCTCCTTAAGAAATTAATATTCTTGACTTTTTTTTTTCCTTTTTTTTTTTTTTTTTTTTGTATTTTTTATAAAGGGTGTCTCTTTTTTTACTTCGTTATTTTAAATATATGCTCAATTTAATATTTTATGAGTTAAAATAGCACGATCTGTGAATAAGACTAACACTTTAGATAAAATTAAGAATGTATTTTAGAAACATTTTGACGACTAAAATAAAAAGAGACATCCTTTAAGAAGAGTGGGTGAAAAAAAAGAATTTAAAAATTTTATCTTCCTTACGAGATATTATAAAAATTAATAGGTGGCAATGACCTAGCCCGTATTTTCGAAGGTTCGGAAGAAAGACGCAGTACTTAAGACATGCCAACCTATTTTCAGAAATTATCTTCCATTCTCCCTCACTAATGTCGACCGAGAGGTTCTGCTCTCAAAGCTGGTAGACGGCGGGGGTGCTTGGTTCGATTCGAACTTAATCACGCCCGTTGGCCTAATCGTTCGGAGCTTTCTGTGGTTTTCTTCAAACCTTGGATTTCCTTGCGTAAATACGGGTTAGGTTCCCTTAGAAAGATCCCCACGGAGGGCAAACTCCCCTCCCTTCGGGCCCATATAGCTCGTGTAGATAATTGGCCGTCATAAACAACACCAAAAACACCCCCTCGCTAGTGTTAAACCTAAGGGATTGCTATGAATTCTTACTTTTAAAATATCTCCTTAAGAAATTAATATTCTTGACTTTTTTTTTTTTTTTTTTTTTTTTTTTTGTATTTTTTATAAAGGATGTCTCTTTTTTTACTTCGTTATTTTAAATATATGCTCAATTTAATATTTTATGAGTTAAAATAGCACGACCTGTGAATAAGACTAACACTTTAGATAAAATTAAGAATGTATTTTAGAAACATTTTGACGACTAAGATAAAAAGAGACATCTTTTAAGAAGAGTGGGTGAAAAAAAAGAATTTAAAAATTTTATCTTCCTTACGAGATATTATAAAAATTGATAGGTGGCAATGACCTAGCCCGTATTTTCGCGGGTTCGGAAGAAAGACGCAGTACTTAAGACATGCCAACCTATTTTCAGAAATTATCTTCCATTCTCCCTCGCTAATGTCGACCGAGAGGTTCTGCTCTCAAAGCTGGTAGACGGCGGGGGTGCTTGGTTCGATTCGAACTTAATCACAACCGTTAGCCTAATCGTTCGGAGCTTTCTGTGGTTTTCTTCAAACCTTGGATTTCCTTGCGTAAATACGGGTTAGGTTCCCTTAGAAAGATCCCCACGGGGGGCAAACTCCCCCTCCCTTCGGGCCCATATAGCTCGTGTAGATAATTGGCCGTCATAAACAACACCAAAAACACCCCCTCGCTAGTGTTAAACCTAAGGGATTGCTATGAATTCTTACTTTTAAAATATCTCCTTAAGAAATTAAAATTCTTGACTTTTTTTTTCTTTTTTTTTTTTTTTTTGTATTTTTTATAAAGGGTGTCTCTTTTTTTACTTCGTTATTTTAAATATATGCTCAATTTAATATTTTATGAGTTAAAATAGCACGACCTGTGAATAAGACTAACACTTTAGATAAAATTAAGAATGTATTTTAGAAACATTTTGACGACTAAGATAAAAAGAGACATCCTTTAAGAAGAGTGGGTGAAAAAAAAGAATTTAAAAATTTTATCTTCCTTACGAGATATTATAAAAATTGATAGGTGGCAATGACCTAGCCCGTATTTTCGCAGGTTCGGAAGAAAGACGCAGTACTTAAGACATGCCAACCTATTTTCAGAAATTATCTTCCATTCTCCCTCGCTAATGTCGACCGAGAGGTTCTGCTCTCAAAGCTGGTAGACGGCGGGGGTGCTTGGTTCGATTCGAACTTAATCACGACCGTTAGCCCAATCGTTCGGAGCTTTCTGTGGTTTTCTTCAAACCTTGGATTTCCTTGCGTAAATACGGGTTAGGTTCCCTTAGAAAGATCCCCACGGAGGGCAAACTCCCCCTCCCTTCGGGCCCATATAGCTCGTGTAGATAATTGGCCGTCATAAACAACACCAAAAACACCCCCTCGCTAGTGTTAAACCTAAGGGATTGCTATGAATTCTTACTTTTAAAATATCTCCTTAAGAAATTAATATTCTTGACTTTTTTTTTTTTCTTTTTTTTTTTTTTTTTTTTTTTTGTATTTTTTATAAAGGGTGTCTCTTTTTTTACTTCGTTATTTTAAATATATGCTCAATTTAATATTTTATGAGTTAAAATAGCACGACCTGTGAATAAGACTAACACTTTAGATAAAATTAAGAATGTATTTTAGAAACATTTTGACGACTAAGATAAAAAGAGACATCCTTTAAGAAGAGTGGGTGAAAAAAAAGAATTTAAAAATTTTATCTTCCTTACGAGATATTATAAAAATTGATAGGTGGCAATGACCTAGCCCGTATTTTCGCAGGTTCGGAAGAAAGACGCAGTACTTAAGACATGCCAACCTATTTTATGAAATTATCTTCCATTCTCCCTCGCTATTTCGACCGAGAGGTTCTGCTCTCAAAGCTGGTAGACGGCGGGGGTGCTTGGTTCGATTCGAACTTAATCACGCCCGTTAGCCTAATCGTTCGGAGCTTTCTGTGGTTTTCTTCAAACCTTGGATTTCCTTGCGTAAATACGGGTTAGGTTCCCTCAGAAAGATCCCCACGGAGGGCAAACTCCCCCTCCCTTCGGGCCCATATAGCTCGTGTAGATATTTGGCCGTCATAAACAGCACCAAAAACACCCCCTCGCTAGTGTTAAACCTAAGGGATTGCTATGAATTCTTACTTTTAAAATATCTCCTTAAGAAATTAATATTCTTGACTTTTTTTTTTCTTTTTTTTTTTTTTTTTTGTATTTTTTATAAAGGGTGTCTCTTTTTTTACTTCGTTATTTTAAATATATGCTCAATTTAATATTTTATGAGTTAAAATAGCACGACCTGTGAATAAGACTAACACTTTAGATAAAATTAAGAATGTATTTTAGAAACATTTTGACGACTAAGATAAAAAGAGACATCCTTTAAGAAGAGTGGGTGAAAAAAAAGAATTTAAAAATTTTATCTTCCTTACGAGATATTATAAAAATTGATAGGTGGCAATGACCTAGCCCGTATTTTCGCAGGTTCGGAAGAAAGACGCAGTACTTAAGACATGCCAACCTATTTTCAGAAATTATCTTCCATTCTCCCTCGCTAATGTCGACCGAGAGGTTCTGCTCTCAAAGCTGGTAGACGGCGGGGGTGCTTGGTTCGATTCGAACTTAATCACGACCGTTAGCCTAATCGTTCGGAGCTTTCTGTGGTTTTCTTCAAACCTTGGATTTCCTTGCGTAAATACAGGTTAGGTTCCCTTAGAAAGATCCCCACGGAGGGCAAACTCCCCCTCCCTTCGGGCCCATATAGCTCGTGTAGATAATTGGCCGTCATAAACAACACCAAAAACACCCCCTCGCTAGTGTTAAACCTAAGGGATTGCTATGAATTCTTACTTTTAAAATATCTCCTTAAGAAATTAATATTCTTGACTTTTTTTTTTCTTTTTTTTTTTTTTTTTTTGTATTTTTTATAAAGGGTGTCTCTTTTTTTACTTCGTTATTTTAAATATATGCTCAATTTAATATTTTATGAGTTAAAATAGCACGACCTGTGAATAAGACTAACACTTTAGATAAAATTAAGAATGTATTTTAGAAACATTTTGACGACTAAGATAAAAAGAGACATCTTTTAAGAAGAGTGGGTGAAAAAAAAGAATTTAAAAATTTTATCTTCCTTACGAGATATTATAAAAATTGATAGGTGGCAATGACCTAGCCCGTATTTTCGCAGGTTCGGAAGAAAGACGCAGTACTTAAGACATGCCAACCTATTTTCAGAAATTATCTTCCATTCTCCCTCGCTAATGTCGACCGAGAGGTTCTGCTCTCAAAGCTGGTAGACGGCGGGGGTGCTTGGTTCGATTCGAACTTAATCACGCCCGTTGGCCTAATCGTTCGGATCTTTCTGTGGTTTTCTTCAAACCTTGGATTTCCTTGCGTAAATACGGGTTAGGTTCCCTTAGAAAGATCCCCACGGAGGGCAAACTCCCCCTCCCTTCGGGCCCATATAGCTCGTGTAGATAATTGGCCGTCATAAACAACACCAAAAACACCCCCTCGCTAGTGTTAAACCTAAGGGATTGCTATGAATTCTTACTTTTAAAATATCTCCTTAAGAAATTAATATTCTTGACTTTTTTTTTTTTCTTTTTTTTTTTTTTTTTTGTATTTTTTATAAAGGGTGTCTCTTTTTTTACTTCGTTATTTTAAATATATGCTCAATTTAATATTTTATGAGTTAAAATAGCACGACCTGTGAATAAGACTAACACTTTAGATAAAATTAAGAATGTATTTTAGAAACATTTTGACGACTAAGATAAAAAGAGACATCCTTTAAGAAGAGTGGGTAAAAAAAAGAATTTAAAAATTTTATCTTCCTTACGAGATATTATAAAAATTGATAGGTGGCAATGACCTAGCCCGTATTTTCGCAGGTTCGGAAGAAAGACGCAGTACTTAAGACATGCCAACCTACACTGAGAAAAATGACGCTTTCAAATCTGAGTAAATCGATGTTTTCATTTTATTTTGAAACTTTTTGTTTCAAATATGAAAACCCAATGCTTTCAATTTTGAAATACCAGCCATACTCAGTTTCAAACAAAATTACTTTTTATTCGTTAAATGGGGTAAATTTCACCAAGGTAGTTCAATTTATTAACATTAATCACTATTTCTTATGATTTCGAATGAAGCGCTCCTGTCAGTAATATTTTATTACATGAAACGTGGCGAACTACATTTTTATTGTGTCCGCGGAAGAACATTTAAAAACCGTCGTAAGGTGAGATCGCAGAAGCGGAAGCGTAGAGGTTTTTTTGTTGTTGTTGTTGCTGCTCTACTCAAGGTTGCAAATGGACGATCACGTTAACGAAAGACTTCGGCAGTGGAATTTGGAAGAATTCGTCGACAATTTTGAAAGTAAGTTCATTCATTTTGTTGTTGTCGAAATTTTTTCCCATATTTTTATTGTTTTCACAATTTCTGTAAGTTGTCTTAAGATTAGGGTTAGCTATACACGATGTTTCACATTCGGCATTTTGATGATTGTAACATTAATGTTTTTGTCTTCATTTGTTCTTTCTGTTATTTTGACTACTAATTTTGATATATAATGCTTTATTTTTCATATAAAAATGATAATTTCAATCGTTAGACTATGAAACCCACGTAATCAACTTAATGTTTATTTGGCGCTTAAATTTTCACTTCGTTTATGAAATCCAATTTTTATTTAGATTCCCCGCCCCCTTCCCTCTTAAAGTTAGTTGCAACATTTGTTAAAAGCAGTAAATGAAACAAACAAGATTTTCCCTTTATGATTTGAAATTCAGTATTCTGTTTTTATATTGATAGCATATTATGAAGTTTAAAATAATGTGCATTACGATTTTTATATAAATACGTTTAATAGAATGAAAATAAGAGAATTTTTTTCTCATATTTAGTTATTCTCCGAAAATAACCGTACCCATAGAGTTTAATCTCACAAATATTCTGTATTCTTTTGTATTTATCTCAGCCAAATAATGAATTATTCTAGTTCTTAATCTTCCTTATTAATGAATTAAAATAAATATTAATGTTATAAATAGAGATGCACCGAATATTCGGTATCTATTCGGTATTCGGCCATGTTACCGAATATTCGGTTTGGCCGATTATCAAGCTATTCGGTATGCCGAATATCGAAGTATTCGGCTAAAAAAACTTTTTAAACATTTTATTAAAAACCGTATACAACTTCTAAGTTTAAGAGTCAACTTAAAAAGATATTCAGAATAATTAGAAACAGAATCATATTTAAATAAAAGAGAATGATTTTACATTATTTATTTGCTGTTTGTTAAGTATTATTTAAGAAAATTAACCAATCACAAGGATTTTCATAGGAATTAATTATGTACAGATGCAAGTTTCTGAATATTTTCCCGTAAATAATCTGTTTCTTTCTAAGATTTTCAGAACAACGTTTACAATCTCTGAAAAGGATTTCCCACTCCAGACACTGATGTAGAATGCATTAAAAAACTTCCTTGCTTAATCAAAGGGAGTAGAACAGTTATTCTTGTTAAGTTGCCACCATATAAAATTTGAATACATTGTATTATTTATTTACTTTTACTTTAGTCTCTTCCTGACCAACAAATAATATATGATCCTGCACAATATTTTCACAATTTCTCTTTGATTTTAAAATGTTTCTTTTAGAATTTAAGAAAATTTTATTCATCTGTTTTAATTCTCAGAAGAAGCCGTGAAATTTAAAATTTTACTAATTAAAAAAGGTTTATAACTATCCTCTTCTTGAATAACTCAAAACAGATTTTTTTCAGCATAAAGTTTACGGTACTTTTCGGTTAGCTGGGCGCCAGTGTTATATATATATATATATATATATACATACATACATGTATATATACATTATATATCTATGCATATGTTTTATATATACACACACATAGTATATATGTATATAAATATGTATGTATACATATTTATGTATACATAATACTGCCGGCCAGCTAACCGAAAAGTACCAAGTTTACTTGAAAAAAGCTCTTTATTAAAATAAAAGTTTCTGTTTTAAATATTATCTAAAATTGTTTTAAAATTTAACATTTTAATGGCTATAAACTTTGAAATATAAAAGTATTCGATGAGCCAAATATTCGGTATTCACTTCACATGTAGGCCGAATATTCGGTGCATCCCTAGGCACCAAAAAAAAAATTGCTGATAAAAAGCTTCGAAATTGATTTGATTCTGTACTGTTGCACATGTTTTCATACGTACTGGAAATTATTAAGTGTATAAATGTATGCATGTTGTTTCTGTAAGATATTTTAATACCATATAACATTTGACTTTAGCATTTGTCATGTATTTAATTTCTTCCTGATTGAATAATATGTAGGGTAGATGTGCCAGTAGTAGACACGCTTTAATGTTTTTGGTTTATAAAAAAAATAACCAATAAACTTTTAGCATTATTTTGTTTTTTCAAAACTCCCTCTTGCATGTTTTATAATCTGGATTATTATTGACACCCTTAATCAAATCAATCATTAAACAGAAAATAATGTTTCAAAGTTTATGCAGTTTTTCAGTGAAAATCTTAATGAAGATTCTATGAGCCGGCTTCATTTAATAAATTTATATATTCTTCAATTTTTTTGAAATATTTGAATATTTTTAATGGAGTAGTAATAGAAAATAGATAAGCTAAAACCTTTTAAAATCTCCAAATGCACAAACACAGCGGTAGAAATGATTAAAAAAAGTCACTGGTCCCAAGGACCAGTAAACATCAGAGTTTACTGGTCCGCAGACATCATCACTGGCCCTCTACATAAAATTATATTAAGTACCTTTAACACTTTGAGTGACCCCCCCCCCCCCTCTCCTCCTCCGAGAATATAAACCAAACTTCCTTTCAGTTACCCAAAATTTTCGGCATAATAAATTGTAAAATTATAATTTGCTAAAATTTAAATAAGTAGTACATTAACAAAAACTGAAATTATTAATTATGTATTTTATTTCCGTTTATTTATTTTAACTGGCTAAGTTTTTATGCTTATTGTAATGTTTGGTTGCGGTTTTTGTCAGGGATGGGAAAATTTAAGTTTACCTGTCAGAGAGGGAAAAAAGTTACTTGCTTCATCGGAATGTTAAAAGACATATTGAATAGATTTTTTTTTTTTTTTTAACCGAAATTTTTCTAATTTACCAATGTTTTTGAAGACAAAATAATATTTTGTATTTATCGCTAATGCTGCTTGGGGACAAGCATTAACAAATGTTATTAAATACAAGAATATTGTTTTGAATTTTTGCTTTATGGGCATGCAGTGCTCATACATGCAGTATTTTTTACTTACTGCCACATGCATGCACAATTTTTTTTTATTTTTTTCAGGGTTGTAATTTTAACCGGTCAAAATTGATTTTGACCAGGACACTGGATAAAAGTGGTTTTAACCGTCCAAAATTGGTCAAAAGTGGTCAGAAATGGTCAAAACTGTTAAAAATGGTCTTAATTTTAATAATTATTTTTTCTTTGCAATTAAAAGTAACTTAATAAGTAATAAAAGTAACAGGCAGTTAAAAAAATAATACACTGATAAGTTAAGGAGGCTCATTAGTAAAATATGCTTATGCAATACAATAAGAAAGCTAGATCCATAATTGCCCTATCATTGTTAATAGTGTATCAACAGGGAAAAAAAATCGTTCTTCCTTTCAGCTGATGCTAAAGAAGAGGTAGAACAGGGTTGGCACGGTTTAAACCAAGTGGTTTTAACCATGGTTTAAACCACGGTTTAAACCAATTGGTTTTTTTGTCAAAAAAACCATTTGGTTTTTTTAGAAAAAGTCTAATATAATATTTTCTCTTGTTTGTAATTTAATTGTTTTAAATTATAGATAGAAGTAATTTCTACTTTTAACACTTCATCTCAGCAGTCAACATGAGACATAATGAGCCTAGGTCATGTTTCTATGCATGTAGAAGGAAAATTAGCATGTGCTGATGAACATATCTGGTACTCTAAAGATTTTCCTTAAAACATGTGAAATTAGAAAAGATAAAATAGATAAATATTATTCAATATTTAGCATAAAATATTTTCATTTAAAAAATGCAGATTATTTACAGCAGTTAATAACAAAATACAATGATCTTTAAGATTTTGGTTAAGGCTGTTCTTAACTGCTCTGCTCAACAAGCGCAAAACGTTTTGACATATTTACAAATTCATTTTTTAACGGAAAGGTATAAAATTGGAAAGCCTGGCCACAGAAGCGATTTGGAATTGAACTGTTTTTTCCATCTTTTGATCAATCGATTACCTATTGAGTTATCAGCAAATTCGATCACGTGACAAACCCGTTTTTCGCCTGCTCTTGAGAGCTTTTTCTCCCTTTGCGAGGAAATTCAGTTCAAAACGCCCACTTTGACTATTTTTTGAAAGATCTATTGAGTTAGCAAAAAAATGGAAAAAACAGCTCAATTACATAGTTTCTGAACAACAACACCAGCTAGTTTCGATCATTTTCGCACAAAAATAAATTAAAACTTATGTCAGGAAGTTGCCTTTTTGGATTTGAGAACAGCCTTGTAAAAGAAAATTTTCTGGATTGGGATTGGGGAAGATTATCCTTAAAGAATTTAAAAGAGTAGCTTAAGATATCAAATTGAACAACACAGCTTGCAAAAATTGAATGCTATTTATAGCATTTCAGTAATACCAATCAATCTTTTCTGTTAGTTGCTGAATCTAATGGCCAAAAATGTTGACTTGGACACTGGGAGTTATCACTCAGAAAACAAAATAACCAGAAGTATTTGGATATTAAAAAAAAATAATAATAATAACAACCACAGAATAATATATTATATTCATGAAATTGCATCAAATGTTTATTGATTGATTATTATATTATTAATCAAAGGATTCTTCATACGATTTGCAAGGTATCAATGTTTCACTGCGTAGACCAGTTTACTTTGAACATAAGACATAGGTGTTACTAATAATGTTTAAATTAGAAATGATTTCAATTTTCTATATAATTGATTGTAATTATTTAATTTAAATATTTTCTGAAGTTATATTACTTACATAATAGCCAAAAATGTTTATTTTATCAACAGATATGCATCTGTATACAATAGGAAATTATATTTAAAAAAACCCGGTTTAAACCAAAAAAACCTGGTTTAAACCAAATAAACCGGTTTTTTTGGTTTTTTACAAAAAAACCCGGTTTTTTTCCAACCCTGGGTAGAAAACAAGTTTAGTTTGCTTGTAAAGTAAGAAGTTTTGTAAGTGACAATGAAAACAAGATGAAACGCATGAGAGGATTTTCAAAATGCATATAGAGACGAACTGTTTATTTCTTATGGATGTGCTGCACAGAGTCAGATAATATAGACGAACACGAGAACGCTGTTCGCAGAAAATTTTCAAAGTTTGCAGACAGTTCTGATGGTTTCTTTTACAAATTTCTTCATTAAAAAAAATTATCAAGACCCCGGGGGAGAATCAGTGCGAGGCCCGTCGCAGACTCTTGAGAAGGTCTGCAGACTATTTTTCAACTGGAGGAAAAAAAAGTTATCTAGAAATTATTTGCCATGTACCATGGTACAGTATTTTTTAGAAGAAGTGCCGCGGCATATATATTTATAAAACTTAAAAATATTGTAAGTATGGCGCTTATGCCGGAACGGCAGGTACGATGCTTTTTTTTTCTCCTGCTAGGGCCGGTAGCAGAAACAGTGTAGCACTGAAGCAGGTGCTGTAGATTATTTTAGGCTTTGCACATTAATTTAACAGATTAAAAATAAATTTTGTGTTAAAAAGTAAATGTTAAATGTTGATCTCTTTTAAATAAAGTTTATTTGGTTGGAAAGTTTTGCGATTGTTTATGCGCTTGTTTAGCGTTTCTCTGCGATTTGCGGCAATTTTTTTTACATTCGAAAGGGCAATTCAGTTTTAATATCTTAGTAAATATTATCCTCTTTTCAATAAAGTTTAATTCAGAACCCCCCAGTTGAGTGCATGTAATGTAATGCGAGGGATTGGAAAGAGGGCTTTTTCATTTTTGCTGTTAGCAGTGATGTAGGACTCAGGAGGGGCGTGGTGTTTTTTTGCAGAAAATTTTTAAGAAATTATTTGAGTTCGCAGACAGTTTTGCATTTTATCTAAGTCTGGTGCTGCACATTACTTGAATCTTGTAGGACAAGATATTATAAACACAAACAAAGTTAATTCAATAATGAAGCATGTTATTGAAATGAAAAATTGCAGATGAGCATGAAGATAATATTGATAACATTGTTAAAATCATTAACAACGTATACAAAGAAGTAAAACATTTATAAAATCAACTTAAGCCTATTTCCCTTGCTTTAGATAAACTTAAAAAAGAAGATGCTACTATATCTGATGCATGCGACGAATGGTTAAGATTGCTAAAAGAAAAAGATCTTGAAACTTATTCTAAAATGATACAGTCTCGATAAAAGAGCTTGTGTATAAAAAATAATTAAAACATTTGTGTTGTATCTTGGTGTTGTAATTTATGTTATGGCTTTTTTAAATTTGGTATTTGCTGGTGTTATGTTACTTATATTATGACATTTTTAACAAATGTTAACTTTGTTTTTAACATATGCTAGTAAAATATATTTGATTAGTAGTAAATAAATTGAATAGTCAATTTCAGTGGTCAAAATGGTCAAAATTGATTTTGACCAGGACGGTTAAAACCGGTTTAAACCGCTGGTTAAAATCACCATGGTTAAAACCGAGACAACCCTGATTTTTTTACTATTTGCTTTTTACAAATTCCCTTTCCCCTCTCTTTTTTTGAGAAATAACGTTTGGAAAATGTTGGTATTTTGTTTTGAAAATATCATTGTTTTTGATTGGACTTAGATCAATTTTAATATTTATATGAATCTCAGAATCATTATCATTACAAAATTTTATACTATTTGCTTTTTACAAATTTCTCTTCCCCCTCCCCCATCTCTCTCGCTCTCTCTTTTTTCATAAAATAACATTTGGAGAACTTTGGTATTTTGTTTGTAAAAGCATGTTAAAAGATAGATTGAATAGATCTTTATTTTTTTATTTTATTTTTTTTTTTTAACCAAAATTTTTCTAATTTACCGATGTTTTTGAAGACAAAATAATATTTTGTATTTATCGCTAATGCTGCTTGGGGACAAGTATTATAACAAATGTTATTAAATACAAGAATATTGTTTTGAATTTTTAATATTATCTGTTAACCTTATATTAATTTTTATAATGAAATTGAATGAGTTTTTGAATATCCCTTGCATATTCTCCCTTGATCGTCTGTCATCTTTTTTGTTATGACCGACATTTTTTTTAGCGATTTTGCAACCCTGACTATTTTCAGCGGTAGAATTGATTTAAAAAAATCACTGATCCCAAGGACCAGTAAACATCAGAGTTTACTGGTCTGCAGACATCGTTACTGGACTGCTACATAAAATTATATAAGTACCTTAACCCTTTGAGTGACACCCCCCACCCCTCTCCTCCGCCGAGAATATAAACCAAACTTCCTTTCAGTTACCCAAAATTTTCGGCATAATAAAATGTAAAATTATAATTTGCTAAAAATTAAATAAATAGTACATAAACAAAAACTGAAATTATTATGTTTTTTATTTCCGTCTATTTATTTTAACTGACTAAGTATTTATGCAAATTTTATGCTTATTGTAATGTTTGGTTGCAGTTTTCTCAGGGATGGGAAAATTTACGTTTACCTGTCAAAGAGGGGGAAAAGTTACTGTTAGTTACTGGTCCTTCGGACCACTAAATTTTTTAAATTAGTGGTCCGATTGAATTTTTAGTGATCTCGGACCAGCGGACCACCAAGGATTTCGAACGCTGAAACACATACAGTACCATGACACAAAAAACTACATACGGCCGTTCCAAGGATTCTTGGATCTCCTTCTTCAGTGCGAGGGGCGCGGGGGTGAATCACAAAAATAGCCAGGGTCTATAACCGAGGGATTCTTTGACCTCATTTTAATCTTTTAATATTTTTTTTTATCACACTGAGAAAGGGGATTCAAGAATACTCTTTGAAACGGCCGTATGTGGTTTTTTGTGTCATGGTATTGTACGTATTTGTGCATTTGAACATTGTAAAAGGTTTTAGCTTATGCATTAAAGCTCGCACAAGATGGTTGATTTATAGTAATAGATAACTTATAGTAATAGAAAACTTTAAATTTTATGAATATACTAATGGCCATTTACAAAATTTCATTTATTTTTTAGGTTTATTATCATTTATTTTTTAGGTCCATTACTGGAACACTTAATTAGTCAATTTCCAGTAATGGACACCCCATGTAGACATTGCTAAAAAATGCAATTTCAGTAATGTTCATACAGTATCTGTTATCTTATTAACTTAAACATATAAACGGATCATTGTATATACCCTGTATTATAAGATGCAAACATTACACGACACTTTATTGTACAGTAAGTAAATTAGTAGTGATAGGGATGCACCGAATATTCGGTATTCGGACATCTCACCGAATATTGGCGCACCGAATACTGAAAAAAACCTTGCACAACTTCTAATTTTAACTGTCAACTTATAATGATATCCAGAACAATTAAATAAATAGAATTATATTTAAATAAAAAAAATAATAATTTTACATTATTTGCTGTTTGTAAAATTAAAGTTAAGAAAATTAGTAAATTAATGTTTAAAAAAAAAAGATTTTCTTGACCACATTATCTTTATTAAAAGTTTGTTGAAAGATTTTAGGATCGCAAATTTCAGAGACTAATCTAGGATGCCATTTAAAATTTTCCTTGCTGAGTTGCCATCATTTGTATAGATTGTATTATTTATTTTTACTTTAGTCGCTTCCGGACAAATAAAGAGTATATATGACCCTGTGAAGTTTTTCTTCCAATTTTTTTCACAATTTCTCTTTGATTTTAAAATGTTTGTTTCAGAATTTAAGAAAATATTCATTTGCTTTAATTCACAGATGAAGTCATGAAATTTAAAATTTTATTAATTAAAAAAGTTTATAACTATCCTATTCTTAAGTAACTCAAAGTAGATTTTTGTTTCAGTATAAAGTTTACTTATAAAAAGCTCCTGTTTATCCAAATGTTATTTTCTGTATTAAGTATTATGTATTTTTTTAAATTAATATTTTAATGCCTTTGAAATAATTTGTCCAGCCGAATATTCGGTAATTCGGTTCGCCTGTAGGCCGAATATTCGACATTCGGCCAAAATCACTATTCGGTGCATCCCTATAAATTAGCAAAATAAAATAAATAAATAAAAATAAAAACATACAATCACGGGTGATTCTGTTCTAAATTTTTCGAAAATTTAAATCTTCGGTTATGAAAGTTTTAAAATATCGGCCATCCGTCTGAAAATTCAGACATAAAAAAATCCTAAATTTTGACAAATGGGAACCAAAAAAATCCATTTTATCAATACATCATGGGGAAAGTGCGAATTTTGTCAAAGCATTGCAGTGAAAAATGAAAATTCCGTCAAAGGATCACAGGGGAAAACGTGAATTTCGTCAAAGTATCGTGTGGAAAAAACGTGCTTTTCATCAAGAGATCGCTGAAAAAGAACTCAAATTTTGTAAAAGGATCACACAAAAATGCTAATATCATCAAAGGATTACAAAAAAACACTAATTTTGTCAAAGGACTGTATAAAATACCTGAATTTCATCAGAGGATGATGGATAAAAGCCTGAAGTTCATCAAATGATGATGGAAAAAAGCTTGAATTTCATCAATGGATGATGGAAGAAAGCCTGAATTTCATCAAAGCGTGACAAAAAAAAGCCTGAATTTAGTCAAAGGATTGCAAAAAAAATCGAATTTAAGCAAAAGATTGCCGGAGAAAATACGAATTTTATCAAAAAATCGCATGTAAAATGCAAATTTTGTCAAAGAATTGCATATAACATGCGATTTTCGTCAATGGATCGCATAATTAGCCCCAGAGTAGGATCCCCCGCCCTCTATTGTAACCATTGAGATAATTTGCTGTGAATTTCAAAAGATTTATTTTTACTCAGAATCACCCCTGCATACAAGTTACAGTTTACCTAGATCTCTCAAGGTTAACATCAGTTTTGCACAAGTTAGCAATTCATAAAGGTAGGATGCTTTTTAAGTTCCTAACATTTTGAAAATGCTTTGAAATTCAGGAGATTTGGTTTATCCTTACATGTAGTGTGACAATCATAATGAAAAGCTTAAAATTTTTGCTTTATCTTTTTATTGTCATAGCTATTAATATAATTGTATTTAATATTATAATTCCATCTCTTATTGTATATTAATTTTTTTATAGATTGATTCTGAATTCAAATTAATTTTTGATGAAAGGAAAGGCGACAGCTTTTGTTCAGAATTTGGAATAGTTTCAAATTCCATTATCTTACAAGGTAGGCATTGCGGAAGGTCCGCAGCTAAGGAATTTGCAAATTGGCTTGAATTAGATATGAGTACAGCTGAACCCTGCAATGAAAGTATGCAGTAAATATTTATGTGCATGTATAGTAAATTTCTAAATGTATATTCTATAGTAAATTCATTACTTTTACTAAAATAAATTTAACTGTTCTATTAACATTTTTGACAGGGTGTTTTTGTGAAATTTTGCGATTTTTTGTCCCCTAATACTTGTGAAAATAAAAGTAGCATAATAAAAAAATGATCCTTTTTTGGGGGGGGGGGGAGGGGGTGCATTTTCTACCTACAGACTCATTTACATTTCTATATATGAATCTTCCACAAAAAGTATGAATGTCTTGTTCAACATACACAGTTAAAAATTTAAATACATGTGAAAGGGCCGTTTTAATAGAATAGAAAATAAAGCAAATTTTATGATGTTGTCCTTGTGTAAAAAATACAATTCTGTGAATGGTTCTTTTTGTGAAATATAATTCTGTGAAGGATTCATTTTAGGAAATGGAATTCTGTGAAGGGTCCTAAAATCAGGGGTGGCAAAAAACTGTTTTGTAAAAAACCCAGATTTATATATAATTTGCTATTGCATACAACTACATATCTGTTGATAAAATAAACATTGTTGGATATTGTATCTATAAGAAATATAACTTCACTTGAAAATATTAAAAGTAAATAGTAGTCAATTAAGTAGAAAATTGAAATAAATTTCTAATTTAAACATTATCTATTAGTAACGCTATGTTGTATATTCAAAGAGTAAACTGTTCTACATAGTGAAACATTGATACCTTGAAAATCGCATGAAGAATCTTTTGATTAATAATATAATAATCCATAAATATTTGATGCCTTTTCATGAAAATATAATGTTCTGTAGTTATTATTATTTGTTTTAAATATACAAATACTTCTGGTTATTTTGTTTTCTGATGATACTCCAAGTGTCCAAGTTAAAAAATTTTACCGTTAGATTCAGCAAGTAACAAAAAAGATTGGTTGGCATTATTGAAATACTGTAACTAGCACTCAATTTTTGCAATCTGTATTATTCAACTTCATATCTTAAGTTAGTTTTTAAAATTCTTTAAGAATAATCTCCCCCAATCAAGAAAATGTTCTTTCACAACTTGACAAAATCTTAAAGATCATTGTATTTTGTTATTAACAGCTCTTAATAATCTGCATTTTTTAAATGAAAATATTTTATGCTAAATATTGAAAATTATTTATCTATTTTATCTTTTCTAATTTTGTATGTTTTAAGATACTAGGGGGCTCTGCCCCCTATGAGCTACGCCCGGCAACCCCCCCTTCCCAAATTTTGGTAAAATGCCCCTCAAAAAAGGTTTTTATTAAAAAAATTGTTTTAGGGAAAAAGTATCTAGAAATTCAGAAAGTAGACAAAATTTGCAACAAATTAGATATATGACATTATGACTTAGGATGAAGGGGAAGGGGGGATCTGCCTCGGAACATACGCGCGGTGTTGCGTGGACTATGTTGCGCAATTCCACTTAACCACTCACACGTTTACATTTGCCCTCCCATCTCCCCTCCGAACTTTCTCTAAAAGGTTTACTTAAAAATAAGTTTTTTGGGTTGTTGAATCCGAATTTTTAACTTCCACCCCAAATCCCCCCCCCCCCAAATAGTTGTTTTTAACTTAAATTTCTTATTGTTTTAGGTGAAAAGCATAACGAAATTCAGAAACTAGACAAAATTTGCAACAAAAAGGATATATGACATTATGACGTAGGATGAACGGGGAGAAGGAGTGCTGCCTCTGAACATGCACTGCGGCGCTACATGCACTAAGTTATTACGTCCAGGCAATAGGGATTTTACCTGGCAAAATTAATACTAGTTATGGATTTCGACTCAACTTATGGTTTTTGGGTCGCTGAATCCGAATTTGTAACTTTCCACCAAAATTTCACCCGGCAACCCCCCAAAAAATTGTTTTTTTTTTGAAAAAATTTGGTTTTTGAGAAAAGCGCGCGGGGAATGTTCCGAGGCAGCCCCCTCTCTCCCTGTTTATCCTACGTCATAATGTCATATATCCTATTTGTTGCAAATTTTGTCTAGTTTCTGAATTTCGTAATGCTTTTCCACTAAAAAAATAAGAAATTAAAGTTAAAAACAACTATTTTGGGGGGTTTTCGGTGGGGGATTTTGGGGGTAAGTTAAAAATTCGGATTCAGCGACCCAACAAACTTAAAGTAAACCTTATAGAGAAAGTTCGTAGGGGACATGGGAGGGCGAATGTAAACGTGTGAGTGGTTAAGTGGAATTGTGCAACTTAGTCCACGCAGCACCGCGGCGCATGTTCCGAGGTAGATCCCCCCTTCCCCTTCATCCTAAGTCATAATGTCATATATCTAATTTGTTGCAAATTTTGTCTACTTTCTGAATTTCTAGATACTTTTCCCCTAAAACAATAAAAAAATTGATTTTTTAATAAACTTTTTTGGGGGGCTTTTTACCAAAATTTGGGGGTGTTGCCGGGGGAAATTTTGGTGGGTAGTTACAAATTCGGATTCAGCGACCCAAAAAACATAAGTAAGCCTATTTCCAGAACTACCATTAGTTTTGCTAGGTAAAATTCCCTATTGCCTGGACTATTATCTATTTTATCTTTTCTAATTTTGTATGTTTTAAGATAAACTTTTAGAGTACCAGACAAGACATGTTCATCAGCACATGCTATTTTTCCTTTCACATGCATGGAAACATGATCTAGACTCGTTATGTCTCATGTTGTCTGCTGAAATGAAGTGTTAAAAGTAGAAATTACTTCTATTAATAATTAAAAGCACTTAAATTACAAAAAAGAAAAAATGTTATATTAAATTTGTTCTAAAAATACCAAATGATTTTTTTGACCAAAAAAAAAAAAAAAAAAAAAAAAAGAAAGAAACGGTTTCAACCGTGCCAACCCCTCCTAAAATGAACCATTTTTTTTCTTATTGACCCATATCTTATTCTAATGAAACAAAGTTTTGCTCTGTGCGCTATGACTAGAAAAAAATTACGAACTGTACATCAAGGTTGAAAATTTGAGTGAGGGTAGTCCAAGGCTCATGGGTGCAAGTCTTCCGTGGGCTGTCACCAGGACATGACATATTTGTCTTTTAAAAATTCCCTAGAGCAGTATCAAGATGAATTTTTTTTAATATTACGTATTTGCACACATTCTTAAATTTTATATACTTTAGCCTTTCAACTTCAGCTGGGGGAAAGGGGGAATCAAAAATATTTTCAGTCCTGGCACATTTTGTAACTTGGAACCATGCCAAGACCTTTTCTGATGCACCAGAGAATTTTCAATTTTTTGTTAATTAGTCAAGATATTAATTAAAAATGATAATGAACTCTCATCAAAACCTCATCTCTTATTCTGCGTCAACCAGTAATGCATGCCTAGTATCAGATTGTGCATTAGGATGAAAGGAAGATCCAAACATGCATTTTACTTTGTGTTTTTTCACAGTTTTGTACGGATGGAGCTGATGTGAAAAAAAAACACACATTTCTTTATCAACTAGATATCAGTATTTTTGTTTTCGAATTTTTGTTATGGGATCTATAACTCTCATATTTATATTATAACTACAGAATATCTTAAACAATTCAGACAAGAACTAGTGAAATAAACCAAGTGAAAAAATGTCTTCTTAAAAGTAGTTTTATCACTAAAAATAAATATTTTTTCAAGAATTTTTTCATTTAAAAATATAAATTCAGACAAAATAGAGTCAAATATATAAAATCATAATTTTGAGGTTTATTTAATGTTATCATATGCCTGGGCAATGGCAGTTCAGCTAGTAGGTGTTATTTTTAAGATTATGATTTCAGAGAAATCTAAAGTTTGGTATTTACAAAGTTTTTTCCTCTTTCAGAAATTTTTTGTGCATTAATTTTACTCCCAATGTTACTTTACCAAGGAGTATTTAGAAAATCTGGTTCCAAAAATTCTAAGCACATAATAATAAAACCCACTGGGACCCAGTCTCTTGATCATTTCATCCAATTTCTGTCTGTATGTATCCTTCTATTGTATAATTTACATAATCACATAGCCAGAGAGATGGCTGAAGCACCCCCGAAAGTTTAAAAAATCTTTCTCTAATTATGATAGATATAATGATGATAGATCTCTATTGATAATAAAATATCCGCTGGTAACTAATTTTTAATTCTGTCTTGCACCACTTTCTCAAACCAAAATATTTTCACATATACACTACCTGACATTGAAAATGCAACACCAGGAAAGAGTGGCCAGAAAATGATGAAACTCGACAAACAGAGAGAGACAGCAACGGACAGTAGTTGAATTGAACAATATTTCGAAAATATAGCCATAATACAAAGCGAGAATAGCATCAGCTCAGTAGGATGTAGGACCACCGTGGATAACGATACACGAAGCAACACGTCTAGGTACAGAGTCAATGAGAGTACTACAATGGTTCTGGTCGATATGGGAACATTCAGGGTGTCTTGAACACACTGCAAAGTGGAGGTAGAGGTGGCTTGCGGGTTCACTACTGCTTTTCGGGGGAAGCGTCTATCCACATGTGCTGACGTCACTCTGGCTGCACTAGCACCCTTCAAACTTTCCACATTTCCTCGTTCCAACCACCTTCGCCACAGCGGTGCACTGTGGATGCATACAGATGTGTCTCAGCTGCGAATATGACATATGGACCAACCTGTCCGTCTCAGTCCAATCACCATGCCCTTCGTAAAATCGTCTGTCTGCTGTAAATGTCTCCGTTGACAGTGGCCTGGCATTCTCTGCTATTACACGCGTCCTGGGAGACAAGAACAAAATTTCTACGATGCTTTCCCTAGCAGAAGTAAAGCTACGAATACTGCCCATTTTGCAGGTTCCTTCCGTTATATCTTATTCAACATGCACTGGAGAGCTGCGCATTTCATATCGTTTAAATAACTCTATCACGTGCATCTATCCTGAAATTTGAATAAATATCTGTCCTCTCCTACTTCTTGGTGTTGCATGTTCAATGTCACATAGTGTACTTTGACAATGTGTGCAAGTGAAATGTACTAAAAAGTTTTATCTTTTAAAATAGTGATACGAATAGAATATAAAAATAGTCACCAGTACGTTTTCTGTCTTTTTGATCATAAAATAAAATTTCACTTAAAAAAAAAAAAAAAATAGAATTTTTGACATGGGTATCAAGTATACTATAAGGAGGAATACACCTTAGTTTAAGCCTTGTTTATTTTTTTATTCACACTTTAAAGTGTGCAAATTATTGCTATCATATCAGAAAAAATTCCAAGATTGAGCCCCCTCCGAAGGAAAATCCTGGTTATGGGTCTGCCAATAACTCTTGTGATTGTTGATTTACATTAAAATATTAGTTGTATTATTATAAATATCAAGTATTGTATTTTTGTGAGGTTTATATGATAACAACAGTAGGATAATTATCACGTTTTTGTTTTTAAAACTATTCAATTAAAAAAATATTTTGTAATGAATTCTAAAATTACTACATAAATGTTACCCCACAAAAATGTAACACTTCTCATTATTTATTTATTTTTGAATTTAGTTTGTAAGTGCTGATAATTCTGTATTTACATCCAAATCTTGTGAAAGATATATGCTATTGGATTATTGCAGCAAGATTGCTATTGAAAATTAAGTGTGTAGTATTTATGCATGGGATACAGTACTTACAGGAGCTCACAAAAAGAGTTCATTACACGACACAAAGTTCTTACAATCTGTATATATTTCTGAAGTGCCCTAAATCATGCTGCTTTTGTAAATTGTTCACAGGGTGACAACAATCAAGAAATTATTGCACTTATTTTTAAAATGTTTTTCTTTTGTTTATAGGTAGTGCCAAGGCATCGAAAAGTTTATGAAAGAAGACAGACTATTGGGTGGAGACTGTAAACAACCGCTTGTATTAGCTATTGGGAAGTTAAACCCTGTACAAACATTAATTTTTGAAAACCATTGTATAAAAACAAGTAGTATGTTAAAAGCAGTTGATTTATGCTTTAAGATAACATATTTTAAACTTGGAATTTTCTCCTTACTGTAGTAATGTATGGAATTTTCTAAATGTCTGTTTTTATAAATGTGATGCACAAAATGAAATGGCATCTTGTATCAGAGAACTGAAAGAACGGATTTTTTTAAGTGTGTAAATATCATATTTTTACTTTGCATTGTACCAGTATGAAACTTTTCATCCTAGTTATCCTTTTTTTATTATTATAGATATCAACTGAATGTCATAATATTTTAATCTAATGTAAATTTTATTTCATTTGAGATAGTCATTTGTTTGGGGCTGGTGTAGGAAAGCCTTTCATCTCCTTACTGTAGTAATGTATGAAACTTTCTCAATGCCTGTTTTATACTAAATGTGATGCACAAAAAACAAAATGAAGTGACATCCTATATCAGTGAACTAAAAAGGACTATTAATATAATATTTTAATCTTAATGTAAATTGTCATTTGAGAAATAAATATTCTCATAGGGAGTTGGGAGAGGGACTTTAATATTTCTGCACTTGTTTTTAGACTGAATTAAAAGAACATTTAAATTCTGTTTTTTTCTTATATTTTATCAGCTACAATTTGTATTTAAAAATTTGCAGCCATGTTTTGCTCACTTTGCAAAAAAAAATTTCAAAATCCACATGATCTTTGCCGTCACATTCGAAATTATCATAAGACATGTATACTTAAGCGGTATGTGTGTTATGATGAAAGCTGTAGACAAGCATTTATGAAGTTGTTTAACTATGAGAGACATCTGAAAAGATTTCATGCTAGTGACGTAGAAATAGACATTTCAGAAAGTCGTAATTTTTCAAATCAGCCGATAAATAGTAAAGATGGTGATTTGTCTTCTGATGATTTACCCTCAAATTGATATTTTCAAATCAATTTTTTGGGTGATTCAGAAATATGTAAACATGAACAATTTCAAAAGGATATTTTGCAATATTGCAGTGAAACATGTAGCAAAAGCAGTGTACTACTGTTCTAGTATTATCTCATCTATCAATAGTACTTCATCTTTTCTGTACAATACTGTAAATTATTTAAAATCAGAAACAGTGAATTTTTTAACTGAAAATGGAATGAAATGTGAAAAAAACACAAAATCACTGATGGCAACATTTGATTTTGCTGCTTCTTCATTGTCTACATTTTATTCAAAACATAAAATAGTCAATGCCATTAAAGCAAGTGGTCGCTATGTTGAGCCAAAGGAGATTGCTTTAGGTACACGATATGAACAAAAGTTTATAGATGGCTACCTCACCAAATTCTTAAAAATGACACATGCCAATACATAAGTATAGTAGACACAATGAAAAAAATTATTTCTATTGATGGATTTTTGCATATTTTCAAAACATACAAACAAAACAAAAGTCTTAGAAATGCAACCCTTTGTAGTATCCAAGATGGATTTTATTATTATTCCAATGCAATTTTAAGCTCTGTGGATACAATAGTAATCGAGTTGTATATAGATGATGTGGAGCTTACAAAATCCATTGGGGTCACATACCGGTGTACATAAATTGGGATTCGTATATTTTAAAATTAAAGATTTGCCTGTGCACCTTCAATCTTTGTTAGATTCAATATTTATAACTAACATACACTATTCTCTTGATGTCGAAAAATATGGTTATCGGACAATACTAGATAGACTTGTTCATGATTTGAAAAAGCTTTCAGATGAAGGTATAGAATTTCAGGGAAATATATACAAAGTTGTAATTTGGCAAGTGGTAGGTGATAATTTAGGGTTGAATAAACTGCTGGGGTTTGTTGAGAGCTTTACTGCTATTTTTTGTTGTAGATTTTGTCTAGCAAAAAAATATATTTTGTATAAAAATATAAAGGAAGATATTAGTTTACTACGTAATAAAACTGAGCATGACATGCATGTTAATAAAGTGTCTTCTGGTGACATAACAGTATCAGAATGTGGTGTTAAAACTCCTTGCTGCCTAAATGATTTAAGTTATTGGCATGTGACAAATAATTTGATTGTAGATGTAATGCACGATCTTTTTGAAGGTTGGTGTGCTAGTGAAACCTTCTTAATAGTACATCAGTTTGTTTTTAAAGCCAAAATTTTCACTTAGTCTTTTAAATGATAGGATAATAAATTTTAATTATGGTAAATATGAATCAAGTTCTAAACCAGTGTCAATAAACAGAGAAAAACTTTTAAATCTTGATGGTTCTAATGGGCAAAGTGCATCTCAAATGTGGACCTTGATTCGAAACATACCCTTATTAATTGGTGACAAAATTTCTGAAGATAACGAATTTTGGCAGTTATTTAATCTTATGTTGAAATTAATTGATACTATTATGGCTCCAGACATTACCTGAAACTTTTAAATTAGCAGAAAATATAGCAGATCATCACAAACTTTTTTTAGAGCTTTTTCCAGATAAACATTTATCACCAAAAATGCATTTTGCAGTACACTATCCTAGGATCATAAGGCAGCTAGGGCCTCCAGTTATGTATTGGAGCATGCGATATGTAAGCAAACATTATCCTTCAAAAAGATGTGCATCAGCTAGCAAAAATTTTGTAAATGTTGCTAAAACAGTAGCCATACGCCATCAGTTATAAATTGCACATACTTTACATGAGAAATATTTTAAATGCAATGCAATATCAAATGTGTTGGAAACAACATATGGAAAAATGCATAGTTAAAAGGAACATAATTTGAAACTTGAAGTAAACGGTTTGAGTGACAATTCGGAAGTAATGCAGTGTAATGGTTTTCGTTATAATGGCACAACATATTAAAAAAATATGGTTGTGTTTGTTTCTTGCATTGATGAGTTACCTATTTTTGGTAAAATAAAAAAAAAAAAATGTTTGTCCTTAATAATAATGCATTTTTAATTTGTGATTTGTTTGAGTTTTTAGGTTTTGACAGCCATTTTCACTGATATGTTGTAAGTTCTACTGGTGCTGTTAATCTAATAAACATAAAAGATTTATTTAACTATGTTCCATTGCATATAAGAAACTCATATGATTTAAATGACAAATCAGTGTATGTTACACTGCGGTATAATCCATGCTGTACAAATGAAAAATTTGAAATAATTTAAAAGATTGCTTGTTTTTTAAATAAATTTATATTTAGTTTTCTTTTGTTTTGTTCTTTTTGTTAAAATTATGAATATCAGGAAACTATTGTTGTAAATCTTCAGTATTTAATTGAAATAGTTTTATGGATCAGTGGTGAGGTAAAATTTAGTACTAATTGTTTTCTTTATATTTGTAGTACAGTCAGTTTTATGTTTCTAGTTGGCCAAAAATTTGTTAATTTGTATGGGGTTGTATCATATGTTTTGTGGTAAGGGATTTTTTATATTGTACAATACAAAGCAGCAGTAAAACACCTATTTTAATAGCTGATTGGCTTTCATTATTTTTCATAATTTGAAATAATAACCATAGAATGTATTGTCCAAAGTTGTTAAATTTGGCAAAAAAATCTAACTTAAACTGTTGTGTAATTAAAATATAACATTTAAAAGGAAAATTTTGAAAAGACTTTTGCATTTTATGTAAATATTATTATGGTTGCATCCAGCTGTTTTTTCTATGGGCAGCAAACTCTAATCTTGTCCATTTTATTTATCTATTTGCCATACTTCATATACTTTTCTTAATGTCTCTGCTTTCACAGTCTTTTCTCAACTCTCTTGCATCAATGCACTTTTTTAGGTAAAGGAATCAACAAAGAAAGTTTTACATTGTTGAAAGGTTCAACAATAGCAATAACATTATAATAAAATTCCAGCATCTTTTCGTTTCAATGACCATCTTGGTCTATTTGAAAATTTTCTGGTTTAGACATAAATTTTGACACCATTTCAAATCCCAAAAGCGTTCTTTCCGGTTTGGAAATAGAAACATGTGATGTTTTACCATAGCTAATAATGTATCTGATATTATACCTGTCCAGATAATGCTGAATGTGTCTGCTCTTTTACTGCAAATACATCTGAACCACTTCCTTCACTTAGGTGTTCTGCTTATCTCTCTACGTATAACTTTATAAAAAAGATTTATATTAAGGAGATTAGGTTAAGAAGTTAGCAGGCATTTATCTAAAACTAATTGAAGGGGATCCAGCTATATATTAGGTAAATACAAAGTTTTGGCAGCTTTGTAACAGTTTCGTATTCAAAAGTATGATTGTATGGCAATGTGCATGTATATTTGTCTGAATTTTTACCTGCATCTGTGTTTTAATAGGTTATTATTGAACAAAAGATCCATATAAAAAAGGACTAGCTGGCTTCGCTGGCTAGTGGGGCCCCAGAACCTCTAGCGAAAAACTAACCTCAAACCAAACAAAACTGTCTCGTCTCCCTGCTGTGGTAAGCCCCTCATTACATAAAAAAATTTCCTAAAATCTGACCTGGGGCCGAATGAATCTCTGACTCGTTTCCCTTTTGCCGATGGAACCATATTTAATCATAAATTGTTTATGATAATTAACGGTTTTAATTTCCACACGAGTTTATGCATATATAATCATATTACATTGCCTGTAAGCCAGATTTTTATGTTGATGGATCTCCCTCCCAACTCCAAAGTCAAGTTTAATGTTTTTTTAATTAAGATTCTTTAATTTACTTTCAAAATTTTGAATGTTATCTTGCAACTTTTATCTCCTGAAACAATTTAGTAGCTTTTTGCTAGAATCCACATTAGTCAGAGATAATGGTAGCATATGAGACTAATACAAAACTACTCTGCAATAAATTGTTTACTTTTTATGTTTATCATTTTATTTAAACTTGAATTGTTATTCAGCCTCAAACTTTCAATCACTATTCCCACTCTTCTTGAGGGCTGATATATCTCTCACCGGGATGAATGTATCTTCTTTCCCTCATTTCTGGCTTATGTGCTTCTCTCTCTAGTGGACATACAGTACCGCCTTCCGTTCCACTGTAATTTTGGAAATACAGTAAATGAAACCGAACATTACAGATTGGACGGAAGGTGGTACTGCATGCTTACCGGACAGAGAAGCCCACAAACGAGAAAGGGGGGAAAGCAGACATACGCCACGCCTGCAAGGAATATAACAGCCCCCAAGAAGACAGGGAATAGCCATCGAAAGCACCTGACTGAATAAGAACAAAAGTAAAAAATCAAATAATAATAGATTTGAATTTGACCTGTAATGAATAAATGTCATAACAAATAATTTGGTTTCAATACTTTCTGCTATATTTTGAGTTTTGTAGTATTTAAAGCACTTGGCAATTTTGTACTAACTGTTTTACATATATATAGAGAGAGAGATTAAGTTTCTATTTTTGTACTGATGCTTTGTGTTTTATCGATTGTAAAAATACTTGTTAGATTTAAAATAAACAATTTTGATATTACTTTAGTTTTATTTTTATGTTTATTAATTATAATGGGCATAATGAGTTTCTAGTAACTTTAAGGTATAGCAGAAGAACGTGTAGTAATCTTTTTGAAAAAAGAAAGGCTCTTTTCATGTATAAAAGTTAGAGCCTCGTGTAATTTTAAGTTTACAATTGAGTGATTTTTAAGCAAATATCATAAACTGCTCAATTAGAAAATTTATAAAAAATATGTATAGTCAGTAGCAGAAGCTTTGCTTAAAAATTATTTAAGACTGTTCTCAAATCCAAAGGGCCAACTTTCTGACATAAGTTTTAATTCATTTTTGTTCGCAAACGCATGAAACTAGCAGGTGTTGTTATTCAGAAACTATGTGATCAAACTGTTTTTTTCCGTTTTCTTGTAAACGCAATAGATCTTTCAGAAAATACTGTCAAAGTTGGCATTTAGAACTGAACTTCCGAACGAAAGAAGAAAATCCAGTCAGTAAATGGAGAAAAATGCCGTATCACGTGATCAAAATCTCTTATAACTCAATAGGTAACTGGTTGATCAAAAAATGGAAAACACAGTTCGATTCCAAATCGCTTCCATGGTGAGGCTTTCCAATTTTATATCTTTCCGTTAAAAAATGAATTTGTAAATGTGTCAAAACGTTTTGTGCTCGTTGAGCAGAGCAGTTGAGAATAGCCTTAACTTCCCATTGCTTTTAGCTGTGACTATTTATTAAAAAAACACAGAAGCAATAAACAAGAATTGGCTTTGGCACATACCATAAAAATGTTTGAAATCAAACATATTACAAAAGAAAGCAATGATTTCATAGTACAGTAGACTCATTCAAATTCGCACATAATCGCAGATGTACACAATAAAACTTTTTCAGATGGAGGGTCAAAATGACAAAAAATTTTAGTTTTATATCATTCCGTATGTATTTTAATATGTAATTCTCGATATGACTGAACTCATGGTTTTTCATGAAGGAAGCATAAATTTATTTCTGAAAAAAAAAATCAAGATTTTGCTTATATCAATGGTAATCACAATCTTTTTAGCAAATATGTTTATGTAATAATCGAGCTTTTCTGTTATTAAGTCTGGCTAAACCTGAAGCAAAACTTCCTTTTTTCATGATTTTGATATAAATTAATTGGGTACCTTTAAGAGGAAAGTTTCTTTGAATAATTCAAGGAAAATGTACCTCATCTTGATTATGGATATTTAATTGTACATCATTTACTTGACCTTTACTTTTAATAATTTAATCATTTTAAAAATTATCTTGATTTTTATTATTTTAGTTTATTACTTTGCTTAATTATTTTACTATATTGCAAGCATTCATTATAATTTTGATTGCATTATTACATTCAAATTACATTTTAAAAAAAGTAAACAAATCAATGACCAGAAATCCACACAACCTCTGGTGCCAAGCTGTGCGGATTTGAGAGAGTCTACTGTATTTGGTTTCTTTTTTTTTCAGTTTAGTAATTTAGAAGTGTCAATTCAAAAGGATTGATGATTGTATTTGAGGAAATATTCACTTTGAATTTTTCTGACAAGTTATAATAATGGGTGCTGGTCCATTTTCAGTCAATATATGTAAAATGCAGAAGTGCATTTTCAAATTAATCTCTAGGGTGAAAGTGATATTAAAGACAATTATGATATAATTTAATGAGGACATTTTTTCTGAAATATAAAATTTTGAACATGTTACATGAAATCATTAGCGGATTTGGATAAATCCTACATTATATGAAAGACTGTCAAAATGAATAGACTGCAAGGACAGTGATGTGAATGGACTCTTTGAATGTCCCAGGGACCCAACCATTTTTTAAATGTGGGTGTAATTTCAAATAAAAACTAAATATTTATTTATATAAATATAATAAACATTTCTAAAATTAAGATTCAGACTTCTTTGACTTCAGGACTTCTTTGAAACTTAAATGATTTGAATTTACAACTGGTTTTTAAATTATTTTTCAAAAGCATTTTTGTTATGCAAATCAGTCATATACAAAAAAAAAAAAAAAAAAATTCAACATTAGATTTTAGAAATCTGCAAAATAAATATATTTTAATAAAAATTTTCAGAGCATATTTTTTTTTTTTTTTTTGGAGAAAAAAGATGAGATTGCTCTTATGAAAACTTTTAAAATTAACACATCCCGTCAGATGCGTTTTTGTGTTCTGTTTGTGCTCCATCATCAACTTATAAGTGTTTGATTTAGTGTAGTGTATTTCTGACATCTGCACTGATGAAGTAAACCACAAATGAAAGAAACCATAGTACTAAAGATTTACATAATTGATAAAACTCATTACTAAATTATTCTTGCTGGACCAATAAAACTGTATCACACATCACATTTTTTTCAACTTTCACATATAAACTGATGGACGACCAATGTGTATGCTGAGGTATAGAGAAATTGCTAATTTTCTAAACAACTTGCTATAGAAAAACTGGCGCTTTTATTAAAACAAGCATGCATTTGAAGCTTTATGTACAGTTGGTCAAAAAAAAAAAAAAAATCTAATTTGAATAAAAAATATCATAGAGAAATGAAACTGGTATCAATCAACATGGATTGTCTATTTCAATTTAACCTATTAAAACTTTCCTTAGGGTTTCATCTACATGATAAGGTGAACACAAATTTTTAATTTTTTCAATGTAAACCTCCAAATTTGACCACAAATTTTTAATTTTTTCAATGTAAACCTCCAAATTTGACAATGCAGTTAGAAAGAACACACTCAACTACCCGAAGTACTATTTTAAGAGACGTTTCTACAATTGAAGATTTATTAGAGGTAGGAATTATAAGTAACACGAATTTTATAAACACTTTTTTAAGAGAAAAATCTTTCACTCTGAGAACTCATTAGTCCTATGTCTACTAACTCTTGGACTAATTGTGAAATGTCTTAAAAATTTGTAATTGGGCTAAATTGAGTTGTTTTCTTTCCGATTGTTATCAAATTGGGGGGGGGGTTTATATTAAAAATATAAAGTTACTGTTCATTTTAATATGTAGATGACCCCTTGATTAAAAATTTTAAAGTCTTAAAATTGAAGTAGACAGCAATTTTATTTCACTTCTATAATTTGTATTAGAGTTAATACGGTTTATTTATTTATTTTTTTTTGACCGACTGATACATTTTTTATAAAATAGTTTCAATATATTTACAGGCTTCAAATATATGCTCATTTTATTAAGTGAACCAGTTTTCTCTTAGGAGGCGTGCAGGATTGGTAATTATTTTATATCTCGCCAATGCACCTTAAACCTAAAAATACATGTAAATTTTGAGTATTTTCATGCTCAAAAATGAGCATATAGAGGTCAGTTCATACTCATTTTTGAAACATAGACATGCTCAAAAATGAGCACATAGAGGTCAGTTCGTACTCATTTTTGAAACATGGGCGTGCTCAAAAATGAGCACATACAGATCAGTTCATACTCATTTTTGAAACATGGACGTACTCAAAAATGAGCACATGGAGGTCAGTTCATACTCATTTTTGAAACATAGACATGCTCAAAAATGAGCACATACAGATCAGTTCATACTCATTTTTGAAACATGGACGTACTCAAAAATGAGCACATGGAGGTCAGTTCATACTCATTTTTGAAACATGGACGTACTCAAAAATGAGCACATGGAGGTCAGTTCATACTCATTTTTGAAACATGGACGTACTCAAAAATGAGCACATACAGATCAGTTCATACTCATTTTTGAAACATGGACATACTCAAAAATGAGCACATACAGATCAGTTCATACTCATTTTTGAAACATGGACATACTCAAAAATGAGCACATAGAGGTCAGTTCATACTCATTTTTGAAACATGGACATACTCAAAAATGAGCACATAGAGGTCAGTTCATACTCATTTTTGAAACATGGACATACTCAAAAATGAGCACATAGTGGTCAGTTCATACTCATTTTTGAAACATTGGCATACTCAAAAATGAGCACATGATGTTTCATTATTAAGTGTGTGCATGTTTTCAGAAATGAGTATATACATGTTTCAAACTTGAGTAATTTTGTTTCGGAGCCATTTTGACGATGCGGCATACTCAGATTTGAGTATTTTTTACTCATTTTTGAAAACGTCGTTTTTAGAGTGTATTTTCAGAAATTATCTTCCATTCTCCCTCGCTAATGTCGACCGAGAGGTTCTGCTCTCAAAGCTGGTAGACGCCGGGGGTGCTTGGTTCGATTCGAACATAATCACGCCCGTTAGCCTAATCGTTCGGAGCTTTCTGTGGTTTTCTTCAAACCTTGGATTTCCTTGCGTAAATACGGGTTAGGTTCCCTTAGAAAGATCCCCACGGAGGGCAAACTCCCCCTCCCTTCGGGCCCATATAGCTCGTGTAGATAATTGGCCGTCATAAACAACACCAAAAACACCCCCTCGCTAGTGTTAAACCTAAGGGATTGCTATGAATTCTTACTTTTAAAATATCTCCTTAAGAAATTAATATTCTTGAATTTTTGTATTTTTTATAAAGGGTGTCTCTTTTTTTACTTCGTTATTTTAAATATATGCTCAATTTAATATTTTATGAGTTAAAATAGCACGACCTGTGAATAAGACTAACACTTTAGATAAAATTAAGAATGTATTTTAGAAACATTTTGACGACTAAGATAAAAAGAGACATCCTTTAAGAAGAGTGGGTGAAAAAAAAGAATTTAAAAATTTTATCTTCCTTACGAGATATTATAAAAATTGATAGGTGGCAATGACCTAGCCCGTATTTTCGCAGGTTCGGAAGAAAGACGCAGTACTTAAGACATGCCAACCTATTTTCAGAAATTATCTTCCATTCTCCCTCGCTAATGTCGACCGAGAGGTTCTGCTCTCAAAGCTGGTAGACGGCGGGGGTGCTTGGTTCGATTCGAACTTAATCACGCCCGTTAGCCTAATCGTTCGGAGCTTTCTGTGGTTTTCTTCAAACCTTGGATTTCCTTGCGTAAATACGGGTTAGGTTCCCTCAGAAAGATCCCCACGGAGGGCAAACTCCCCCTCCCTTCGGGCCCATATAGCTCGTGTAGATAATTGGCCGTCATAAACAACACCAAAAACACCCCCTCGCTAGTGTTAAACCTAAGGGATTGCTATGAATTCTTACTTTTAAAATATCTCCTTAAGAAATTAATATTCTTGACTTTTTTTTTTTTTTTTTTTGTATTTTTTATAAAGGGTGTCTCTTTTTTTACTTCGTTATTTTAAATATATGCTCAATTTAATATTTTATGAGTTTAAAAAGCACGACCTGTGAATAAGACTAACACTTTAGATAAAATTAAGAATGTATTTTAGAAACATTTTGACGACTAAGATAAAAAGAGACATCCTTTAAGAAGAGTGGGTGAAAAAAAAGAATTTAAAAATTTTATCTTCCTTACGAGATATTATAAAAATTGATAGGTGGCAATGACCTAGCCCGTATTTTCGCAGGTTCGGAAGAAGCAGTACTTAAGACATGCCAACCTATTTTCAGAAATTATCTTCCATTCTCCCTCGCTAATGTCGACCGAGAGGTTCTGCTCTCAAAGCTGGTAGACGGCGGGGGTGCTTGGTTCGATTCGAACATAATCACGCCCGTTAGCCTAATCGTTCGGAGCTTTCTGTGGTTTTCTTCAAACCTTGGATTTCCTTGCGTAAATACGGGTTAGGTTCCCTTAGAAAGATCCCCACGGAGGGCAAACTCCCCCTCCCTTCGGGCCCATATAGCTCGTGTAGATAATTGGCCGTCATAAACAACACCAAAAACACCCCCTCGCTAGTGTTAAACCTAAGGGATTGCTATGAATTCTTACTTTTAAAATATCTCCTTAAGAAATTAATATTCTTGACTTTTTTTTTTTTTTTTTTTTTTTTTTTTTTTTTTGTATTTTTTATAAAGGGTGTCTCTTTTTTTACTTCGTTATTTTAAATATATGCTCAATTTAATATTTTATGAGTTAAAATAGCACGACCTGTGAATAAGACTAGCACTTTAGATAAAATTAAGAATGTATTTTAGAAACATTTTGACGACTAAGATAAAAAGAGACATCCTTTAAGAAGAGTGGGTGAAAAAAAAGAATTTAAAAATTTTATCTTCCTTACGAGATATTATAAAAATAAGAATGCATACCACCCCCGTAGGTTTAACACTACCGAGACGAAAGTTAAATTTGGCTGATCAACTCCCGCTTTACTGAAACTCTACGATCGCGGAATTCCAGCTAAACATATGTGAAAACTTAAAAGCAGGAGAAGATGATAAAATTTTATCAAGTGGCGATTTCAAAGTTTGTAAGGATTTTTCAATTACTTAAAGAGACAGTTTTATAAAAGCAGACAACTGACTTTCTGATAGTAAAAACCGTATTTTGATAAATGTAAGATTTGGTAATGAATAATAGAATAATAGCATTTTTAAGTTTTCCATAGGTTATGGGAATTCGTTACATGAGATTTCGCGATCAGCAAGTTTTAGTGAAACATTTGAGTATAAAATTTACGTTGAGAAAAATGTTTTCCGCCAAGGGAAGATACCTTCGCGCCAACAGTTGTCATTTGTGCAGTTGTTAGTTTTTCAATCAACGAATTTTGGCATTCGAAAGCAAAGCATAGGAACTACATGACTGTGTAAATTTGTTTGTTAATAACTTATTATCTTGTGCTTCAAAAAAGTGTTTTTAAATGTTAGCTATCACGTCAGCAGCTCATAACGATTATATACTATGAGTTCCGTAACAAACTCAGTGCGACTGAATGCCACAGAAAAATGTGTGAAAGTTTGGGCATCAATACTGTTTCTTATGATACAATCAAAGTTTGGTTTCTGAAGTTTAAAGTTGGAAATTTGGACATGGAAGATGAACCACGTTTTGGCCGCCCTATTGAAGTTGATTTTGTGCAGTTAAAGTAAATCATTGATGAAGACAGAAATGTTTCAACACGAACTATTAGAGCTTAACGTTTCCCAAAAAACAATAGTTAACGCTCTGAAAAGCATAAATCTAACGTTTAAGTTCAACCGCTGGGGGCCTCACGAATTGACTGCTGAAGACAAGCGCAAGAGAAAAAACTGTTGTTTGGCCTGCTCAGAGATCAAAGGAAAGAGAACATTCTGGACAGAATTGTGACCTGTGATGAAAAATGGGTGAACTACAACAATACAAGCCCTAAAAGAGGGTTGTCAGCACCTGGGAAACCAGCAGGCTCGGTTGTAAGACGTGCCCTAACTAACAAGAAGATGCTTCTCTGCATCTGGTGGGATTGTCGCGGAATTCTGCACAAAGAGTACCTGAAAAGCGGGCAGTCTATAAACAGTGCAATATACAGCAACATATTAATCAAAGTTCGCGAGGCCATTTGCGAAAAACGAAGAGACGAATTCAGAAGGAAGGTTGTTCTCTTTCATGAAGATAACCCCCGGCTACATGTTAGTACAATGACCGGCCGGACGCTCTACCAGCTAGAGTGGGCCACCATACAGACCCGACATAGCACTTTCAGATTTTTGTCTGTTTTCTCATCTGCAACTGCATCTTGATGGCGCAATCTTCGATTCAAATGAAGAGGTCATAAATGAGGTCGATCTCTATCTGGATTCGCGCACGCCCCAATATTTCGCAGAAGAGATTGAAAGGTTGCCAAAACGTTGGCAGACGATTGTAGATTTAAATGGAGATTACTATCCTCATTAGTTTTGATGATTTCGTATGTATTTATCATTTTACAAAACAAAAAAAAAAAAAAAAAAAAAAAAAAAAAAAAAGAAAAATGGCGGAAAACTTTTTACTCAACGTAATAAGAGGATTTGAGTATAAAAATGCATCAAACGCCCATAGCCGTAACATTACGGAGAAAGGAAAAAATGGTCGTAATGTTTTTTGAAAAAAAATTTTATGGCCATTTTTTTCTCCATTCTGACCAGAAAATTAGAGTTATAACTTTTTACGGCTGCTCTTTCATCTTCACCTAACCATTTATAATGGCCGTTTCACAATAATGGAAGCCATCAGTCCATCAGAAGAAAATGATCCATTCCAAAGGTATAATCCTTCATTTGATGCCCCTTCGTTCTGGCGTCCGGGGCACATGCCCCCTGCCCTCCCCCCCACCCCCTTAGTTTCAGCCCTGTATCAGGTAACCCTTCCAGATCAACACATAATAGAAGTTAACGCTATAACCCTACAAAACGTGTGAAGAACCTGTTTACCGAACATAACAACAAGATGGATGAACATGTTTCGTAAAATGTTTGGGGAAATGTTTGTTGTTTGTCGTTCTCCGTTTCATACTGCCTATACCCTGTTCACACTAGAAACTTAAGATATCTTAGACCGTCAGTTTTGAAGTGGTACCCTCCCGGAATCAGATGCTTGTTCACATCGAAAAACTTACCTAAGATATCTCAGTAGCGTCACTGTGTCTGTGATCCGAAGAAGGCGGCCTGAGATATCTTAAGGTATCCAGTGTGAACATAGTAGGATTTTTATCGTGGAATTTCAGCCGTCAACTCGGTAAGGTGATGGTTTGTGCAGCCGCTTCCTAGGCTGCAACACATCTCTCGCTTTGTACGCGGAAAAGTTGCGAGTTAAAATCGGTTGAAAAATTGGTTGCTCGAAAAATTGTTTAATCTGACAGCAGCTTTAGAAGATGAACCCAATGACGAAGACACATTCTCCATAAGTGACCTTGTGTTTTAAGGAAAATTTGTGACTCGTAATGCAATAGTGCAAAATTTCATACTGCAGTATACAATTATAAAACCGTAATGTAGTGCAAAATTTCATACTGTGCACTTACGATTTCATTCGTTTTCTTTCTTTATTTTTTTTAAACAAATATTTGAATTATAAGCATTTTAATACTTTTACTTCTTGAAAGTTATTAATAAAATTAATATTGTTTACCGCAACTTATAATGGATATGACATATTTCGTTTTCTTTACTGCATTTTAATCTTACCAAGATCAGTGTCGTAAGTCGTAAAAAAAAAAATCAGAGGGTATACGCTATAGGCAGAGGATATATGCTAGATGTATGAACGTTAATGGCTAGAGTATACGCTATAGTTTTATTTGAGAAACAGAGGGTATTATTCTTCAAAAAATTCCAGAAGGTATACGGCGTATACCTCCGTATACCCTCCACTACACCCCTGACCAAGATTAAAGTAAAGTAAAAATGAAGATAATCTTTTATGTAGAATATTATTTTATTGTTCGTCAAAAATTAAATTAAAGAACTCTTTATACTTCGTCTATGAATTCAGAAAAATGCGATAAATATATATAAAAACATTAGTTTATATATATATGTTATATATATTATATATTATATATATATATTATATATATATTATATATTATATATATATTATATATAATACGCAAAACGTTTTGACACATTTACAAATTCATTTTTTAACGGAAAGATATAGAATTGAAAAGGAATGGAACCATGGAACCGATTTGGAATCGAACTGTTTTTCCATTTTTGGATTAATCAATTACCTATCGAATTATAAGCGAATTTGATCACATGAAAATTGAAGAGCTGGGGGGGGGAAGAACATGTTATACTACATTTTCTTAAAAATGATTTTATCTTTTGGACGAAGGTTTTATCAGGTATTCTATCACATGGTAAAGTTAAAATACCAAAGTTCTATTTAGCCTTCAAGATTTAAGACATTATTTATTAATATTTAATATTTTAATATTTAATAATGCAAATAATATTAATACTTTTTAATATTTCAAAATTAAATATGAATAAGTTTTTTTGATAGAGTTTAGTACCACACCTGTTAATATTTTAAACACATGGTATCAAACTGAAAATAAATCATTAAAATTGACAACAAAGACTTTCACATCAAATTTCTTCAAATGCAGTTTTTGTTACTTAACATGTTCTTCCACTTAGCTCTTCAATTGTGTTTTTCACCCTTTCTTGAGAGGATTTTCTCCTTTCGCGCGTCAATTCGGTTCAAGACGTCCACTTTGACACTCTTTTTTGAACGATCTATTGCGTTTGCAAAAAAAATGGAAAAAGCAGCTCGATGGCATAGTTTCTGAACAGCAAAACCTGCTAGTTTCATGCATTTCCGACCAAAAATAAATTAAAACTTATATCAAAAAGTTGCCCTTTTGGATTTGAGAACAGCCTTAAGCGAAACCATAAGGGTGCTTGCACTCGAAATAAAAAGGAGTGACTATTCACTCCGGAGGAGTAATGCCCAAATATGCCCAACCTCTATCCAAATATGCCCGACCTCTATCCAAATATGCCCAACTTCTTTAGAGTGACTATTCACTCTGAGCAAAAGTGAAATTTTTGACTCTCTGAAAGAGTGAATAGTCACTCCTGGGAAGTGAATATTCACTATAAACAAGGGTGGATAATCACTCTTTCGGAGGAGTGACTATTCACTCTTGCTAAAAGAGTGCGGTTTTTCACACCTGGTAGAAGTGAATAGTCACTCTTTCATAGGAGTGAATGTTTTTCTCTTTTTATTTTGCTTTTATGGGCATTTTAAAAGAATCACATCTTTTACAGTATGCAACGAAAATAGATACAAGCATGATAATGATAGGAATAAAATACTTTATTAGCAATATTTATTTAATTCATAGTTTGTAACACTAATTGAAGTTTTAAGGAAAAAAATCAGTTAAATTTAGATATGAATTTAAATTAGATAACTGACAGAAACAAACTAATATATTTTATTCCAATCTTATCCTTTGTGTTTGCTTTTATTGCATGCCCTATAAAGATATTACTTTTAAAGTTTTATAAATAACTTTTTAATAGGTGGATGTTATATCTTTAACAATGTTTGATTTCATTTTCATTTATATATATATATATTCCTATCTTTTTACCGCACTTTTTCCGTGAATAATTGCTATTTTTGCAAAGTCCTATTGTTCTAAAATATTTTTCATTTTTTCACTTAGAAAACAATGCTTATAAACTCGCATCTTTTTTTAAAATGAGTTCTAAGCATGATTTAACTATTAAGAATGTGTATTTTTTTTTATCCACTGTGATTTGTTTTTGTTTTATTTAATATGATCATGAAGCATAAATTTTAAGTTCTCTGGAATATGTATATATTTTTCTTTTAAACATATTCCTTAACTTAATCATGATTTCTAATTTTCGCCCATCATTGCTGAAAACAATACTTATTAATGAAACGACACGGTAAGCCTTATTTAATTTAAATTTTTTATTCCCGTAGATATTGTATTTTGGGAATATGAGCTAAATAGATTTTATATGTTTTATAGGAAACGATTGACCTTGGAAATAGAAAAAAATGAATATAAAAATAAACACATTACATTTATCTGTATCTGTATGAATTTTAATAAAAATAAAGTAAATGACTGCATATGAAAAGTTCTTATTGTTTGAAAAAAAAAATCAGTCCTATAATATGTAAGTATACATGAACTTTTTAAAAATATACTAAAGCTATCGATAAACTTCAAAACAGACATAAAAACATTTTATTTCAATGCTTAAACATCATGTTTTATTTTTTAGTGCCAAAAATTACTTGTATCAAAAAAGTAGAAAATACGTTTAAATTGAAGGAAATTTAATAACTGATGCAGAATGTCTATAATTATTTTTTTAATATTACTCAGTCTCAAAATTTTAAAATCATGAACCGCAGAAATATGCTATACATACAGTTTAAAAAAATTAATGTACCAACCTTTTCGTAACATCATATTTAACTCCGAAACAATAATAATGATAATAAATACTCTAAGCAAGGCCGTAGCCAATGGGGGGATCATCAGGGTTTGATCACCTCCGAAATTTTTGTGGAGATGACTATAAATATGTCATTAACTATAAGTTAAGACGACAAAAATTCAAAATTCAACAACAGTCAAAATTCAAAAATCAAAATTCTATGCGAGCATATATTTTTTGTTTGATTCTGTTATTAGATTGAAAAAATGAAAGCAATTTCTAAGAAATATTTAAAGTTCATACAATTTTTCAGAATCGGACGCTGTAAAAATAAAATTTTTACAAAAGCTTGATACAAACTGTCACAATGGTTTAGCCAAAAATGGTTGAAAAATGCACTTGAAAGACATTTTTGGCAATAAAACTTTTGAAAACAAATGTGTAAAATGTCAAATATTAATTTAATTGGCACTAATTTCAATACGCCACTGAAGAAGCATCTTTCATTTGCAATGAAAAAGGCTTAAAGTATCTTTTTAAATTATATTACATTGAAGTACTTGAATTCCCAATAAAACTTAATTAAACTCTAACACTTGTCTCTATTCAATCAGTAAAAAAGAAATCTAAAATAAGTCGAAGATTAAAATTCATCTCCGAAACGATTTTCTCGCTACGGCCTTGACACATTGACAAAATCCAAATGTCTTCGACAGCTTTGCAAACGAAACAGATAATGAAAAAAAATATCTGTTTCGTTTGCAAAGCATTCGATCGTTGGCAAAAGTATTGAATGGGAAGAATAAAATATTTAGACTATTTTTTTTTTTATTCACATTGGCCAAATTAATGAAGTTTTGATTATGCTAAGCATTGTGTGTTTTTCAATTGTTAAAACAATTATATTTCAAATAGAGGTCAGCACGGGCCGAAATTTCCAGGCCCGCGGCCGGCCCGACTTATAGAAAAAAAATCGGCCCGGCACGGCCCGATAGAAAAATTAAAAGTTCGGCCCCAGTAAAAAAAAAACTTAAATGTTCGACCCGAGACAGGTCCGGCCCGAGTGAATGTCTACAAAGCATTGATTTTTACGTCGATTTGTTTATCTTAAGAGTAGTTCTGGCCAAAAATATTTATCTTAATTTTTTTTTTTTTTTATGTTTATAATCTTCATGTTTATAGAAATGCATCAGGCTGCGATATATATATTTTTAATGACTCTCTATTTCTTGTATGTAAATAAATGTTTCAGTTATCCTTAATATTATTGTTAAACCATATTCCATGTATTGAAGTGCTAAAAATCTGAAAAATGCTATACAGTAAAATCTTCTAAGACGGAATTGAATAGAAAAAAATGCGTTATAGACAAGTTCCCTTCTTAGCAAGTATAAATGTATGATATATTCTTTTCTTACGTATTAGTGGATTATTTTTGCATGGATCAACACATTTTTCAGTTTAAAACAGGGTTTCGCCATTAAATTTATTTTATAGGAAGGGTTAAAATTTCACTCCCAGTTCGTCAGCTTTTAACACGTTAAAAATTAAATTAAGCATAGATTTTAGAAATATTTTGAGAACTAAGAAAAAAAGAAACATCCTTTAAGAAGAGCACACAGAAAACAGAAATAAAAAATATTAATATCCTGAGGATATATTTTAAATATAAGAATGCATCAAACGCCCATAGACTTAACATTACCGAGGAGAATTCGGAAACTGAGTGACGAGCAGTCTTAAGGCTCCTGTCCCCGTCAGGCGAAGCGCTCGCGAGCTAATGCTAAATCTATGGGGAGGTTATTTTCTAATATCTCGTCTGCATTTCGACATTTTTTAATAATTTTTTTGCATTGGATAGCTGAGGTCCATCTCTACACAACTCCTTTTTTACTTTTTCGCTTTTGGTTGAAGATATTTTTTTAGAATGACACTTTCATTTTCGGAACCGGTTTCGAAAAGGAAAGTAACTTTGAAAAAAATATCTGTAACCAAAATCGAAAAAGTAAAAAAAAAGCAATGTAGAAATGGATCTCAGCTATCCAATAAATATATGTATATATACAGGGTGATTCATAAAAGATGGGCAGAACTTTAAGGGGTTATAGTACACTTAAAGACAAATAATATTAAATAGGAGACTAAGGGTCCCAGACGTATTCCCAAGGAGATAGGGGGCATTAAAGTTTAGGGTCCGAAATTTCAAATGATTATAAAACATGGAAAAATTGGTCGATTCGTTTGCGGTTTTTGCAAAAAATTTTCTTTATGCCAGTATTTTCTTGAAATAAAATTTTAAAGTTCAATTTCAAAAAATGCCGATAGGGGGCGCTTTAGACTTTGGAGTAACAAACAACTATTTTTTAACGTTATTTTTTGTATTTCTTTAAATGATTTCGAAAGCTTAGACTTAAACTTAAATTTTGATCTAAAAATCTGAGTCCTAACGAGTAGTTAAGTAGCATAAACTGAAATTTGAAATTTGAAACCCTTCTCCCCCCAGAACAAAAATCAGTTATTCCCGATCTTTGTGTCGTAGATTAGGCTCTAACTACTGCCGCGTTTTGCTAAAATTATTCTTTATGTCAGTATTTTCTTGAAAATAAATTTTAAAGAAAATTTTCAAAAAATTCCGATAGAGGGCGCTTTAGACTTTGGAGTAACGAACAACTATTTTATACCGTTATTTTTTGTGTCTCATTAAATGCTTTCTAAAGCTTAGACTTAAACTTAAATTTTCAGCTCAAAATCTGAATCGCTGAGCGTGGTTCAGTAGCGAGGGGAGGGGGTTCAAATTTCAACTTCTGAACATAGTCCTTTTTGCACTACTTAACCATGCCCAACGATTCTGTGCTGTGATACGAGGCAAAAATACAACTTTCGTCAAGGACTGCATAGTCGGAATTCACTCATAAAGGCACTGGCACAGTTGGAAACGTCGCTCATGCAAACGTTAAAGCTCCATTCCTGACGCTAGTCACCGGGTGAAGAAGGAAACAGAAAGTATGCAAATGTCAAATGGGGAAGAAGAAGAACACGTATGCAAAATTTCGACACGATTCAGGCATAAAAACCACTGAACGGTGAGTCAAGTGTAAGTCGCTGTAGTAATGAATCGGAAGATGGTGCCCTTCACGAATAAGGAAAAGGCTGAGATGCATTTAATTTACGGAGCGGCAGATGGAAATGGTGCAGAGGCACAACGAATGTACGGAGAGCGATTTCCCAACAGGCGGTTGCCTAACCGCAAAACTTTCGAGCGCTTGCACAGACAGTTGTGTGAGACGGGATCATTTCTCGCTTCCCGGTCGAATGCAGGTCGTGCAAAAAAGGACGAATCAGTAGTTGTTGCAGAAGCCATTCTGGATGTAGTAGCGGCGCAGCCAAGTACAAGTACACGAACAGTGGCTAGGCAGGTGGATACCTCACAGTTCATGACTTGGAGGGTACTGAAGGATGAACATTTGCTCCCGTTTCATGTGCAACGAGTCCAGAAACTGTCTCTAGGGGATTATCCAAATCGTATTGAATTCGCCCGCTGGTTTCTGCAGCAGAACGCGCTAAATCCACATTTTGGACGAACTGTGCTTTTCACCGATGAATGTACCTTCACACGTGAAGGTACATTTAACACACACAATGCACATGTATGGGCGGATGTCAATCCACATGCTACGTATCCACATGCTTATGAGAGACGCTTTTCCATCAATGTTTGGGCAGGAATCCTCGGAGACCACCTAATCGGACCGTACCTTCTTCCTGAACGCCTCAACGGTAAAACATACCTCACATTTCTGCAACATGTGCTGCCAGACCTGTTAAACGTTGTTCCTCCGCGCATCCGGCGGGTCATGTGGTTCCAGCACGATGGAGCGCCAGCCCATTACGTACGAGACGTCCGCAACTATCTGGACATCACACTTCCGAACAGATGGATTGGTCGAGGTGGTCCTGTTGCTTGGCCTGCTCGCTCGCCAGATCTTTCACCCCTCGATTTCTTATGTATGAGACACCCATTGAATCCCCCGAGGAACTGGTCGCCAGACTTTCCGCCGCTGTAGGGGAAGTGCTCGAAAAGCCTGATGTTTTCGCGAATGTTCGCCGTTCCATTCTTCGCCGTTGTTCTGCGTGCATAACCTCTGGTGGTCACAATTTTGAACATTTATTGTAATTACATGTTAATAAATATGCTTTGGTAACATAATCCTAATTTGTGTCTTTTTACCTCGTATCACAGCACACAATGTGTGGACATGGTAAACTGAACTGTGCTCAGGAGTAGAAATTTCAAACCCCTCTCCCCAGAAACTTAACCACGTCTAACGATTCAGATTTTGGGCTGAAAATTTAAGTCTAAGCTTTAGAAAGCATTTAATGAGACACAAAAAATAACGGTATAAAATAGTTGTTCGTTACTCCAAAGTCTAAAGCGTCCTCTATCGGAATTTTTTGAAAATTTTCTTTAAAATTTATTTTCAAGAAAATACTGACATAAAGAATAATTTTAGCAAAACGCGGCAGTAGTTAGAGCCTAATCTACGACACAAAGATCGGGAATAACTGATTTTTGTTCTGGGGGGAGAAGGGTTTCAAATTTCAAATTTCAGTTTACGCTACTTAACTACTCGTTAGGACTCAGATTTTTAGATCAAAATTTAAGTTTAAGTCTAAGCTTTCGAAATCATTTAAAGAAATACAAAAAATAACGTTAAAAAATAGTTGTTTGTTACTCCAAAGTCTAAAGCGCCCCCTATCGGCATTTTTTGAAATTGAACTTTAAAATTTTATTTCAAGAAAATACTGGCATAAAGAAAATTTTTTGCAAAAACCGCAAACGAATCGACCAATTTTTCCATGTTTTATAATCATTTGAAATTTCGGACCCTAAACTTTAATGCCCCCTATCTCCTTGGGAATACGTCTGGGACCCTTAGTCTCCTATTTAATATTATTTGTCTTTAAGTGTACTATAACCCCTTAAAGTTCTGCCCATCTTTTATGAATCACCCTGTATATATATATATATATATTTAAAAATGTCGAAATGCAAAACGAGGTATTAGAAAATAGCCTCCCCATAGGTTTAGCTTTAGCTCGCGAGTGGTTCGCCTGACGAGGACAGGAGCCTTAAGAGGCTACTTCAGTTAAAAGAAAAGACCTGTTCGCTAATGCTAATCCTATGGAAGACATTTATAAAGATATCTCGTTTAAATTTAGATATTTTTAAATGTTTTTTTTTTTTTTTTTTTTTTTTTTTTTTTGCATTGAAGATCGATCTGTACAAAGACCTTTGTTTACTTTTTCGATTTTGTTTACAGGTATTTTTAATGAGGACACTTTCATTTTCGGAACCGGTTTCGAAAGTAAAAGCATCCCCATAAAAAAAAAAAAAAAAATCTGCAATCAAAATCGAAAAAGTAAAAAACGGCCTGCATACAGATTGATCTCAGTTATACAATGAAAAAAAAATCATTTAAAAATATTGAAATGCGACCGAGATATATTTTTAAGTTTCCTCCATAGGATTAGCTTTAGCAAAAGCGCCTTTTCATTTGACAAAAGTAGCCTCGTAAGGCTCCTGTCCCTACCGGCGAAGACACTCACGAACTAATGCTCTTCCTATGGGGAGAGATTTTTCTAATATCTCGTTTAAATTTCGACATTTTTAATTTTTTTTTTTTTTTTTTTTTTTTTTTTTTTGCTTTGGATAGCCGAGGTCCGTCTCTAAATCGCACCTTTTTTACTTTTTCGATTTTGGTCGAAGTTATTTTTTTAAAAAGTTGCTTTCACTTTCAAAACCGGTTCTGAAAATGAAAGTGTCATTCTAAATAATATCTGCAACCAAAATCGAAAAAGTAAAAAAGGTGCGATTTAGAGACGGATCCCGGCTATTCAATGCATAAAAAAAAAAAAATATTTAAAAATGTCGAAATGCAAACGAGATATTAGAAAAATCCCTCCCCATAGGATTAGCATTAGCTCGTGAGTGCCTTCGCAAGCTGGGACAGGAGCCTTAATATAATGATGGGTTGCTTTATGGATTTGCTTAACCCCATTGAGTAGCTTTCAAAAAGGTTACTTTCAAAGCTTTGAGCATTTTAGTAGGAGAGCTGTTGAACATTTTTGAGTAGGTATTTGAGGCACCCTGAAAATTTGTGCAACACTTCTTTTGTAATGCCTGAATACAAAATCGAATGTCTGGCTGAAGGATCGTGGCCCAAAAACTGTGCCAGACAAAAAATGACACTTGACACGTGTCTGCCACAGTTTTTGTGCCGACTAAAGTGTCTGTCATTTTCAAAATATTTTTTTCTAAGCATAAATATTATTCTGTCTCAATCTCAGCGTGCCTCAAATACTTTTTTTGGGTAGTCAAAAAATGGCACTTGACACGTGTCTGGCACAGTTTTTGGGCCGACTAAAGTGTCTGTCGTTTTCAAAATATTTTTTTCTAAGTATAAATATTATTCTGTCTCAATCTCAGGGTGCCTCAAATACCTTTTTTGGGTAGTAAAAAAAAATGGCACTTGGCACGTGTCTGGCACAGTTTTTGGGCCACGATCCTTCAGCCAGACATTCGATTTTGTATTCAGCCATTACAAAAGAAGTGTTGCACAAATTTTCAGGGTGCCTAAAATACCTTCCCTAAAATGCTTAACAGCTCTTGGACTATTTGCGAGTGCAGTTGATGCACAATTGGAGAGATAGGGAATAATGGGTAAATTTATTCACTCCCTTCTGTGAGGGTAAAGTGACATATAGTGTAAACAAGTGGTTTTCCGGATAAATACACATCATATTTTTCCTGTATCAAGATGCATCTAAATCAAGTCCTATTAAAGCAATAAGACAAAAAATTAATTTTTTGTAGTTGTGTCACTTTGCTTGAGAGTGGGTGATACTTACGTTTTATAGTTTTCATCATATTATTCATTCGTTACTAAAGCTTCACTATCCAACATATGTTGCGTAACATACAAATGTTAGTGAAGTGAGTGGCAAATTAGATTTTATCAGTATCATAAAAAAGTGTTTTTAATTCAAATCAACACGATACATCTCATCTGGCATTTATAGCTAGTTGGCTTAATACTAAAGCTTCACTATCCAACATGTCTTGCTTAACATACATATGTTAGTGAAGTGAGTGGCAAATTAGATTATATCAGTATTATATAAAAAGTATTATTTATTCAGATCAACTTAATACACTCTTAATTCAAAAGAACGAATTATTAACTCAACAACAGAACGAAAAGTTTTACGCGTGTTTTTGTTCTTTCTGAGTATCTGTTTTATCAAAAAGAGACATTTTCCACAAAAAACTGGTTTGCCAAATCATCTTTTTAGGAGTAGCATCCCCAGGACCCTTCATTTCAGACCGGAAGAGAAAAATATCTCTAAAAGAGCGTCTAAGAAGCTTCCCTATTGGTTGAAATCCTGAAACGCGATATATAGTTTGGCCAAAGAACTGGCAGAGGGAGAACCGTTTTTGAAAAGGGAGTCGCTTGTTTGTTTCAAGCGTCAAAGCTTAGCGTTACCTACATGTTTAAAACAATATTACAATTATAATTTGATTGATTTAAAAATGGCATAGAATAAGATAGATGGATTATGCCCACGAAACCAGGGGGGAGGGGGGGGGGAATCATCACAAAGAACTGGATAAATTTTGTTTTTGTTTCCCAGCTAAAACCAAGATGGCTACCGGCGATTCTAGGATTTTACTAATACTGAAAGTTCTAAGGTAAAGTACGTTGTTTTACTTCATCTTTCTTGTAATTCCTTCGCCATTCCTTGTTGTATTTTCACATTGTATATATGATTTTTTACGTTATTTAACGTTATTATTTTTAAACCGGAAACATGAACTTCTTAAATTACTTTTTCTTCTTTTTTTTAATGCATCTGTTCTATAATTTTTATAATCAATAAAATGCACTTAGATATGTAGTTTTCTCGTATTCAAATTGTGTAAAATTACGCTAATTGGTATTTACATTATTAAACATATATCATTTTGTCCTTATATTATTGATTATTAATATACTACTTTGCTCATGACACTCAGAAATATTTGCGAAACACAACCCATGATTATAAAAATTATTAAATTATTATTAACTTATGATATATGTTCTATTTTTTTTTTTTTTTTTTAATGTTTCAGTAAGTACAAGTATTTAATAAATTGTGTTCATTTAGATAGTTGTACACATCTACACTTTATTTATTATTTTTTTAATTGCTACAGTATTATATAAATAGTACGAAATGTAAAAGATAATTTTAAAAAAGTATCAGAAAATAATAAAGTAGTAAAAAATATTATCAATTTATTTTATGACACAACTAGCTTGACCTTTTTTTTTTTTTAAATTATGATTTTATGAATTTTTATTTTTGTGTTATACTTCGCTCTGTTCATATTCAAAAGTTTAACTAAGAAAAAGTCTGCAGTTATGTAACACATGAATTCTATATTCCATAATTATTTATCTGTGTCATAAGCAAAATATACTAACAAGATATAATAATATCAGAAATAATTAAAGAAATTGACATTTCCGGATTAAAACTAATAACGTTAAAATTATATATACAATGTGAAAATATTAAAAAGAAAAAAAATCATAATAAGAAAGATAAAGTAAAAGAAACGCACTTCAGGATATTGACAAGGTAGAAAATCTTGTCTTGTTATGGCGCGAACTATCTTTTATTATTATTATTATTTAATTTATCTTTTGGAAATGAAAAACAAAATTTCTTCTGCATCTAGATTAAAATAAAACAAAATGGAGTTTTAAAAATAATACATTTTGCAAACTGTAGAGTTATATATGTTAAAAAAAAAAAATCTGAAAATAAGAGGGAAATAATTTATTTTGCCTATTAAATTTGACAAAAAAAGGAGTTTAAAAATGACTTGTCAATAATGAGTGCAGTCACTCGTTTTGCCTATTAATTTAGTCGAAAAAAAGAGCGAAAACAGCTTATCAAAAAGGAATGAAAAAAAACCACTCCGCAAGATGGATGAAATTCACTCCTATAGGATAAGTGCATTTTCAATACTGAAAAGGAGTGAAAATACACTCAGTCGGAGTTAAAATCGCTGAATTTTTTTAAGAGAGTACATCCCATTTGGCATTTATAGTTTTACTTGATACTAAAGCCACTAAAGCTTCACTTTCCAACATATGTTGCTTGACATACAAATTGTTAGCAAAATGAGCTGAAAATTAGATTGTATCAATATCATAAAAAAAAAAGTTAGTTGCGTTGATCTTATTCATTCGCAACTAAAGCTTCATTGTCATACATATGTTGATTAGCATACAAATGTTAGTGAAATGAGTGGCAAATTAGATTGTATCAGTGTCATTAAAAAAGTTTTATAAATTCAGATCAACACAATACCTCGCATTTGGCATTTATAGCCTTGATCTTACTTATCCGCTACTAAAGCTTTGGTCAGTACATCAGACTCGTCAGGATAGTCTTTCATAAACTCTACATAAATTTCACGTTCCATAATCTCTTCCGAATTTTCTAAGAAAAACTGCATTTTAATTGCAGACAACTCCGAATCATTGATCTGCTGAGAAAGCATAAAAATATCAAAGAAGTTTTCCACGGATATATTCGTCTTCATTCGCTCTACGCACAGCTCCTTCAAATCTTCCACGCAGTACTTGTCCCCCATCTTGTATAGTTCCACAATATTCTTCCAGTCTAGATGCTCTTCATCGCCTGTATAGAGATATAGCAGAAACTCACGAAATATTCCGGGGTCGACATCGTTTATAGCCATGGTTTTATGCTTCTCCATTTTCTCGCCTAGTATGGTTGCAAACACAGATGATCGAGCTCCCAAAATTAGCTTGTGGGCTTCAAATCTCTCGTGTTTTACATTTATGATGACATCACTGTGTTTACCACCCAGCAGAAGTCCTTCATAATCCATTTGAAATTTTCTCTTTTCTGAAAAGAAAAAAATATATACATTTAAGCAAAGTTATTGAAATCATTAAGAGTCTTAAGATTTTTAAAACCGATTAATTTGGATTTTCATTATCACAATTTATGGTATAACAAGACAGCTAAGAAAATAGTTAAATATAATCACAGAAATTCATTGTCAGAAGAGTTTATATGCAAACATAATAACTTACTTTTTATCTTATAAATAAATTCCTAGTCAACGGCCACGGGAAAAATTGAATGTGTGTTATTTACAATCATTTAAAATAACCTGTTACACGTTTGCATACAAATTCCACCAATTATATACTCAATATCTACTGATTTATAACTATACGCAGTTTTTCACACCGCATTATATTATTCAACTGATCACCGTCGAATGGAAGTAAACAACTACACAAAAACTCTGGTAGGCTTTCCCACAGATAAATATAGTCTATCCAGGACCGTGCGAAGCGAGGGGCAAAGGGGACAGTCGCCCCGAGAGCGGAACTCTAGGGGGCGCCAAATTTATACTACAAACCTTGTCTTTTTCTTCTTTTTTTGTAAAAAAAAAAAAAAAAAAAAAAAAAAAAAAAAAAAAAAATGTGTACTTACATATTGGTAATTTTTTTTCTCAGTGAAAGTACGAACATTTTTCGCTTCTAAGTTATTGCATTCTCCTTTACCTAACACCGAAATACAAATTTATGAATACGGGCTTTTTCCTTTTCAGAACTTGTTTCAGGATTTTGTCTTTGTCTCTTTTGTTAACTTTCTCTGTTCTGAGTCTGTGCTTTTGACGAAAACATATACTATAAAAAAATAGCATGGGATTTCTTTCTTGGAATATAAAAGTGTTCCAAACTGTTATACTGTACTGTTATATAAATTTTTTCTACACTCATTTTCCAGATCTCCTTTTCCAAAATATAAGTGCAATTTTCTTTTATGTTACTTAGTTTTTTGAAATTTCTCAATTAAAATTAAACCTAAAATTTCAAAATAAACGCGAAATATGTATTCAATAGACTTTGTTTCTGTTTCTGCACTTTTCAATTTTGTGACACCTGTCACAAAGAAAAATTGGGAAGGAGGGGGGGGGGGGCGCCAATTTGAAACTTTGCCCCGGGCGCACTTTTCTCTTCGCACGCTGCTGATTCTATCGTTATCTGTGGGCTAGTTGTTTCCTGTTTCCTTATTTGCAAATGTATTTGGGTCATTCCATGTCATGTATGGGACAGCTTTTCTACATACTTCTGCTGTTTTAACAATATTATTATATCCTCAAATTGAAACAACCATGCTAATATGAAAATCAAGGGGTTTTTTTTATTTTTAATGTACAGTTTATGTTTTAACAACTTATAAGTCAATAGGTATTTGTATAAGTGCCGTTCGCAGGACATTTTGTCAGTTTTTCATGGAATGACCTCAGGGCCGAAACTAATGGGGAGGGGGGGGCAGAGGGGGCATGTGTCCCGGGCGCCAAATGGAGGATTATACCTTTGGAAAGGATCATTTTCATCTGATGAACTGATGGCTTCCATTATTATGAAACAGCCATTATAAATGAAGTGTTAGGTGAAAAAAAATTATGGTCATTTTTTTTTTTCCATTCGGACCAGAAAATCAGAGTTCTAACTTTTTACGACTGCTCTTTCATCTTCACCTAACACTTCATTTATAATGGCTGTTTCATAATAATTGAAGCCATCAGTCCATTAGAAGAAAATAATTCGGTGAAAGCGGAAACTCGGTTAAGCGGGACTCTACTGAATATGTCATTTTAAAAATGATCTTTAGAATATTTTTGTTGATGTTCAGAGGGACCTCCCCCTTTGATCCGCCACTGTAGATTACGTAGTTCAGTATTACATATTTTAAATTTTAAAATAAGTCGCCTATTATAAAATTAGTAAAATTCTCTTTGTAAATATACTTTGTGGAAGAGGGGGGGGGGCAAAATACATGTTTGCCCCGTGTGCAAAAAAAGGCTAGTTTCGGCCCTGAATGACCTTGAAACGGGCAGATTACTAAGGTCTAGGATTTAAAATGTGGAGATTTCTATTATTTCTTATTTTTATTATTTATTTACTTATAAGTCAATAGATATAGATATTTGTGTAAATGTCGCGCGCTGGACATTTTGTCAGTTGTTCATGGAATGGCCCTGAAACGGGCACATTACTTAGGTCTAGGATTTAAAATGTGGAGATTTTTACTATCTACTTGTTTTATTATTTATTTATTATTAAAAACGGGCAACTTACTAAGGTCTAGGACAGGGACGGCGATCCTTTTCATATCCACGTGCCAAATTTGTCCATACATGTATTTTACGTGATCATGACGTGCCAACAACAAAAAGATTTAATGGATCAAATAATGAATAAAAATTACTTAAAATTTTACTTTTAGCATGAAAAGTATATGGGTAATATTTGATGTTATACTTTAGATATTTATTTTTAAAATATTACATTTCTGTTGTCTCATCTTAGGTGCCAAATAATTTATATCAGCTTCGTATTTAATTATTTTTAAGAGAATGCAAGTTGAATTGGACTCATTTGGCAAGATGTTTTTACTTGAATTTTTAATAATTTTTAATTTTTAATATTATATTTTTAATTACAGTAGAACCTCGTTTATCCGAAGTAATTGGGACCGACCCTCTTTCGGAAAATCGAAATTTTCGGATAATCGAGAATGCTTCAGTTTTAAGATAAAGGAGAAATATATGCAATATTTCGTATTATGGTAACAAGTGCTTAATAAAAAAAAGCAATAGAAAAATAGAAACAAGAATAAATTACCTGGATTTTAATTTTGAAATTAAGTACCTTTTACGTATATCACAAGGGTTTAAAAAATGTTTTGGTTTTCGCAGTTTCGATTGCCTTTGCTTTGAAGCTCTATCACGGAGTTTTTTTAATATTATTAGTTCATCAGTATCACAGTGTTTCTTCTGCTCCAGCCATGCCAAACCTTTTCCAAAACATTCAAAAGCTTCAGAATTGGTAATTTGTTCGTTTTCTTCGTTCCACTCCGCAGCTTACGGGAGCTCAGGTTAAATTAAAAGGAGCTCTAAGAAAGGAGATCGAAAATATTTGTATGTACCCGTAGTTCGGAAAGGATAGCGTACATTCAAGGAATATGGAAGTTAAAAAGAAAAAAAGTTTTTAAAATGGATTTTGCACACAAGGAATGTGACAGTGGAAAAAAAAGTTTCAAAAATGGATTTCGGTTAATAAAGAGTTTTGGTTAAAAGAATATCGGATAAAAGTGGTTCTACTGTACTTATTTCCGAAACGAATGTCTTGCAAAAAAATTGTCAAAATAACAAGCAAGCGCCAGAATCTACAGCTTTTAGTGTCTGGAATTGAATTCTAAGTTGTTTAATTTTACCATCGGCATCTTTGCTTATAATGCATTTTAATCTTTCTTTTGCAATAATCTCCTAATTTTTTTTCTCTTATTCTTAAAATTTTGTGAGTGAATATCGAGCTAGATTAAGTTTATTACATTAAGTTATATTTTAGTTTCTTCAATCAGTATGATAATGACAACCAACCGAACTAATCGAATTCGGATAAACAGAGACAACATCTACATTAATTAATGCATTTTGAGAAATTCTACTATATTTTGATGTAGAACCTGAATCTATGCCGTGCCAAAAATAATCTGTAGCGTGCCATAGGTTCGCAGCCCCTGCTCTAGAGTTTAAAATGTGAAGATTTTTAAGCCTATTAAAGGACCATTCCATATCATGTGTGGGACAACTTTTTTTTTCAATTCCTACTATTATAGCCCAGTGGTAGGGGAGCAAAAAAAGACCGAATTCGGAATTAATTAGGGGAAAGCAGGAAATTGTTTTAATCCCTTCTGTTTAGGTCTAGAATGAATATGCTATGTTTTCCCCCTCTTACTAGGTGAGCGTTAGGAAATATGTATAGAATTATAGTAAAAAAAAACACGTTTTTTTGCATACCATAACAATATCTCAAAGCAGCCAACTCTGTCAAAAACATTGTCAATACAAATGTTGTAGAGCTTAAAATTATGAGTAAAATGAGTACCTACACTCAATACTTATGTTGAATATTAAGGTCACAATTCTACTTCAAAGTTTTTAGACCCATCATCACGGGGATGACTTCAGAATGAATTAGGAGAATTAGACTTCCATTTATTAGACTTCCATTGTAAACCTACTTGCTTATAGAAAATCAACAAATTGGGATATTTTTATGTAACAAAGACTAATATTAGCTTAAGGGATTATATTAAATTTTTCTTTCATGACCTAAGTAGGAATTGACTTTAAAAACAAAATTTTTATATTACTTGCTACATAATACTGCTGTTTTAACAATGCTATTGTATCCTCAAATTAAAACAGCTATGCTAATATATAATGTAAGTTTTTTTTTATATATATATAGATTATATTTTAACAACTTAGAAGTTAATAGAATGCAAGCGTCAAGTGCGGGACATTTTATCCATTTCTCATGGAATGGCCCCTATGCTATTGATATGAGGATATACTTACAAGCTACTATTAGACTAATGCCAACCTTTTTCCAAATTTATCAATTGCATTTCAACAATATTTTTAAACGATTCAGTTTGTACCGGCTTAACTGGGTATGTCTTTACTTCTTACACTTTAGTTGCCTATTTTTCTACATGCATAACATATTTTCATTATTTATTTCGAAGCCGGTTTTCAGAGAATTAAAATATACTCATAAAAAAAAGAAAAAAAAACTGTAACCAAAATTGAAGAAGTAAGAAATTATGCTGTTACAGATCAACATCAGCTATATCGTATACAGAAAAATTGTTTAAAAATATTGAAATGTAGACAAGGAATTTGAAAAGAATGCTGACAGTGGTTTAACATTAACTTGGGAGCGTATTCGCTTTCTTACTAATTTTCTCATCTTTTCTTTTTCTCCGCTCAACAAAACGAAACTTTCTGACGCTATCATAAAACCAATTTTCATATACAGATGGTTGAAATTTGCAGACATTACTACATTTGTGGCAAACAAATAACATTTTACATTTTTCTGCAAATGTAATGTTGTTTGAATTACAATAGATTGCTTTCTCGTGACAATTTTTTCGTGATCATTGCTACAAACTGACAAAAAAAAAAAAAAAAAAAGCAATTTATCAAATTACAACGACCAATTGGAAAATGATTTTTTCAAAGACTAAAATTTAAGACATAAAAAATCACCCGGAGTTGATCATACATTACGTACGTCATGAATTAAACATTAATAGTGTTATTACATGTAAAAATTGCAAGCGACAGAAATCGCCTGCGACTCGTACGTATTATCCACCTGAAACTTGCGTATTATCCAAGCATTTCATTGGCTATTCGGGAAAACGCTTTTCCATCGTCATAATTCCAAGAAATCTGTCGGCCAATTTTAAATGAAATTTCATTCTTAAACTTCTAAACATCCCACAATATTATTTTTTATATCGTCGTATAGAGAAAAAAATGTACTTTTAAATGCAATTTGTTTGAAAGCTGTATCTCAATTCGTTTCTGAGTTATTAATTTTTTTGTAGTTTTTATTACTTTTTTGTCGTACTGGCAACACTCTGTTGAAAGTAAAGGGAAATACAGATTACTGTATGGACCCATCAGAAAACGAGTAAAATGATGATTAAACCAATAAAAACCTTCGGATATGCTTTTGATTTCCTATCCTGACGAGGACAATAACCATTTTTCCAAATGGTTAAGGAAAAAAAAAAAAAAAAAACACTAATTTGACACAATCTTCGGAATATTCATAACTCGGAAGTTACATGATCGTTTTTTTTTTTTTTTTTTTTTTTTTCCCATTTGGCGCTTTCTATTGGTTTTTTGGTGAGCTATTATCTGCTACTTACGTGTGATAACATGCATTTAAGGTCGTGAAGTCTGTTTTTGTTCTAATTTTTTTTTATCATGGGGAGGTTATAACATTTTTTTATAGCGTTTGTTATGTACTCGACTGGCGTTTTTTCTCTATCTTTATAAGGTAGTCATTATTAACTCTGCAGACTATTAAGGTGTCTCACGATTCCGAACATTGGAAAAAATTTTTAAAAAAAGGCCAATTTCAACATTTAATATCTTAAAATTTATATGAATTTAAAACACAATTTTTATTGCGGATGAAAGATATAAGTATGTTCTTTCATTTCATGTATTTAAAAAATAGGAAGATGCAGAATAAGCATTTACGGGGGCTCCAAGCTGTCAGACATTTTAACGAGCAGAAAATTGGTGTAAACTTTTACGCGCAAGATTACAAAAAAAAAAAAAAAAAAAAAAAAAAAAAAATGAAATTGTGACTGGAATGAAAATTTTTTTGCCTACTTATACTTCTAATTGTAATAATTACCCTGAACCTAAATAAATTAGTATTTACAGTTTTTTTATATTTTTATACGAAAGTGTATTTAGCTAATACAGAATTTTAAAATTCCAACAGTATAATAACCTAAAAAAATAATTTTTTGAACAATAAAAAGGAAATTTTAGATTCAGTTTATACAAACTAACATGAAACGTATGTTTTGAAAATTCCATGAAAAACTATTCAGTAGTTTTTGAGATATCCTGCGCGTTACGTCCAAAAACGTCATTTGGAGAAAAATGACTTCAAAATTTCGGAAACGTTGCTTCAGCTATTGAGCGGGTACATTTCTAAAAGCCATAACTTCAGTTAAAAATGGGAATTTCAAGGAAACAATTCTAACAAAATATTCAGAAAAGATAGGTATTTAACATCTAAAAAAATTAAAATTTCGAAAATTTTAAAGTTTAACACTAGAACATCCAGCTGGTGTCAATTCGATACTGATCTAATGACGAAATATCGATTCGAACCAGACTTTTTTTTGTAAAATTAATTAAATTGTAACTGAAGAAAACTCAGTTGAATAAATAAGTGAAATTGTTTTAAATAAAAATTCTGTGTTAAAATGTTTTTTATTAAGATTGGGTAAAATTTCCGGATGTTCTAGCGTTAAAGAGTCCCCGGATCCCTCAAAAACATCATAAAAATTATTATATCATTGAATAGTTGTTACTGTGCAGTGTAAATACTTTAAAGTGTATAATTAAAATTACCATTTTTTGAGTAATTTTTGTTATGTAACTCAGGAGTGACACAGAAACATAAATAATTTGTTTCCCTATTTTTCTAGTGGATAATTAACAAAAATAGGCTCAAATATAATGTATTCCGAACAAAATACAAAAATTATGCATTAAAGGGTTAACAAATTTCATAGGTTTAAATTCATTTTTTTTCTAGAAGATTCAATTATGATAATATAAAATTACAGCTCACTCCGCCAAGTAGTTCTTAAGTTATGCTTAAAACAAAAATTACCCGCATTGCAATCCGTTTTAGAAAGATTGCAAATGAATTGAACGTTAGGATCCAAACCTTCAAAAATCATAAAGTATGTACTTGACCGAATGACTTCCCGTTCCCATTTGGCATCATAAGATAAACTTTACAAAAAAAAAAAAAAAAAAAAAAAAGAGCCAACTGTGACGTCAAAATTAGGTGCTCCTATTGGAAATTTCAGAGTTTGGTACAACTTCAGCATGAAGACAACTCTCAGCTTTACATTTCTTTAAACATAAATTAAAAAAGTCATAAATTCCTATTAAATAACTATTTCCATTTTTTTAGGTAGATTTCGTAAGAAATACTACCTATTGCAGTCATTACCATGGTGCGACTTTTGAAAAATTCTTTCATAACTTTTCATTATATGGCCACAGGAATCCAAAACCACCCCCCTAAAAAGTTTATATATACATATATGCACTAAACTTTGTCCGCACGATAAAAGTCACAATTTGCAAATGAGAAAAATTGGCCCAAGGCAGTAGAAATGGGGGAGGATTAAAAATTTTGAATACCGCCTTAACATGATTCTGATAAAACTAGCTCTTACAGAAAATGACAGGCAAATTAAAAAAAAATTTCGTTATAACAGTTGCCAACAATTAAAAAAACAATAAAATTCTTACCACAACAACTACTTTTCTATTGCAAGATTTCCACGTGAAAAATAAAAATCTATATATATATATCCTCCTGAGACCTGGCATCCATTTAAATGGATGTTTTGCTTTCTCCTTCTATTGCGTTAAACTTCATTGTAGCATGATTGTAGCAATCTAAAACCAGTTTGGCATGGTAATGTATGAATAAAAAATCAACATTCAGCTTTTGGACTTTGGCAACGGTAACTACTTTGTTTACAAAATGGCGTAATAAATGAGTCAAGTTGGAATTCTACGTTCTGCCGGTAAGTTTCGTTTTTATGTTATTTTAATTTGTTTAAACTACTTTTTTTTTGCAATTTTAATAGCAAATGTAAATACTTGCATTATGTTCTTCATAATAAGTTCTATTCTTTCCCATACTTTTAGCATTTTTTAAATTATTTTAAAGCGATTTAAGGCCTGAACATCCATTTAGATGGATGTACTGTAAAACAAAATTAAAAAATCGAAATTTATTAATTTCTTTAAAAACATCATTTTTGATGCCTATTTGTTGAAAAAACTCATATTAAAAAAATATATGCATTACTAGGGGGCTCTGCCCCCTGCAAGCTACGCTCGCCAACCCCCGTTTAGACACCGCAGAATCTAAAAACACGCTAAACTGATCGGTTTAAAAAATATTATAGAAGATTGAATTATACTGAAAAAAACTGTGCAGATCTCCCTGTAAACGGGTTTCCATTCAATTTCCTTTGATTTCAAAAATCTAAGGCCGAATCAGTTGCTGTTAAGGCATCCAATGGTTGTTTTCGTGTTTGATTAAAGAGGATCAGTTAAACGTTTGAAAAGAAGCTAAAATAAAATGAATTAAGTGTACAGAGTGTTTGTTTCCCGGTATTTTAAAACAATTTCTATAACAATAGCCTAAGTCATATGACTATCATCAACAGTTCCGGGAGAACCACTTCGCTTTTTATATTCCAGGTGCCATTTTGGTACTTTAATGTTAGCCAGGTACAGGTGATAAGTCGCCAAATATTATTATATAGCCATCATTTCATCTATATTATAATAGTCCAAGTCATGTAACTGCCATAAATAAATACGCTCTGATCCCTTCGCTTGTCACATGAAAGTTTGGCCTAGATATCATATACGGCCCCATATTGGCGCGATTTTTTTCCGAGGCTAATTTGGGGAAAACATAAACAGCATGAACAACAACATCCGGCTTATCAAATCAAGCAAAATAACGATACTATGGCGCCAGTTAAGTACCCGTTGCGAATATGACATTGGCGTCAGAAAAAAATCGCGCCAATATGGGTCCGTATATGACATCTGTGCCGAAAGTTTTCCCTTTTGATTAAAAAATCAAATTTCTTTTTCGAATAAAACTACATAAAAGTTGCCATGGTCGCAAAGAATTCTTGGTACTGTTACGCTAGCCGGGTGCAAATCTCGCCAATAGCTATTTTTCAACTCGTCAGTTAGCATTTTTTTTTTTTTTTCGAGTGGTAAATTAAAACATTGCTTTGAATTTGAAATTAAATGTCATCGTTCGTTACATCATTTAATATTTGGCAAGATGCCCTATAAGGGTTTGGCGTGATTCTTTTTACGAAAAATTGGCGAAAACCTCGTTTTCGAATACCAGTTACATATGTATTTTTGGTACTACTTAGTTATCCCATCCACCAAAAATCTATCACCAAACTATAAGATTAAATGCCAATAATGGTTGATCGTAAATGTCACATTCACTTGACTTTAAGCAAGTTACACGTCTTTACGTCATCAAGTGATTTTTATTTCGACATTTTATTTGTATATTTATTAATGTTATACTATTTTCTTTGTTCTTTCATTATTTAAAATAAAAATTATGTCAATTTGTATAATTTGGCTAGTGGTTTGGCGATTTATATAATTTGGCAAAATGGGTCGATGGAATAACTAAGTAGTACCGTAATTATTTTCTATTATTTTTTTATTTTTAAAGGAAAATAACTAAAAAAATTATTAACTATAGAACAAAACAATTTATGTAATTAAAAAAAAGAAAATAAAGTAAATAAACATTTATTATTAAATAAACAAAAATAGCCGGGTTACCATATCAGCCAAAATAATGCCATTTTGGCGCCAATTAGGTACCCCAGTGCGTATATGGCATCTGTGCCTAATATTTTTCTTTTCCTTTCGTTTAAAAAAATAAAGAAGTGAAAGCCTTTTATTTCATTTAAATGTTTCAGTTTGTATTAAATAAAATGATAATGAAATACAAATTGAATTATGAATAAAAGTAACATGATACATTTCTTAGCATACATTTATGGGAGGCCAAACTTCTCGCCAAATTAGTTTAAAATAGTAACCTTTTCTAAAACCTGAAAAAAAAATCTGTTACGATTAAAAATTGAGTTGCCATCATTAGAGAAAAGTATATAAAATTAGAAAAAAATTAATATTTCGAAAACTAATTCGAATTTAAAAATTCTAATACCTGTTTTGAGATCTGCAGATCAATACGGATTTTTGGTGTTAATTTCATCGAAAAGTATTCCGTATTTTAGGAGAAATCGCCGTGAAACATAATCAGTTGTTTAATCAGTCGTGTGTTTACATCATGTGTTTGCATCACGCGTTTACATCATGAAGTGATTTTTATTTCGACGTTTTATTTGTATTTTTATTAATGTTATACTAATTTATTTGTATAACATTCTTATATGTTCTTTCGTTATTTAAAATAAAAATGTGTAACTTTTAACTTCGAAATCTACCTGCGCCTGTAGGCCGAGCCGGCAGGGATTTTTTTTTTCTTTCACTGAGAATTTTGGACATTAAAATGTTTCGTTGTTTTTTGGCCAACTGTACCCCTTTGCATCAGCAGATGTAAAATATTTGTTGTCAGATGGAAAGGACTAATACCAGACTTTTTTTTCCTGTTTGTAAATTTGTTTCGAATAAGTTTTTTTTTTCCTTTTATTTTATTTTTGCAAAAAAGATACAGGAAGTGGTTTTGTAGTGGTGTAGTGCTAAGTTTTTTATATACTAAAATGACTGAGGTTTGTTTGGTTGAAGGGATTCAATTAGATATTAACACCTGTTGTTACTGTTTCTAAAAAGAGATGCCAATCAAGATATCTGAATTTTAAAAAAGTAGCCCACTGGCAACACTGCTAAGACGGGGTCAATTTGATCTCCATCTGGACATTTTGCAGGTTTTTTTCCGATTTAGAATATGTATGATAAAATTATTGTCTTGGAATTATCCTATAAAGGTCCATCTACTTGATAAGTTTCGCACAGTTAAATTTTTTTGTTTATTTGTTGAAATTGTGAATGGGGTCACATTGAGCACATCTTAGGCAAACAGGGAGTAAATGAAAGCTTTCTATCATTTATCACATTTCAAGAGAAAGAAAGATAATTTTTGATATCCTGCCGAATGTAGTTCGCTGTGGGAACTAGAGAAGAGACAGGCTCAGTCAGGGCCCGAGCCCAAATCCGAAACAGGCTCGGGTTAGATTTTTATTCCAGCCTTCGGACTCATTTTTTTTAAACCTGAAAAATTTTTTTACTCACGTATGGGGAAAAAAAACTTTTTTAAAAAATATAAGAAGTAATCATATATTAATACATAATCATAAAAATTTATTGTGTTCCCTATATTATTTTGTTAATGCTTTTTAACTTGTGTTAATATCTAAATCTATTTATATCTCTAAAATTAATTCAGTAATCCTTATTTTTATCTCTGTTAAAAAGCTTTTATGCTTGTAAAAGTAATTTAATTACTGCTTTCATAATAATCATTAATCTTTCAGTATCCTGTAATTTCAATAAATAAATGAGACATTTGTCTGTCATCATCTACTTCTCGTCCTTACGATGCCTGGGTTGAAAATTACATTTTCCATAAGAAATCATTTTGATGTTATTTTGATCAAAATGAAAGGAAAACTGAAATAGTGTTTTCCTATTCCAGTATAAAAATGCTACTAAAAAATAAGCAATAAATAAATAATAATAATAATAATAATAATAAATAAATAAATAAATAATAAAACATTTGTGATATTTACAGATTATGTCTGAGATTGATGGCGACAAATCAGTAACTGATTAGATTATTGCACAAAAGAAAAGCAAATTATCAAAAAAATATTTTTATTTATTCCTGAACGGAAATAAAAGCATGTAAGAGATATAGAAAGGAAGTTTCAGTTAAATATACTTGAAAAGGGAGAATTTTACTTTTAAATTGGGTATAATTAATTATAAGTGATGATTGATTAATGTTACAACATCACAGCTCTTTTAAAAGAAATTTGCAATATTTGCAGATTTATATCATTGACGCTCATTGGATACAGAGGGTAGATAGCTGCTAATGCGCCATCGGAAAAGGCGCCACGACAAATAGTCCAGGGAAAATGTACATTTTACCTTGCAAAAGGTCGGGTAAAAGATTTTTTTTTTCTAACTTGTTTATAATGATGCCAACATGGAAAAACCAAGTTTTCTAACAAAATTTCTTCAGGCTAAATTTTCTGTGGCCGAAAAAAAACAAAATTTTGTGACATTTTTTGACTTTTTGGAAATATCTCGAGACCCGTTGCCGTAGCATATTATTTGTCAATTACAATATTAAAGAAGATAAAATTCTCTATAACTTTCATACTTACAACTTTTCTATACGCTCAATAGCAAGCGCAGTACGCTATATCAAAAATGGGACAATTTTTTCAATTTTCTTAAAAACCGTGAAAAACGTAGTTTTGCCGCGATTATTCAAATGTTCCGCGCAGATTTAATTGTGTATGTCGACTTCTAAAAATTGGTAGCAGTAAATTATCTATTACTTTCAAACTCACGTCTTTATTTTCATCTCAACAGACATTTTATATGCAATAAATTTATATAATTTTAAAAGTAGAGCAGAGTGTAGATAAATGAGACAATTTTCATATTTAGACAGTACCTTTAAGTGTATACAATGTTAACTTCAAAGCACTGTTTAAAAGAATTTTTCAATCTATAGTAACTTATTGGCACAACAGTTTCAATTAAAAAAGAATTCTTATTTAATTTTAATAATTTTTATTATTTTTAAAATGCATACATATTTTTCCAGGTAAACAATAGAATAGGTGGGTCATTTTCAAAATCTGTCCATGTTTTGGAATAACAAAATCAAATTTTTAGAAATAATCAGAAAGTTTTAATTGTTTGTAAATAATTACCTAACCTCATAAACACTAACCTTATAAACATTATTGGAGCAAATGCTCTGCACATGGCTCAAAAAATATACCAAGCTTTCGGAAAAGGTTGTGTCAGCACTCGCACCACCCAAAGGTGGTTTAGGAAATTCGCTGCCGGCGATGAGTCGCTGAAAGATGCCCCACGAGCAGGGTGGCCATATGTCATTAATGATTAGGAATTACAGGCTGCAATCGAAGAAGATTCCGCTCAAACGAGTGAGATGTTAGCAGAAAGGTTCGCCGTCAGTGATAAAAATATCCGTTTACATTTGCACCGTCTGGGGAAAGTGTTCAAGCTAAACAAATGGATACCTCATCAATTGACACCTGCCCAGAAGCTCAAGTGCCTAAACATTTGTTTGGGGTTGTTTCATCGCCATCAAACGGAATCATTTCTTGCCCATGTATTAACATGTGATGAGAAGTGATTGTTGTACAGCAATGCCAAAAGATCACATCATTGGTTGTCAGCCACTGATGCTGTGCCACAGACTACCAAAATTTTGCTGTTTGTTTTCTTTCACCTAAAAACGACAGAACTTTTTTGGTTACCTGATACCTTGCGAATGTCTTCGTGTGACTAATTTAGTCCTATAATTCATATAACTGTCACTTTAAGCGCCTCAATACGACAACTACCGTAAAATCTTTGAATATATACGGAATTCGGTCTTTAAAGAAAAGTATATATTTTTTCAAGAGAAAGAATATGAACAATTATACCTGCTAAGATGGAAACCTGTTTAAAGCGGAATATATTTCGGTTCCTTTCGGTACGGTTTTCAAGGTTTTAATGAATCAATATTTGGCAAAGCTGATTACGTAGTTCAGCATTACGTATTTAATGCTTACACACTTAAAATTTTCAAAATCCGGCTATTAGAGATTTATTAGAATTTCCGTGGTAAATTTTCTTTTTAAAAGAGGGGAGGGAGCGGAGGGGTTTTAGCCCTGAAACACATAATTTACTGCTACTAATATATAGAAGTTGACATACACGATTAAATCCGTGGGAAACATTTGAATAATCGGGAGCAGAACTGCGTTTTTCACGGTTTTTAAGATAATTGAAAAAATTGTCCTATTTTTGAAAGGGCGTACTGCGCTTGCTATTGAGTGTATAAAAAAGTTGTAAATATAAAAGTTGCAGAAAATTTTATCTTCTTTAATATTGTAATTGACAAATAATATGCTACGGCAACGGGTCTCGAGATATTTAAAAAAAACCCAAAAAAGTCCCAAAATTTTGTTCTTTTTTGGCCACAGAAAATTTAGCCTTAAGAAATTTTGTTAGAAAACTTGTTTTTTCCATGTTGGCATTATTATAAACAATTCATAAAAAAAAAATCTTTTACCCGACCTTTAGCAAGGTAACCCCCCCTTTTTTGGTACATTTCCCCTGGACTAAAATAAACAGTAGGATATTTTTAAATAGGATCGTTTATTTTATTTTACTTTATTCTATTCTTTGACAATCTAGGCCAGGGACGGCGAACCTATGGCTCGCGTGCCAAACTTGGCACCCGATAGAATATTTTCGGCACGGCATTGATTAAAATCCGAAAGCAAAATAGAATTAAGTTAAACAAAACACGCAAACTTATACCAGCTGTTTTTTTCTGTTATTTTTATTTATTTATTTAATTTTTATTTATTTATTTATTTATTTTTTTTTTTTTTGGAAAGCAACTAATTGAATTTCTAAATTATTTCAATGTATGCTCAATAAGTTATCAAATTAGAAGAAGGTTGGAAGACTATCAAAAAGAAAAATGTCAGGCATCTCCGCGGCAGTAAAACGAGAAAGACAGGCTACCGCGGTGGGTCCGATTCTTCTTTTTTTACAGACCGCTGGAGTCACGTGATGCTCTTTTCGCACACCTCCATTGGTGCATTCGAGCATCACGTGACTCCAGCGGTCTGTAAAAAAAGAAGAATCGGACTCACCAAGGTAGCCTGTCTTTTTCGTTAGCCTCGGTAAAACTCCTAGTGATGAAACTGCAGCGACTTTGTATAAAATATGTAGTTTTCACAATTATTCGCTCTATTTATTCCTGCGGGTCATTGTTTTCAGAAATGATACGAAAATCTTAAATATTAGAGACCCAAACCATTTTTGTCAGAGAACTCGAATTCAATTTGCATCTTATTAAAAGTAAGTAGGTTGAACACCATATTATTATTTGGCATAACCGACATCGCATTCACCATTTTATTACTTTATAATACATATTACTCTAAATATTAGATGTATTTTGTCCCATATTTTAAAATCCCAAGGAATAAAAATCCAGAAATTTTGATCCACTAAATTATTTTTTATGCTTGGCACGCCATGGTCACGTAATATCTTTTTGAAAAAAAAAAAAAATGGGCACGCGGATGTAAAAATGTTCGCCAACCCTGATCTAGGCGAAAAAAGTAATATCTTCTATTATTAGTTAATGAGCGTTACTATCGATCAGTGTTTTCTCTTTTCTTCTAAAAAGCATCGGATCTCTCAGATAACCGTGTCGAATTTTTAATTTAAGCTGATCTTCAAGAACACGAGAATTACGAAAGATGTACACATAATAGAAAATAAAGTATAGGGAATAGAAAAATGGGAAATAGAAAAACGTTGTTCGATTCTTCGTCATATAAATCGTAATTTCTGCAAATTTCATTCATTCATTTATTTCTAAAACGCACTTCGTCAATGTTTCCGTCAGATTTGCTTGTTGCGAGAGAAAAATATGAGAATCTTTTTAGGGACTTATCTTTTGATAAGATCGAATGCAAATGTCATAAAATTAATTATGTGCTAAGGGTTAACAGGTATTGTGATGCACAAAGTTGTTAATGAGATATTACATTTAGAACAACTTTTATGCAATTTTTATTAAACTTTTTTTTTTTCGGTTTACTTTTTTGGTATCGGGCTCGGATTTAAAATCGTCGGGTACGGGCGAGCCGGGCTTCGAAAAGTGAGCCCAAACTCATCTCTAGTGGGAACAGACTTACCATGCAAGCGTGTTTAGTAGGCCCCTCCCTCATTTCGTTATTTCTTTGTTCTTGTGTTCAGTTGCGTGTAAATTTCGCTATTCAGTGCAATGAAACGTCGCATCATATGAACATTGTAATTACTTTGGGAGACCTAAATTACCTATAGAGTCAGCCCTTTTTAAATCTTAGTCATTTAATCAATATTTTGATCTTAGTACTGCGAGGATTAAAATGATATATTCTAACATCCGAGTGACTATTTTTTCAAATCGAAGTGTTTTAGTTACAAAGTGTTAAAGCAAATGAATGAATACTTTATTTTTAATGTTTGTCATTTTGAATAAGGAAATCTAAATGGGGTACTTGTTAGTTATCCCGTCGACCAATTTCGCCAAATTATATAATAAAAATACAAATAAAACGTCGAAATAAAAATCACTTGATGACGTAAACACGTGTAAGTCAAGTGAAAGTGAGATTTACGATTAACCATTATTGGCATTTAATCTTACAATTTGGAGACAGTAATTTGGTCGGCGGGATAACTAACAAGTACCCTAAATTATAATATAAATCTAAAATAATATTAAATTTGGCCATCACTTACTTATCATCTTCGTTGGCGTTGTTTTGTTCGATGCAGTTGGCTGAGAAGAGGAATTATTAATTTCACGTTTCATTGTACAGATGATGGTGCATACATCTTGTGGTACTAGCTCAGATTGTTTTTCTCGTAATTCAGATAAAGGGAGAAGATGCGGGTTACTGTATCTTTTGCATCCTTCCAGAATTCCACTGACTAGATGATAAGCACTGCCATCCGATTTTTTCAAACTGATATTGTACTTAATGGGGTATTCTCGTTCCGCATTAGTCTCTATAAAGATGTTTATTAATCCCCGATTTAATTGTCGACTAGAAAGAGAGAGTTTCAAAAACCACGAGGCACAATTGACTATGGAAGCTGGACTACTATAAACTTTAACACAGTGAACTGATGTGAAAAATTCAGGGATTCGCCATTCAATACATTCTTTTCGTTCTTCGTATGTCTTGTTTTCTGTTGTACCAATTACTTTATACGACATCTTTACTAAATCAAATTGAAGTCCTCTACGAAGCAGACAATAACCAATAATCCTGAAAATAATTAAGATTGAATGAAAAAAAAAAAAAAGCAAAAAAAAAAAATGTGCAAAAGATCGTTCAGAGACCATTATAAATATTGCTGTTCAATATACTAATACTAGTTTACAAAACATTAGTCTTGTTCCTATACATTCACTTATCATTTATTATAATTATATTCTGTAATTAATGTTTCATTTTTATATCTAATTATAAACTACATACAGTAAATTCTGACTAAGCCGGTCTCTGTGTAAGTGGGAAATCTGTCTAACGCGGAAATTTTTTAAGGTCCTGGCGAAACCAAAGCAAATAACACTTATCCATACTGTTTAATCTGGAATCTGCCTAACGCGAAAACGGAAAGGTTTTTAAGGTCTCATCGAACCGAAAACTTTGCATAAGGGGGGAAAATAATATTTTGAAAATGAAATGCATTTGATTCATAAAACTTTAAAACTGATATGTAAATACATCAAATAGTCTCAAACATTTTAATTACATTTCGTAATAGATTAATAAAGTTAATTCAAAAGAAATATACTTAACTTTATGGTTAAATATGGTAATTTTTAACCATAAAAATGAGTAACACAAAGTGACTCATAATTTGTTACTGAAGAATGCTTTTTAAACCGGACAACAAGCATCGTAAAAACAAGCATCGATAAAATATTATTTTCCGTCTCGTCAGAAGTTATGTTAAAGGTGAGGTATATGATTATATTTGTTTAAGTGAATATTTGTCATTAAATTCCAGAACTGAAGCAATTTCGAATCAATACTATTTATTTCAGTGTTTGAATAATGTTTTTCAATATCATTAAAAACTGTAAATTTAATAAAAAATCATTTCATTAAAAATTTAATTTTAAAGAACGGTAACTAAAAGTTACGAAAGTTAACAAATATACAACTTGTGCATTTTTAATTTTTTTTAATTTCACTTACCGTATATATGCTCGTCTATAAGTCGACTTTACCCCCACCCCCCTCATTCTTAAGCCAAAAAAAATTTAACTTTCGTGTATAAGTCGAACCACATTTCCAGTAGTATCTTGAAAAATGATTTGCAATCGAGAATAACAAAAAATTAATAAATTTTCATTAAATTAGTAAACTTTTTTACGTTTCTAATTAACTTTTTTTTAAATTCAACGTTTTAAAACTGTATAATTATGTAAAACAAAGAAGCTTAAACTATTTTTAAACATATTCACATGAATTCAATGATATTTAAAAAGAAAAAAATCTTTCAAAAATCTATTCAAGCCTTATTTACAAGGGTAAACAACTTCCGAGACTGCTAAAATACTGTACTTCTTTGTATTGTAGGACTTTTAGGAGAGATATCTGGAAGCATTCTCAACTTGAATTCTTTGTAAAAAGTTTGAAAATTGTATTAAAATGTTGAAAGGAATGCCCCTGTATTGAAGGGAATTCTGTCCCAAGAGAAAATGGGTGCAGAACAATTAAAGGGACATTATTGTTCAGCTTTTTTTTTTTTTTTTTTTTTTTTTTTTTTTTTTATTGTTCAATCACAGAGAAATAACCATTGTCTCAAGTGATTATTTAAAACACTTGACTATTCACCAATTATCTACGATTTTTTTTCTTTTTTTACTTTCTCATGTATAAGTCGATCCCCCCATTTCAACTCACAAATTTTGTCTCAAATTCTTCGACTTATACACGAGTATATACTGTATTTATTTGTGGAGCAAACATGCAAACCATGCTTTCCTCTTTAAATACAAATTTTTAAAAAACACAAAAAAACTGATAAATTAGAAAATAACTTGTATTTAATTCTAATGTTTATTGTGTATTTTTAATACTGGTTATTAGAAAGAATTGCAAGCATGTTTAAGATATTAAACATAAAACAAATTAATAAAATGCATTTAATATTTAGAGAAATCACTTTTTGACCGAATTTAGAGGAGGAAACATGTTTTGATTGTTTGACAAGTAGATAAAACGCTTTTTGAATGAAATAAGTTCTAACTCACAAATAATCCAAAAGCATTATTTTACTTGAGCAAATACAGAACTTCAGTTGATTATTGATAAAATAAAATGACAGATTATGGTACCTAGTAGTATTAATTAAATATTTACTAAATAAATACTCGTTTGTCAAAAATCCACTTCAAATTTTAAAACCAATACCTTCATCTAGACAGTCACACACTTCCCCCTCTTCTTCATTGCAGGCTGGTAAATCATAGATAATGTGGTTGTACCATTTGAAGACATCATCAGATTGATTTTGCCACTGTTATCCATCATTACCTTCAAAAGTTTGTCAACATCTTATTTCTTTTCAACTGATATGCCGTGGCTAAGAGGAAGAGATTCTAAAACAACCCTTTGAACACGCGCAACAGTAACTCCCTTTTTAAGAAGATTTACATCATATTCTTCACTTATATCTTGAAATCTATAATTCTGGAAGCCTTTAACCTTAACAGTTCTCTTATTTTTCTCTAAAACAATCCGTTTCAATAGTGATATGTATGGTAGGTTTCGAAAGTACACAATAAGTGACAATTGTGATTGGCAGACTGGAGACTGAATGCAAACTTTGGAGGAAACACTCTTTGATTGAAACGTCAAGTTTTAAAATTGATTTATAATCGGAGAAAATGTTTTTTGGATAAAAATACAGTTTATTTCTGGGCAATTTAACACAGAGTTCATAAAACTAACGATAACTCATTTTTTATTTTTTTTGTGAGAAAACACGGTTTGACTGTTTGCTCCTCATTTATTTATTTATTTTGGGGTTTTTGGGGGGGAATATTGTCTATGGCGGAAAATTTCATCGGTCCCGATCGATTCCGCTTTAGACAGGTTTTACTGTATTTTATTGTTTTTCGACATTTTTACGTATTTCAAACGATGCGTATCAAAATCATGCGTCTCCATTTCTTTCTTCACTTTATTGCTATGGCACAACAGCATTTCTTCCGACAACAAATTCATTCATCTGCGCATGCACGAAAATCGGAAAAAACCTAGTCATAAAACAGCATTAAATTATAACTTAAGGTGTAATACAGTGAAACCTCCTTGAATGGTCACCTCTAAACAACGACAACTTCCGAATACCGGCCACATATTGATAGAACCAAACACGTTCCATAGCATTAACATTATTTACGAACCTCTAAATAAGAAATTCTGAACAACGGCAGCTGAAAAGTACAGTAACTATAGAGAAAAAAATAACAGCTCCTGGTACACTTTCATATTTATTTCCAAACCGAAATGTGAAGCAGATCAAATAAAATTTACTTGTTATATCAACAAAAAGTTACTTAATCACTTAAATACTTGATCCTTTCCCAAAAACTAGACACAGAAAATGAAGACATTAATAATGATGGGGAAAATTTAGATAATATTCTTAGAACGGCAGGCCATAACTAACATGAAGGCCAGCGAGTTTGTATATCTGGACAAAGATTTGGCAGTTGCTACCACATTTGATTCATACAGCAAATGGTGGAATATAGGAGAGAGGAAGAGAAAAGTGATGAGGAAGGTGAAATTGATGAGATTATAGAATCAACCAAAATTTCCAATATTAACACATATACCGAATATTTGACGAACCTTCGTGAAATCCAAAATGTTGCATTAAATCATAATGATGATGAGTTGTATAGCAAAACAACTCATAGTGTTATTTCTTTGGAGAAAGATATTTGCAGCAAAAAAAAAAAAAAAAAAAAGTAACTGCAAATAACCGATTTTTTTAATGTATTAAAATAATGAGGATTAATTTAAATGCCTGTGTATTTCTAATTAAATTTATGTAATTTTGATTTTTTTTAAATGAAACCTCTTAATAACACTCATCTCTGAAGAGCGGCCACTTTCCATCAGTCCCACGGCCACGGGTAGAGATGTAAATTTTCCGGAAAAGTTGAAGTGGCGGAAAAAAACCGGTTTTTTCCAGTTTTTTTTTCTGGAAAAATTGATTTCCTATAAATGTTTCTCAAAAATAAGATATATTTTCTTAAAAAGTATACAATAATAAACTTTTTCAATATTTATGCACACAAAAAAAATTTTATTTTCCCTTTACATGTGAATATGTTATTAAAAAAGAGAGAGAGAATAAAAAAGCCAGCCTTTAAAAGTTTATCCTTTCAGTCTCAGAATTCTGACAGTAGCTTTTTTTGCTTAATGTGTTTGTAATATATATAAACCAGTGTTTGTAATATATCATTTGTTCGTTGAAATGATTTTTCAGTAGCACTTGCTTAATTGTATCAGTAGAACTAATTTAAAAAACAACAACAAAAAAATCTTTACTTTCAACCAATATCACTGTTGTTTTAAAGCAGTTTTAAACTGTATTGTACATCTCATCTACATAGTACTCATTTTCAAATACATAGAGGATGCCAGTGTAAAAGAAACGAATTATAGTAGTTCTGATATTATTATAAATTCTATTATCATTTTCAAATCTTCCATTGTTTAAAAATTAGTATTATTTTACAATATTACCCCCCCCCCCCCCCTTACAGTTACAATTTTCATTTCCTGTGTATATAGTTTTGGCACAGCTTTCCAGACTAAACCCAAACTATGTTTTAGCAAGATTTAGATCCTTATATTGAAAGCCATATATTTTTTTTTTTATGAAACTTTTAAAACAGGTGGTTTTTTTCATATGTTTAAAAGTTGTTCTCAACTAGATTTTTCACAGAGATTTGCTTACATTTTCTTTGCAAAGTTTGTATGTATTTATATTTTTTGAAAATACATTTAGACAACTCTAAGAATCTATATTTCAAGGAAAGAAAAAAAATGATACATAATTTCAACTGCATGTTATTATCAAAAGAAATTTTTCTAACAATAGTGAAAAATTACAGCCATGCGATTAAAAATAAATGCATGTTTCAAATTTTACATTAAATTTTTCATTTTACCATTTTCATTTATTGGTATAATATTGAAATACTTTTGCACATGAATTTTCATTTTTAACGAGAGAAGCCACATTTAATTATTTTACCAGGGATTTGCTTGGATTTTTTTTTTCACACAATCATGTTTTTGCGAAATTCTGTGAACTTGGAAAAACTGTGAATGAAATGTAAAAAATGTAACCAGAATTTTGTAAATTAGAAATTATCATAATTAAGTTCTTATATAGACATTATTGAGATGGTCTTTTGTACATATAAATAGCTGGATAATAGATTCATTGGTTATTGCAGCTATTATACAACAGCTTTTCTCTTTTTTTAATTCTAAAATCATTGCATTTGTAAAGGATTTAATTTGGAGATTGTAAAAAAATTCTGAAATGTCTATTTTTAAGAGAAAGAATTTTGTTAAAGGTCATATGTTTTAAGGAGAAAAAACTGTGAAGGATCCTTTAAGAAGCTCAAATTCTTTCTAAAGAGATCCCTGCTTACAGATAAGATTTTCCATGTTAAGGTTTTCATGAGGGACACTAAACATGAAAAAAATATAAATAAAAGTAACAGAATGTAGCAATTATAAAATTTTGACTATATTATTTTATAAATAAAATTTCAATTTTTCCAATTTGGAAAAATTGAAAAATAGCCCTTCGGAAAAAAACTGAAAAAAAACGTTTTTTTCCCTAACTTTTCCGGGTTTTTTCCGAGCATTCCCATCTCTACCCACGGGTAACCGTTATTCAGAGGTTACACTTTATATTTATCGATAAATGAAAAATGTTCTCCGATTCCAAATAATTTTAACTGCCGATTTTCATTAAATCTGTTCAAAAATCTAAATTAGCTACTTTTTGAGAAAGTCACAAAGTCCTTTTTATTCTTAAACTAACTGGCCCGTCCGATGTTGACTGAACCCGTTATAATAACCTTAAATGAACATCAAATTTGTATCATTTTATATCTTTAACGTTATTTTGTCTGAATTAATTTTTTTAAATGAAAAGATCGCGAAAAAATATTGAATTGAATATAGCGGGTGTCCTAAAAAGGACTGACTGATTTTAAAATTCAATAACTTGCAAACGGTGACAGATAGTATTTAAAAAATTCTTGCAGGAGGGTTATGCATGAGGTCAAAAGTTTTTTTTACAGTGATTTTCGATTTTAGTTCGTATTACAAACAATAGATGGCGCTGCGATCAATAGACACTAAATTCATGCTCGATTTTCGGTACTTTGAGACCCACTCCATTTTAATCTCCTTTTTCAGCATGGAAGAAGAGAAAAGCCAAAAAATCGAGCCTGTATTTAGCGACTATTGCTTACAGCGCCATCTATTCCTTGTAATTCGAACTAAAATCGAAAATTACTATTAAAAAAAACTTTTCACCTCATGCATAACCCTTCTGCAAGATTTTTTTAAATATCTGTCACCGTTTGCAAATTATTGAATTTTAAAATCAGTCAGTCCTTTTTAGGACACCCGTTATATGGCTATTTGGTATTTAAACCGTGATGGAACAGTCGGGTTTTTACTGAATTTGTCGAAATTTTCACACATTTTATTTTGTAAAAAATATTTCTATCCATCCGAACGTTTCAAAATTTTTGTTGTTGATGTCAATGATGAATTCAGGGGTGGGCCCGGGGGGACATTCCCCCCCGGAGCAGTGAGATGTACCCCCCCCCCGGTAAACTTGAGATTTTATGCTTTCAATGGTCAAAAAAGTGCAATCCCCCCCCCCCCGGAGCCACATAAATCCCTCCCGAATAAAAGTGTCTGAATTCAACACTGGTTGATGTAAATATGGTCGATTGAGATGCTCGAAAGAGATTGTGTTAAAATAGGGACGTTCAGTTACTTTTAGCGTAGGAAAAATATCGTCGAGGTGCGAAGTGACCTACGTTCGACCGTGTATTTCAAAGTGTTAAAAATCATATTTTTAAAAACTGATTGCACTATCGATTAGACAAAGATTTCAACTTTAAAAGTATATTTTTAGTTTGTCGGTACCTCTAGGAAGAAGGAAGAACCTATGGAAAGGCGTTATCATACGGGGAGAAAACGATTTTCGGAAAACACGATCTTTTTTTAATTTTTTTTTTTCAAAGGGTTAACTACGAATTATTTTTTTTTTTTTTTAATTTATTGCGGCATTTGAGAAGTTGGAGTACGACCTTTCGGAATATGTCTTCCAATTTTAACTGTACTGAGCGGTTTGGTTGATTTAGCTTAAAACAAAATTATTAAAAAACACAAATAAAATCGAAAGGTCGATTCTTCGTTACCTTCAGATACGTGATTGGGGTTCTACGCATGCGCGAACGCTTTTTTCCCTTTCGGAAGGACAAAGCTCAATTTTTGATGTGAGTTCTTTGTGATTTTAAATTAATAATAACTCAGCTAATTATTAGAAATTTACAATTCTGAATCTCAGGTGCAGCTGCAGAGGCCTTGAACTAACCTCACACGAATTTTCAGCCTTGTACTTGCGGTAAATTTTGCTGGTCGTCGCAGAAAGACAAACACACAAAGCAAAACTTTCCTCTAGTAGAGATGACCGAAATCAATAAATGTTCTTATTAAGAAACACAGAAATCGAATATTTTTACCTTTTTTAGGGTTTCGTTCATCTGACGAAACCCTATTCGTCTCACTCCCCTGTCTGTCTGTCCGTCTGTCACAGAGCCCGTTCTCAGAAACTATATACGTTGGAGACTTGAAATGTTGCATACTTATAGCTGAACACCTCACCTATGTGCCCGATCCTCGACCAATATATCCACGGATAGGTTGTGAAACGGAGTTTCGTTCGGATAGAGGTTTGTTTAGAATAGAGTGCGCCCCCTGGTTGCGAAATGTGGAAATAACAAATTTTGGAAAAGGATAAAGTGTTTTGAAAGGAATATTAAACGAAACCCTCTTTGCGATCTGTGATCACACTTACCCACTTGTTTTTCGATAGGAGCAATTAATTTTTGGCAATTCGGTCCTATTTTCTGCACGCGAAAGCCGGGTAAATGTCTTCATAAGACAAGTCATATCATTCGATTTTAATTTAAGATGTAACGTATTTATCGAAAAATGAAAAACGCTTTTTGATTCTAAATAATATTGTACATTATATGACTATACAATGCTTTATACGGGATACAGGGGTAATAATTCAGAAAGATTCCCATGAAATTCTTAAAGAGGCTTATGTTTTATCTGTACATTTATTACATTAACAAAATACTAACATTAAAAAAATCTGAATAATGTAATAATCATTAAAATCATTAACGAAAGGAAATAATTTGCAAGTTATGATTGCTTTAACCTCTCTTGCAATTTTAACATCCCCATGAATGAAAGCTCGTTTTCTCATAGACCGCTGTGGGTCATATGCTTTTAAAAAGGACGGAAGCGCCCAGCTTGGTTATGAAGATCGGCCGTGCCCTTACTCTGTAAAATAAAGGCTAACATTTATTTTTTATTTAGACTAGCAGTATATACTTCCTACAAGTTACTAATGGCACTGAATGTAGCAGTGTTGTAGCTGTAAAATAAAAATTAAATTTAAAAAATCAAAAAACCCGACTGCGTAAAAAGCGAACTAATTAATTATTTCTCATCAATGTGGAACTACTATTTTATATTACATTTTTATATTACATTATTTTTTTTTATTTACTTGTATTGATGGTGACTTTTAAGTTGCGTTTAATTGCTAGTTCCTATCTATAAACACTGTTTTGATGAGGCCTATAGATGTCTATGATGGTTAGAGTTGCAGTAAAGCTAGAGATCCTACCTACACAACTTCCAGGTTGCGTAGTATTTAAACGGAGCTTCTGACTGTAAAATAGTCAATGAAACATTGTCTTCATTTTGAAAGACCTATCCAATGATATGCCACTCAATAGGGTGCGTAAATTTTTTTTTTGTCTCTACCGTCATTTTGTATTTTACGGCTGCCATTTTGAATTTATAAAAACAAAACCTATTCTATAACCATCGGACGATTAAGACGAATAGATAGAGACCTCATTCTTTAAAATCCATCCAGCCGTTCTGATGTTTCGAGGGTATAAAGAAATCCACGTACCCAGGTACGCGTGAAACACATAACCCTTCTTTTCAGTCGGGTAAAAAGCAGAGAGTGTACGGTATAGACAGAGGGCAAGCGCTGTTGCAATTAACGTCATAACTAGGGTATACGCTAATGCTTTATTTGAGAAACAGAGGGTATACGGGGCTTCTTAAAAAAATCCAGAAGGTACACGGCGTATACCCTCCAGTACATCCCTGAATGTAGGATCTCTATCTTTACGAGTTACATCATCTAACTTTCGTCCTGACCCCGCAATCTTTGTAAATTAAACCACCTAATTTGCTGTTGAAAAAGAAGAAGATTCGAAGATGAATTAAAATCACTTAATTTAATAAAATATTATTACCCACTACCCACCCTCTCAAAAAATAATTTTGTAAAAGGGACTAGGGCTGGATTATTTATCAATATATCGGCAGATATTGATATTTCTTAACTATCGCAATAACAATATCTAAACTTTGACTCTGTTGATATATCCCAATAATATAACAGTGTTAACAAACACTGCAATTACGGACACGAGCACCGAAAAAAATATCGTCAAATAATTCAGAACTCAATAAAATAATAATATTTTGCGCGCACCGCCAGAGAACCTGAAAAAAAAAAAAAATTCTATTCCATTGTCTTCAACCTCCTTTCTCATCCAAAACAGAAAATCTACATCGATAATCTTCCTTTCCGTTGATTATCTGCAATAGAAACTATCCCAATCATTGCAATACACCTGTCCCTTCTCAATAAACCTAAAGTTCGTTCGACTCTGCGTAATACTGAATAACACTTATCATCCTTTCTCATCTCAACTATGATTAGTCTCTACACCTATTCCAATAACTCCAGATAATTGATACATTATGAATAATAACGCATGAGCATTGGTTATTCATTGTTGCATTTGATACGAAGATAACGGGTGATCATCGAGTCTATAACTCAGAAGGTAGGATTCTCGGCTTGCAAGCAACCAATGAGAGTCCGCTAAAGTTTCCCATTTTGCTTATAGCAAAGTTGCAATGAAAGTTGGCGAAAAGCCCAAGGTCAAAGCAGTCTTTCACAGTGGTGATTGGTTGTTTTTAAAAAGAGCTTCCCAGTCAGTAATGTTTATTCATATTAACTTCGTCTTTGTCGTATTTTTGTTAGAGTGAAGTTTTCTGGAGTGAATTTAATATATTCTGTACTGATATTTTTCAGCTATGCATATTTATAAAAAAAAAAAAAAAAAAAATTAAATTAGTATAAAACTATTCTCAAATGTGATTTAAGTATTTATATATTTTTTAAAAAGGTTTCAATGTTGTTTTCTTGTAGTAAATAGGTAGAAAGATATAAATACAGGGAACTGCTCTGCTCAACAAACGCAAAACGTTGTGACACATTCATTTACAAATTAATTTTTAAGCGTAAAGGCACAAAATTGGAAGGCCTGGATTTTGGAAGCGATTTAGAAACGAACTGTGTTTTCCATTTTTTGATAAATAAATTACCTATCGAGTTAAGCGATTTTGATCACGTGAAAAAGACGTTTTTCACCCTTTCTTGAGTGGTTATTCTTCTTTCGCGCGGAAATTCCGTTCAAAACGCGCCCTTTGACACTATTTTCTGAAAGATCTATTGCGTTTGCAAAAAAAAAAAAAAAAAAAAAAAAAAAAAAAAAAAAAAAAAAAAATGGAGAAAACTGAAAAGAAAGCCAGTTTGATTACATAGTTTCTGAACAACAACACCTGCTTGTTTCATGCATTTCCGAACAAAAATAAATTAAAACTTATGTCATAAAGTTGCCCTTTTGTATTAAGAACAGCCAAGAATGAATCGATTCTTTAGAGAAAGATTGAAGAGCAACATTTCTGTTGCATCTATCATCCACTGAAACCTATTTAATAACAAGTATATTAGCACCCCATGTGGCATTAAATTAATTTTAGTTTTTTCTAGAGTTTCCTCTTTTCCTGTGTTAATTAAAATAAAATCGTCAACGTCCTAAATTTAAGAATGTTCTATTTTAGTTAGTATTTTATAATTTTGTCAGTTATTCGCAAAGTACTTCAATACTTAAAATGTCACAGATAAATAATGCATAGAGTAGGAAGAATAGGAAACATACTGCTTTTGAAGGAAAATACTTTCCAACAAATGGTATACGTGTAAACAGATATCAAACATAGGTTTCATTTCTAAAATATTTTTTTTTATAAATATATATACTTAATTTAATGTTGCTGTGTGAACATATAGGTATAAGACATTGAGTAGTTGTTCCCTACACCTGTTTTTACTTAAATTGCTACTATTATACCATTTATGTTTCGAAATTAGCAAAATTTCTATTCTTGCACAATTTAAGGTAGTTATCGCGATATATCACAAATATCAATATTAACTCGTTGATATATTGCGATATTAAATTTCTGATATCGTCCAGCCCTAAAGGGGACTGTGAGCGGACAGATATGTAGAAATATTCTATTTATGTAATCACTATAAAATATTTAAGTTTCTAGAAATATTTAAGTATTCTGGATACATCATCTCCCCTCTCCCAACCCTTAAAAGAAACAAACAAAAATCCGTGGTAAAAGAACTCTGAACGGAAAGGTGACTATTTTGTGTAACCGTAAAAAAAATATTTAAATTTTCCGAATAAAAACGGACGTTTCATTTTAATTATGACGAGAATTTCATCTACGGAAGCTTTAAAATTCATGATTTATAAATGCAAATAACCTGCTGAATATGGCGCGACTTTCACATATTAACACCATATAACAAGTAAATCTGCAGATCAGGAGCCTCAACGTCAGCTCTGCAAGTCATTATTTTTAAACACACTTTTGGGTAATATATTATATTTCTGCAAACAGCAATTTAAAATTGCCAAATTACGTAATTATTTATAAGAATAAAAAAAAAATCCTTCCGGCCAGTGCCGGGAGGAAGAGCTAGCTTTTATATTCCTTATTCTAAAAAAGCCAACTTATATTATTCAAACACACGAAAGCTCAATTTAGTGGAAACCGAATATAGGAGATTCAATACTAATTTTTATCAATACTAAATCATTATGAATGAGAATTTCACGAAATTAGTCAGCTTTATCCAAGCTGCTTTTATTTAAAGTAACTTATATTTGGCTGCCAAATCAAATTTCAAATTAATACCTTAAAAGGCAATTTTAATTTGAAATTTGATTTTCATTTGAAATACTGTATGCAAGGCGAATGTTTCTCTCTGGAAAAATGTCCAAATATTAATATAGTTTCAATCGATGCTGGATTTAATTAAGTTTCGTGTTTGCCCCATGACGGTGGCTCACGATAAATATTCCATCTTGTGCTGCGTTTGTAGCCTTGCCAACATGTAATAGGGAGAAAATTTCCAGGCTGGGTATCGTTCCATGTGGTTTAGTCGGTAGAATGTCAGTGCGCTATACTGATGACCCGGGATCGAGTCCCGGCGTGGATATTTTTCACTATGTTGACCTTCGCGCCTTTTAAGCAATTTATTTGAAATTTGATTTTCATTTGAAATATTGTATGCAAGGCGAATGTTTCTCTCTGGAAAAATGTCCAAGTATTAATACTGTGATGATTCTTGTCATAAAAACTACGATAATTTTAAAGTAAAGTTTTGTTTGAAATATAAAATTTTATCTTTTTACCGTACTTTTTAGCATGATATAGCTATTTTGGAGTCCTATTCTTCTAAAATATTTTTAATTTTCCATTTAAAAAACAATTCTTATTAACTGACATCTTTTTTTATTAAGTTCTAAGCTTGATCTTGAATTCAAGCTTAATATTAAGAATGTGTAATCTTTTTAATGTGTTATGATTTGTCATTGCTTTATTAAATACAAACAGGGAGTCTAACGGACATTAATACAACTGTTACTTATAGAACTACATGATAAGCCCTATTTATTTAAATTTTTTATTCCCGTATATATTGTATTTTGTGAATATGAGCTAATTAGATTTGGTATGTTTTATATGAAAAGACTGATCTGGGAAATAGAAACAACAAGTAAGATATATCATGCGTTAGGCATAGATTATAAAACACTTTCCAACTCTTCCTAAATGTTTTAACAAGACATCGGGGGAAATAACGTAAATAAGATAACTAAGTAAACATGAAAACGCGTAAAACATTTGAAAAACTGATTTACGCAGTTACCATCCACTAAAGTGTAAAAAAATTATAAGTTTTAAAAAAAATAATAAAAAAAATCGGATTTTTTTATTTAAATCAGATTTTTTTCTATTTAAATCAGATTTTTATGATTTTTTTCCCAGCGTTCAAATACTGAATAGCTATCATGAGTTTTGGGTTTCCAAAACAATTACACCACTAATTGCTAACATAATCTATGTTTTTACACTTTAATTAATAAAATTATAATTGTTAGTTAGTAATTTCAGAAATAAAAACTGCAAATTAGTAGTTTCATTAGGTAGTATTATACAATAATGTTATATACATTAATATTGAAATAATTATGTAAAACTTTATAAATACTAGTGATACTTAACATTTATGAAAATTATTAACTGCATTTTATATTAAATAGCTAACATTACTTCAAAGTAATTATTAAACAATTAACTCTCTAATTAGGAACATATTATACATTTTTAAGCCTTAATTATTAAAATGATAATAATTCATTTTAGAAAGAAAAAGGGACAGAATGCTAGTTCAAAAAACGGGCACTATTTCATGAGGAAATATATTAGTAATGTGTTTAGTAATGATGTAAGAAAAAAAAAGAATATTTTTTAGCATTATAAGTAAAGTGTCCTTAATTTTTAATAATTTTATGAATAACAAATTGAAAAATACAATTAAATAACATATTTTAATAATATCCTGTTTTTTCTAAAGAAATTAAGTTCTATATTTTTGCAAGATTTTTTCCACATGAATTTAGAATACTGTTGAATGGGGAAGTTTTTTACAAGAAATCTCTGGCTACAACTACAGGTAAATTTCAACTACAGAATTAATAAAAACTGCAAATAAGTAATTTCATTAGTTAGTAGCACAAATAACAAAACTAACAAATATTATTTGCAGCTCATTTTGCATTTGTATTTAGGAAAATTTCTGTAAACCACCAAAATCTATACTTACACACATGTACGTGTATGCTAACAAAAAAAAAAAAAAAAAAAAGAAAAAAAAAAGAAAAAAGAAAAAAAATGAAAATGAGTTAAACCCATTCATATAGAATAAATATAAGTTAGCCACTAATATCTGAAATCCTCAAAATATTTAAGTAACAGCATTATTGCCTCTATTAGCTTTCAATGGTTCAATTTTTTAGTATATATGAGTTACAAAAATAAATAAATAAATAAATAAATAAAAATAATAATAAACATTTATTCAACCTATACCAAAGAAGCTCTTGCTGTGCTTAGCATTTTTATACCAATTATTTCTTTTTCTCTTATACATCCATTTACAATTTAGCTGCTGAGCAGATGTCATTCTTTCATTCTTCTTTAACTTGAGATTGCTATTAATTACTATTTATTCTTTTACTTGTAGAAATGTAATTATACTTGCTATGTGTATTTTATATAAAATAATGCATAAATTGATTACCTAAAGGAAATTATGACATTGCAAATTATGTTAGATTTAAATATCATTTTTAAATGAAACTGTTTTAATTTGGATAAAAACTTAAAAACAATGCTTTTTACAAACTCAACTGTTTTTAATTTTTTACTATACTAATGAATTAAGCTTAGAAACAATTATTTAAAGCTCTTTTTTTGTTTATTCATAAGTCAAAATACCTGTAGAAACTTTCAAATTATGTTCATGTTAGATTTTAATACTTTTTTTTGACATTTTAAACATTTAGAAAAATTTTTATTTCAATCAATGATTTTTTTTTTAAAAATCGGTTGATTAAAATCATGATTTAATCGCTGATTTAAATCAACCGATTAAAATCGTTGACACCCTACCATCCACAGCCAAATATGTTTTCTAATTCTTTTAAACAGTCCTGTATTTGATCTGTAGATTGATATATATATACTATATAATGGAAAAATTTAGTTTATCAAGGAAACGCATATCAGGTTGAAATTCTCTTTCAGCAATTTATACTAATATATGGAAAAATACTTAAATAATTTTGTACAACCCTGTAATTCACCTAGAACCTTTATTACACGCCACTATTTAGTTAAAGTTTAATTCAAGCTAAAACACTCTTAAAACTGCTGAAATCACATTTCCAGAAATTATAATTCATAGACGGCAACGCATCCAATTCTTTGCGTGACCCTGTATATCATTTTATCTATATACTACAAACATTTCTTAGTAAATTAAATACAGTGCAGCGTTAAAATGCATAACTTATTTAAAAACCACCTTTAAGCAATACCCAGTAACCCTTACGAATACTTTTGTATAGTCCTGTATATGAATTATAGCATATATATATATACACCATATACTATGCATAAATGTAGTGAATCATAAAAGTGCATATCATAATTAAAAATGTATTTCCAGCAATCATCGCTAACGAACAGTACTTCGGATACAATATAGTATCTGAAATATTTTGTGTGTCCCTGTAAATGCTATATACACTTCGTATTATACATGAAATAATTCATAGTATGTAAACCTCAACGACGTATATCAATTTCATTACATATCAAATAAATTAACATAAATAAAGTACGCCGCAAACAATTCCCTCCACCCCTATATCATTATGTATTGAAATTCCTTTTTTAGCCCTGTAAATGAACAATAACTATTCTTTGCATCGCATATTCCATGGAATGCACATTTTAGTGCGCTTCATAAATGCATATCAATTTTATTCTGTTTGAAAGCGTGTAAAACAGACAGACAGACAAACAAACAAACAAACGGAAACCAAAAACTTTTCGGGTCTCCACAGTAAACCTTCACTGACGTTTCGGCAATTAAATTAAAAAAAAATAATATATTGATTTAAAATATTTATTCTTAGTAAGTTTATTTAAAAAATACGACAACAGGAAAAAAAATTGAAGCATTAAAGTTGATATTTTAGGTGGCATTCACGCCCCTCCCTCCTCTCTCTCCAATATCAATGACTTTTCAGATTCCTTATAAATCATTCTCCAAATATACAGCTCATATTCAAAACATTAGAGTAGTTACTTTTTTTTTACAAATTGAAAATATCGTTTGGTAATTTAATGTCTTTTAATGCAAATATGCAAACGATATTTTTATTAAGAACTTATTGTTGATTAAACTTATTTATTATCTTAAAATTCATATCATTTTTGAAAAGATTAATCGAAAAAAAATTATCTTGAAAAGTCTTAAAATATTAGAATATTTATTCAAGTGGTTCAAAATAATAGAATATTTCACATTAGTTCTCCTTGAATTATCACCAATTCATAATTGGTGGCATCATTGATTAAATTCAGACGATTTTATTTAAAATCAGTATTCTTTTTGCAGTTTGTTTGCTTTTCCGTCATAAAATGGGTCGTGTGAGTGATATTCCTGAATCTATTAAACTTTGTATGGTTAATTTGTATAAGCACGGTAAAAATCAATGTTATATAGCGAATTATTTACATTGTTCGCAATCAAGCGTTAGTAAAATACTAACACAATATTCAAAAAATCGAAATTTTCACCATAATCGCCGAAATGGCGGCCGAAAACCAAAAACATCTGCTAGAGATGACAGGAAACTGAAGCGTATAGTTAACACTAGAAAGTCGGCGAGCGGTCATTTTGACCGCTACCAAATGAATATATTGCGGTTCGAACCAGAATTTTTTTTATAAACCTAGTTTAAAAGGTAAAAAGAAAAAAAAAACCAGTTAAATAAATAACTTAATAATTTAAAATAAAAAGTCTGGTGCGAAACATTTTTTTTTTTTTATAAAATTTGAGTAACATTCCCCGTTTTTCTAGTGTTAAGAAAAACCGTTTTAAAAGTGTGAGATTCTTGCACCGAAAATGGAAAGAAGGAGGAGTTGAAGTTTCTACATCGACAACATTAAGACGTCTCCATAAATTTAAGTTTAAATCTCCTGTACCGAAAACAAAACCTCTCATGACTGCGAAACAAAAGCGTATAAGATTGAATTCGTGTAAATCAAGACGTTTATGGAGCGAAGAAGATTGGAAAAGTATATTATTTAGTGATGAAAGTATGTTTTGTGTTTCATATGGTAATCAAGTTATTCGAGTTTGGAGAATGAAGCAAGAAGCATTTGATAAAGAATGCCTTAAATGTTCTGAAACATTTGCTGCTAGTGTCGTGGTATGGGGTTGGATGAATGCAGAAGGACCTGGAAAGTTATTCATCGTCTACGAAAAGGTTAACTCTCAGATATATCAAGCAATTTTGGAATATTACATGATTCCATCATCAGAAGATATATTTGAAGATGTTTTCATCTTTCAACAAGATTTAGCGCCACCGCATACCTCGGTGTCAACTAAGAATTGGTTCCGCCAACGCAACATTTAGGTACTTCCTTGGCCGCCAAACTCACCAGACCTTAATCCCATCGAAAACTTATGGCGTATAATGAAGAAAAAACTCCAAGAAAATCCTCCTCCAAGTAAAACTAAGTTAGTCGCACGTATAAAGTCTATTTGGGCTAATATTGATAGAAATGTTTGTAAACACCTTGTATATAGTATGCAATATCGATTTGCGCTGTTATAAAAGCGAAAGGGGATACTACAAAATATTAACTACCATTTACTTCAATTCATAAGGTAATATTGTTGCGTAAAATAAAATATTCTAATATTTTGAACAAATCTAAATTTTTTCTAATATTTTGATGTGTTTCAGAAAGCTGTATACCTAATTTATTGTACTGCATTTTACATTTTGTAAATGTTAAAATCTTATCTAAACATTCCAGATTTAATTTATAAGGAATTTAATTGCTTTTACTTAGTATCAAAAATAAATAAAAGAAAAATAATTTTTTCTTATTATTTTTTCTCAATTATTCTAATATTTTGAATATGAGCTGTAGTACTTAAATGAATATTTCACATTGCTAATTTGCATGTATAAATCTAGTGCAATTTTTGGACACCATGACTTTGATATTATATTATTTACATAATAAGAATATACGAGTATTTATTCATTTTGACAAAAAAATAACTCTAACTGGATTATTTACATTTTATTCACAATGATAATTTATTTACAATCACATTAATGAAAGATATAAAATTATTGTAGCCAATATCATGAAATTAACAATGGATCTCTGACATTCTAAAGGTTTTCGAATATTTTAACAGTTGAAATATTAATATTTCCAATATTTTATTTACTTAAAAGGCGTACAGCAAACAGAGTGATAAAGTGTCCAAGCCGGAACTCGGACCCGGGTCATCGGTATAGTGCACCGACGTTCTATGAACTGAACAACTTGCAACGATACCCAGCCTGGCACTTCTCACTATACCGATGACCCGGTTTCGAATCGCGGCTTGGACACTTTTTCTCTCTGCTGGCTATACGCCTTTTAAGCAATTAAAATTGGAAATATTACTGAATGCAAGGCGTGGGGAATTTTCTACAGAAAAATTTCCTAGAATTATATGATTTAAATATTGTCAATATTTAATTTTATTTCATAAAAACTCTTCTACAATAAATTGCTACCCATTAATCTCATATTTGCAATTAGAGTTTTTATTATTATATTTTTAATTCTCTTTTAGTTTCTACAAATAGTAAACAATAAATAATGTAACAGTGTGTCGGAAAATTAAATAAACAAAAATATTATTAATGTATATAAAAAAAATCTTAATGTCCCAGTGCATTAATAAATGTAATTGTAAAGACAATAAGTAAATGTATGTAATGCATGAGTATGCATAAATATGTACAAAAGTATAACGCATTTTTTTTATGTCCCGTGGATTTAAAAAAAAAAATTAAAAAGTTGGAAGTTTAGCTGCTGTTTCGGTATTTTTGCAGTAACGTATTTTTTCCCTCCTCCTTATTTTTCAGTTCAAATCATTTCATTTAAAATTTAAGTTTAGTTTTAGAAATTCTATCATAAATTATACTGGTCGGCACCAAAATCCTCTCTGTGAAAATGATAGATGATTCTTATAGATTTCACTCATTTAAATATAAATGTTCTAAAGAAATTACTATATCACGTACCATTTTTTTTTCTTTTTTTTTTTGTAGGAGGGTTTTCTTTTAAAATTAAGGTATTTTATATCTTGCTAAAACATAAGCGAAAAATTTGTAAACCATAAAATGTAGATAATAATATGTAAATGACCTGTAAATAAATGTATAAATATGATTACCCGAGTTACAGCGGCATAAGGAATGAAAATATACTGGTGGATAGCAAATAGTAAATTCGATACGAAAGGGTGGGGACTGGAAGGGGCGTAGATACAGATATTTGTTGAGGGGGGGGGGATTCAAGAATTTCCCAAATTGAAACAAACTACTGTAATTTCCAACTCAAATGATATGTGCAATGTATATGGATGATAATAACAGTTATGTGTAAAAAAATTCCTTTCCAAATTAAAATACTGAAACTAAATACATGAAAATTCTAATTATTGATTTGTTTAATAAAAGTTTAAATTCATTTCTATCACTTACATAATTCAAATCAAAATTAGATTAGTTTCTATTTTCCTATCTTGGAATCATTCGGCATGAAAATAAAGATAAAAAGATAAGATAAACATTTTCAAAATGAATAGTTAGGTTAATGTCAGACGAACGTCTTTTTGCACGCTTTTTTCCCTACATATATCATTCCTACACAATGCTAGCGGCATTGTCTAAGATACGTAGGGAAAAAAGCATGCATTCTTTCTTTCTGAAACTGAAAATCTTGTTTATTCATGCATAGAAAGAAAAAAAATAACTTTTTGCTTCTTTTTTCTTAAAAATTAGTTATTCCATTTCAGCTTATTTCTATTTGGGATCAAAATGAAGGGGAAAGAGCCATCGTGTTTTTCTTTTCTAGTATTAGAACAGAATGTATCTAGTATTGAATCTAGTATTAGAATGAATCTAGTATGTATCTAGTACTAGAATGAATCTAGTATTAGAACTATTTTAAAAAGAAAATTTGTGATTAGTTAAAATCAGTTGCAGCTCTCAGAAAAGAAGTCACCAAAAAAAAAAATCATATTTTTTTTTACTATTTTTTTTTAAAAAAAAAGAAAAAAAGGTCTTTCAAAAATCTAGAATGTACTCTCTAAGCTGTACCAACTCTAAGCTCAAATTTCCAAAGTTCACAAATATTGGAGGGGAAAACTCTCCCCCCCCATAACCCCCCATGACGACGCCTCTAGGGGGAGGGGGAGGTTGTATAAAAAGAAAAATGCACTATACAAGTATCAACAAACTAGATTTTCATGCTATATTTTATCAATTTGATACCTAAGACAGTGAAAGCACTTTTTCATGATTTTGATTTTATCTAGCATTGCAAATTATTATAATGATCCTTCACTATTTGTTATTACTATAAAACTGTTTCTCTGAAAAATGGTTCATGCTGGAGCAATTTGGATATCATATTTAGAATTAGGAATATTAGATCTGTACAGTTTAGACATTTAGTTTGCAGGGAGGAAAAATTTTATTTTTTTACTGAACAGTGTCATTACTGAACAGTGTCATTATTTACCTTTAACAAACCCCTACTAGAATTTTGTTTTGGTGTTGGACAGCTTACCATCTTAAGATCGAAAAATTGCAAGTGCAGTTTAGCTGTTGGATTTTCAAACACTTTCCACCAAAGTTGAAAAGTGTTTATGAATTCGGTTTGTCTGTCCGTCTGTCTGTCTGCCCGTGTTCTAACTTACGTTTACGTAAATATAGTCCGATTGCCATGAAACGATATATGTTATTGGGGCTTACTATGGCATTTTCGGTTCATTTACAGGGTTACTCAAATGAATTCCGTTATATTACGGCCTATGGGAAAAAATCGTTTGCGTATTTTAATGATATTACAGTATTTTAAACACATTGAAATTGATATACATCACTGAAATATACTACAAGGATCTTACTATAGAAAATAGCGTGCATAGAACTTATCCCTCATTTTCAGTGACACACAAAAAAATTTGGCTATAGAAGAAAATGAGCAATAATTCTACTATTGAAGCCTACGAACAATAATTGCTGGGAGTGCGTTTTCAGTTCGGGTATGCGTTTTTAAGTTTAACTACTCTTTAAATATTACTTGGTGTGTATAAATTCTATAAATCATATACAGGTCAGGGGCGCCATTTCAGAACTTTCTTGGGGGGGGGGGGGGGGGATAAAGTTTTTTTTAGGACAGTGGCATAGCTAAGAGTGAGGTTCGGGGGGGGGGGGGTATCCTCTTTCCTCCGAACAAAAACCGATTCACAATTCCGTTTTAAGCAGGTTTTCATCTTAGCAGGTATAATTGCAAGATACTGACTCAGGTTTTCCGTTTAAGACAGTATTCCGTAATAGACAGTTTCCATTTTTACAAGTATATCTAAGGCTTTTAAAACATGTTTTCTATAGTAAATTTCTGAAGAGCATAGACACATTTCATTTACTGCAAAACTTGTGAAAAAAAAAAAAAAAAAAAAAAAAAAAAAAAAATTCTTTCGGAAACGGAAAAAAAAATATCACGTTTCCATGAAAAAAAAAAACCTGCTAAGACGGAAACCTGTCTAAAATGGAGCTTTTTTTCTGACCTTTTGACTTCTTCTTTGCAGGTTTTGCTCCATTTCAAGAGGTCCTTGTCGGGGGGAGGGGGGCGGTGAACAAGTGAGATTTTGCCCATTTAACGTCTATGAAAACCATGGGATTCTTCTAGAAACATTTTTCAATTTTCGTGGAAGACTGCAGTATTTTTTTCTTTTTTTGCGGAACTACGCGAAATCATTTCGCCAATCGACCACGGCAAAAAGTCGCAAATTTTGTCAATTGAACTTTGAAAAAATAGTCAATTTAGCAAATTAGTCACGGAAAAAATATAATTTCCTAAAAGGACCGTGGAAAAATATTGCAAAGATCGTATTAGAAACAAACAGCGATTATTGTTAATCGGTTGCGGAGAAAAAAATCGCAGATTTCAACATTCGGTCACAGAAAAAAAAAAAAAAATCAAATTTGCCCATCAGTCGTGCAAAAAAATTGTGAATTTCGAATAACTATCAAGGAAAAAAACGAGAATTTCATCAAAGGTTTCAGATAAAATCACGGATTTAGTCAAAGAATCGCGCAAAAAAATTCAAGAATTTCGTCAAACGATCGCACAAAGCAATCGCAAATTTTGTCAGTCGGCTGCGGGAAAAAAAAAAAAGGGGAATTTCAACAAATGATCATAGAAAAGAAACACGAATTTCGTCAAAATATCTCGGATAGAAATAGCGAATTTCATAAATCGGTCACAAAAAATATCGTGAATTGTGACAAATGGTCACGGAAATAATTTCTGAATTCCGTGAAACGATCACGGAAAAAAAATGCGAATTTCGTCAAACGGTCGGGAAAAAAATCGTGAAATTCAATCGGTCACGAGATAATCAGCACACAAACATGGTCAACACGTCAAGAAGTTTGCAAATTTTGTGATCCATGGGGATAAGAAATTTTCACTTTTGATTTTCTGTCAGTAAAAAATTTCCTTAACCCCTAAACTGCCGACGAAATCTTGCGCGATCTCCAATGCCTTACTTAAATCGCATATTTCTGAAATTATAGAAGGTGTATATCAGTTTTCTGAAATAGCAGTAAGAAAATGCACGTTTTACTGTTATATATAATGGCTGAGGTGGTGAAATTGCCTCGCTATAATTGGAATTCGCTATCCCTTTAATAGATACATGCATTTTCTAAAGACGCACATATACGGACGGGGCTGTTAAAGTGTTAATAAAAGACGAATCTCTTCAGACTATGATCTAAATACCACACAATTCAGAAATTTGCAAAACATTTGGTCTTAGGTAGAGTCTGCATTGGGTTGCCCAACCCGATTTTTCTCAAAACCGACACGATCCGATCCGCGGCACATATCGAGGCGGATTGACGTTTCTTTTATTCGTTTCGGCAGAGGAGATTATTGAGAACATACTGTACATAATACGATTTAATAAAGCAAATGATTTGATAGCGTTGTAATGACTGCAGTAAATATAATGTGACACTAATTATGCAAAATAAAAAATTCAAATAATTAAGAACTTGAATTAGCTCTCATTTTTTAAAAAAGAAAAAATCCTCTGTAAATTTATGGCTAAAGGGGAAATTCACAGCGAAAATTCTAGCCCTCAGGAGGACGAGTTTTCATTTGATCTATTTTGCATACGGCTGGAAAGCAATAAATAGAATTTTTTCTCACATACCTTTTTAAAATTAGCCAAAATACGCATTAATAAGAAATGGTTCACCTTGTGAACGTTGGAAAAGTAAAGTCTGTAGAAAATATTTTTGGTAATTATTAGTTTACGTGCAGTGTTTATTTATTCATGTGTTTTTTATTGTAATAAAATCTGATAAGTTACTTTAGCTTTTGAGCAATTTATGAAAAAAAAAATTGAGTCTGACCTGTGATGACATATAGGGATGCATCGAATATTCGGTATCTATTCGGTATTCGGCCATGCTACCAAATATCGGTTAGGCCGAATATTAAACTATTTGTTCTGCCGAACATTCGGCTTGGCCAAAAATCGAACTATTCGGCCTACCGCATATTCGGTTTGGCTGAATATCGAACTATTCGGGCAAACCGAATACTTAAAAATATCTTTTGATAAATATTTTTTAAAACCTTTAAACCTTTTAACTGTCAATTTATAAATATATTCAGAATAATTGAAAACAGAATCATATTTAAATAAAACAGAATGCTGGTACATTATTTGTTTGCGGTTTGATAAGTGTCACTTAAAAAAAAAATAACCATTAATGATGACCTTCATAGAAATAAATGATGCACAAATGGAAGTTTCTGAACAATGTCTTGTAAATAATCTGTCTTTTGCTTATTCGCTAAAAGAGTGTTTCTAAAGAAAATGGGAAAACTTTCAGATGTGATAATAGACGTCAAGACAGACCATTTTTGCCCAAGAAACCAGCATCGCAATCCGCTTAATCAGTCAAAATAAAAAATACAGTGTATCTCATCTCACTTCATGTCAAACTTAGATTTTCATTTATTACTTTAACGATAATGAAGATATTGTTAACTATATTTTCAAAAGCGTTACTTTGATTTCTGTGACATATGATATCATGAGAAATGCCGCAAATTGTGCGTGTGTGTAAAGTTTACTTGTAAAAAGGCCTTGTTTATCAAAATGGAAGTATCTGTGTTAAATATTATGAGAAATTGTTTAAAAATTTAATTTTTTAATATCTTTAAACTTTGAATTCGGCCTAACAGTCAGTATTCGGTTTACATGTAGACCGAATATTCGGTTTTCGGTTACCTGTAGGCCAAATATTCGGTATTCAGTTTACCTGTTGGCCGAATATTCGGTGTTCAGTTTACCTGTTGGCCGAATATTCGGTATTCGGCCAAAATCCCTATTCGGTGCATCCCTAATGACAGATAAATTTTCTGAAATATCAAATTCCTTGGGGGGGGCGGCACGCCCCCCCCCCCTCAAATGGCGCCCCTGATACAGGTTCGCACAAAAGTTCTCAACAACATCCGTTTATCGGCGGAAATTGCCAAGTGGAAATTTTCAAATGCGCCCAAATTGTTTATTTAGACAGGTATTCTGAATGCGTTGGAAAGTATTTCATAATCTATGCTGTAAGCATGATTTTTCGTTCTTGTTTTTCTTTGGTGTTAGGTGTTGTTTTTATCTAAAGTTAAACATTGATTTATTATTTTCAATTTGTCAGTCAATTGAAAACTGGTTTAAGGTAAATTCAGATAATTTATTAAAGGAATAATTTAATCCAACAGATTTTTGTTGACCTTTTATAATTTAAACAAAAGAAAATATGCTTATGTATTTTCAAAGTTCACCCTTCATTAAAAAGATCTTGAAAAATTAACTGTTTAGTAACCCAGTTCATTGTTAGCATCAAACATGGATTTTTTTTTTTATTTACTTTTTTCATTGAGCAACATCATGAAGTGATCATACATAAAGTTTTAATAAATAAATTTTGATTTACCAATTTGTTATTGTGTTTTTAAAATAATAATTTCCCTTTTACATTTGTGTGAGTGGTATGAATAATTTTAAAACATTTAACGCAGGCGAACAAATTGTAAATTTCCATAAATCTGAATGATTCGATGATCCTTCTTATAAAAATAATATATGCACTTTTAATATTAAATCTTTATTTCTAAGCCATGTAAAAATGTTTTTGGAAACAGAATAACAACTGAATCTGAAATGCGCTGTCGGTAAGGTCAATGTCAATCATCGCATTCACGGAAAGCGCTCTTCTATGTAAATCAGCCATACATTTACCTTTTTTATCGTTTTATAAAGTACAGCCAAACCTGTGAAAACGCAACCTATCTTTAAGGCTGTTCTCAAATCCAAAGGGTCAACTTTCTGACATAAGTTTTAATTCATTTTTGTTCGGAAACGCATGAAACTAGCAGGTGTTGTTATTCAGAAACTATGTCATCGAACTGTTTTTTCCGTTTTCTTGTAAACGCAATAGATCTTTTAGAAAATACTGTCAAAGCTAGTATTTTGAACTGAACATCCGAACGAAAGAAGAAAATCCAGTCAGTAAGGGGAGAAAAATGCCGCGTCACGTGATCAAAATCGCTTATAATTCAATAGGTAATTGATTGATCAAAAAATGGAAAACACACTTCGATTCCAAATCGCTTCCATGGCCAGGCTTTCCAATTTTATATCTTTCCGTTAAAAAATGAATTTGTAAATGTGTCATAAAGTTTTGCGCTTGTTGAGCAGAGCAGTTAAGAACAGCCTTAACGGATCTCTACCTTAATAATAAGAAGAAAAAAACGCGTTAAGCATAGATTATAAAACACTTTCCAACACTTCCTTAATGCTTTAACAAAACTTCACTAGTTAGGGAAATAAATTAAATTAGATAACTAAGTAAACATTTTAGAAAACGAATAAAACATTTGAAAAATTGATTTCAGCAGTTTCGCCCATAGCCAAATATGTATTCTAATCCTTTATTACACACCACTATTTAGCTAAAATTTTATTTAAACTAAAACAGTCTTAAAACTACTGAAATCACATTTTCAGATATTATCATCCATAGACGGTTATGTATCCAATTCTTTGCGTGACCCTGTATATCATTTCATCTATATTCAAAAACATTCCTTAGTAAACTAAATACAGTTCAGTATAAAAGTAGATAACTCCTTTAAAAACCACCTTTAAGCAATTACGCTCATACTCAGTAACTCTTACGAATTCTTTTGTGTAGCCCAGTATATCAACTATAGCATTTATACACATCATACAGTATGCATAATTATAGTGAAACATAAAAGCGCATATCATAATTAAAAATACATTTCCAGCAATCATCTCTTATATACAGTACTTCGGACACAATAAAGTATCTGAAATATTTTGTGTGTTTTTGTAGATGCCATGCACTTCTTATTATGCATGAAATAACTTATAGTAAACCTCAGCGACGCATATCAATTTCATTATATATGAAATAGTTTAACATAATTAAAATATGCCGCAAACACCCCCCCCCCCCATCTCCATATCCTTATGCAACGGAATTATTTTGTGTGGCCCTGTTAATTAATAATATGTATTCTTTGCACCGCATATTCTTCAGAATGCTTATTTTAGTGCACTTCATAAATGCATATAAATTACTTTATTCTTTTAAAGCGCGTAACATCATTAAAAATCATTTGAAACGATTTTTTCCCATAGGGGTCATTCCACGTAAAATGAGCAAAAATTAAAAAAAAGTCGTGGCCACATACTAACCAGTTTTAATAAAATTCTATGCAGACGTTCAATTCATATTCAAGTAATGCTCTGCAAAATATCTTGACAAAAATGACAACAAATTTTTTTAGCAGTTTTGGACATTTAAAAAACTTGTGATCTAGAATGGCATGTGTGCAATCGGCCAAAGTTGCAAGTTTGAAGTTCTGTATCTTGAAAACTATTTAACAGAAAGGAATTTTTTTTATAATTTTGTAAACTCTGAAAAATTATCTTCCTATTTATTGAGTAATAATAATCTAGTAACACCATCATTAATTATATATTGCTTGTAAAAATTGAAAATTTGTGAATTTTGAGAAAATTAGAAACGTTATAAAAATCCAAGGAATTAAAAAACATCTGTGAAAATAATGCCTGATGTAGTATGACATACGGAGATCGAATTCCCCAAGTTTGAAAGTCGCCATTTATTTCCTTCATCCTAAAAAAAAAATTAGAAATTAAAAAAAAAAAATTACAAAATCGTGATTTTTCCTCTTCTGTATGAGCCAAAAATAAATAAAGGACAGATCCGACATTAACAATATTGCTTAGACATAAAGATTAATAAGTCCATGGTATGTTAAAAAAAATTCAAGATTGCCTTTTGATTCCTAACATAACAAAAATCGGTTCAAAGTAGTAATGTTAGCTACATTCCATTCGCTATAGTCCAGGCAATAGAGACCGTATAGGGGCTCTACCTAGCAAAATTAATGGTAGTACTGGAAATCGGCTTTTTAGATGTTTTTTGGGTCGCTGAATCCGAATTTGTAACTTCCCACCAAAATTCCCCCGGCAACCACCCCCCAAATTTTGGTAAAAAGCCCCCCCCCCCCCCAAAAAAAAAGGTTTTTATTAAAAAATTCCAATTTTTTTATTGTTTTACGGGAAAAGTAGCTAGAAATTCAGAAAGTAGACAAAATTTGCAACAAATTAGATACATGACATTATGACTTAGGATGAAGGGGAAGGGGGGATCTGCCTCGGAACATGCGCCGCAGTGCTCCGTGGACTAAGTTGCGCAATTCCACTTAACCACTCACACGTTTACATTAGCCCTCCAATCTTCCCTCCGAACTTTCTCTATAAGGTTTACTTTAAGTTTTTTGGGTCGCTGAATCCGAATTTTTAACTTACCCCCAAAATAACCTACTTATAGACTGATTTTCATTAAAATCTGTGACATGTCTGCCACAGCTGATTTGCTCATTTTGCATGGAATGACCCATAGGCCCTAATGTAACGGAATACTTTTGACTGTCCCTGTAAATAAACATGCTACAAACGTCATTTGAAATAGGGATCGTACTATGGTGAACCTTAATAACATCCAAAAATTTCAAGGCAATCCGAGTATATTTACGAGAGTTAGAGCGCGCACAGACGGACAGACAAACCGAAATCATAAACATTTTTTCAACTTTGTTGGAAAGTGTTAAAAAAAGAAGAAAGAAACAGAAAAAAAAGAAACATGGTCCCAAGAAAAGAGTACAATGCAATTTCAATACCTAAAACGGATTTCTTTTTCCAGATGTTTCCGATACCGTCTTAGCAGGTTTTACTGCAATGATTTGGGTGAGTGGGAGTATAGCGCGCCAGTTAAGTTCTAATTGCTGGACGATTCACTGAAAAACTAAGGTCTCAAAATTGAGTAAGAAGTACTCAACATTAAATGCATCAATACTCAAAATAGTACCGATACAAATATACTCAAAATCGAGAAAGACGTCTACTCATTTTTGATTCCATGGTTGCGTTCAAATACGTACCGTTATATACCCGCCCCCATAAAGGGATTCTTCACGCACTTGAAAGCACACGCTCCGTAATGTTAATCCTATGGGCAGGTTATTTTCAAATTTCTGGTTTCAATTTTAATATTTTTAAACGATTTTTTTGCATAGGATAGCTGAGCTCAATCTTTAATATGACTTTTTTTCACTTTTTCGATTTGAGTTGCAGATTTTTTTTTTTTTTTTTTAAGGTGCTTTCAGTTTCGAAATCTACCTTAAAAAACGCTTAAATACAACCTAAGTAAAATATCCTACTGTACAAAATTGGTATCCAGGCAATAGTTTCCCCCCATTATTCCATTTTAATGAAGCAAAAAGTGGTATATAAAATCCTTTAAGGCTTAATAGAGAATTTTATTTTTAATATGCTATGCGCTGGAGAGTACCGAGAAAAACAAACGGTTAATCGGCTTACGTTTTTAGTAAAATACTATAATTAAATTTATTGCAACAATTTAAATTTAGGAACTATACAATTTTTAGTAGACTGCAGTCATTGTTTTTGTCATCTCAGTAGTTTCGAAACTGAAAGTACCTTTTTAAAACAAATCTGCAACCAAAATCGAAAAAGTAAAAAAAGAGTCATATTAAAGATTGAACTCAGCTATCCTATGCAAAAAAATCGTTTAAAAATATTAAAATTGAAACGAGAAATTCGAAAATAACCTGCCCATAGGATTAACATTACGGAGCGTTTATTTTCAAGTGCGTGAAGAATCCCCTGAACCCCACGTTTACTACGGGTTGGGTTGATTTTTGACGGATATAGGCCCAAGGGAAAATGCCCTGTGTGGGGGTCTTTCTAAGGGAACCTAAGCTGTATTTACTCAAGGTTTCCCAAGGTCGTTTACTACGGATAAAAATAAAAATGTACTGACACTTATTTCCAGGTTCAAAATTATTAAAAAGAAACATTTAATTGATAATTTATTAAGGGAAAATTGCAAAATTATTATCAAGATACCCAAATCAAATATTTTTATGACAAGATAATTGTTTTCAAGCACTTTTAATTATTTGAAATTACTGTGCATCATTTAATATTTACATTAATGAACATCTATTATGCAGCCATGAATGAAATAAACCATTACAATAGTACAAAATTATCGTTTCAGTTGGGTTATATGATGTTTCAAAATTGAAAAAGTGCAAGTTCATTTTTGAACCAAACATACTGAATTCGATAGAAATACATCAATTTACTCTTTTTTTTTTTTTTTTTTTTTTTTTTTTTCAGTGTGGCTGCTTTGGTCTTGGGCTGATTCCAGGCTTCTTTATTTTAAATCGAGTCTTAATACCAAATTACATATATATATATATAACCCTACCCTATATATATAAAATTATAATGAAACGAATTGATGAAACAGATATATGAAACGACTAAAATTAAACGAATTTATGAAACGATTCTTTGAAACGACTGATTAAACAACTGATTACGTTTCACGGCGACTTCTAAAATATGGAACCTTTGCGATGAAATCAACACCAAAAATCCATATTGATCCGCAGATCTCAAAACTGGTATTTAATTTTTAAATTCGAATTAGTTTTCGAAATATTAATTTTTTTCTAATTTTAAATACTTTTTTCTAATGATGGCAACTCAAATTTTAATCATAACAGATATTTTTTTTCATATTTCAGAAAAGGTTTTTATAACTAATTTGGCGAACAGTTTGGCCTCCCTTAAATGTATGCTAAGAAATGTATCGTGTTACTTTTATTCATAATTCAATTTACTTGAACAATCTTTCGCCAAATCGAAAGATTCTGATAGAGAAATCAAGAACTCGGTATTTTTATGTTAGCGAGACGCAGGTGATAAATCGCCAAACATTTTTCCCGTCGCATTTTTTTATATCTCATTAATTTCATTTAAAATATAATCCTTTCATTCATTTTATTTATAATACAAAACTTTCATTTAAAACTGAAACATTTAAAATTGATGGCTTTCACTTCTTTCTTAAAAAAAAAAATAATAATAATAATAAAAAATAAAATAAAAAACCCCGAAAAGAAAAATATTAGGCGCAGGTGTCATATACGCACCGGGGTACTTAATTGGCGCCAAAATGGCATTATTTTGATTGACATGGTAACCCGGCTATTGTTGTTTATTTAATAATAAATGTTTATTTACTTTTATTTCTTTTCTAAAATTATATAAATTATTTTGTGCTATAGTTATTATTTTTTTGTTATTTGCTTTTGAAAATAATAGAAAATAAGGTACTAATTAGTTATTCCGTCGACCAATTTCGCCAAATTATATAAATTGATATAATTTTTATTTTAAATAACGAAAGAACAAATAAATTAGTATAACATTAATAAATATACAAATAAAACGTCGAAATAAAAATCACTTGATGACGTAAACACGTGTAACTTGCTTAAAGCCAAGTGCATGTGACTTTACGATCAACCATTATTGGCATTTAATCTTATAGTTGGCGATAGATTTTTGGTCGGCGGGATAACTAAGTAGTACCAAAATTGGTCGACGGGATAACTAAGTAGTACCAAAAATACGTATGTAACTGGTATTCGAAAACGAGGTTTTCGCCAAATTTTCATTAAAAAAAATCACGCCAAGTCTGCGTTGCGTATATGACATCTGGCCAAATATTAAATAATGCAACAAACCATGACATTTAATTTCAACTTCAAATCAATGTTTTAATTTACCACTCGAAAAATAAAAAAAAGGCTAACTGGCGAATTGATAAAAAGCTAAAGGCGAGATTTGCACCTGGCTAGCGTAACAGTACCAAGAATTCTTTGCGACCATGATAACTTTTATGTAGTTTTATTCGATTTTTTTTTTTTTTTTTTTTTTTTTTTTATCAAAATCGAAAACTTTCGGCACAGATGTCATATATGGCCCCGTATTGGCGCGATTTTTTTTTCTGACGCAAATGTCATATACGCAACGGGTACTTAACTGGCGCCAAAGTATCGTTATTTTGCTTGATATAGTAAGCCGGATGTTGTTGTTTATGCTTTCCCGAAACTGGCGTCGGAAAAAAATCGCGTCTGGCCAAACTTTCATATGGAAGGCGAAGGGATCAGACCGTATTTGTTTATGGCAGTTACATGACTTGAACTATTATAATATAGATTAAATGATGGCGATAGAATAATATTTGGCGACTTATCACCTGTGCCTGTTTTACATTAAAGTACCAAAATGGCACCTAGAGTATAAAAAGCGAAGTGGTCCGCCCGGAATTGTTGTTGATAGTCACATGACTTGGGCTATTGTAATAGAGATTGTTTTAAAATACCGGGAGACAAAGACTCTGTACACTTAATCCATTTTATTTTAGATTCTTTTTAAATGTTTAACTGATCCTCTTTAATCAAACACGAAAACAGTCAGTGGATGTCTTAAGGATGTATTCGAAAAAATATTTTTCCACCCTCAACAGCTCGAAATTTTCTGAGACATTTTCAGACTCATTTTTAAAAGTAAAAACATGAAAGTTGCCGGGGTGATTTCTGAAGACATGTATAAGGGGCCGTGTGATTTCATTTTTCTCTCAGTTCATCAGAATTTGATTTTTAAACAATTATTTTCTCAGTATGACCATTTTTTTCATTCCCAGATCGCCCGCTTCGGAAAATTCGGTTCAAAACGCCAACTCTGACAGCGTTGTTTACAGTATTTTCTGCATTTATCAAAAAATTAAGAAGCACCGCACATTATATAGTTTCTAAATAAGAGGATTTCCCAGTTTGATGCGTTTGAGAGCAAAAATGAATTTTAAAATGAATCAGAAAATAAGCAGTTTGGATCGGAATACACCCTTAACAGTAACTGATTCGGCCTTAAATTTTCGCAATCAAAGGGAATTGAATGAAAACCCGTTTGCAGGGAGATCTGCACAGCTTTTTTCAGTATAATTCAGTCTTCTCTAATATTTTTAAAACCCCTCAGGATTAGCGTGTTTTTAGATTCTGCGGTGTCTGAACGGGGATTGGCGAGCGTAGCTTGCACGGGGCAGAGCCCCCTAGTATATATATATCCAGTGTGTCCACGTATAACCTAACCGACTTTTATTTTCACAACCGTTGGTCCTAGATGCATACTTCCAATTACAAAAATGGTTTAAATAAGGTAAAAAATTATTTTTAAAGCGATTTGGGTCAAGAAAAACATTTATTAAAAAAATACGAAATTTAAACTTTTATACTGTCCCCCGGCCCTATAAGTTATATTTTGTAAGATTTTCCTATTACACTGACAAGCAAGACAAAAAAATGTCCTGTTCATATAACACTAAAATAGACCCAGTTATGAAACTTTAAAAATGCATGACTTAACCACTTTACAGCATCTGAACACAAATGAGTTCCGCCACGCTTTGAGGGGTCATATACCAAGTGCTTAAAGTATTCGAAGAACTTATTTCACACGTATCTACGCTTTGAAAAAAATCGTACAAGCATTACGATTGAGTTAATTTCACTTATTGAGTTAACTTCAGTTACGATTGAGTTAACTGAGTTATTAAGTTTCAGATTGACTAAAATAATTGTATTTTAACATATGTTTTATTTTGTAAGGATATGAGACTGTTTCTTTTCATGATTTCTTTTAACAAAAATTATGCTATTTTTATAAGTTTTTATTTAACTTCAACGGTTGTATGTATGCTTTTCCATTTCAAAATTTGTACTCGAATTTTAACTCACTTTCAAATATCCGATTGAGATTAAATTTTACATACAGACATAAATCCGATGACAATCTAATATTATGATTTTCGGTGGTTAATATTTATACTTAAATTACAGGATAACACAAAAAATTTCGGATAGATTACCGCCAAAAAATTTAAGAAAAAGTTTTAGATTAGACAACACAAGACTGCGGTGGTTGTGTTTTTTAATTTTTATGTATTTTTTAACACTGAATCCGAAAATTTCCTTAATTTTTAACCATCATGTCAGGATTTTTCGCAAATCATTAATTGTCAAAGTTAAAAAAATAACAAAAATCGGATACTATAAAACTGAGAAGATGACTGTTATTTTTGTAACCTTTAATAATTGATTTTTTATGCACTTTTTAGCACTGAATCTGAAAATGACCTTAATTTTTAACCATTGCGTTAGAATTTTTTTGCAAATCGTAAATGTCAAAGTTAAAATATAGCGAAAATCTGACACTATAAAACAGATATAAAACTTATTTTATTTAAAGCGATAATTTATTCAATTTTTTGGCTTATACTGGGATTTTTGCAGCTTAACAGCTGAGGGGTCCGATGAGGTGAGGAAGAGATTCACTTTTAACATTGAAATTTACAATTTGCGAAAATCCTAACGTGATGGTTACAAATGAAGGTCATTTACTGATTGAGCGGTAAAAAATAAATAAAAATAAATTATGAAATTTAAGAACACAACAATGACATCTATTTTACTGCATTAAATTTTCGCTATTTTTTTCTTTTTTTAACTTTAAAATTTACGATTTACCAAAACTCTTTACGTGATGGTAAAAAATGAAGGTAAATTTCGGATTCAGCGGTACAGAATACATAAGAATCAATTATCAAAAGCTAAAACTATTAATTTTCATCGTTTTATTTAACAAAAATTCTTTTTTTTTTCTTCTTATATGTTTATTACAAATTGTATATTTTGCCTTAATGTCAGGTAGATTAAAGATTTCAAATTTAGATTACAATGTTAATTTTACTCGCAACCATTTTTTTAGTATATCTGAGGATATTATATTTCTACTAAATTTGTGAATGATCTCTACTTTGCAGCAAAAAATATGCTCTAACTTTAAACAGTTATTATTCGGTCAATTTTAAGCGTAGAATATTGGGACTTTTTTTTTTTTTTATCTTATTTCTCACTGTCACAGGAAAATTTTACTAAATACAACTTATAGATCCGGGGAACCGCATACAAATTTAAATTTCGTAATTTTTTAATAAATGTTTTCCTGACCCAAATAGCTTTAAAAATAATTCTTTGCTTTATTTAAATCATTTTTGTAATTGGAAGTATGCATCTAGAACCAACGGTTGCGAAAATAAAGATCAGTCAGGTTATGCGTGGACACCCTGTGTATGTATATATATATATATACGTAACGCAGTGCGTAACGCTGACGTCCTTTTTTGAATGGCAACAGCACACTATCAAATTTAACTTTTATTTTTTTCATTTACTTTTATAGACATTTTTAAAATTTCTAAATATTGCACATTTTCAATTTTTACACCGTCGAATACAGAAAAACATGTATTTTCAAATACAATTTATTTTAAAACTGTATCGCAATTTCCTCAATTTTTATTATTTTAAAAATAATTTTTGAGCATGATTTTTTTTTTTTATCTTTTTTCTGTTACTTGCAGAAAGACGATTACAAAAGATAAATAAATATTATTATAAATAGTTATAAAGAAGGAGCTTGGTGCAAAATAATAGAAGCGTAAAAATTACAACGTTAAAGGCACCAAAAATTTCAAATTTTAAGCATACCGGTTTCGGTAGCATATAGCATACCTTCCTCATACCTTTCTTTGAAATTTTTGGTGCTTTTAACGTTGTATTTTTTACGCTTCTATGATAAATAAATATGTTTGCGCTTAAATTAAACATAAATAAATTAGTTCCTCCTTTCTTTCCGGCTTATGTTCCATAATCAAATTTAAACTTTATGAATCCATAAATTAAAAAATATATTAAACAAAACACAAATTTAAGACATGTAAACGAACCACACTTAAACAACTGGAATTATCAGAATAATAATTTAAAAAAAAAAACAGCGATCTTTGGCGACTTCTTGGACTGTTAATTCCTGGAACGAGGCCAATGCGAAAGTGTCGCTTCTAATAAATATTAAAATTAAAATTTTATTTGAATATAATTGCAAACATATAAAAACGATTCTTGGTATTGTCAGTGAAAAATCTAAAATATGTATATTAAATGTAAAAATCTATTATACGTTTTCAATTAAAAAAACATATATACAGTAAAACCTCCATGTGCGACCCCCTCCCTGAATGACCAATTTTTCAGGGAACGAAATTTATTCCCATAGGATCAGTACTAAATTTACCTCCATTCAGAGACCATCCCAGATTCACCATCCCCTCCTTCAGCGACCAATTTCTTTGTTGAAAATTCCATTTTTTCCTAGTCGCTTGAAGAAGGATTTATTAGAAAAATAATTCCCGAGCGCGTATTAGTCATCAAACTTCTAAAGTAAGTTCAGATCTTTTTTTTTTTTAGCCCGGTAACTTTTAAGTGTTTAAACCCCTTTGTGCCTTTTTAGGCAAAGAATTTAACTCTGGTGACAAATTAAGAATGACGGTCAATAAACTCCCTGCCCTATTCTGTCGGGAAACTCTCAAAGAAATAGATTAGATAAATTAATGAAATCGTCGTTATTTGTTCCGTCCAAAAAAATTGTATTTATTTATTGAACTTCGAAAGGACTGGGAAATAAAAGTTTTAAAAGATAAAACCATAAAATCAAAGCAAACTTCATTGTATTCATCTTAACTCTGCAGTAATTAGCTTATGTAATTAACTTTCGTTTTGATACTTAATTTTTTATATTTTTTCCTAATTTGAAAAAAAAAATCGTAACATTAATTGTTACCTTTTTTCAGCAATTAAAATCTAGATTTAAACATGACCTTCATTAAGAGACCACCTCTCGGAGCGACCAATTTTTATTGGAACGGAACGTGGCCGCTTTAGGGAGGTTTTACTGTATATGGTTTTAACCTGTATGGGATAGGAACTCCTTGTTTTTTAAATGAAATAAAAACTTACCTTAAAAATGATCTTTACCATAAACAAACCTATCCTCAGATTACCTCAGACGAGAACGAGAGGTCATATAATTCTAAAACATAAAATGAACTTACGGCGAAGAAAAATACAGAAACGAAATAAAGAAAAACAGGACAGGGAGGGGGAATATTCCGAACCACATACGATTTATTTTTTCCTCATGCCGCAAATATCGAGTGGTGGAAACTAACAAATGTGTTGTTTAAAATCTTCCAAATTATTTATTACTCTATAATGAAAAGTGCCATTTCCTTCAATCATATACGCTGGTGCGTTGACAGATTGAATATCATCAGTGATAATATTAAAGAGATTTATTGGTGCCTATTTTTTACAATAAATACTGCCATTTATCTATCAACAGTGGCATTGTATAGTTAGGAAATTTCCACTTACAAGCAATTAGAATTTAGCGGAAAAAGCAATAAATCATTGTCATCACTTAGCGCATTTCAATCAAGTATTACATTTAGCACAACAAAATAATGAGTCATATATTACTAGATAAATTCCGAATGCATGATTATTCAACGGTAGCACGGTACGCGTAAGAGGTTTGCGTGCATGCATGGGACCATTCCATACCCATCCCGGCCCGCGAAAAATAAAAGGAAATTTTCCAACGGGTCAGGCAGGCGCCCGGCGGATTAAAGACTTTTTTTTATGAGCCGGGCCGGGCCGATGAAAAAAAAAAAAGCGTATTTTCAGTGGGCGCATATATTTAGACAGACTCAAGTCATTTTATCAGTTTTAGTATATTACAAGTTATTACAGGTCTTAATACATCATCCACAGCAGTAAATATGAATATGACTTGATATTTTATTTCTGAGTCTGGATTGGATAGAAGATTTACAGAAAAACTATACGGAGTTTCTAAATATGAAATAAATTATAGAGAAAATTTTATGAAATACTAGCCTGACCCGCCCGGCGTTGCCTGGCCCCGTGATGAATGATCCTTAAATGAAACTTAAATTTGTATGATTTTATGATTTCATATCTTTAACTCCATTTTGTCTGAATTTATATTTTTAAATGAAAAAATCGCGAAAACATATTGAATTGAAAGTACCGGGTGCCCCAAAATTGAGTGATGGATTTTAAAATTCAGTAACTTGCAAACGGTGACGGATATTTAAAAAAATCTTGCAGGAGGGATATGTATGATGTCAGGAGATTTTTTACTGTGATTCTTGATTTTAGTTCGAATTTAAAACAATAGATGGCGCTGAGAACAATAGGTGCTCAGTCCAGACCCGATTTTTGGTACTTCGGGATCCATTCAATACATTTTAATCTCCTTTTTTCGCATGGAAGAAGAGAGAGGCCGAAAAATCGAGCCTGGATTTAGCGGTTGTTGCTTGCAGCGCCATCTATCGCTGCTATTTGTAACTAAAACTGAGAATTGCAGCATAAAAACTCCTGACATCTTACATAAAACTCTTGCAAGGATTTTTTTACTATCTGTCACCGTTTGCAAGTTATTGAATTTTAAAATTCATCAGTCATTTTTGGGACATCCGGTATAGGGTATTAGGTATTTTATTTTCTTCGTAATTTGTTTTTGGAGCCTATGCGTACCGAAAGCGAGCGAATCTACACTGTAAAAAAAAAAAATAATAATAAAATAAAATCTGTAGCTCTACAAATGTTAAGCTACATGCTTACTAAACTTTCATCTGTAACCGTACAAAAAAGCTGCTAATATACCAAACTAGTTTTTGTAAAGCTACAGAAATCTGTAACCTTACAAATGAATCTGCTAAAATTACAGTAATCTTACTAAAATTTTATCTGTAACCCTGGTTGCAGTTACATGAAAAGTTCTAGGCATCCCAGTTTCCTAAAAATTTCTTAGTAACCTTACAGATTTTTTGATTTTCGGCGCAAAAGTGTGTCTGTTACATGAATTTTTGTTGTTGCGTTACGTAAAAAGTTCTAGGAATCCCAGTTTCCTAGGAAAACTTTAGTAACTTTACGGATTTTTTTTTCTCTCTCAGTGTGGTAAATGTTCTGAACTGCTATTTTTGAATTGTAGCGATTTTTAATGCGATTTTCAATGCGATATTTTTTAGCGTTTATTTTCTTTTTTTAGAGTTCGCGGTGGTTTTTTGAGATACGGAAAAGGAATTCCGTTTCAAACTTTTAGCCTAATATAATAAATTTCCTCCTGTGAGATTTTTGCTATTTAACCGCTTTTTATCTCGATTTTTTAGCGTTTTTCTGCGTTTCACGGCTTTACATTCATCAAAGGAATAACAGCGAAACTTCCATTTAAGGGTGTATTCCGATCCAAACTGCTTATTTTCTGATTCATTTTAAAATTCATTTTTGCTCTCAAACGCATCAAACTTGGAAATTTTCTTATTTAGAAACTATATAATGTGCGGTGCTTCTTAATTTTTTGATGAATGCAGAAGATACTGTAAACAACGCCGTCAAAGTTGGCATTTTGAACCGAATTTTCCGAAGCGGGCGATCTGGGAATGAAAAAAATGGTCATACTGAGAAAATAATTGTTTAAAAATCAAATTCTGATGAATTGAGAGAAAAATGAAATCACACGGCCCCTTATACATGTCTTCAGAAATCACCCCAGCAAGTTTCATGTTTTTACTTTTAAAAATGAGTCTGAAAATGTCTCAGAAAATTTCGAGCTGTTGAGGGTGGAAAAATATTTTTTCAAATACACCCTTAACGAAGTCTCATCGTTGCACTTAAACACTTCGTTATGAAGAAAATTCGTTAAACAGAAATCAATTCAAATTCATGACATTTGTATAATAAAATACACATGCATAAAATGAAAAATACACATAAAATGGAAATATTGGAAAAATGTATTTGAATTCGGGCAGTAACTTTTTCTTATGCAGTGTAGACATATGAGAAAAATTTAATTAGAGTAATGTCTAAAAAAAGCACCTAATAAAGAGAAGTAAACAAAAACTGAAGTTTAGCGTACAATTTCTCTTTTTTCTCAGTATTCTAAATCCTTATCTTTAAAAAAGTCTGTAATACAGGTTTCTTATAAGAAATACACTGTTCATAAAAAATTTTACACTTTTGGAAGTATCCGAAAAATTCATTTGTAACATTTTCGTGAAACGGGTATCCCTTTTTATTCTATCGAAAGTTTTTAGCATTTCTTCTTTAGAATGGAAATGATTAAATAAATAAATAGTTAGATTTTCATACAATCCGCAAAAATAAATTCATACATCCGTCGCTACAGCAAGCTCTCCATTTTGATTGCTGTATACGCACGAAAGTGCAATAAACTTCGTTATATGGAATATATTTTTCGTAATATATAGATTAATTTACATGTTAATGATGTCCAAAGTCGCGGTTCAGCAGAAAATTTCGTTAAGTGGAAAACTTCGTTAAATAGGGATTTCGTTAAAGGGAAGTTCGACTGTATATTTGAAACTTTTATGCAAAAGAGGTGGAACCCGCCGAATTTCGACGAAAGAAAATGTTTACAAAGGAGCTGTTGCATCAAATTTATAATACATCGACAACAATAATTACAATAAAAAATCCATCTTACACTTGTTATTTTAACTCTCCAAAGACATATTCTAACCTAAGATTAACAAAATACTTTTTTTCATAAACTAAAATTATTGTTAAAATTATTGAAAAATTAAATTTTATTCATATACGTAATCAGTAACATTTAATCAAGATAAGTAATTTTGATTAAGTTATCAATCGGATTTTTTCAAGTATCAAGTTTTGATTAAGTTATTACGGAATGAAAAATCAGCAAAAATGATTTCACCTTGACATAATTATAGAATCCTCCCCCCCCCCCCTTTAAATCTAAACTGAATCAAGTCATTTTCCACGTTTCACATCTATATTAAACATTTAAAAACATTTTAACCCGCAATAGGTTATTAATAAATATTTTTTCAAGCTTGAAGCCACGTTTGTCGATTATTGCAACTTTCCTTGTTAAAATTCCCACTCGGGATTTGAGGTCTTAATATAATCTCTGTACCTGCGCGTAAAAATTCCAGAAATTTATAACTTTTAGACGTATTCAAGGAGAAATATCTCGTTTTATCAAATAAAATTATCGTTTTATTTTAAATATGACGTCATTTTCAGCCGCTGAAATATTTTGCATTTTGTCTCAAACTCAATATCAGCGAAATGAAAAAATAGTGAAATATAACAGCATCGTCAGGAAAATAGTAATATTTTTAAAACGTAACTTCATTTTCTGTTCAAATGTTTAAAAAAGATATTTCTAATTGCAATGAGAAGATGGCATCAGTAAGAATTAAATAAAGATAACTAAACCACTTTTAATAGAAATGAAGTACTCAAGTTGCCACGATTAGAAAATTGGTATTAAAACTATAAAAAAATTAATATCTCAAAAATAAATTGAGATACAGCTTTCAAAGAAATTGCATTTAAAAGTGCATTTTTTTCTGCATACGATGGTGTAAACATTTAAAATGTAGGATGTTTAGAAGTTTAAAAAATTGCAAAAGCGAAATTTCATTTCAAATTTCAAAGTGTTGCCATTCGCAAAATGACGTATGCGTTACGCACAAATATGTTTGTCCTTTATTATATAGATAGATATAGTATATTTTGACCTGTTTTTACAGTGTACGACGAAATGTTCAGGTCTTTACTGATTTCGTCGACATTTTCAAACATTTTATTTTGTAGAAAAATATTTCTACCCGTCTGTACGTTTAAAAATTTTTGTAGGTGATGTAAATTGAGATGCTCTAAAAAGGTTATATTAAAATACGGACGTTAGTTACTTTTAGCGTAGAAAAAATATCGTCTCCCTGAAGCACGAAGTGACCTGCGTTCGTCGGTGTATTTGAAAGGATTAAAATTTATATATTTTAAAATTGATTACACCACCGATTAGAAGAAGGTTTCAGCTTTAAGAACATATTTTTAGTTTGTAATAACTCAACTACACTGTAAAAAGAAAATCTGTGAAGTTACTAAAATTTTCTAGGAAACTGGGATTCCTAGAACTTTTTATGTAACGGCAACAACAAAAATTCATGCAGCAGATACAGTTACGTGAATTTTTGTTGTTGTCGTTACATAAATAGTTTTAGGAATCCCAGTTTTCTAGAAAAATTTTAGTAACTTCACGTATTTTTTTTTTTTTTTTTTTTTTTTTTTTTTTACAGTGTAATTATTAGAAATTTAAAATGCTGAGTCTTAATTACATCAGGAGAGTCTTTGGGCTAGACTCTCAAAAATTTTCAGCCTCGTACGTGCCGTAGATTTTGATCTCGCACACAGACACACAAACAAAGCGAAACTTTCTTTTATTAGTACACATTTCCGTTTTATTTTATTTTCAGTGGGTGCTTGGATAACACAAAGCGGTCCCACTCAGAATAATGCCAAAAGCTAAAATTTATCTATGTTTTGAAAACTAATCATTGGAATGAGCTGTAAACTTACATACTCGTTCTTTTTTTTTTCGTTTTATGTAAATATTAATGTGTGTTAAATTCATAACTGTTTTTGAATATTAATTAATTTTTAAATTTCATAATTAAAAATATGTTTTTGAATCGAAAAAATACATGGAATAAGTTTGAATCATTCATTTTATCTCATTAAAAAAAAGGATAATGTTTTGGAAAGATATAAAATAAAGTTTATCACATGGATTTAACATTAACATCCTTAAATTTTGACCTCTTCTAACTGCATGAAAAAACATATAAACTATACTTTTTTTTAAGCTGCCTTCATCCAAGAAACTCGAATATGATGTCAAAGTGAGTGTTATCATTCGAAATTCAAACTTCGTATAATTTATAACATGTCGACGATTCCTATTTTAACAAGTCGGAAATTGTACTTCAAACGAGGCAAATGAGGTGCGTTCGTATTATAACTAGTTTTATAAATATTCAGATCTTGATGCAATAGCTGTTACACTCTTATGCAAAAATGCATGAATACAATATTTATTACGATTATCTATATTAAATTCAGTAATACGAAAATAATATGACACCATCATAAACAGGACGTAATCACCTTGGCAGCCTAGAATCATTACCTATCATGGGATATCACTGACTTAATTACGTTTAATAGGATTTAATATAGAAAGAAGAAAACTTTTATTGAGATATTTTGAAGTTTTGAAGTTTTCATAAAATTTGAAATGACTCGACAAAATTCTGCAACGAATATATATATATATTAAATTTCAAACTATCCGGTTGGGTAGTTTTTGCGCTGTTACATGCTGGTAGACAGACTGACGGATGGACCAGATGACAAACTATACGTGCGAAGGTTACATGGGGGCAACTGGGTCATGATTTTGCAATGTGACTCTAGAGATTCAGGCAATTCAGCTTCCAAAAGCTAATGTTCTTTTGAATTAAAGTCTGAACCTTTGTAAATGTGTTCAGTTAGGTTCACTCTATCAGACAGAAATTTTCAAAATTATATTTTAATGTCTAAAAATAAAAAAAAAATACATATTTCATCTTTCTTTCTTCATGGGTCCAGTTGCCCCATAAAAATGAGGCAACTGGACCAGTTAGGTCCGTGTTCCACACGCGTTTTTTTTTTTTTTTTTTTTTTTTTTTTTTTTTTTTTTTTTTAATATGGTGTATCAAGTCGTGTTTGAAAAAGTGTAAATAACGTGTAAAAAGTGTAAATAAAGTTAAACAAATTAAACCAGGCAGATCGTGTAAATTTTATAACAACTAAGGCAAACCTATGCTGCCAAGCAGTGGTGTAGTCGTTAAATAAAAAACAGAGGGTGTATGTTCTAAGCAGAGGGTATACGCTCAAGGAAGAGGGCATACCCTAGTGTATCTACCATAGCTTTCTTGAGGAACATCAGAGGGTATAAGATGTTCCTTAAAAACATCCAGAGGGTATACGGCGTATACCACCGTATACCCTCCACTACATCCCTGCTGCCAAGGTGTTTAAAAAAAACACCAAATGTGAAAATAGTAGATTTATTTATACAAAAAACATAATAATTAAGTAAGTACTTATGTACAGAGTCGTAGAAAAAAAAAGTAAACACCCCCTACTAACTCCTCAACAAATTATCGTAGAAGAAAGCTACTGGTACCGGACGATTGGAAATAAAGTCTACTTTTAAATGATGTATATAAAATTTGCTTAGGGGGCCATCTACATATTAAAACGAATCCAAACTTCATTTTTTTTCAATGACAATACCCAATTTTAACAAGATATTTCAAATCTTCGGTTCAAATTATGCCTAGAAACCAAATTTCAAGTCATTAGAATGATAAGTTTTTAAATTATAAACATTCAAAATTGAGTACTTCTAATGTTAAATTACATTTTCAAATTTTTATTTATATCTCCTGAAATTATGCTCCTAATGTGCTAATTTTTTGTGTAGAAGTAATACTAATATACCCAAACATAAATACGCTGAATTTGCAATTTTTATAATTTTATGATATGAATTATGAATTATGAAATTAATATTCGAAAAAATTATGAATTGCAACCTACAATTTTTTTGATGGATTTAGATTTATTAAGTCCTGCTTCATGTAAATCCAAAATTTCACATTTTTCTTCAAAGTAGTTTTCAAATTATACTTAAAAAACGGCAAAATGATGGTTTAAGGGGCCGTCTATAATAGAAGTTACTAGATATTTTGAAATTTCTTTTGCTGTATTGTAAATCTAGCAGGCTTCATCGACTTCTTAAGGTGCCTTGATCAAGATGGGGGCTCTCTTGATTAATAATCGATTTCCGAACTTCAATTTGGATACAGCCCTTAAAATACGCTCGCTTTAAAATAATTAATATCTCGGAAACGTATAGTACGAATTGCATAAAAATTTGTTTTTAGGCTAATTGGAGGATGTAGAGTTCATTTATGATGTCAGAATTGTGTACTGCTATTGAAAAAAACAAAGTTATGGTTCGTTTTAATATGTAGATGACCCCCTAAGCAATTTTTATCTATGTCATTTAAAAGTACACTTTATTTCTAATCGTTCGATACCAGTAACTTTCTTCTACGATAATTTGTTGAGGAGTTAGTGGGGGGGGGGGGGGTGTTTTCTTTTTTTTTCCACGACTGTACTTTAGTACAGGCAATAAATATAAAAGTTACATAGATATTTTAGGGGAAAAATAAACAAGATAAATCTATGAACAAACGGGGACGTAAGTACTTAAGTATCGCATTCTCTTTTTTATTTAAATCAATGAAAGTTCGATAAGTCCAATAAATCTGTGGAGAATGTAACCACGTTTTTATATCGAGCAGAACTATATTACTTTCTTCTATCTTTACAAGAAGAAAGTATTGGATTCATGAAAATTTTCGAATTCCGGTTTTCGACGGATTTACACGTTTTAGAGGTCAGAGAACCCGAAAAACATGTTTTTGTAAAATGTCTGTCTGTGAGTCTGTCTGTCTGTCTGTCCTTCTGTCTGTGTGTGACATAAATTTTGTGGGCGCTCTATCTCAAGAACTAAGGCACGGAATTTAATAAAAATTCATATTCAGTTAGTCCCTGATACAAATTGATGCTGATTAGTTTTTGGTGCAAATCGCTCAACAGGTGGCGCTGCTATGCTGCATTTTTTACGATTTCCGAAATGGCTCTATCTCAAGAACTAATGCACGGATTTTCATGAAACCTCAGATTCAGTTAGTCCTTGATATGATTTGATGCTGATTACGTGTTGGTGTAAATCGCTCAACAGGTGGCGCTGCTATGCTGCATTTTTTACAATTTCCGTAGTGGCTCTATCTCAAGAACTAATGCACGGATTTTCATCAAACTTCAGATTCAGTTAATCCTTGACATGAATTGATGTTTTGTACAGTTTGGTGTAAATCGCTCAACAAGTGGCGCTGCTATACTGCATTTTTTACAATTTCCGCAATAGCTCTATCTCAACAACTAATGCTTGGATTTTCAACAAATTTCAGATTCATGTATACTTTGATATGAATTAGTGCTGTTTGTGTTTTGGTGCAAATCGCTCAACAGGTGGCGCTGCTATGCTGCACTTTTCAGAATTTCCATTATAGCGGTATCTGAAGAACTAATGCAACAATTTTCACTAAACTTCAAAATCAGTTAATCCTTGATATGAATTGACATTTTGTACATTTTGGTGTAAATCGCTCAACAGGTGGCGCTGCTATACAGCATTTTTCACGATTTCTGCAATCGCTGTATCTCAAGAACTAATGGACATATTTTCATCAAACTTCAGATTCAGTTACTCTTTGATATGAAATGATGCTGACTACGTGTTGGTGAATATTGCCCAATAGGTGGCGCTGCTATGCTGCATTTTGCACTATTTCCTCAATAGCTCTATCTCAAGAACTAATGCACGAATTTTCATCAAACTTCAGATTCAAGTACACCTTGATAAATATTGATACTGATTATGTGGTTGTGTAAATCGCTCAACAGGTGACGCTGTTATGCTGCATTTGTCATGATTTGCGCAATAGCTCTATCTTAGGAACTAATGCACGGATTTTCCCCAAACTTCATATTCAGTTAGACATTGACATATGTTGATGATAATTAGGTTCTGGTGTAAATCACCCAATAGGTGGCGCTGCTATGCTGCATTTTGATGGATTTACACGATTTCATGGGCAGTAATATCTCAAGAACTAATGCACGGAATTTCATCTTTTTAGAATCCTCATGATGAGCATAGATGCACTGTGATAATGAATTTTGAAGTATTGACAAGTATGAGATAGAAGAAAGTTTTGTGATGGCCACAACATACTAGTTTGTTATTGGTTTCGATAATTTATTACCAATGCCTTTTTGTCTTATGTACTCCTCTTAATTTCTATTGCAAAATTTCAAGGTTTGGCCATCTCACTTAAAAAATTTGGTTTGATACCCGCTAACATGCTTTTTACAAATTTTATTATACAGTTTTAATAAGGTATTATGTATTTTCTTTATTGCAAGCACAAAAAAGAAATAAAAAATTAAAAAATGCATTTTAACAAATTACAACGACCATTTGGAAAATGATCTTTTCTAAGACTAAAATTTAAGACATAAAAAATCGCACGGAGTGTAATAGTGTTATTACACGTAAAAATCGCCTGCGACTCGTAGGTATTTTATTAGCCACCTGAAACTTATGTATTATCCAAGCATTTCATTGGCTGTTCGGGAAAAGGCTTTTCCATCATCAGATTTCCAAGAAATCTGACGACGCATTTTAAATGAAATTTCATTCTTAAACTTCTAAACATCCCACAATATTACTTTTTACACCGTCGTATAGAGAAAAAAAATGTACTTTTAAATGCAATTTGTTTGAAAGCTGTATCTCAATTTGTTTCTGAGTTATGAATTTTTTTTCTTTTTTTTGTATTTTTTATTACTTTTCTGTCATAGTGGCAACAGAAGGTATCCATCTCTGTTGAAAGTAAAGGGAAATACAGATTACTGTATAGACCAATCAGAAAACGAATAAAATGCTGATTAAACCAATCAAAAGCTTCAGATATGCTTTTGATTGCCTACCCTGACGAGAACAATAACCATTTTTCCAAATGGTTAAAAAAAAAACAGGGGAAATTTATTTCCCGTAGTAAGAGAAACTACAAAAAATCATTTATAACTGTTTGTGTAACTGGATCCCACATGATCCAGTTACCCCTGATACATGTCCCAGTTACTCAATTCTTGAAAAATTTATGAGGTAACTGGAACACTGACCTTAATGAAGTAAATATGTATAGATACCTAATAATAATAATGTTTTTATATGCCTAATCTTTAAAAAAAGAGCTTGTTTAATAAAAGTACTTAGTATTTTAAGAAAAAGCCAAGAAAGTTCAACCAAATCGACGTTGTTTTTAGAAAAAGAAATCTAAATTTTCGTCAACCTATCACAGCAAAGACAGGGTTATGATTGAGCTGACACATGTTGTTTTAAGGAAATGGGGGTGCAATGTTGACAAAAGCTAAAACTTAATAGGCATCAATGGTTTTTATAAAATAGCTCAGTTACCTCGTGGGTCCAGTTACCCCAGCTTACCTTACGTAAATCATATAATTATTAAAGCATCTAAAAATTGCATTCATATTTGGAAAAAAGACAGTACAGAATTGCACCTCTCATTCCAAGTCCCCAGCGACATGGAAAGTCATGGAAAATCTGGAAAGTGAGGGAATTTCAAAGTAGTCAGGGAAATTTTAAAACATGCAAGAAAAGTCAGGGAATTTACAAATATTTTCTAAAAAGTCATGGAAAAGTCTGGGAGAGGGGAAATGAAAAATGACGCGAAATTCATTCGGGAGAAAATCGTGAAATTCTTCAAACGACTGCAAAAAAAACCGAGAAATTCGAAGAGCGATGGCAGAAAAAAATCGCTAATTTTGTCAAAAGGTTGCGGAAATAAATATCGAATTTCGTTGTATGCCCGTTTGGTCAAGATGTAATTTTTTGAGATTTGGTCAGGGATATTGCCAGACATTTTTGCTGGGGACCTTAATGTCTCTGCGACAATTTAGTGAAAAATAAGTACTTTTTTCGGACTGGACTTTAACCAAGAAAACTTTTTCCTTGTCTTATAACATTAGCAACATGTATCAATAATTGACCCTATGTTAATTAAAAAAGCTTCCTGCACTTGTTGACTTACAACACTTCTCAGCAAAAATGTTAGAATTATAGATGCTTCTATAATTGCTGACTGAAATGGCTTATTTTTTTAATTAAAATATCTTTTTAATGACTGTACACTGTAAAAAATAGTGGGAACGTTTACTATTCTAACAGGAACATTTCTGTTAGTACCGGATATGTGAGAGCTATTTCTATTTTCCGAAACAACCGGGAATGTTCCTGGGTGTTTCAATTTATTTTCCCTCGTACTTTCCGTGTAACAGAGAAAGCGCCTGTACGCATGCGCTCCAAGTATTTCAACACTATTTCTCCTTACGCTGAAACGGACGGGAAGCAATCACCTAAAGTGAAAGTCAGCTCCTGTGTATGAGATGGCGGCATAGGACCACGTGTATTTAAATTCGCTTTTATTTTGAAAAAAAAAAAAAAAAAAAAAAAAAAAATATTATAACATTTTTGTTATATTTTGTGGGTATTTTTTATTGCGTTTTAAAATTATGCAAGAAATGTATCTTGGATATTATCAAAGGACTTTTTCAGAGCTTTCGAAATTTAGTAATTTTGAACGCGGAACGATCGTAATTCTGGGTAAGTGTTTTCTTTTTTTTTAACCATCTACAGTATTACTTTTACTTACTATTATTTATTATTACTTCTTTATTAGTTTTTTTGTTGCAGTACACGAAAAGAAATTAATAACCTATTTATTTTTTAATATATCAGACTTTGTTTTGTCTGTTTTTTTATTATAATATATATACATGTGTGCATGAAAATAAGATAATATAGTTAAACTTAATGTTCATACTGATTGCGGTATCGTATTCTCCTTTTTACAGCGTGTTCTTAACAAATTATTAAATGCGTTATAACTTATAAGAAAATTTATGTATTATATTTTAATCAAACAAGCTGAAGGTTCATTGTCATTTTACTTCTTTATTGTTGATTGCTTTTACGTAAAAAATACGGTATTGTGAATAAAAATAAACAGTAAACTATTCTTACAATTATAGGATTTATTTTTATAAATCATTATAATAAATAAAATTGATTCATTTGTTTTGCTGTTTCCTTAAAAGATTTCAAAAATTTCATTTTTTATATTCACCCTTTTTCTTCTCCAATTTTGAAAGAAAAATAAAAAGAATCGTTTTAAGATCATTAACTTGTTTAGTACTCAGGTTTAGATATGTAAATCCCCCCCCCCCCCCCACACACACACACACACACTTTTTTTTTATGCTTCGAAAAAATTAACCATTGCATTTTTTGCGATTTGAATTTTACTTGTTCATCTAAATGTTCTTGCTTGAAAAGAAAAATGTTTTCTTCTGATTTTGCAAGCTGAATTGTAAAAAAAAAAAAAAAAAAAAAAAAAAAAATACTATTGTTATTTAACTTATGCACTTTTTACAGTAAACAAAATTGAAAAATTCTAGATCATTAACCATCAGCTTATTTTATGAAAATATAGTACACAAAATTTCTTGCTTTAAGTTATAAGGCATTTTAATTTATTAAAATTATGCTGTGAAAAGCATAATACGATATTGAATCAACAATAACATAAATTGCAATCATATCTTATTTACATGCACTAATAATAATAAAATGTTATGTATTAAAATGTCTGTGCAACAAAGAAACGCCAATAAAGAACTAAAATAATAAGTAAAAATAATGCTATAAATGATTAAAAAAATAAGTGAAACGCTTTTCGAAAGAATTTATCATTCCATTTTCAATAATAATACAGTTCAGGAACTTCAATGTTACTTGTTAATCCGCATGGTTAAAAAAATATCACTGCAAGATGTTAAAACGCAATAAAATTTTATCTAAATTATGAAAAAGTTATAATAATATTGATTTTTTTTTCAGAATAAATCCAAGCAGATATATATATATATATATATATAAACTCAGAAAAATGATCATTCAGAAATGAACTTCCATATAAGACTCTTTCATAAAAATTCATTTAATAAAACTGGCTTCTTCACAAAATCCATTTTACTAAACTAAGCCCCTTTCACAAAATAATCTTCAATAATTGAATGTTCAAATACTAGTGCTAAATTCAACTTGAGTAAATAATTAAAATTTATGTAAAAAAGCTCAAATAAATGTACTAAAACTATTTGCAGGTGCATTACACATAATATAAAATTATTTAAAATATATTAGAAATATCTTAAAATTTTTAATGTATTTTTGAGATATTTCTAATGTATTTTAAATGATTTTACATTATATGTATCCACCTGCAAGTAGTTTTAGTACAGTTATTTGTGCTTTTTTATGTAAATTTTAAAATAATCCTCGTCTTCAGAAAGGTTCCACATATATTCAGAAACCTTTCCAATTCGTAATAAAAGGTTTCCTATACATTCAAAAACATTTCTTAGTCTTCAGAAAGATTTCATATGTATTCAGAAACCTTTCCGATCCGTAATGAAAGGTTTCCGATATATTCAGAAACATTTCATTGCGAATCGGAAATGTTCCGTATTATAACCGAAACAGTTTTCTGCTCGAATCTGAAACCTTTCCGTTAGTATCGTGCAGCACAGGTCTCCGTTACATTCGGAAACGTTTCGGAAAAATTTTTACAGTGTATTTTAACAAATGCTTTTAAAATAATAATAGTTATGACTAATAATAAAATAAAATAACTAATAAAATTTATGACTAAAGTGCAAGAATATGAGTACCAATCTTTTTATAAAAAAAATTACTTATCTTTAACTTAATAAGCATTAATTTTCGTTATAAACCTCAGATGGAAAATCTGTTAGCATCTGAGAAGTAAATGTTATTTACTTAATACAGAATTTTTTTTAAAGGAAAATAGAATTTTTAAGCATAGTCGCTGTAGATCTCTCTCTCTCTCATTACACACACGCATAACAACAACAACAACAACAACAACAACAAAATCATGCGTTCAGAGTAGATTATGTAACATTTTCCAACACATTCAGTAAACTGTAACAAAACTTCATAGTTTATTAAGGTGAAATATGATGTCTAAATAGACCATTTGAAAACTCGTACCGTATTTGACAACCCGATATCTGCTATTACAATAACGTCCATGGGACGTTATTTTCAAATCTCTCGCTTGAATTTTATTTATTTATTTTTATTATTTTTTTTTATTTATTTATTTTTTTTTCATGCATAGGATACTCTGAGGTCGATCTCTAACCAAGTTAGTTTTTAATTTCTCCATTTTGGTTGCGTATTTTTTGTAAATAGTTATTTTCGCTTTTGGAACTGGTTCCGAAAGTGAAAGTAGTCTCATAAAAAAAAAACTGCAACCAAAATCAAAAAAGTAAAAACTTGTTTGGTCAGAGATCAACCTCAGCTATCCAATACAAAAAAATAAATAAATAAATAAAATAAAATAATAAAATGCCTTCAAAATTCTAAATAATAATTTTAAAAAAGTTACAGAGAGTACAATACTTAAGTCATATACATATAGCTGTAACAATATGCAGGGCTTAATTTGCGCCGGAGCCCACCGGAGCCCGGCTCCGGTTCTTCTCTGTTTTTAGTAAATATTCAAATATTGGTCGGAATTCACCGGAGCTCCTAAATACAGGGCTCCGGAACCCAGTGCAATTGCGCTTCCGAAAAACCGAAGTCTAATTACTTTTTTCTTTCCTTCCCATCTCCAAGCTTTTGCATTGTTTTTTACCAAAACACTTATATGTGACGCAATGTGTCGCACACGTAGAAGATGGAGATAAAACGGACTCAAAATTTTTATAATAGATTTTGGGCTTGGACCGACTCTAGCTCAAAATGTATCACAATTAAAATTTTTATTCATCTATAGAAAAAAAAACTTTTCCTCCTTTAAAATTACTTATTACATTCTATTTCATATCATTTTAATGCTATCTTGATCAAAATGAAGGGGAAACTGAAATCGTGTTTTTCTATTTCAAATTATGTCGGCGACAACGTGTTGTTAATACGACGCCACTAAAGAGACTGAACAATGAATTTGCTTTCAGTTCGATTTTCTTTTGTGACAGTAGGATAATTTTTATTGCTTGGGTTTTAGTTTTTAATTTTATTTAGATATCTAACCTGAAAAGAATATTTTCTGCTTTAGCCAACGAGCATCCGCTTGAAGTTTTGTTTGTTTGATGTTTTTTGTCTTCTATTGCGTACGAGTATAAAAATCACGTTAGTGATTTTTCTATTTTTTTTTTAAATCATGAACGGTACCCATGCTAAGGCTTTGCTCTGCACATTTACAAAATCACTTTCATTTGTAAGTAGATATAATTGCCATGTTATTGTTATTCTGATAGAAAGCAATCGAGCAGTATTCCTCCTTTTTCTATAAAAGCATCTGTTCTTTCCGATAACGGTGTCAAAGTTTTAATTCAATCGGATTTTCAGAGACTCACCACTAAAGATTGTTATGCGGAAGAATCGATCATAGTTTAAGATATGCACCTTTTATAGGAAATTGTAAAACATTGTTCCATTCTTCAGCATATAAATGTTAATTTCTGTAAATTTCATTCATTTTTTCTTAAAAATGCATAGCTGCGAACAATCCTTTTTTTGTGTTAACACTATTTCCTAATCAATAATCCTTACCATATTTAATCGCAGAATTCTTCAATTAATTAACTTTAAAATCAGGTAAAGATTACTATTCAGAAGGAGTGATAACTAAAAAGTAGAATAGTTGAGAGCTAAGTATATGCTGATAAATATATTTAAAATTTATATTTTGCTAAAGAAAAAAAATGCTTTAAATTTTGCAAATAATGTACGAAATAAAAACATGCAGATTGAATGACAGGGGGGGGGTGGGGGGACGGTACGGTTGTTGTACCGGTTCCGCAGAATATTAGTGCTCCGGTACTTTTTTTGTTAGAAATTAAGCCCTGACAATATGTTATAATAATTGCCCAAACCGGGACAATATTTATCGTAATTTCACGAAACGAAATATCATTCCGGTTTACAACAGTACATTTCGATCATTGGTTCCTATAAGACTTAAGATTAGCCTGCGCGTTTCTTCTCACGATTAGCGTACCTAACTCACTTACTTCACTCACTGAGAAAACACACGCTTGCTAATGTTAATCCTATGGGAGAAGTTTTTAGGTATATTTCGTAAGAGTTGGGTTGGGTTGATTTTTGACGGCCAATTATATACACGAGGGATATAGGCCCGGGGGAGTGCCCTCCGTGGGGGTCTTTCTAAGGGAACCTAATCCGTATTAACGCATGGAAGATCCACGGCTCGAAGAAAACCACGAAAACTCCGAACGATTAGGCCGACGGGCGCGATTGGGATCGAACCCAGCACCTCCCGTCTACCAGCTTCGAGAGCAGAACCTCTCGGCCACTGGTGGGGCATTTCGTAAGAAGTACAACCTATTAGATTCTCACCTATGTTGGAATTTCTGAAAACATTTTGCAGATCTACGCCGATCATGACCCCCTTGAACCCAAAACCACCCACAGTTCAAACATTGGCGGATCTAAGGGGTGGGGGTGAGGCGGCGATCGCCCCCCACTCCCCTTGGGCAAATAAAGGGTTTCAAAATGGCATTATGCATCCTCACGGGAAATGACTTGGGGCGAAGCTCGAGTCCGGCGCGACCCGACCCGGGTCGCACCAGTTTAAGTCCACGAGACTCGCAATGGGTAAGGTCTTATCACTTTTAGAGCTGAGCCGTGCCCTGATCTTAAAATTTTCCTGCAAATTGGAGTCGGGCCAGACTTTTTTTTTTCTTCCAGATCGAGCCATGTGCTGGACTTTATTCTTCCTAGAGGTCTGCACTGCCAAAATTTCCAGGTCGGGGCTCTGCCCGGAATAAAAGCTAAACGTTCGGCCAGTTTCAGCCCGTATGATAAGCAGTATTTGTCCGACCGCGACCCATGCGCTTCTCTAAATTCTACTCCCCGAGCCCAAGTTGGTCTGCCATCTTACTAATATGTTATTCGTAAAAATTAGACTTATGTTGTACATTTGTTTAGCAAAATCTTTAAAAAATTATTTTGATTTAATAAGTTACAGAGGTGCATTTTTAAAAATCTACTTTTTTTCTTTGTAGAGCTATAAAATTGTGTTCGATGAACTGTGTGTATTGCGTCAAAAAAGCCAATAAGTAGAACGGAGATTAAAATAAAATTATGTTGAAGGATGCAATGGGTACAATTATCCTGCATGTGCAGGACTGCGGTTTGTTAATGTTTGTTTAACAAGAATCGGGCTTTGTGAATACCCGAGTGCGAAATTAAAATATTACAGCTAAAGTGTGATTTGCCGCTTGCGTTCAGTTTGAAAGTTCAACTCCATCTCCCTCTTCTATCATAGTGTGGCTGCACTGCAAACCAGGAAGTGTCCTTGAACAATGTAATGTTCTTGATAGATATAAATAAATTACAACAGTTATTATCAGCAACTAAGAAAATGTCTAAGTAGAAAAGTATTTCAAATGATTTAAGGTTTCAAAATTGCTATAATTGCTAAAAGAAATATATTTCACAAAACAATGATGAAGTTATGAGATTGTTTATGTTCCAAGTAACTATTTCTATCACCACGGGAAATGAGCTGTGGGATTTATGACTGATAAATGTTTTATATTACTCTTTCAATAAACATAAAAAAAAAGCTTTCTCCTAGATTATAATAACTGTTAAATAAATGTTTATGTTCAAACATAAACGAATTGTGATTTTCTTTTATCATCCGTTTCTTTTATTCTAAACTGATTTTCTTACTGGATTTTCATTTGAATGTATTTGTCTAAGTAATGATTTTTACGTAGTATTTATGTACATAATTGTCTAAATAATCATTAATATTAATGTTTTTCTGCATTCATGAATTTCGAATATAATCTAAAATAAAATATGAGTATAAGTAAGTATGTTTTATGATTAAATATAATTGCAAAATGCAGGCTGGGCTGGAGTCGATTTTTTAGCTTTTATACCAGGCCGGGTCAATATTTTTTTTTTTTTTTTGTGTCTGGTTTGGACCTGGCAATTTCAGCCCGAGTAAATCTCTTAACTGACATATCGAAGCAAGCTTTAATTAAAAAAAAATACTTCTTTCAGCCATCATCCCATAGCTACTGAATATACCGAGTGTCCTAAAATGGACTGACTGATTTTAAATACAATTCAATAACTTGCAAATGGCGAAAACTATTAAAAAAAATACTTGAAGAAGGGTTATGTAAGATGTCAGGAGCAAGGGTGATTATGTTCCGAATTATCAGAAAATTTAACCCTCTCGCTGTGCATCCCGCGATTTCCACGGCCAACGTAAACGTGGCAAAATTTGCGCAACTCGCAATTTCCGCAGCAAATCTTTTTTTTATGATCTAATTCTATCTAAAAGAAAAATTATTTCACAAAGATTTTGGACATATTTGAACTCTTATATATATATACATATACGCAGCGAGAGGGTTAAGGCATTCGGTTCCGAAAAATTAAAAAATTCATCAATCTGAAAATTCGGACATAATAATAATCGCGAATTTTGACAAGTGGTCGCAATAAAACATCTATTTCGTCAATCGTTCGCAGAAAATAACTTCAATTTCGTCAAAGAAGCGCGGAAAAAACGCGAATTTAATCAAAGGGACGCGGAAAAACGCGGCGAATTTCTTCAAAGAATCGCGTATTTTGTCAGAAAAAAACGCGAATTACGTCAAAGGATCGCGAAAAAATTCAAATTTTATCGAAGAATCGAGAAAGAAACGCATATTACATTAAAATGTCACGAAAGAAACGCGAATTTCATCAAAGGGTTGCGAAAAAAACTCTCATTTTCGCAAAGGAACGCGGAGAAAACGCAAATGTCTTCAGAGAATCACGGAAAAAAGCGAATTTCTTCAAAGGATCGCTGAAAAAACGTGATTTTTGTCAAAGGACTACAAAATTACACTAATTTCGTCAAAGGGTTGCGGAAGAAACGTAAATTTCGTCAAAGGGAAAGGTAAGGAATGATAATTTCATGAAACGGCTACGGAAAAATGCGAATTTTATCAAAGAGCTGCGAAAACATGCGAATTTCTTCAAACAGTCGTGGAAGATATGCCAATTTTATCAAAGAGTCGTGGAACAGCACATATACAAACACCTATGTTTATTATTATAGGTATAGTTTTTAATCTGAAATGATATACTGAACTAACTTTTGATGAAAACAGGCTAACCCAAACCCAGCCTGCCTGAATCTACACTCAGCCTGAAATCGACCCGAATTGAAAGAAAACAGCTGACCCGACCTGCAACAAAAATAATTACTGCCATGAGGGAATCTCCCCCCCCCCTCCCCTCTGCTGTTACATTTCAGAAAATTTGCTTTGAATTTCAGATATTTTTTTTTTTTTTTTTTTTTTTTTTTTACTGAGAATCACCCCGTTATTTTACTGCGATTCTTAATTTTAGTTTAAAATAGCAACGGCAGATGACGATAGACTCTATTGTAAAGTAAAATCAAGAAACGCCGTGAAAAATCTCCTAACATCTTACATAATCCTCCTGAAAGATTTTTTTTAATTACTGTCCCCATTTGCAAGTTATTGAATTTTAAAACCAGTCAGTCCATTTTAAGACACCCGGTATGTTTTTTAATAAGTTTCAAAGCATTCTTTACTGAATTACAACTGATGTTGGATACAAAGAGACAAGCAGTCTTATACCAAATTGGTATTTCTTATATAATCCTGAAGATTAAAAAGTATTATTAAATAATTGTTTGGTCGTGCACGTTACGGAGCTTTTAGTGTATATAGTTTTTATCTTAAAAAATATTTAGACCCTCTGCCTCTTTTCAAAATTAGGGTCGGCCCGAACCCTTTTCACAAGAGTGAAAACCCAATCCAAAACTGACCTAAACCCGAAATAATGTATGTCAATCTGCTCCTTACCCAACGCGCTAGGTGCAGCTAAAAAGTAGAAGTCAACCCGACCCGCAGCAGAAAAGTAGAAGTCAACCGGACCCAAACCCGTCCCACAGCAAAAAAGTATAAGTTAACCCGACCAGCAGTAAATAATAGAAGTCAACCGGACACAAACCCGACCCGAAGCAAAAAGTAGAAGTAACACGATCAGCAGTAAAAAAAATCAGCCCGGACCCGCGCATCAGATTGAAGTCTCCAAATTTCTAAAATCCTCCCCCCCCCCCGCTTGAGGACTCTCCAGATTCGCCCTTGAGTTCAAAAAATTATATATATATCACTTTTTTATGGACACGATAACTTCCATAATTCTGCACAAATCTCTCCCAAACTGATACATAAAATCAAGCTGCAGAAAATCTCGGTCAAGTTTGTTAATGGTCAAAATCGGACCAAAGGGATGGGAATAGCGAGGTTTTTTGTAAAAACAGAAAAATCTCATAATTATAATATATATCAAATCAGTTTAAAGATATTATTACTTCTAGGAAAAGGACAGAAAATTTATGTACGACTTATGTTTGATATAATTAAAAATGTGCTCAAGGGGAGAAAAAAATAGAGTTTTAAGAAGAAAAAAAAATCATAACTTCGTCAATTCACAAGATATCAAATCCACTTAAATTTATTATAAATCTCCTTAATCCTATGTACAACTTTTATATTGACAAGGTTTTGATAGGACCAACTCTTCCAGCAAAATAAAATAAAATAAAATAAAAATAAATAAAAACTAAAAAAAAAAAAGAAAAGAAAAAAAAGAAAAGAAAAGAGGGGTGGGTGAAAAGGAGAAACAAATTCATAACTGCGTCAATTCACAAGATATCAAATCCGCTTGAGTTTATCATAAACCTTCTTAATATTATCTACAACTTTTATATTGACAAGTTTTTCATAGAACCAACTCTTACAGAAAAAAATTAAAATAGGGGTTGAAGAAAAAATTATCGCACTAACATTTAAAAACTCGTCAAAAGCGGCGTCATAAAATTGTTAAACTGGGTTTATCTCTAATCTTGATTTAGTTTTTGTTGGTGAAATTAGTACTTCGAAATCCGCCTGTGCTTGTACACCAAGCCGGCAGAGATTTTTTAAATATCTCGTTTGCATCTCCATATTTTTAATTGATTTTTCTGGCATTGGGTAGCTGATGGCCGTTTTCTTACATATGATTTCGTTTGCAGGTTTTTTGTTGTTGTTGTTGTTGTTTAATTAGAATACTTTCATTTGAAATTTATTCAATTTTTCTTATGCATTTTTTTCTCTGATTTTACTTTTTTCGAATTACAAATACAAGAAATCCATCTCTCCACAAAAACAAATCTCCACATAAAGAAATAAAAACATATATAGTTATTTTATTTATTATTTTAAATGTCACAAAATGTCTTTTAAATTAAATAAAATTCATTTAGCTAAATTGCTTTTTGTGTAGCGCATTGTATTTAAAAAAAAAATCTGTAATGTATTTTTATTGGTAATATTTATTAGCTTTAAAATTTTATAGTATAATTTTATTGTTATTTACAGTGATGAAGTCGTAAAAAAAACCAAAGTCGTATACGCTATATGCAGAGGGTATACGCTAAAGTCATGAACGTCATGCCTCGGGTATACGCTATAACTTTATTGAAGAAACAGAGGGTATACGGTGCTTCTTAAAAAAACCCAGAAGGTATACGGCGTATACCCTCCACTACACCCCTGGTTATTTAACTATTACTTAACCATTATGAACGAAAATATACTTGAATTTCAAGCTCATAGATGGCAGTACATCCAAGAAAATGTTTTATTTGCTAAATGCTTTGGCGTGGCGTTGGCGTCCTAAACCCTGGCACGTGGTAATGGTTTTATATTGTACAATTGACGTAACATTATTATTGATAATTCTATAGAAATAAAAAGTGTTTTACAGTGACTAAAGGTAACGTGTTTATATTTTATAAATTTTATATTATTAATTCCTGTATTTGTTATTTCTAACACTCTTTACATATTTCAGATTGTTTCTTTAAATTAGGAATATCCAAAGTGTTTTCCGATAAAATTTTCACGAACTCTGTTATTTATTCATTTATTTTAATACGGTTTTTAAAAATTAAAAGTATACCAATAACAGAAATTCATAAGTTATTTATACAGTCGAAGCTCTATTTAACGAAACTCTATTTTGCGAATTTCTCTATTTTGCGAACTTTTCCTTGGAACCAAGAATATTTTGCGAATTTCTTCGTAAAATAACCTCCAAATAGCGAAGTGCATTCTCTATTTAACGAACTTTTTCTTGTGATCAAAAAATTTTTTTCTCCCCATTTCTCAAAATATTTCTGGACATTTCAAACTTATTATTTCTTTAAACACATTTTATGATGTTCAATGGCCTTGAACTGGTTTTACCAGGCGCCTTCTGTGAGTGTGTTCAAGAAGCACGCGCGCGAGCTCAGGAGGCGGGAACATGGAGTGGGTCTATATCATGGATGGAATAACACGTTGTGTGTTCAGGAACAGATCATGGATTTGATTAATTAAGGTGCTAATTATAAAGATATTTTGTTGCAAAAGGAACGTGTGCTAGATGGCCGAATGGATAAGGCAGTGAACTCGAGACTAGGGATTCTGTGTTCGAATCCTTCCAGTCCCACATCGTGTCACAATTTTTTTTTTTTTGTTTTGTTTATTGATTTTTTTATATTTTCCATAATGAATAAGATATTTTTGATGAAGATATATTTTTTATTTTTATTATACAGAGGTACGTGTATTTTTATTATAATAATAAAATACTTATTTAAATGTGAGAAAATGAGGTATTTCGAGCTGAAAGTTTTACATCTGAACGCCTTTTAAATATTCAAAGTTTCGTTTCTAAGTGATTATATATGTATATGTATAATGATATAAACATTAAGCAAATCCAAATGAAAAAATAATATATATTGTGTAAAAATATCCTTTTACACGTAGGATAATTCCTTGATTTTTTTTTTTTTTTTTTTTTTTTTTTTTTTTTAATACTTTACGAGTGAATTTTTATCGAGACTAGGCTGGAAATCATATTTTACTTTGAACATTATAAAAATAAAATGTAATAGTTGTAGATTATTTTAACTAAAAATATCTGTACATATATTTTTTAAAGAGATAAAATATATAGGTCTGCTGTCTAGTTTTATAGTGAATAAAGTATGATTAGAATGTTTATAAATTTTCTACTGAAAGTATAAGTAAGTATTTTGCTTATACTAACAGAATTTTGAATGCCATTTATTTCTCATGTTTTATGATGTATTTTGGTCTATTATCCGCACGGTATTAAAATATGCAATCATAAAATAAGAAATATATATATTAAAACATTCTCTGAAAAACTGTCTAACTAACAGTGCAAATTCCATTGAAATCCACCCAGTATAGTAGATTACAAACAAATCTCATATGTTGGTATCACAATCTTGGTTTACTAACAGCATTCTATTTATCACAGAAGTTATAAATCAACTGATAAATCATTTTTAAATAAATAAAAAGAAAATTGTTAAAAAGTTAAAATTTTTAGATCACCAGTTGAATTCTTAAATTGTATCAATCAACCTACCAAACAAAGCACAACCAATAACACATAAGCAGAAAACGCACAATCACGTGATCAAATCGCCCACACAATTTTTTTGAGCAGCTTCAGCGGAGTTTGTGAGCGGTTGGTTAACTAATTTTAAATGCTAAATGGGCTAAAGTAGATAAAGAAGGTCACGTGATGTTTTTCCCGACTATTTTAGATTTTATCTGAGTGAACATAGGCATGTAGTCCTGTTACGAAAACCATGTTTTGGAAGGATAAAGAAATATAGTCGTTGGTTTTACCTTTTTTGAACCATAAAAATAATGAAATAATTGAATTATGTTAAAATTCCTTTCTTCGATAAGACCTATTCCATGGCATAAACTTCTGAGCGCGCGCGCTGCGCGAAGTGCACTTCTGAACACACTCTGTGTCAGCAGTGAGAATTCGTTAAGTACGGAGGACGAAGACGATAATCCCTTAGAGTAGGGATGCACAACCCGTGGCCCGCGATGGGTTAACTTGTGGCCCGCGAACTTCGCTAATTTATAACTAAAAATAATTACAAATTTTGTCCAAAGGTCGCAGGAATAAATCATGAATTTGTCAATTTGCCTCGGGAAAATTGAAATTTTCATCAGTCAATTAAGAATCGCGAATTTCGTTGATCGAGTGCGGAAAAATAGCGAATTTTGTCGATGAGACTCGGAAAAATCGCAAATTTGATTGATCGGACACAAAAAAAATCGCAAATTTTGTCGATGAGGCGCAGAAAAAAAAATTCAAATTTTGTCTATCGAGCTGGGAAAAATCGCGAATTTCGTTGGTCGTGAACGAGAAAATCGCGAATTTCGTTGATGATGTGCGGAAAAATTGCAAATTTTGTCGATGATCCGCGGAAGAATTGCAAGTTTTGTTGGTCGTCAGCGGCAAAATCTTGAGTTTCGTCAGTCGCGAGAAGAAGTCGCGAATTTCGTCAATTTGCCGCGGGAAAAAATAGCAAATTTCGTCAGTCAGTTAAGAATCACGAATTTGGTGCTGAAAAATCTCAAAATTCGTTGATCGGCTGTAGAAAAATCGCGTGTTTCATCTGTTTATTGTGAATTTCGACGATTTGCTGCGGGAAAATTGCAAATTTTGTCAGAATCAGTTACGAATCGCGAATTTCGTTGATCGAGTTCGGAAAAATCGCAAATTTCATCGATCAGGTGCGGGAAAATCGCTAATTTCGTCGATCATTCACGAGAAGATCGCAAATTACATCGGTCAGGCACTAAAAAATCGCAAATTTTGTTGGTCGGGTAGAAATATCGCGAATTTTGTCAATCAGGCGCAGAAAAATCGCAAATTTAGTTGATAAGTGACGGGAAAATCGCGACTTTTGTCGATGGTGCGCGAAATAATTGAAAATTTCGTTGATCGGCTGCGGAAAAATCGCTAGTTTCGTCACTTTATCGCGAGAAAACGCGAATTTCGTCAACTTGCCACTGAAAAAAAGTGCAAATTTCGTCAGAGTCAGTTAAGAATCACGAATTTCGTCGATCAGGGGCGGAAAAATCGTAAATTTTGTCGATCGGGTACTGAACAATTGCGAGTTTTGTCGATCAGGCTCCGTAAAATCGAGAATTTCGTTGTTTGGTCACGAAAAATATCGAGAAATTCGTCGATCAGGCGAGAAAAATCTAAAATTTTGTCAATCGGGCGCGGAAAGATAGCGAATTTTGTCGATCAGGAGCAAAAAAATTGCGAATTTTGTCGACCGGCCTCGTAAAAATTGCGAATTTTGTCGACCGGCCTCGTAAAAATTGCGAATTTTGTCGATCATGCGTGGAAAAATTACAAATTTCATTGGTCAGGTGTGAAAAATAGCGAATATCGTTGATCAGGTGCGAGCAAATCGCAAGTTTCGTTGATGGGCTCCTCCTGTTCTCTTCATTCATAAAGTTCACATTTTTTTTGGCACTAGATACTTTCACGCCTATGTTTGTTTTTTAGCACTTTTAATAAAACGAAATTTACTCCTCCGAATAAAGTCAAGGGATATTATCACTACTTCTAAATAATTCTGGCTACATCTCTGTTATACATACATACGTAAACTGTTGATATATTCTTGCCAACTAAATTGGATATGTTGACTGGGTAGGGGAACCTAGAGAGGCTAACATACCCCCACCCCCTCTGAAACCTTACTTTTTATCTGATTATAGGCCACAGATCACCTCCCCGAAATAGATTTCTCTCCGTGTTACTCATGTGGCCCTCAACAACCCAAACATTTTTGTAAGTGGCCCTTCTCTTAAAAAGGTTGTGCACCCCTACCTTAGAGTAACTTTTAAAAATGTGGATACAGTGAGAAAAAAGAAGAAATTAACCATGATGTGCCGATTGACGATTGTATTTCACTTAATTCTGAAATTGAGACCTCGGAAACACTATCCGAATTGGATATTTTCGACAGTGTGAAAAATAAAAACAATACAGCAATGAATTATGATGAAGACGAATATGATGGTGATGGAAATGTTCATTATGCAGGAATTAACAAAACTTCGTATGATGAAATGCTAAAATCATTTGAAACAATCCGACGCGAATTATAGTTAGAAGAAAATACGCATGAAGGGGTTTTTGTTGCATTGCAAAGATGCGAGACGTATTATGAGAGAAAGCACATTTTAAAATAAAAAAATCAGGCAAAATTAACAGAGTTTTTCAGAAATTAAATTTAAAGACGCATATGTTAATGTATAGTTAAAATTATTTGTTACAATAATAATAAATACGATAATGTCATTAAAATTCGTTAATTTTAATGTAAAACTATTTACTTTAAACAGAAAATACAGTGCATTCCCGGACAATGTTTTGTTTTCCTTGCAGATTTCAAAGATTTAAACACATAGAAAAAATGAATTGATGATGGACATTGGTGGGTAAAATAAATAAAACAAATCGATATAATTTATTTAAAAAAATGTGATTAATTTTAATAAAAATATTTAGTGTTTATGAATTTAAAATCTGTTTTATGTAGTTTAAAGTATTTTAAAAGGTGAATCTCTATTTAACGAATTTTCCATATAACGAACTTTTTTCCGGGATTTAGCGACTTCGTTAAACAGAGGTTCGACTGTATTAAATTACTTTATTTTTTATTGTATAATTAGTATTACACCACGGGGTTCATAATTAATTTATAATTGACCGAATATCGAATTGTCCGTCAAATTGTCTACCCATGTATGAATGTGGATACAATAGCAATATATTTTGACAATAAATTAGAAATTTAGTTCTGTTCATCTTTGCATTGTAAACAATTTGTAAATGTGACCAGAGGTCGATACAAACAAAATTTGGGGCCTGTTTAGGGCCCTGGGCCCTTTCACAAAAATCTAATTAATAAAATAGGCCCCTTCACAAAAATAAATTTAATAAAATGGGTCCCTTCACAAAAATAAATTTAATAAAATGGGCCCCTTCACAAAATTCTTTTTGATAAAACATGCTCCTGTGTAAAATTCCTTTTCATAAAAACTGTTTTAAAATATATAATATTGTAAATAAAACCAATTCACCAAGAACAAAAACTTTAGCAAAAAGATTTGAAGAAGTTTTTGTTAATGAATGCTTGGTTTGAATTTGAGTAACCGTATTTCAACTTTCGTTACAAAATGTTATTTTTCACAAAAATAGTATAAAATTCACAAAAATAACTTTTACTTTTCACAAAATAGGCCCCAAGAATAAAAACCTGCATCGACCCCTGGTGACGTTTCATGGCAATTTTATAGAATATTTAATGTAAACTATAAAATAAATAAATATTTTTTCCAGGGATATAATTATTATTATATATTGTGTAATAACTTTCAGAATTAACATGTTCTGAAAAAGTTTAATACAAAAGTTTTATTATTATTATTATTATTTATTATAACAGCAAATTATGTACTGGGTTGTGATTAAGGCTGTTCTGGAATCTAAAGGAGCTTCTTTCTGACATTTTTTTATTAATTTTTGTTCGCAAATGCATGGAATTTTCAGGTGTTCTTATTTATAAACTGTGTAATCGAAAGACGTTTCCCCTTTTTTTTCTACGCACAAAAAAACCTTTCAGAAAATACTGTGAAACTGATCATTTTGAACAGAATTGCCGACGCGGCAACTCGAGAAAGGCAAAAATCTTGTCGCCACATCACATGAATCACTTATAACTCTATAAGTATTTATCTAGCTATCTATATTATGAAGGACAAACGTGTCTGTGCGTAATGCTGACGTCATTCTGCGAATGGCAACACTTCACGATAAAATTCCGCCTTTTCAATTTTGCTACTGCAGCTGCAGTTTTTTAAACTTCTAAACATCGCACATTTTAAACTTTTACACCGTCATATAGGGAAAAACTGTACTTCGAAATGAAGTTTGTTTGAAACCTGTATCGCAATTAACTCATTTTTTATGGCTTTTTAAATATTTTTTAAATCTATCGCGTGCAAACTCTATTACGGAAGAATATAAATATAACTCATTCACACTAAAAACAATATAAACGTCCTGCTTTTGTCTCCGTCCGCCTAATATTCCATGACGAAATTAAAATTTAATAAATAAATTTAATACCCATGCAGTCGGAAAATTTTAATTTTCGCACAGTCGTATTGAAAAAAAAAATGGACTTTCAAATTAAGTTTGTTTGAAACCTGTAATTTACTCATTTTTTATGGCATTAATATTTTTCAAGCATGATTTTTTTTTTTAATCTGCAGGCTCTATTACGGAAGAATATCGTAACCCATTCACACTTAAAACATATAGTTGAACATTTGTCTCCGACTAACATTCCATAACGGAATTAAAACCTTATACACAAATTTAAGATATATGCACTCAAACAATTTCTATTTTTACACCATCGAATAGGGGAAGAAACATACTTTCAAGTATTTTAATTTGTTTGGAAACTGTATCATTTTACTGATTTGGAGTCTTTGACATTTTTAAGTGAGTGGTAAAAACATCAAAAAGATTTAATCAAAATCAAAATAGAAAAAAAGAAATGGAAGTTAACCTTTTTGCTTGAAATAAATGAAGAAATTATTGAAAATAAGGGTAAGAAAATCAGAAAAAAAGTTAGGGGAGAGTAAGCCGAATTTGGACCACTTCACTTATTTTCAGGTATGACTCGCTTAATTTATGGAATATCTGCAAATCTTCACTACACGGGATCAATCTATTTATCTACTAACTATATAAATCTTTAGATCAATTTCTTATTGAAAATCTTAAATTTTATTTTAATTTGAAAAAATTGTCAAAAGTGGTCCAAATTCAGCAACTAGTCGCTTAAGTTGGACCCCCAGTCTCCTAAATTGGACCAAACAATATCAGGTTGTTTTAATGTCAGGGACTATAACTAATTTTAATAAAAGTAAAGTTTGCGACTAATGAAACAATCAAACAAAATAAATTCTTTTTTTGTCGATTTTAGGTAGATTTCGTATGAAATACTACCTATTGGCGTCATTCCTATGTTGGAATTTCTGAAAAATTTTTGCAGATCTACACCGATCATGATCCCTACAGCCCAAAACCACCCTCAGTAAAAAACTTTATATATATATATATATGTATATACAGTCGGACCTCTATTTAACGAAGTCGCTAAATCCCGAAAAAAAGTTCGGTATATGGAAAATTCGTTAAATAGAGAGTCACTTTTTTAAATACTTTAAACTACATAAAACGTAATTTAAGTCCATAAGCACTAAATATAATTAAAAAAAGTAATTAGTCACACTCCTTTTATAAATTATATCTATGTTTTATTTATTTTACCCATCAAAAAGCAAACTGCAAGGGAAATAAGAATGAAACAAAACATTGTCTGGAAATACATTGTATTTTCAGTTAAAAAAATAATTTTACATTAAAATCACGATTTTTTATTATGGTTGATAAGCTGTCTGGAGGAATACCAATTTTAAAGCAGTATTCTTTTTCTTCACGCCTTTATCCACCTCATCAAGAATAATTTTTTTTTCTTTGATGCTCAAGCACTTTCGCTTTGACATTTTTGAGCTACAAGAACCGAAATTGTCAACACGATTGATCATAATCAACAATCTAGAAAACGGAAAACTACAGTTTAAGGACATGGGGCAGCTCCATTGAGGGTTGAATATGATGGACATAAATCAAGGTAATTAACTGTGCTAAAGATAATTTCCTCAGTTACATAAATAATGCGTCGTTTCAACTCAGCCATAAATCTATTCAAAAGAAATTAACCTTGGAAATCCTTTGATAAAGATAATGACTTGTTGAGTGACTCATAGACATTAAACTGATTTATTATTATTATTATGATATTGCTATCACAATTATTATTACTGATTTATTATCTTATAATGTAAATATTATTTCATTCTGAAAATGTAGTCATTCCAGAGAAGAGGCATGAAAATGCTCTCTCTTTTTTACAATTTAAACAACGTGAATTAAATAGCTTAAAGTGTTACCACTGCTTATTTATTTGATATAATAGTCTACAATTTCTTTTGTCAAAGGAGGTTATAAAGAGTGGTTGATTAAAAATATGACAACTAACACATATTGGATTAAACAAAGTGTGGATTTACATCGAAATAGAGAAGTATCCTGAAGAACGGGTAAGTCCCAATTTTATCTAACTTACTCACGCCTTTTTCATTGGGATTCAAATCCTAATAAGATTATGATTACTGATCACTGAATAAAAATAAATAAATTAAATAGCCTCCACTGAAATCTGAAATATCAGATATTTGATAAATAAACTTTTAAACTTTCAAAAAGAAAAGTTGGAAGAACTTTTTACGGTAGCACGTAAGTAATCAAAAGTTAAGAAAATGGCAGCTTCTAAAGATAATTTAGCAATTGAAAAACTTACAGCTACGAACTATTCGGTTTGGAAATTTAAGGCAGAAATGATGTTAACTAAAGAAGACTTATTTCACGTAATTACGGAAGAACCGCCTGATCCAATTACGGACGCCTAGTTCAAAAGTGATAAGAAAGCCCGTGCACTAATTAATCTAACAATTGATGATAATCAAATTACTCATGTTAAAAATTTACAGACAGCCAGACAAACTTGGCAAGCTTTGCATGAAATCCATGAGCGACATAATTTGTCTAGCAAACTTTATCTCTTAAGAAAACTTTACGGGATTAAATTAGCGGAAGGTGGCAACGTTGTTAATCATATTACAAAAATAATGGAATTAGTAGATAAATTAGCGGCCATAGGAGAAGTTATAAATGAAACCACATTTCTGCACTGTTATTATGCTCCCTACCCCAATCTTATGATACTCTTATTACTGCCCTTGAATCGAGAGAAGAAATTCAACTCACACCATCATTTATTAAGTCTAAACTTATTGACGAATATAACCGACTATATGATAATAATGAGAGAACAGAAAATCCTGCCAGAGCATTTAAAGCACAGAAAAATTACAACAACAAAACAAGTAATAAATACTGCTCCAATTGTCGGATGAGAAACCATTATACCCAGGAATGTTGGCATAATAAAGCCAAAACACAAAATACACCACAAAATCAACACATTAGACCAAACAAAAAACATTACTCTACATCACTAGTTTTTCAAAAGAGTGAAAACAATTTTAGAAATAAACAAACACCAGAATCAAACCGTAGGTACAGTCACTCTGAAAATGAAAACAATACATGGAGGGCGGGCGAAAATAAAAATTACGCCTTTATAACACAAGGAATAGAAAACAAAACATTTATAGTAGACAGTGGCAGCTCAAGCCATATTGTGTGTTCAGAATCAATGTTTACAGAAATAAAATCACGCGAAAAAACAAATGTAACCATCGCAAACGGGAAAAAACTTATCAGTTACGGGTCAGGTGACGTAAATATAAACACGGGAACATCAGACAACAAAGTTCATGAAATAACACTTAAAGATGTATTACTAGTACCTGAAATCGAAACAAATTTATTATCGGTTAGCAAAGCGACGCAAAATGGATGTGAAATTATATTCAGAAATGACAAATGTATGTTCAAACTTAACAGAGAAATATGCTTAGAAGCGCGAAAAGTAAATAACCTATACGAAGTTCAGTTGGCATTCCAAAACTATGCAAACGTAGCACAAAGCTGCAACAACAAAAATTGCCTAGAATTATGGCATCGTAGGTTAGGACATAGAAATCTAACATCAATTAAAGAAATTACGCAAAAGGAATTAACTACAGGAATCCAAATAAACAACTGTAAGCATAACATAGATTGCGAACCGTGCATTAAGGCAAAATTAACTGATGAACCCTATCCAAAAATTGCAGAGTATAGAGCAACTAAAAGACTCCAGCTCATTCACTCCGAAGTGTGCGGATCTTTTCAAACACCGACAATAGGAGGGAAATCATACTTTTTGACTTTTATTGATGACTACTCGCGATTTACGAATACCTATTGTCTAGAAAAAGTGAAGTTTACGAAAAACTTAAAGAATTCATCGCGTTAATTAGCAACAAATTTGGAGAAAAACCGAAAGCAATTAGAACAGATAACGGAGGGGAATTCACATCAGATGAAATAGAAAATTACCTCAGGGCTCATGGGATAAAACATCAACACACAGTTCCATATTGAGCAAGCCAGAACGGTGTGGCAGAGAGATAAAATAGATCGTTAGTTGAAATGGCAAGGACAATGTTAAGTGAATAAAATTTACAATTAAAGTTCTGGGGGGAAGCAATTTGCACAGCAAATCATTTGCAAAACAGACTACCGACAAAAGCAAATGAAAAGACGCCATACGAGTTATGGACAAACAGACAGCCAAACTTAAGTTACGTTAGGGTATTTGGCTGCAAAGCCTTTGCATATATCAGTAAAACCAGAAGACAAAAATTAGACGATAAAGCTATAGAGGGAATTTTCGTCGGATATGATAATGAATCCAAAGGATATAGAATATATGTAGGAGGAAATGAAATAAAGATCGCGAGAACCGTTAAATTTCTCGAAAACAAATTTAAATATAGAAACGAGAAAGTAGAAAACAAACCAAAACAAGATGAAAATCGGGTTAACGAAAATTTTGTAGAAATAGAAATTTCAAATAGCAATGAGACACCATCCACGTCCAATCAACCAGTAGCAGAACTTAGACGATCAGAAAGAATTAATAAAGGTGTACCTCCTGATAGGTTAATATACATGGTTAAGAACGAAAACGCTACTGAACCAAAAAATTATGAGAAAATCGAAAACATGGAAAATTTTAAGGATAAACAAAATTGGATAGATGCAATGAAAAGCGAAATGAACTCCCTTATGAAAAACAAAACTTGGTCAATTGTAGAACCTCCACCAAATAGGAGAATAATAGGTTGCAAATGGACCTACAAACTAAAACGCGACAACACAGGAAAAATCCAAAAATATAAAGCACGTTTAGTTGCAAAAGGATATTCACAAAAATTCGGGGAGGATTATGATGAAACTTATGCACCAGTCGTGTCATATATAACAATAAGAGCATTATTAATAACAGCATTGCATCAAAATTTAAATGTAAAACATATTGATATTAACACCGCGTTCTTACATGGAGAGCTTGAGGAGGAGATATACACGTCACAACCAGAAGGTTTCGCTAAACCAAATGAGGAAAATAAAGTATGTAGGCTAAACAAAGCCATATACGGACTTAAACAAGCCGCGAGAGCGTGGCATAATAAAATCACAGAAACACTAAAAAAGATGAATTTCAGTCAGAGCAAATTTGACTCATGCCTTCTTACGCGAAAAAGGGGCGATAACACAACATACATAATAACATACGTAGACGACATTTTAATTGCTGGAAAAGACGAAATAATAGAGGAAGTAATCGCGAGCTTAAATAAAGAATACGAGCTAAAAGATTTAGGTGACATCAGTAACTACCTATCTATGAACATTAAAAAAGTAAATAAAAGCTACATGATAAATCAAACTCAGAAAATAGAAGAATTAATCAATAAATTTAATTTGCAAGACGCAAAACCGTGTAGCACACCCATGGAAACAAATTACACACGCTTTAATGATGAGGATAACATTTTACCAAACAACACATATTACAGACAAGCCATAGAAGCACTTCTATATCTAGCAACTATAAGCAGACCTGACATCTGTGCAGCAGTAAACATTCTTAGCAGAAGAAATGAATCACCAAGAATAAAAGACTGGAATGCAGTAAAAAGAGTGATAAGATATTTAAAGACTACAAAAAATTATAGTCTAGTTCTGAGCGGAGAAAAGAAACCGATACTTGAAGTTTATGCGGATGCAGATTGGGGAGGAGATGTAGATTCACGAAAATCAACGAATGGGAACCAATACATGTTAGGAAGAAATCCCATACAGTGGTCGACCAAGAAACAATCCTGCATTGCATTATCATCGGCAGAGGCCGAGTATGCGTCAGCAGCAAATGCAGCAATTGAAATAAAGTGGCTAGTCAATCTACTGGAAGAATTAAACCTAAAGCAAACGTTACCTATAGACCTATATGAAGACAACCAGTGCACGATCAAGATGATAGAATTAGAAAAGCACTCAAGTAAGAATAAACATATTGAAATTAGATTCCACCTGATAAAACAACTAAAGCAAGAAAGGACTATAAACCTAAAGTACTGCCCAAACAAATTAATGATAGCAGACCTGTTTACGAAACCAGTTCCCAAACCTGTTTTTCAAACCCATAGAAGGAACTTAAATTTGTGTGAGAATGAAACTTCAGAAATTAAGGAGGATTTGATGGACATAAATCAAGCTAATTAACTGTGCTAAAGATAATTCACTCAGTTACATAAATAATGCGTCGTTTCAACTCAGCCATAAAGCCATTCAAAAGAAATTAACCTTGGAAATCCTTTGATAAAGATAATGACTTGTTAAGTGACTCATAGACATTAAACTGATTTATTATTATTATTATGATATTGCTATCACAATTATTATTACTGATTTATTCTTATAATGTAAATATTTTTTCATTTTGAAAATGTAGTCATTCCAGAGAAGAGGCATGAAAATGCTCTCTCTTTTTTACAATTTAAACAATGTGAATTAAATAGCTTAAAGTGTTACCACTGCTTATTTATTTGATATAATAGTCTACAATTTCTTTTGTCAAAGGAGGTTATAAAGAGTTTTTGATTAAAATATATGACAACTAACACATATTTAATTAAACAAAGTGTGGATTTACACCGAAATAGATAAGTATCCTGAAGAACGGGTAAGTCCCAATTTTATCTAACTTACTCACGCCTTTTTCATTGGGATTCAAATCCTAATAGAATATTGAAAGTTTGCTCTTCTTGGATGGAAAGCAAAGAATCACAGCAATTTTACTGCTCTCGGTGAGTTAGGTGCCTGGGTTAAGACCTTTCATGGTCACTGATCATCATAAAATGTGTTAAGAGAAAGAATAAGTTTGAAATGTTCAGTAATATTTTAAGAAATAGGGGGAAGAAAAAATTAGATCTCAAGGAAAAGTTCGTTAAATAGAGAATGCACTTCGCTATTTGGATGTTATTTTACGCAGAAAATTGCAAAATGTTCTTGGTTTCAAGGAAAAGTTCGCAAAATAGAGAAATTCGCAAAATAGAGAATCGTTAAATAGAGGTTCGACTGTATATCACTTTCTTCTGGACCCGATAATTTCCACAATTCTGCACCAATATCTTCCAAACTGATACATAAAATCAAGGGGCATAAAATCTCGGTCAAGTTCGTTAATGGGCAAAATCGGACCAAGGGGATGGAAATAGGGAGGGGTTTTGTGAAAACAGATAAAACCACATAACTTCTTAAATTTTGTACATATCGAATCAGTTTAAAGTTTTTATTACTTCTAAAAATAGGGCCAAAAATTTATGTATCACAGATTTTTGATAAAGTTAAAAATGGGCTCAAGGGGCGCAAAAATAGGGTTTTTGGGAGAAAAAAATTCATAACTTCGTCAATTCTCAAGATATCAAATCCAATTAATTTTATCCTGAATCTCCTTAACATTATCTACAACTTTTATATTCACAAGTTTTTGATAGGACCAATTCGTACCGCAATGAAAAACGAAAACAAAAAGAGCGTTTGAGGAAGAAAAAAATCCATAACTCCGTCAATTCAAAAGATATAAAATCCCCATGAATTTATCATATATCTTCTTAATATTGTCTACAGCATCTATATAGACAAGTTTTGGATAGGACCAATTCTTACAGCAAAAACAAATTAAAAATACGTAGCGGTGGAAGAAAAAAATCATCTTAGTAAGGGTGTATTCAAATCCAAACTGCTTATTTTCTGACTCATTTTACAATTCATTTTTACTCTCAAAGGCTTCCAATTGGTACCTTTTCTTACTCAGAAACTATATAATGTACCGTAATGGTCAATTTTTTGATAGAGGCAGAATATATTTTAAAACATGCTGTCAAAGTGAGCCTTTTGAACCGAATTTCCCGAAGCGGATTGTGTTGGAAAAATCATCGTATTAAGGGAGTATTCAAATCCAAACTGCTTATTTTCTGACTCATTTTTAAATTCATTTTTGCTCTCAAACGCATCCAATTGGTAGATTCGCTTATTCAGAAACTATATAATGTACCGTAATGATCGATTTTTTGACAGAGGCAGAATATATTTCAAAACATGATGTCAAAGTGGTCATTTTGAACGGAATTTCCCGAAGCGATTGTGTTAGAAACGAAAAATATTGTCTTACTGAGAAAATAATTGTTTATATATCAAGTTTTAATTAATTGAACGAAAATTAAAAACACAGGTAGCTTACAAATCTCTTCAAAAATCACGTCAACAAGTTTCATGTTTTTTCTATTAAAAAGGAATCTGGAGTTATGCCAGAAAATTTCGAGTTGTTGAGCATGGGAAAGTATTTTTTTGAATACCGTCCTAACATGATTCTGATAAAACCAGTTATTATAAAAAAAATGAAATAAAAACTCGTCAAAAGCGGCCAGATAAAATTGTTAAAGTGGGTTTATCTCTAATCATGATTTGGTTTTTGTTTGTGAAATTAGTATACTTAACTTCGAAATCTACCTCCGCCTGTAGGCCGGGCCGGCCGGGATTTTTATTTTATTTTTTTATTTTATTTCAAGGTTTACTTTATATGGCGAAGCTGTTAACACAACTGTATTTTGGCTCCATCTGTACTTTTATTTAACTGAATTTAGCAAGGAAGATAGTATTTCTAATGATCTTTTGGCTTTTGGGGCGGGAGATTTGTAGCTGCAGCCTTCTTGCAGGCCAATTTCTTCACAACTTACGCTCTCCTTTTCGTTTACTATACCTTTAACAGCATTTGCTGTCATGGGTGTTTTTCTTCCTGACAGTTTGTCTGAGTTTCCAACGTTTTCAACATTATATTAAAACAAGTAAAAAAAAGTCTTGCGTACAGCATAGATTATGAAACTCTTTCCAACACTCCCTGAAAGCTTTAACGAAACTTCGTTACTTAGGGAAATAAGGTAAATAAGATAATAACTAAGTAAACATTTTAAAATCTGATTTCAGTAGTTACCGCCCGTAGCCAAATACGTATTCCAATTCTTTTGAACAGCCCTGTATTCGATCTGTATGTTGATATATATACTATATAATGGGAAAATTTAGTTTAGCAAGAAAATGCATAAAAGGTTGAAATTCATCTTTCAGCAATTTATACTAATAGATGGAAACATACTTGAATACTTTTGTAAGGCCCTGCAGTTTACCTAGTACCTTTATTACATGCACTATTTAGCTAAAATTTAATTCAAACTAAAACACCTTTATTACTTGCCACTATTTAGCTAAAATTTAATTCAAACTGAAACACGCTTAAAACTACTGAAATTACATTTCCAGAAATTATCACCCATAGACGGCCATGTATCCAACTCTTTGCGTGGCCCTGTATATCATTTTATCTATATTCTACAAATATTTCTTGGTACACTAAATTCAGTTCAGCGTAAAAATGCATAACTCCTTTAAAACCCAACTTTAAGCAATTTATACTCATACTCAGTAACCTTTACGAATTCATTTCTGTAGCTCTGTATATGAACTATAGAATTTATACGCACTTTATTGTATGCATAAATATAGTGAACAAGTAGTTAAGTGTGATCACAGATCGCACAGAGGGTTTCGTTTAACATTCCTTTCAAAACACTTTATCCTTTTGAAAAATCTGTTAGTTCCACATTTCGAAACCAGGGGCGCACTCCACTCTAAACAAACCTCTATCCGAACGAAACTCCGTTTTATATACTACCCGTAGATATATTAGTCGAGGAGATTGGGCCGATAGCACCCGAGATAAGTAGGCTCCCCTGGCGGTAAAAAGTGGAATTAAAATATATAAGGTTATGGTGCATAATAATATGAAAGAATGGTCAAAGGGGTGTCGGCAAAAGTTGGAAATGTGCCCCCCGGGTGAAAAGGGCGGAGGTTAGAAAAATTGCTTAAAGTACACAAGTTAGAGCCCGGAGGAGTAAATAATATAAGTCTTTTTGAAAATTTTCAGATTTGCCGTGTTGTCTGAGGTATGCAAAAATTCATGTCTCCAACTTAATTAGAGGCTCTCTTAGAAAGAATTGCTTAAAATACATATGTGGTAGCTCAAAGGGCTAAACGTAAGACTGTTTCAAGATTTTATGATTTGTCGCCTGGCCTCAGGTGTTCTGCTATAAGTATGCAAAATTTCAAATCTCCAATTTAATAAGGGGCTCAGTTAGAAAGAATTGTTTAAAATACGCATGTGGGAGCCCAAACGGTTAAATGTACGATTTTTTCAAAATTTTCTGATTTGTCGTATAATATGTGGTGTTCAGCTATATGTATGCAAAATTTCACGCCTCCAACCTAAATAGGGGCTCACTTAGAAAGAATTGATTAAAATACACATGTGGAGCTCAAAGTGTTAAATGTACGGCTTTTTCAAAAATTTTTTGTTTGTCATTTGATGCGAGGTGTTCAGCTATAAGTATGCAAAATTTCACGCATCCAACCTAAATATGGGCTCACTTAGAAAGTATTATTTAAAATACACATGTTGGAGCCCAAAGGGTTAAATGTATGGTTTTTTCAAAATTTTATGGTTTGTCATTTGATGTGAGGTTTTCAGCTATACTTATGCCAAATTTCACTCGTCCAACCTAATTAGGGACTCACTTACAAAGAATTATTTAAAATACACATGTGGGAGCCCAAAGGGTTAAATGTACGACTTTTTCAAAATTTATGATTTGTCGTTTGATGTGAGGTGTTCAGCTATAAGTATGTAAATTTTCACGCTTCCAACCTAATTAGGGTCTCACTTAGAAGGAATTGTTTAAAATGCATATGTGGGAGCCCAAAGGGTTAAATGTACGACTTTTTAAAAATTTTATGTTTTGTCGTATGATGCGTGGTGTTCAGCTATAAGTATGCAAAATTTCACGCCTCCAACCTAATTAGGGTCTCACTTAGAAAGAATTGTTTAAAATGCAAATGTGGGAGCTCAAAGGGTTAAATGTACGACTTTTTCAATATTTTATGATTTGTCGTATGATGTGTGGTGTTCAGCTATAAGTATGCAAAATTTCAAGTCTCCAACATGTATAGTTTCTGAGAACGGGCTCTGTGACAGACGGACACACAGAGGAGCGAGACGAATAGGGTTTCGTCAGATGAACGAAACCCTAAAAAAGCGCATATCATAATTAAAAATGCATTTCGAGCAATCATTACTAACTAGAAAGGTAGCCCGTCAAAAATGACGGAAATTTAGATATAAAGATATATACAACTCATGTGCAAGAATATGAATTTTTCTCGCTTGTTCCGTAGTGATAGATGAAAATAACACATTTTAAGAACGAAACACATTTGTGAAAAACCGTGTACAGTAGACCACTAATCTGCACAGTTTGGTTCCAAGTAGTGTGCGGATTTGAGGCTTTTTGCGGTCATGTCTATTCAATCTTTGTTTACATTTTTTTTAATTCATATATTGGACAATTTAGATTGAAAATTCTCAAAAACAAATAAATTACATACTTGAAGTAAGGTAAAAACTATTAAACTATCATATATGATTTAATAAAATCGTATTATGTGGTATTATTATACGCGTGTGCTTCACGATCTTGGTGAAATTGGCTGCAATTTGTCATAATCATAATTGTGTGGACCGCTATAGCAAAGAAGTAACCAGTTTTTAATAAAATTTCTGATATACAGTAGTTTACAAAAACTTGTGTAAAACTGCCGGCCGTTCTGATGTTATGTCAGTCCTATGAATATGGTAACCCGGCTATTGTTATTTATTTATTAATTAATAACTTGCTTATTTACTTTTATTTTCGTTTTTTACTTATATAAACTGGTTTGTTCTATAGTTATTAATTAAACTTTTATTTATTTATAGTTATTACCTTTTCAAAATGATAGCAAATAATTTAAATATATATATGTAACTGGTATTTGAAAGCGAGTTTTTGCCAAATTGGTGTCAGACACAAAAACACGCCAAACCCGATGCGTATATGACATCTGTGCAGAAATTACTTCTATTTATTTATAAAAATGGGTAGATAGTTTTTTTTTTTTTTTTTTTTTTTTTTTTTTTTTACATTAAATAAATTGCATACATATGGAACAAATTTGTTGTGAGTATGAAACAGTAAATAGGTAGTCAGAAAATACGTTGGCAAACTTCTTTCTCGCCAAGAAACTTCTCTCTGAAGTACTGTACATAAGCGATGATTATAGGAAATGCATTTTTAATTATGATATGCGCTTTTATATTTCACTATATTTATGCATACTATACTGTGTGTATAAATGCTATAGTTCATATACAGGGCTACACAAAGGAATTCGTAAGGGTTACTGAGTATGAGAGTAAATTGCTAAAAGGTGGTTTCTAAAGGAGTTATGCATTTTTACGATGAACTGCATTTAGTTTACTAAGAAATGTTTATTGAATATAGCTAAAATGATATAGAAGCGTCATGCAAAGAATTGGATACATAACCGTCTACGGATGATAATATCTGGAAATGTTATTTCAGTAGTTTTAAGAGTGTTTTAGTTTGAATTAAAATTTAGCTAAATAGTGGCGTGTAATAACGATACTATTGGCTATGGATGGTAACTGCTAAAATCATTTTTTAAAAATTTTTATGCGTTTTCTAAAATGTTTACTTAGTTATCTTATTTACATTATTTCCGTAAATAACGAACAGACCGGGAGCCGACCGCATAAACTATCACCTCATCCAGTTCATGAATGAAATTCATGCACAAAATAGAACTCGATTACCATATTAAAATGCAACTGGTCTGCCAGCTCATATCTTGGTGGAACACCCGGGCAGACTGGATTTTAGTGATTGAATTTTAGGTCCCCAACCACCTCATCGAGTTCACGGGTGAAATTCAAGAACTAAGTAGTGCTCGATTAGCACAATGAAATGGAACTGGTCTGCCAGCTCATATCTTGGTGGAACACCCGGGCAGACTGGATTTTAGTGGTTGAATTTTAGGTCCCCAACCACCTCATCGAGTTCACGGATGAAATTCAAGAACTAAGTAGTGCTCGATTAGCACAATGAAATGGAACTGGTCTGCCAGCTCATATCTTGGTGGAACACCCGGGCAGACTGGATTTTAGTGGTTGAATTTTAGGTCCCCAACCACCTCATCGAGTTCACGGATGAAATTCAAGAACTAAATAGTGCTCGATTAGCACAATGAAATTGAACTGGTCTGCCAGCTCATATCTTGGTCGAACACCCGGGCAGACTGTATTTTAGTGGTTGAATTTTAGGTCCCCAACCACCTCATCGAGTTCACGGATGAAATTCAAGAACTAAGTAGTGCTCGATTAGCAGAATGAAATGGAACTGGTCTGCCAGCTCATATCTTGGTGGAACACCCGGGCAGACTGGATTTTAGTGGTTGAATTTTAGGTCCCCAACCACCTCATCGAGTTCACGGATGAAATTCAAGAACTAAGTAGTGCTCGATTAGCACAATGAAATGGAACTGGTCTGCCAGCTCATATCTTGGTGGAACACCCGGGCAGACTGGATTTTAGTGGTTGAATTTTAGGTCCCCAACCACCTCATCGAGTTCACGGATGAAATTCAAGAACTAAGTAGTGCTCGATTAGCACAATGAAATGGAACTGGTCTGCCAGGTCATATCTTGGTGGAACACCCGGGCAGACTGGATTTTAGTGGTTGAATTTTAGGTCCCCAACCACCTCATCGAGTTCACGGATGAAATTCAAGAACTAAGTAGTGCTCGATTAGCACAATGAAATGGAACTGGTCTGCCAGCTCATATCTTGGTGGAACACCCGGGCAGACTGGATTTTAGTGGTTGAATTTTAGGTCCCCAACCACCTCATCGAGTTCACGGATGAAATTCAAGAACTAAGTAGTGCTCGATTAGCACAATGAAATGGAACTGGTCTGCCAGCTCATATCTTGGTGGAACACCCGGGCAGACTGGATTTTAGTGTTTGAATTTCAGGTCCCCAACCATGTCATTGAGTTCGCGGATGAAGTTCATGAGCTAGATAGAATTTGATTATCATATTAAACTGAATCTTGTCTGGCATGTCATATCTTGGTGGAACACGTGGCCAGATCAAATTTTAGTGGTTGATATTACTTAGTAGTTTCTTCTCTTTTTACGAGAAAGTAATAGCGTGTTTTCGACGAATTTATGCGTTTTAGGTTTTGAACATGTTTTGACTGTTTTTAGAAAATACGTATCTGTGTTTCTGTCTGTATGTGACAAAAAGATAAAAAAAAAATGACGCTCTATCTCAAGAACTAATGCACCGAATTTAATAAAAGTTTATATTCAATAATTTGTTGCATATTGTATTTTTATCCCTCGTGTTGATAATTGGCCGTCATAAACACAACCTTCCAACCAACCATTTTGTATTTCGGTATAAAACGCCCAACAGGTGGCACTTCAATACGAGTTCCGCAATTGCTGTACTCAAGGAATAATGCATGGATTTTCATGAAATTTAGCATACTGTTAGATATTGAACTAACTTTGTTCTGCTTTGGTTTACCTGCCAAATAAAAGCTGGCGTTGCTATGTTGTGTTTTTCAAGATTTTCGCCTCTAGCTATTTATCAAAGACTAATGCACGGAATTAATCAAATTTCATATTCTGTTACACTTTCAGATAAATAAATCCTTATTCGGCATGACGGTATACATCCTAACAGGTGTTTTTTCTTATTACGATTGTGTTGGGAATTTTCATTGACACATCTCAGATTGTGGGTGCTGAAATTCATTGATTTCTGTAAAATATGCGATTTTTATATTTCCTTTTTTTAAGTTCATACAGTTCTCAAACCTATACTTTTAGAATCCTCATGATGGGTCCAATTTTTGCACTTTGACAGGGAATTTTGAAGTATCAACTTGTCGGAGATAGAAGAAAGTTTTGGGATTTAAACATCCGACTAGTTTCCTTTTTGGAGTAAATTATGAGTGACCAATATAAGCTGAACAAATAGGGTAACTCTAGGCGAGATGGCCATAGACGAGAGATGGCCAGTCTAAATATTTCCAAAACTTGATCATAGATTTCAGCATAAACTTTGTTCGTAGGAAATAGTCCAACGACTTCATTCATTGCGACGTGCAGCTGTGTTTTTCGATTATAAAAAGTAAGTGTAATTTTAATGCTTATTACTTTCTTCTATCTTTACAAGAAGAAAGTATTGGATTCGTGAAAATTTTCGACTTTCGGTTTTCGATGGATTTACACGTTTTAGGGGTCAGAGATTCCGAAAAACATGTTTTTACAAAATGTATGTCTGTGCATCTGTGAGTCTGTCTGTCTGTCTGTCTGTATGTGACACAAATTTTGTGGGCGCTCTATCTCAAGAACTAAAGCACGGAATTTAATAAAAATTTATATTCCGTTAGTCCCTGATATAAATTGGTGCTGATTAGTTGTTGGTGTAAATCACTCTACAAGTGGCGCTGCTATGCAGCCTTTTTCACGATTTTCGCAATAGCTAAATCTCCAGAACTAATGCACGGATTTTCATCAAACTTCAGATTCAGTTAGTCCTTGACATGAATTGAAGTTTTGTACATTTTGGTGTAAATCGCTCATCAGGTGGCGCTGCTATACTGCATTTTTTACGATTTCCACAATAGCTCTATCTCAACAACTAATGCTTGGATTTTCAACACACTTCAGATTCAAGTATACTTTGATGTGAGTTAGTGCTGTTTTTGTTTTGGTGTAAATCGCTCAAAAGATGGCGCTGCTATGCTGCACTTTTCAGAATTTCCATTATAGCGGAATCTCAGGAACTAATGCAATAATTTTCACCAAATTTCAGAATCAGTTGTTAATCCTTGACATGAATTGACATTTTGTACATTTTGGTGTAAATCGCTCAACAGGTGGCGCTGCTAGGCATTTTTTTTTTTCAGAATTTCCACTATAGGTGTATCTCAAGAACTAATGCACGAATTTTCATCAAACTTTAGAATCAGTTAGTCCTTGACATGAACTGACATTTTATACAGTTTGGTATGAATCGCTCAATAGGTGGCGCTGCTATGCTGTTTTCTGTGATTTCCGCAATAGCTCTATCTCGTGAACTAATGCTTGGATTTTCAACGAACTTCAGATCAATGTACACCTGGTTATCAATTATTGTTGTTTATGTATTGATGTAAATCACTCAACAGGTGGCACTGCTATGCCACATTTTTCAGAATTTCCGCTATAGCTCTATCTCAAGAACTAAGGCACGATTTTTTATCAAACCTTAAATTCAGATACACTTTGATATGAATTGATGCTAAATAGATGTAATTTCTTGCACTATTTAAATGATTTAATTGACTTGATTTATATAGAAGAAAGTTTTGTGATGGCCACAATATACTAGTTTTATTTAGTGGTTGAATATTTTTGTTGAGTTTGTTATCGAAATGTTTTGCAGTACGTACGTTACATTTTATTTTAATATACGGACTTTTAAGGCACATGTATAATCCAATATTTTCTTCTAAGTCTAAAACAAAGATGTACAATGGCGAAGTGAGGCTTCAAATTAGGTGTCCATTTGTCCTTCGATTTCAGGATAGATGGCCACATCAAATGGAAGAGAGATGACCACCTTTAATTAACAGTTCCCAATTAAACGGATTAAGGATTTTAAATAAATATAATTACATTTAAAATAATTATACATCTTTTATGTTTATAATTATATTAACTGATATAATTGTTTAAATTTTTTTGCCAAAAATAAAGATTTCAATAATAATAATATAATATAGGGCCTAACGATGTTTTTTTTTTCCAAAAGATTTTGAAAAAACGTCGGAAACTTTCATCCCACAAACAGATAAAAGTTGATAAATAATCCTAAAACCATGAAAATGTCTAAAACAAACGCGAGAAAAAATACCCGACACTTTAAGTAGCGAAGAATATGAAATACATTTGAAATTATCAGATTCTGTAAATACCGAGGGAATAGAATTGGATGAGGATCACTGTGTTGGTTGTGGAGAAGAATATAATACCACAACCAAAAAGGATGACTGGATACAATGCATAAGGTGTCTGAAGTGGTCCCATGAAACGTGTATGAACTATAAAGAACTTTCAAAAATCAGGTAAAATTTTACGAAAACTGAAGGCTTGAAATTATACTTCAAATTTTCTTTATTCGAATTTTATTCACTCATTTTCTGTGACATAATTGCATCTTTAGAAATTTCTGTATGTTTTTCATGATTAATTATATAAAATGTGTTATTTTTTTTATTTTAACTGCTCTTTTTCCTTCTTATATTGGATGACCATCTCTCCTAGGCTTGAAGGAGAGATGGCCATCTGCCATTTTAATTTCAATTTTGTTTCCCACTTTTTGTTCTCAATATTTAATTATTTTTTGCTCAAAATAGGATGAGTATATGTATAAGGATTTTAAATATGCAAAAATATTTCTTTCATTTTCATTCTAAGAATTTTTATTTCAATCTGTAAAACTATGGCCATCTATCCTAGACTTACCCTAACTATAAAAAATCGTCTTTAATGATAATAGTCAAATAAATTAGATATAATGAAAATCTAACGCACAATTGGAATTGGTATACTGCAAATATTTACGAATATTTTACTTTTACAAGTTCTGGAAATGTTCTTTTTGTTGAGATTTTTAAGACGTACAGATGAAAAATCGCAAATATTTATTGACACCTGAAGAGAAATTTTTATTTAAATGTTTTGCTACTGTATGAGGTTTAATATATTAAATCCCTTTTTTTTACAACAATCATACAAATTGAACTTTTTTACAAAGTAACAAGTTTATTGTAATGTAATTAAAAAATAGTACAATAACTTAAATAAATGTAATAATATTTTTAATAATTTGAATTCGTCCAAACTTTTGAATGGTTATACTAACTACTTAGTTCATGAATTTCATCCGTGAACTCAATGTGGTGGTTGGGGACCTAAAATTCAACCACTAAAATCCAGTCTGCCCGGTGTTCCACCAAGATATGAGCTGGCAGACCAGTTCCATTTCATTGTGCTAATCGAGTACTACTTAGTTCTTGAATTTCATCCGTGAACTCGATGAGGTGGTTGGGGACCTAAAATTCAACCACTAAAATCCAGTCTGCCCGGGTGTTCCACCAAGCTGGCAGACCAGTTCCATTTCATTGTGCTAATCGAGCACTACTAAGTTCTTGAATTTCATCCGTGAACTCGATGTGGTGGTTGGGGACCTAAAATTCAATCACTAAAATCCAGTCTGCCCGGGTGTTCCACCAAGATATGAGCTGGCAGACCAGTTCCATTTCATTGTGCTAATCGAGCACTACTTAGTTCTTGAATTTCATCCGTGAACTCGATGAGGTGGTTGGGGACCTAAAATTCAACCACTAAAATCCAGTCTGCCCGGGTTTTCCACCAAGATATGAGCTAGCAGACCAGTTCCATTTCATTGTGCTAATCGAGCACTACTTATTTCTTGAATTTCATCCGTGAACTCGGTGAGGTTGTTGGGGACCTAAAATTCAATCACTAAAATCCAGTCTGCCCGGGTGTTCCACCAAGATATGAACTGGCAGACCAGTTCCATTTCATTGTGCTAATCGAGCACTACTTAGTTCTTGAATTTTATCCGTGAACTCGATGAGGTGGTTGGGGACCTAAAATTCAACAACTAAAATGCTGTCTGCCCGTGTGTTCCACCAAGATATGAGCTGGCAGACCATTTCCATTTCATTGTGCTAATCGAGCACTACTTAGTTCTTGAATTTCATCCGTGAACTCGATGAGGTGGTTGGGGACCTAAAATTCAACCAATAAAATGCAGTCTGCCCAGCTGTTCCACCAAGATATGAGCTGGCAGACCAGTTCCATTTCATTGTGCTAATCGAGCACTACTTAGTTCTTGAATTTCATCCGTGAACTCGATGAGGTGGTTGGGGACCTAAAATTCAACCACTAAAATCCAGTCTGCCCGGGTGTTCCACCAAGATATGAGCTGGCAGATCAGTTCCATTTTAATATGGTAATCGAGTTCTATTTTGTGCATGAACTTCATCTATGAACTCGATGAGGTGGTAGTTTATGCGGTCGGCTCCCGGTCTAGAAGTTTTGTTAAAGTATTCAGGAAGTGTTGGAAAGTGTTTCATATTCTATGCTTAACGCGTGCTTTTTCTTTCTTGTTTAGACTTATTTTGCATTTATTTTATTCATATTTTTTTAGTCTTAAACTGCTTTATAGAAACTTTAATATTTAATGTTTAAATTTTTGTTCCCCCCTTCCCACCTTAAATATAGTACAAACTATAGCGCAGATAGCACAAAATAATAGCCAATTTGGTACTTTTCCACTATAGAGGCTTTGGCGTTTTTTAAAAAAGCCTGGTGTAATTCGCGCATCAGAAAGTGAGATTTGTTGTCAAATCATATAAACAGTTATGAAAACAAACTTGATGAGCTTTTTTGTTTTTTTATATATCTATTGATGTTTTTTTGTACAAATTACTTCTGCTTTTGTATAAAAATAGGTAACTGGCTTTTTATGTTAAATAAATCGTATATATATCGAAAAAAATGTGTGTGTACATAAAATGAAACGGTGGATAGGTTCCCGGAAAATATGCTGCCAAATTTCCTTTTTAGCCAAGGCACCTATACTGGAAAAAAACCTAAAGAACATTGAAATTGCCCAGTTAGGATCTCAGAAAGTACAGCGTCGTCTATTAGCGGTTATTTTATCAGTAGCATCGGGAGGAAGATGTAAGGATGTACATTTTTGTATATTACATTTTAAATTCTCACCCATAGATTTTGAAACAAATCGGTAAGTGTGATCACAGATCGCACAGACGGTTTCCATTAATATTCCATTAAAAATATTTTATACTTAAAAAAAAAGTCTGTTTCGCAACCGGGGACGCACTCTATTCTAAACAAACCTCTATCCGAACGAAACACCATTTTATATACTATCCGTAGATATATTAGTCAAGGGGATTAGGCCGATAGCACCCGAGATAAGTAGGCGCCCCTGTCGGTAAAAAGTGGAAAAAATATGTAAGGCTATAGTGCATAATATGAAAGAATGGCCAAAGGGGTGTCGGGTAAAGTTGGAAATGTGCTCCCCGGGTGAAAAGGGAGGAGGTTAGAAAAATTGCTTAAAATACAGAAGTTAGAGCCAGGAGGAGTAAATAATAGAAGACTTTTCGAAAATTTTATAATTTGCCGTATGGTCAGAGGTATTCAGCTGTACGTATGAAAAAATCCATGTCTCAAACTTAATTAGGGGCTCTCTTAGAAATAATTACTTAAAATACATATGTGGTAGCTCAAAGGGTTAAACGTAACACTTTTTCAAGATTTTATGATTTGTCGCCTGGCTTCAGGTGTTCTGCTATAAGTATGCAAAATTTCAAATCTCCAATTTAATAAGGGGCTCAGTTAGAAAGAATTGCTTAACCCTCCGAGCGTCTTGCAAAAGGGTAAAATTGTAATGTTGTTTTCTTTACATTTTGTTTTAAATGCTAAGAAAATATGATTTTTTCAACATTATAAAATAAACTCAATTACAAATATGAATGTAATCCTTGAGAGTAGTAATCATTCTTCAAGGTATTTAAAATTCATTAAATCTATAGAATTATATTATCTTAAATATTGCTTGTATTGCTGTGAAACCTGCAGCTTAGTGAACGGAATATTACGCCCCAAACACTTAGAGGGTTAAAATACACATGTGGGAGCCCAAAGGGTTAAATGTGCGATTTTTTTCAAAATTTTATTATTTGCCGTATGATGTGTGGTGTTCAGCTATAACTATGCAAAAATTTCACGTCTCCAACCAAAATAAGGACTCACTTAGAAAGAATTGTTTAAAATACATATGTGGGAGCCCAAAAGGTTAAATGTACGACTTTTTCAAAATTTTATAGTTTGTCATTTGACGTGAGGTGTTCAGCTATAAGTGTGAAAAATTTCACGCCTCCAACCTAATTAGGAGCTCACTTAGAAAGAGTTGCTTAAAATACCCATGTGGGAGCCCAAAGGGTTAAATGTACGGATTTTTCAAAATTGGTTTGTCATTTGACGTGAGGTGTTCAGCTATAAGTATGCAAAATTTCACGCCTCCAACCTAATTAGGAGCTCACTTAGAAAGAGTTGCTTAAAATACCCATGTGGGAACCCAAAGGGTTAAATGTACGACTTTTTCAAAATTGGTTTGTCATATGATGTGAGAAGTTCAGCTATAAGTATGCAAAATTTCACGCCTCCAACCTAAATAGTGGCTCACTTAGAAATAATTGCTTAAAATGCACATGTGGGAGCCCAAAGGGTTAAATATACGACTTTTTCAAAATTTTATGGTTTGTCATTTGATGTGAGGTGTTCAGCTATGAGTATGCAAAATTTCACGCCACCAACCTAATTAGGGGCTCTCTTAGAAAGAATTGTTTCAAATACATATGTGGGAGCCCAAAGGGCTAAATGCACGACTAAAAAGAAATTTTATGATTTGTCATTTGATGTGAGGTGTTCAGCTATAATTATGCAAAATTTCACACCTCCAACCTAATTAGGTGCTCACTTAGAAAGAGTTGTTTCAAATACACATGTGGGAGCCCAAAGGGCTAAATGTACGACTAAAAAGAAATTTTATGGTTTGTCATTTGATGTGAGGTGTTCAGCTATAAGTATGCGAAATTTCACGCCTCCAACCTAATTAAGGGATCACTTAGAAAGAATTGTTTAAAATACACATGTGGGATCCGGAAGGGTTAAATGTACGGCTCGTTAAAAATTTTATGGTTTGTCATTTGATGTGTGGTGTTCAGCTATAAGTATGCAAAATTTCACACCTCCAACTTCATTAGGGTCTCACTTGGAAATAATTGTTTAAAATACACATGTGGGAGCCCAAAGGGTTAAATGTACGGCTTTTTCAAAATTTTATGTTTTGTCATTCTGCGTGAGGTGTTCAGCTATAAGTATGCAAAATTTCACGCCTCCAACCTAATTAGGTGCTCACTTAGAAAGAGTTGTTTAAAATACACATGTGGGAGCCCAAAGGTTTAAATGTAGGGATTTTTCAAAATTGGTTTGTCATTTGATGTGAGGTGTTCACCTATAAGTATGCAAAATTTTACGCCTCCAACCAAAAATAGGGGCTCACTTAGAAAGAATTGTTTAAAATACACATGTGGGAGCCGAGAGGTTAAATGTACGACTTTTTCAAAATTTTATGATTTCTTGTTTGATGTGTGGTGTTCAGCTATAATTATACAAAATTTCACGCCTCCAACCTAATTAGGGACTCACTTAGAAAGAATTGTTTAAAATACACATGTGGGAGCCCAAATGGTTAAATGTACGGCTTTTTCAAAATTGGTTTGTCATATGATGTGAGATGTTCAGCCATAAGCATGCAAAATTTCACGCCTCCAACCTAATTAGGAGCTCACTTGGAAATAATTGTTTAAAATACACATGTGGGAGCCCAAAGGCTTAAATGTACGGCTTTTTCAAAATTTTATGTTTTGTCATTCTGCGTGAGGTGTTCAGCCATAAGTATGCAAAATTTCTCGTTTCCAAACTAAATAGGGGCTCACTTAGAAAAAATTGTTTAAAATACACATGCGGGAGCCCAGAGGGTTAAATGCACGGCTTTTTCAAAATTTTATGGTTTGTCATTTGATGTGAGGTGGTTCAGCTATGAGTATGCAAAATTTCACGCCTCCAACCTAATTAGGGGCTCTCTTAGAAAGAATTGTTTCAAATACACATGTGGGAGCCCAAAGGGTAAATGCAAGACTAAAAAGAAATTTTATGGTTTGTCATTTGATGTGAGGTGTTCAGCTATAAGTATGCAAAATTTCACGCCTCCAACCTAATTAGGTGCTCACTTAGAAAGAGTTGTTTCAAATACACATGTGGGAGCCCAAAGGGCTAAATGTACGACTAAAAAGAAATTTTATGGTTTGTCATTTGATGTGAGGTGTTCAGCTATAATTATGCAAAATTTCACGCCTCCAACCTAATTAGGTGCTCACTTAGAAAGAATTGTTTAAAATACACATGTGGGATCCGGAAGGGTTAAATGTACGGCCCTTTAAAAATTTTATGGTTTGTCATTTGATGTGAGGTGTTCAGCTATAAGTATGCAAAATTTCACGCCTCCAACCTAATTAGGTGCTCACTTAGAAAGAGTTGTTTAAAATACACATGTGGGAGCCCAAAGGGTTAAATGTGCGGCTTTTTGAAAATTTTATGTTTTGTCATCCTGCGTGAGGGGTTCAGCTATAAGTATGCAAAATTTCACGCCTCCAACCAAAAATAGGGGCTCACTTAGAAAGAATTGTTTAAAATACACATGTGGGAGCCGAAAGGGTTAAATGTACGACTTTTTCAAAATTTTATGATTTCTTGTTTGATGTGTGGTGTTCAGCTATAATTATACAAAATTTCACGCCTCCAACCTAATTTGGGACTCACTTAGAAAGAATTGTTTAAAATAGACATGTGGGAGCCCAGAGGGTTAAATGTACGACTTTTTCAAAATTTTATGTTTTGTCATTCTGCGTGAGGTGTTCAGCTATAAGTATGCAAAATTTCACGCCTCCAACCTAATTAGGTGCTCACTTAGAAAGAGTTGTTTAAAATACACATGTGGGAGCCCAAAGGGTTAAATGTACGGATTTCTCAAAATTGGTTTGTCATTTGATGTGAGGTGTTCAGCTATAAGTATGCAAAATTTCACGCCTCCAACCTAATTATGTGCTCACTTAGAAAGAGTTGTTTAAAATACACATGTGGGAGCCCAAAGGGTTAAATGTACGGCTCTTTCAAAATTTTATGTTTTGTCATTCTGCGTGAGGTGTTCAGCTATAAGTATGCAAAATTTCACGCCTCCAACCTAATTAGGTGCTCACTTAGAAAGAGTTGTTTAAAATACCCATGTGGGAGCCCAAAGGGTTAAATGTACGGATTTTTCGAAATTGGTTTGTCATTTGATGTGAGGTTTTCAGCTATAAGTATGTAAAATTTCACGCCTCCAACCAAAAATCGGGGCTCACTTAGAAAGAATTGTTTAAAATACACATGTGGGAGCCGAAAGGGTTAAATGTACGACTTTTTCAAAATTTTATGATTTCTTGTTTGATGTGTGGTGTTCAGCTATAATTATACCAAATTTCACGCCTCCAACCTAATTAGGGACTCACTTAGAAAGAATTGTTTAAAATACTCATGTGGGAGCCCAGAGGGTTAAATGTACGACTTTTTCAAAATGTTATGCTTTTTCATTTGATGTGAGGTGTTCAGCTATAAGTATAAAAAATCTCACGCCTCCAACGTAATTAAGGCTCACTTAGAAAGAAATACACATTTCGCCGTTTAAAATACACATTTCGCCAAGTTGGCCAACATTTGGCGCTACTGTGGTAACCCTGCATTTGTATTTTTCAACAATTACCCATTTCAATGAGGCGGTCCTACCGGAATCGTGAGGGACACACAGAGACTTGGGTTTTATATAAATAGATATACAGTAATTCGAATACAATATAGTATCTGAAATCTTTTCAAATACACCGTAAACAATTTCCCTATACCATTATGAACGGAATTCTTTTGTGTAGCCTTGTAAATGAACAAAAACTATTATTTGCACCGTATATTCAACAGAATGTATATTTTAGAGGGCTTCATAAATGAATATCAATTTTACTATGTTTGAAAGAATGTAACACCATTAAAAAGCATTTGAAACGATTTTTTTCCCATTAGCCGTAATGTAACGGAAAAATTTCGACTGTCCCTGTAAATGAACTAAACATGCTAGAAACTTCATTTGCAATATTGAACGTGCTATGGTAGAGTCACTAACATCCGAAAATTTCAGAACGATCCGACTATATTTACGAGAGTTAGAGTGCGGACAGACGGACAGACAAACCGAAGTCATAAACACTTTTCAACTGTGTTGAAAAGTGTGTTGAAAGTGTTAAAAATCGTTAAAAAATATGCTCTATTAAAAAAAAAATTCGCTACGATTAATCAAACGCAAACATTATACATTCAAACAGTGTTGGATCCAGGTGCCTCTATCCCCCCCGCCCGGAGCCTTGAAATAACCACTTCCACCGGAAAGTTTGAGATTTTATGCGTTTTAATCGCAAAAAAAGGTGTAATTCCACCGTCCAGAACTGTAAAAAGTCTGCCACCCTTTCCCTCACGGAATCGCAAATATCCTCCAGGAAGAAAATGTTTTAATTCAACTCTGTAAACCAAATATGTAATAAAGAATTGAAAGGAAATAAATACAAATACATACAAGATAAAAGAAATTGCAAACAAAATTTATTGCATAAACATGTAAAAATATTTTTATGTTTATAAGGCCTAAACTGCATAAAGAAATTGATCCAGATATACAAAAACAAAACTTGCATAGAGATAGTAATCCATTTAAAAAAAAAAAAAAAAAAAAAAAATAGTGTATAAAGCGCACTGCCCTCAAAATTTATTATTTACTTTTCAAATTTATGATCGTATATTTGGTCCAATTTAAGAAACTTAAATTGGCCCAAATAAGGCAAATGCGTCATTTTTTAAAACAGATAATCTCAAGACTAAGAACAAATGCGAAATCAAACGAATCCTCGTGAAAAATATCCGCAAAAGACAGTTGAATTTAGATATGTATATGAAAACCTAACAACTTACCTTAATTGTAAAGTATTCACTTACGTTTAGTAGGAAAAAATTAGATCAAAACAGGTAACTTTATGTTTTTTAAAATTGTCTGAAAACAGCACCTGGTAGACGGGTGCTTTTTCTAATCATAAATGATGTCATTCTGATGAGTAGGATTTCATCGGTAAATGGCTCTCTTCCTGTAATTAACGGCAGAATGGCAACGGTCCAATTAAAGCGGCGCACAGTGGTCCCAAATCGCGATTATGTGGCCAAAAATCAGAAAATCGAAGTTTCGTATTTCGAAATTAAATAAATTCTACAGTATTTAGAAATATTTGAAGATTTATATTCTGTTATATTTTGCTTTTATCAGCTCACATGAATTAGCATTGCTTATGTGAAGTTAGAAGTTTTTAGCGTTTTCTGTTGTTGCGTGAATTTCAGGCAAATTCGCTGCATTCACACCCTAACTAAGACTATTTCAGATAGTTTCTCAATTTTTTATTTAATTTGATTTTTCGATTGCAAAAATCTCAAAAATTAAAAACAGAGGATTTTTTTAAAAAAATACATAGCTTTAAGGAATTTTTGTACATAAAAATTGATATATAAAAAAAGTCCTTCCGAGTTCCTCGGACTTTTATAGTACAAAATGTAGAATGAACCTTCTAAAATCATATCCCAAGAGATTTATTGCGACTTTTGCGACTTTTTGAGAAATAGCAGTTTGAAGTTGGACATTGGATATTGCCAGTATTAGTCCAAAATGGTTAATCGGGTTTCAAGTCAATCTAATTTTCGCACTGACCCAAAATTATCAGTGTTTATATAATGCAACGCTCTAATTAACATAACACTGTCAATTTCATTTTTTTAATTCGCGGTGGGGGGGGGGGGGTAAGAGTAGGAGATATTTTTTATGTATATTTTTCAATTTGCTTTTAGAATTTTTCCCTTGCTTTTTTCGTTTATATCAAAAATAATATTAAAACTTGACCTTATTTTCAAAAGTACATATTAAAAGTTCAGTTTATATATATATATATATATATATATATATATATATATATATATATTACTGGTGCCTTTAACAATATGCTCTTTTTCACGGTGCATATATGCACCCATATAGTCCCGAACTGATTAAGTAGTGTTATTAACTTTTACTTTAATTTTCACGTATCGTCATATAAATCTATTGTAATTTTTTTTATTACGTTTATTTTTTTCAGTTTATTATATGAATGTTAATTTAATTGCATTAATTTATATGCACATTTGAATTTTAATGAATACTTTAATACTTTAAAAAATTAAAAAATGTATGAAAATTTCACTCAACCCTTGGGATGAAATGTTGCAGTTACTTGAAATGTGTAAATCCACTTTTCTGAAGGTTTATTTAAAAAACAGATTTTATTTTATTTTTCAATATAAATATGTATTTTTTTATGTTAAAACATAGTTTTGATTTTTTTTTTTTTTTTTTTTGTAATAATTTTAAAACTGTTAGGGATGTTAGAATTTTATACCGGAGTGGAGAGGGGGGGGGGGGGGTGGAGAAGCAGAAATTTCAAATATACTAGAAAATTAGTGAGGTAATTATTTATTTAATATTACCAAAATAAAGTAACAAAGACAGATTCTTCATTTTTATTGGAATTTCAAAGGAATTATTCTCTGTGTAATAGAGAGAAGCAAAAGAAAGGGGGGCGGAAATTTTGAAAGTAATCTAATTAATGAATTTAATGATTTTATTATTAATTCATAGTAAATAGATGTTGAAAACTTTAGAAATAGCAATGATATTTTTAAAATTTCTTTGGTATAGAGGCAAATGGAAAAAGGGGTGACGTGTGTGTGTGTGTGTTGGATATATTGGGGGAGGAGGTGGCAAAATTCAGCTGATTTATTATTTATGTATTTTACTGATTGCTCTTTATTGTTATTTTGCAATAACATTAAAAAGAGAGAAAAAAAAAATAAGATTTTAACCTGTATATTTTCAAGGAGGGAGGGAGAGTGGGGGTTAAAATTTCACATTTTCATCATATTTTGAATTAGATGATTTGTTTTGAAAAAGGCAAAATATTCCTCATAATCAAAAGTGAAAAATTCTCATTACTGTAAAAAAAGAAAATTTCAATTTAATAAAAACTTGGCCCCTCTATTGCGACCCCCCCCCCCCCCCCAAATTTCGTTATGAGCAGGTGAGAAGTGTTAATGAATTATTTAAAGGGAAAGTTTCAGTATAAAAATAGAGAGTTGTCCCATTTTTCCTTAAAAACTGGTAGTTTTATTTAGTTAAAAGCAAAATGTTTAAAGCAGACAGCAGTAGTATATTTTTAGTTTCATTTTGCTGTTGTTCTGCTAACATTATTGGAACCCGATAACAAGGAATGGGTTATTCTTTAAGTATTCTATGGCTCTCTATGTATTTTTAACGTAGTTTATTTATTAAATTTATTTGTGATATTTTTTATAAAAGATTTTTTGAAGAATATTATTGTATTATTTTTAGTATTATTCTTATTACTAGCTAACTTGCCCGGCGTTGCCCAGGTACGTCAAAAAACAGTACGAATCGTGAAAAAGTTCTGAAAATCACAATAAGACATCGCGAAAAAAATTATATATTGTGTTCGAAGATTGAAAGTTGATTCCTTTCACTAATGTGGAAAAATGGTAGGAAATCGCTAAAATACACTAAAAATCACATGCGAAATTCCCGAAAAATTCGAAAATTGCTATACGAAATCCGAATAAACTTTATTGAAATGAGGGCAGAAATTATTTTAGTACTATAGGTCAAAAATGGAATGTCATAAAATTTCAGCAGATCGCGAAGAAGCGTAAAAATCGAATTAAAAATCACAAAAAGCTCAAAAATCCCGAAAGTCAAAATTTACTATAATTGGATGAAAGTTTCAAATCTAATTCCTTTGACCTGAGGGCTCTCTTAAAATTTATGTTTGGGAAAGCATGTTAAGCATTGTATCATGTTACTTTTATTCATAATTTAATTTATTTGGATTCCCTTTAATATAATTAATATAATCCCTTAAGTTAATATTAGTTTTTGTTGCATTAAAATATCTCAATTTGTTGATTTTCTGTAAGCAAGTAATCCCTATTGATTTACAATGGAAGTCTATGGTAATTTGGCGAAATATTAGTGATATCACCAAGTTGGCCACGAACTTGGCGGTATTTGGCGACAGAACTGTGTCCCCTCTACGGTAACCCCCTTATAGGTATGGAGATGCATTAAATGCTGTTCAATAATCGCTTAAAAAATTCGCTAAAAATTCAAAAATCGCTTTACGAATTCCGAATAAACTTTTTTGAAAAGAGAACAAAATTTACTATATTGGGTTAAAAAAAAGGGGGGGGGCGTATTCTTTTCACTAATGTGGGAAAATCACCTCAAAACTTAAAAAAGCGCTAAAAATCGCATAAAAAATTAAATTAAAAACATTTAATTCGAAAATCCGGCTTCGAGGTACCTTTTCCCCAAATTTTCTAGCTCGACATGCAGCGTTCTCTTCAGAACACCGTCGACACACTCACAAATTCACACACAAACTTCTTTCCTTATTATAGATAGATGGATGCTTTAAAACTCAAAAGAACCGGCTTGCGCTCGTTTTTCACATGCACGGCAAATATTCCGAAAACAGAACTTGTAAAGAATGATAGTGACATAAGTTTAATTAAAGATAAATATGCAAAATTACAAAACATACAAGCAGAATTAAATGATCTAGATAATAGAATTTTAGATTTGGTAACCGAGGATGGGACGGCCGCGGAACAAATTGTTTCCAATGAAATAGAAAATAGGGAAGCTTATTCCGATGATTTCATCTCGCTGACTCGTCAGTTTAATGAAAAATTTATAATTACAGACAATAGCTTCAGCGTTACGGGCTATAAGATGAAGTATAAGCTTCCGAAAATAGAATTAAAGAAATTCGACGGAGAATTAATTAATTGGCTGCTGTTCTGGTCCCAGTTTCAAACAATTCACGAGGACCCGAATCTACATGACATTGATAAAATTTCGATTTTCGATAAACTATGAAAATAGGGTCACGCGATAAGGAATTTATTGATAGTTACCCGATTACTTCCGATAATTATAAAAATGCAGTTATGGCCCTGACAGAGCGTTTTGGGAAGCCTGATTTAATGATCGAAGTCTATATAAGGGAGTTAATTAAATTAATTATTTCGAATGTAAAAGCAGACAATCGAAATAAATTACCCCTGGATAAGCTTTACGATAAGATTGAAGACCAGTTGAGGGCTCTAGATTCATTAGGTCTAAAATCGAGTGAAAATACATCTTGGTTATATCCCAGGGTGGAGTCGAGCCTCACCGAGGACGTCTTGAAAGCGTGGCAGAGAAGTTCATTTTTCAATCAGCCTGAGGGAACAGATCTCTCTCGCTTCAATAATTTAATGAAATTCTTAAAAGCTGAAGAGAGATTAAAACTAGCATGCAGAGGTTTTGAAAATAACAATCGTAAAGAAGAATATCATGATAAAGTAAGAGGTGAGGTAAGGGATAAATTCAAAAAACCTAATATTCCTACTGCATCAAATTTCCTAACGATTAAAGAGCGTTCGTGAATTTTTTGTGATAAAAATCATGATAGCAAAAATTGTTACGAAGCCCGTTTATTAACTCTAGAGGAAAAAATCGCTAAAGTTAAAGAGAAGAGGTGTTGTCTAAAGTGTTTAGAACCTAATCATGTCGCCAAATTTTGCAAGCAATTTGTACGTTGTTATTCTTGTGGCAGAACTCATTTGACTTCACTTTGCCCAGAAATGCATAAAAAAGGGGAACCACCCAAGTAAAAGGCGGTAACAGAACATGTACAAATGACCGTTGCCAGGCAAACTTGAACCGCGGAAGTAGTCATTAACGACTTTGCAGGTAAAAGTCACGGGTGCAAATAAAGTGAAAAAAGTCAGAGTACTTCTAGATTGTGGTTCGCAAAAGTTATATATTTTAGGGTCTTTCGCAGCCGAGTTGGGTTTACCAATTATTTCTAAAGAAATCATAGTTCACACTTTATTCGGGGGTGCTAGAACTGCTCCGAAATTGCACAACAAATATCGGGTAAAATTATGTTCACTAAATCAAAAGAAATATCCAAATTTAGAGTTTGATTTTTTGGACCAAGACGTAATCTGCGGTGACATTCCGCGTTTACTTAGAGGACCAATTTTAAGGGAATTGAAACGTAATAAAATTTGGTTATCTGATATGGGTGCAGATCATCCTAAAATTGAGATTCTTATAGGTAGTGATATATATGGGAAAATTCTCACAGGTCTAGTTAAGCAATTAAAAGGAAAATTAACCGCGGTTTGTACGAAGTTGGGTTGGGCCGTTTGCGGTGCATTAGATGATTTTTCTCCTCCTAAAGAGAAAGGGGCTACAACTTTGTGTACGAATTTGGCTATCAGAGATTTCAAAATTTCCGATCTTTGGAATTTAGAAACAATCGGAATATTAGATACGCCACAAAATTTGACTAAGGCTGCGAAGAAGAAATAGCCCGGGAACAATTCTTAGACTCTCTTACTCGAAACGAAGAGGGTCGTTACTGTGTGGGTTTACCATGGTTGGGAACCAATGTAAAGTTACCATCAAATCGTCATGTAGCTGAAAAGAGGCTTTTAAGTGTTTCCCGAAAATTTAAATCTTTGAATAAATTTGAGGAATATAATAGGGTTTTTGACGGCAGAGGGTGTAATTTAAGTAGTACCAGATACACAACTGGATACTAAGGGGCATTATCTTCCCCATCTCCCAGTGTTTAAACCAGATAGTGCCACAACTAAGATAAGACCTGTATTCGATGCGTCGTGCAAAGTGGGCAGAGCTCCCTCTCTCAACGACTGTTTATTTAAAAGACCAAATTTAACTGAAGGATTTCCTTCGATTTTGTTGCGATTTAGGGAAAAATGCATTGGGGTAACTTTCGATGTTAGACGCGCATTTTTGTAAATAGAATTAAGAAAAGAAGATAGGGATTTTTTGAGATTTTTATGGTGGGAGAGAGGGAATGTTATAAAAGTATTCCGCCATACTAAAGTAGTTTTTGGTGTTACCTCAAGCCCATTTTTATTAGGAGCGGTTATAAGATACCATTTGTCACAGGTGCCACCCGAAAATAGGTTTTTGGCTCAGAAAATAGATAAATCTTTATACATAAATAATTGCGTAACATCCATTGATAATCACCAAGAACTCACTTACGGATTTGAAATTGCCGCGGCGCATAGGGTTTGGTGATAGAAGCTTCTGGTCACTCCACGTTTTTTGTGACGCAAGCCAACACGCCTATGCGACCGTTATTTTTTTGAGATGTGAACACAACGGGGAAGTTATCGTAAGCTTAGTTATGGCTAAAGCGAGAGTCGCACCTTTAAAAAAGGTTACAATACCAACATTCGAACTTATGGCGTGTGTTTTAGGGGTACGTCTTTCTAAATATGTTACAGAAGCTCTTTCGTTACAGGACTGTTCAAAATATTTTTTTGACCGATTCCACCACCGCGTTATCCTGGATTAAAAGAAACGATAGTTTGGGGACGGAAAACGGGTGAAGGAAATTTGTGCTATCACAGAAGTGAATCAGTGGTCTTACGTTCCGACCCAATTTAATCCGGCAGATCTGCCTTCTCGCGTCTGCACCCCTCTTCGGTTTATGGAATATAAATGGTGGTATGGGCCTAGCTGGTTAAATGATCATAGAGACAACTGGCCAAAGCTAGAAATAGAGCCAGATGAGACTAGTTTTTTCTGAACGCAAGAAAGGAGTAAACGTAAATTTAAGTTTAAATATTATAAAGGATCCTAAAGAAATTAAATGGTATGAGAGATTCTCTAAATTTTCAAAGATGGGTTTTAAGTTGGGTAAAAAGGTTTATCAGTAATTGTTTAAAACGTAACGTTAATAAAGAACCCTTTCTATCTGCTTATGAAATTCAGGAATCTAAGAACGCACTTCTTTCACTCGTTCAGACGGAGAGTTTCTCAGAGACTGAAGACTCAGTTAACGGTCTCCTGCCTAAGAGAGATCAGAAAGCCCTACTAAGAGTAAAGACTAAAATTATAGAACGTGATTGTCATTACGCTTTCAGGTTTTCTATTTTGTTACCTTCCAAACATTACATTGTTCAATGTTTAATACGAGATTATCACTTGAGAAATGTCCCATGCTGGTATTCAGACTCTTACGGTCATATTACGAGGAGAGTTTTGGATCATAGCTGCTAGACGCACTATTAGATCAGTAATAAAGAAATGCATACCCTGTCAGAGATTTACAGTAAAGCCGCCAACTACTGCACCCATCCAATTACCATTAGACAGAGTTTGTGATGCCTTTAGTTTTGAATTAACAGGAATCGATTTATGTGGCCCTCTGATTCTCAAAAATAAAGTAAAAGCGTGGGTAGTTCTTTTTACGTGTGTTGTGTACGATGTGTACATTTAGAACTTGTTACTTCTATAAACACCGAGTACTTAATACAAGTTCTTCGCCGATTCATTGCCCGGAGAGGCCGTCCTTCTATAGTGTACATGGACAACGGCACGAGTTTTGTAGGAACGTCCACACCACTGAAAAAAAATTGATTGGGAGAAGGTAGTCTCTCATGAAACTCTAAATCCCATACAATGGAAATTTATTCCGCCTACTGCTGCATGGTGGGGCGGATGGTGGGAGCGATTAATCCGCACCACCAAAAATCTGCTTGTCAGAGTGCTAGGGTAAGCATCAGTAAATTATGAGGAACTGCTCACAATTATTTGTGACGCCGAAGACGTTATTAACTGTAGACCACTCACTTAGGTTTCAAACGATACGGAATATCTTGCACCATTGACTTCGTCGATGTTTTTACGCGATCTTTGAACATCCGGTGTAGTGGATTTGGACTTCATCGATAACAACAAAATGCTTGTTTGCCAACATCGATGTCAAGAACTTCGCGAACAATTTCGAATGAGGTTTCCCCAAGAATATCTTAGCCAATTAGCACAAAAACATGGTCAAAAGGACTGTGATCTCAAGGAAGGTGACATTGTGCTTATCGGTTCAGAGAACACCAAACGCATCAATTGGCCAATCGCTCGAGTACGGGAACTGTGTACGGGTCGAGACGGGCGTGCAAGAGTTTTTAAAGTTAAGACAAAAAATGGTACATTAGTGCGGCCTGTTCCTAAGCTTTATCCTTTAGAAGTGTGCTCCTGTCTAGAGATACAAAAATTAGTTTTTGATTTGACTCTCTCCAAATCAAAAGGTGGGAGTGTTGTGAAATGACTGTGTTTTCTTTCTTATTTGTAAATATTGCCTGAAGATGGCAGCACCAAAACTGCCCTTGTAGTTTCAATTTTCATTTCTATTTCTTATTTCTTATATATATTTTATATATTTTGAATATCTGTGTAATTTGTATTATTAAGGTTTCCTATTTTCGTTTTCAGTGTAAATGTAATAATGATTAATATTGCGTTAGATTATTTCTTGATATTAATTAATTATGTGATTATCTGATATATAAATATTTTAATTCCCGCCGATAGATGGCATAACAAGTTCATGAATCATATATATGAATGTACCGGTATGTTGCCTGTTCAGCGGATTTTTGTAGTAAGATTTCTGTTCTGAAAAATTTGTAGAGAAATGTAAATAGAAAGTAAAAATTATGTTTTGGGGGGTGAAGTTTTGTGTAACCCCCCTTTGTAGTGTAAACTAACTGGTAGTCAGTACATATAATTCGAGTATGTGAACGTTTGTGCTAATTCCTTTGTGACTATTAATTATTTCTTATTGAAGAACAATGCTGGCTACCCACGTAAGTACAATTTTCCTGTCTCTGTTTAACTTTTGTTATGAGCAGGTGAGAAAGTGTTAATGAATTATTTAAAGTGAAAGTTTCAGTATGAACATAGAGAGTTGGTCCCATTTTCCCTTAAAAACTGGTAGTTTTATTTAGTTAAAAGCAAAATGTTTAAAGCAGACAGCAGTAGTATATTTTTAGTTTCGTTTTGCTGTTGTTCTGCTAACAGTTCTCGTACTGCATCCCCGTGCAGGTTTTGTGATATCTTTGTTTTTTGTTTTGTGTGTTTTCTTGCAGATTGTCTGCTTCAGTTTGCGTAGCTATGCTAATAAGATATAGTGGAGAAATTTTAAACAAGGGGTGTTTTTGTATTCATATTATAAATAAAAGAAAATAGTTGAGGATAAAAGTAATAACGGTTTTATTATATCTTTAAACTTTACTTGCATAGTCATTTGTCATGTTATTGTTATTTTTTTTTTCGTTGATAACATTTATTTCCGCAGTGCCATCTGCATTTATATTGCAGAACTTTGTGTTATGAACACAGTTCAGCTTTTCGATGATCTTCAATTTTCCTGCCTGCATTTTATTTTTAAAAATACATGAAACCATCACTTATATCTTAATGTGAGTTTTACTTAATACCATGCAAGTTTAAAATATGATAGCAATAAGTTTCTCAGCCAGTGATCATTTATTCTCATTTCTTCATCATTATTGTTGTATTAGTTTGTGAATGTTACCGTGGATATCTTTTATCTTTAATTTGTACATATTATATTTATAAAGAAATATTTCGAGAGCTTTTGTTGTTTGTCATCCTTTATGCAAACACTTAAATAGCATAATATAACAATTGACGTAACGTACGTCACATGCAAATAAAAAGATAATTGCGATTGTACAATATAACATTTGTATTCAAAATTTCACTTGATCTTGATTAAAAAATTAACTAACTAAATTTATAGGTAAAATAATTTATGTTGCATACTATGGAGCTAAAAGTAACGAATCTAATTATCAAAATCTACCCGATTTTGATATTACTCAATCATTAATAAATTTCCCTTGTTATCTTGTTAACCCATCCAAGGAAGAGTGAATTATGCTATCTAGCCATATATGGGCCGGGCCGGATAAAACAGGTCGAACTTTCAAACGGGCCTGCCGGCCCGGGACGATAAGAAAAATTATAATAATTTAACCGTAGCCGATAAAATATAAGCCAATTTCAATAATTATGACATTCGCTAGAATAAGGCGTCACGAGCCAATCCTAGTTTGACAACAACGCAGGGCCGAAACTAGCCTTTTTGGCGCCCGGCGCAAACATGGATTTTGGCGCCCCCCCCCCCCCCCTCCACCACAAAGTAAATTTACAAAAAAGAATTTTACTAAATATCTAACAGACAACTTATTTTTAAATTTAAAATATATAAAACTGAACTACGTAATCAGCTTTGTCAAACATTGATCCATTAAAATCTTTAAAAAGTTATTGAAAAGAATTGCATTTTAATCTTTTTAAACTTTTTTTTTTTTTTTTTTTTTTTGCATACTCTAAATGAGGTCGATATCTAAAAAAGAAAGGTTTTACTAAGAATTTTACTCTGTGCATTCCCCATCCCGTTGTCCTGGGCAGTCAGCGCCCATGGCAAGACGGAAAAAAAAAAAAAAAAAAAAAAAAAAAGAAAGAAAGAAAGAAAGCTCAACACTGTTCAGCGGAAAAAAAACAAACAGCTTTCATGGAATTTTTTTATCTAGAAGAAAAATCAGACTGATGGGTCACTTCTCCTTTGGTAGTTATCCGTAGTGGACAGTAGGGTGTCCCACAATAGAGACTGACCTTGAAAAACGGTAATGATTCTCCCTCGGATTCTCCTCACAGGAAGTGATTTAAAAGATAGAAAGCAAACGCATAGGCATGATACTTTGAAATTTTGTATTGTAATGAATCTTTTTATCTATTTGTAAAGTTTAATGCATTTGGTTCAGTTTTTCTTTTAAATTTTCCAGCTGCGAGACATTTTTATACAAATTTCATAATATATATATATATACATTCTTGTGTCAAACGTCAAACAAAATCTTCATTTTGGCGCCCCCTTCACCTCCTGTTAAAGCGGCGCCCGGGGCACGTGCCCCCTCTGCCCCCCCCCCCTAGTTTCGGCCCTGCAACAACGATACAGAAATGTAACATGTCCAGCGTAGAGATCGGCATTCTGCAGTTACATGGGTCTGCGCCCGGAGTTTATTTTTTCAACAGACTCGTGCCGGGCAGCGATCGGGCTTGCATTTTATTTCTAGATAGTCGTACCACGACGGAACTAGACTTTTCTCAGAACGTGCAGGGCAGGCAGGATGTTTGTAAAAATATTAATAACTATAAGGAACTTCTCTTAACAGAATCTTTCGAAATAAGGCAGGGTTAGAAATTAGCGATCGTTAGTCGTCAAATGCAACTAAATTATTGCATTTCACGACCACAAAGTTATGCCTAGTCGTCAAATTTGACACCTAGCTTTCTTTCATTTTAATTTTTGTTTAACAAACGCTTTCATTCGTACTTTAGCATAAGTTCTCTTCGCCGTATGCACTTCACTTCGACAGCAATTGTTTTTTGATAAAAAAATCGAGCAGCGGCACGTGTCTTAGATTCCCTTGCACTTATCAATCACCTCTATATGTTCACTTCATTTTAACCAGATAGCTCGATTTTAAAACTAAATACAGTGGAACCCGGTTAAGACGCGTTTCAAGGGAGTGGTCAAAAGTCGCGTATTAAACGTGATTTGTATGAGGTTGCAGAAAATGGGCTTATTTACACATATAATCGTCTAAATGAACTTCAGAGCTTTCATTTATGCGCTTACGTTCGAAAATTGTGTCTTTTACATATCTTCAGATTGAAATTTAATTGTATTCAACTGTAACTCATTGTTTCTTTTTATATGACAAACTGGAATAATAACGGAAAATAAATGGATTCCAACATGACTTTATTGTCGATTAATACGTTGCAACCAAAAATAATTTTCCTACTACACTCATTTTTTAGCAGAAAGTAAGAAATATTAAATCTTTGCAGTACAACCTAGTTTTTAAATTCATATTTAGTACTTGTAATAATGAGTACCATTATAATCTGTTCTTCATTATTAATATAATAAGAAAAAATATCCTTATAAAATATTGTTATAGCACAAAGTAAAGTATACATAAAAGAATTATCCAATCGGAGTCGCATTTAATCTTTGCGAGTTTCCTTTTTTATTTTATTGCCTATAATATGCATTATAAAACATAGTAGCGATATAAAGTATATTTAAAATCTCTCTAACAATAGGTATGAACATCTCTAATCATAATAATTTTTATGGCGTATCTGAGTAACCCGGAAACATGGAATTGAAATCCTACTGATTCTCTTTCAGACGAAGACTTGAACAGGGCCGAAACCAGCCTTTTTTGAACTCGGGGCAAATATAGATTTTGGTGCCCCCCCCCCCCCTTCCGCCTCCGCAAAGTAAATTTGAAGAGAGAATTTTACTAAATTTCTAATAACCGAATTGTTATAAACTTTCTAAAATATGTAATAAAAAAATTCGTAATCAACTTTGTCAAATATTGATTCATTAAAAAAGACAAGATTCCGTTATAGACAGATATCATTTTCATAGATTTTACGGTATTTGTAAAATTACAAATGAGGCGTTTAACCGCAGTGATAGGAATCATATTGTCTTAAGGCTCTACACTAATCACGTGAAGAAACTTACAAGTTAATGTTAAACCTATGAGAGCGTTCTTTTCAAATTTCTCGTTTGCATTTTAATATTTTTAATTGATTTTTTCTGTTTGCGATAGCTGATGTTGATCTCTAATCGGGTTACTGTTTACTTTTTCGAAAGTTACTTTCCCTTTCGGAACCAGTTCCAAAACTAAAAGTAGCCTCATAAAAAAAATAACTCCAACCAAAACCAAAAACGTGCACACTAACAACGTTAAAGATCAACTTCATAATAAAAACAATCATTTAAAAATATTAAATGCAAACGGGAAATTTGAAAGGAATGCTCCCATAGATTTAACATTAGCTTACGAGATCCTTCGCGTGACTAGTGTAGGTTCTTAAGAACTCAAAAACCAATTTTCATTTGGCGCCCGTTCGTTTTCCGTTCTGATGCCCGGGGCACGTACCCCCTCTGCCCCCGTCTAGTTTCGTCCTTAGACTTCAACAATAAATCTGATATTTCAAATGGTGTAGTTCAGCGGTCCTCAACCTTTATTGGTACGCAACCCACCTTTATGTAAAAAAAAAAAAAAAAAAAATTCGTGATCCACCTAATTTAAGGTGTATATCAGTATGAAAATTGTTGTATGACCTCTGTAAGCAGGGTTCTCGTTGATTTTTAGCCAACGTTAGTAATTTGGCTAATCAGAAATGAAAAACAGTAGCCAAATGAGAAAAATGTTAACAAAAGAGATTCGTCGTGAAACTCTGAAAAAATCGATCTTTAATCCATTAATGTATCTTTTTTCCCCCAATATGTTCTAAAATAACCTAATATTTTGTAACTGCTTATAGATCAGTTATTCATCTAAATTAAACTATGCATTACGGAAAATATTAAAAGTAAGTACATTCTAAATGTCTTGCGCAACCGGGAAAAAAATACGAAACCCAATTTAACTCATTAAAATGTTATGAAATAAAAATTTCCAACCAAAGGTAACCCAGTATTACGATATTACATTTAATGAATTCTGAAAAATTCAAAATATAAATAACAAAATGTAAGTCAGATTCAAAAGTCTTTATTTTTCTAGAATTCTCCGGTTTTTTATTGCCCACACTTAAAAATTGTACTGTTGCATATTGGGTCTATTAATAACACATACTGAAAGGCATTATTGGCATTTCTTATACAGGGTGATTCATAAAAGATGGGCAGAACTTTAAGGGGTTATAGTACACTTAAAGACAAATAATATTAAATAGGAGACTAAGGGTCCCAGACGTATTCCCAAGGAGATAGGGGGCATTAAAGTTTAGGGTCCGAAATTTCAAATGATTATAAAACATGGAAAAATTGGTCGATTCGTTTGCGGTTTTTGCAAAAAATTTTCTTTATGCCAGTATTTTCTTGAAATAAAATTTTAAAGTTCAATTTCAAAAAATGCCGATAGGGGGCGCTTTAGACTTTGGAGTAACAAACAACTATTTTTTAACGTTATTTTTTGTATTTCTTTAAATGATTTCGAAAGCTTAGACTTAAACTTAAATTTTGATCTAAAAATCTGAGTCCTAACGAGTAGTTAAGTAGCATAACTGAAATTTGAAATTTGAAACCCTTCTCCCCCCAGAACAAAAATCAGTTATTCCCGATCTTTGTGTCGTAGATTAGGCTCTAACTACTGCCGCGTTTTGCTAAAATTATTCTTTATGTCAGTATTTTCTTGAAAATAAATTTTAAAGAAAATTTTCAAAAAATTTCGATAGAGGGCGCTTTAGACTTTGGAGTAACGAACAACTATTTTATACCGTTATTTTTTGTGTCTCATTAAATGCTTTCTAAAGCTTAGACTTAAACTTAAATTTTCAGCTCAAAATCTGAATCGCTGAGCGTGGTTCAGTAGCGAGGGGAGGGGGTTCAAATTTCAACTTCTGAACATAGTTCAGTTTGCACTACTTAACCATGCCCAACGATTCTGTGCTGTGATACGAGGCAAAAATACAACTTTCGTCAAGGACTGCATAGTCGGAATTCACTCATAAAGGCACTGGCACAGTTGGAAACGTCGCTCATGCAAACGTTAAAGCTCCATTCCTGACGCTAGTCACCGGGTGAAGAAGGAAACAGCCCAGATAGCAATTTTAATTTGCAGAAAATTTTCAGCAATCTTACTTTGCAAAGTTGCAAAGTTGCAGCAAGCTCAGCATGACAAGCCTGAAAGTTCATAACAAGACTGCAACAAGATTATGCAAACTCCGAAGTCACCATACTTTGAACTTGCAGCTAACTTGTCGTGCAAGTTGCAGTCTTGTTCTTCAAATTGACTGCAGACTCATAGCAAACTAGTAATATTGCCATGCAAATGCATTGTAAACTTGCAATCTAGCCATGACACACTATCTGCAAATGCATTGCAAACTTGGATTCTTGTCATGTCAAGCTATCTGCAAGTATGCTGTAATTTCATAGCAATGTTGTTAACTCTCTGAATTTTACGTGTAGTACAGGTAAAATAAGATTTTTTGAGACAAGTGATGGCCATTCACCAAAACTTGGGAAGAGCTTCGTTTTGATATTCGAAATGAAGATCCGATGAGTGCTAAAAAATAAAGTTGTTGTACCCTGTTTTGGGGACAAAAGACGGAGGCATTTTTAGCTCAGGGAGGGGGGGAGGGGGGACTCAAAAAGTTTTATGTAGGTGAATAGAACATTGTTTATTATGTAATTTATAATTCCGAATCAAATAAAATAATCTGCAAGTCGATACGATCATTTCTTACAAAGTTAAGTAGGTTTTATGAATACAAAGTCGAAAATTATACTTGTGCAGGTAAAATAGGTTTTTACAGTAATAACTGACTCCTATTCAGGAAAATTTGAGAAAAACATCGTTTTGGCACTAGAAATTAAAATACGTTGAGTCCCCAAAAATTAATGTTGTTCATCGTATTTTGGAGGCAAAAGTGGACATTTTAACACGAGAGGGGGGGGGGGGGAGGACAGAATTCATTATTTTTTAAATAGGTCAAGTGGGATATAGTTTCATATGTATCTTTTAATTCTGATTCGAATAAAACCATCCGCAAGTCGATACGATCATTTGTGAGACAGTTACAGCAGGTTTTATGAATACAAAGTGGAAAATTATACTTTATTTTTTAGCATAGTTTTGTCACATTTATTTTATGTTCAAAACATGTTCTTTATATCATATTAAATCATTAAGTTTAATCATTATAATATCAAAATCCTTAAATGTCTTCAAAATAGCAATAATCAAAATCAGAATCGTTTGAGTTTACTCCAAAGCCATTTAAGTTGCCAAAATCCACTTATATCCTGCTTTAACTTTGTAATGAATGATCGTATCGGCTTGCGTACGGTGTCATTTGATTCAGAATTAAAAACATCACAACAAACGGTACCCCATTTGACCTATTTAAAATAATTTCAGTTCTTCTACCTTACAGAGTTAAAGCGTCCCCCCCCCCCCCCAAAAAAAAAAAACAAAAAAAAAAAAAAAAAACAATAAAACTACTTTACTTTTTAGGAACTTATTGGATCTTCATTTCTAGTGTCAAAATGAAGTTCTTACCAAATTTTCGTGAATGGCCATCAGTTGCTGCTGTAAAAACCTATTTTACCTGCAGTAAAGTATAATTTTCGACTTCGGATTCATGAAACCTGTCGTAACTATGTAGCGAAAGATCGTATCTACTTGCGGATGGTATCATTCGATAAAAAAAAAATACATAATAAACGATAACCCTCTGTTGATCTACTTAAAATTTTTTTAGCTTTCCCCTTCCCCTTCCCTGAGTAAAAAATGCTCCCCAAAACATGGTTAAGTAACTTTATTTGGAGGGGGGAGTCAAGGATCTTCATTTTTTTATGTAAAAACGAAGTTCTTCCCAAATTTTGGTGAATGGCCATCAGTTGTCGTATATTACTCACTTATTGGTATATATATTTTACCTGTACACTAATAGTCGTACTTTTCAGGGTTGTGCGTGTTTTGTGTAAGATTCCGCATAATCGGAAATTTGTCAGATGCTAAACATTTTTATGCTATATAGGGTGTATCTAAACTCTTGGGCAAAACTTTAAGGGGTGATAGTGCACATCAAGACAAACAATATTAAATAGGAAACTGAGGGTCCCAAACGTCTTCCGAATGAGATAGGCGCCATTAAAGTTTAGGGTCCAAAATTTCAAATGATTATAAAAAACGGAAAAATTGGTCGATTCGTTTGCGGTTTTCGCTAAAACTATTCTTTATGTCAGTATTTTCTTGAAAACGAATTTTAAAGGTAAGGTTCAAAAAATTCCGATAGAGGGCGCTTTAGACTTTGGAGTAACAAACAACTATTTTTTACCGTTATTTTTTGTATTTCATTAAATACTTTTAAAAGCTTAGACTTAAATTTTGAGCTCAAAATCTGAATTGTTGGGAGTGGTTAAGTAGCGCAAACTGAACTGTGATCAGGAATTGAAATTTGAACCCCCCCCCCCCCCTGAACACAGTTCAGTTTCCGCTACTTAGCCACTCCCAACGATTCAGATTTTGAACTCAAAATTTAAGTTTAAGTCTAAACTTTTGAAAGCATTTAATGAAATACAAAAAATAACGGTAAAAAACAGTTGTTCGTTACTCCAAAGTCTAAAGCACCCTCTATCAGCATTTTTTGAACTTTACCTTTAAAATTTATTTTCAAGAAAATACTGACATAAAAAATAGTTTTAGCGAAAACCGCAAACGAATCGACAAATTTTTCCGTTTTTTATAATCATTTGAAAATTTGGACTCTAAACTTTAATGGCGCCTATCTCCTTCGGAAGACGTTTGGGACCCTTAGTTTCCTATTTAATATTGTTTGTCTTGATGTATACTATCACCCCTTAAAGTTTTGCCCAAGAGTTTAGATACACCCTGTATAGACTGAGTTGATAAGGACTTATAGTTTAAAGTAGATTCGAAAGCAATTCTAATTTTTTATACAACTAGCTGCCCCTGGCGACCTGTTTGGTTTTCTTTAAAATGTATAGTATCATTGTATCATGCTTTTTTTATTATTCATAATTCAATTTACTTGCTCAAATCTTCGCCAAATCAGAAGATTCTGATAGATAAATCAAGAACGCTGTACTTTTATGTCAGCACGGTGTAGGTGATAATGGCCAAATATCCAAAATTCCGCTGCATTTTTTCTTATTTCATTAATTTCATTTAAAATATAACCCTTTCATTCATTTTCTTTAAAATGCATAACTAATTTAAAACAGAAAAATTTTAAATCCAAGACTTTCACTTATTACAAAAGAATTAATTAAAAAAAACCCTGATAAATAACATAAACCAAGACATTTAATTTTAACATTAAAGCATTGTTTTAAGTTATCACGTGAAAAATAAAAAATGCTATTTGCGAGATTTGCACCTGATTAACATAAAAGTACCAAGAACTCTTTGCGATCATGACAACATTTCATATATTTTTTGTTATTACGTATTTCATATTTCTTTACAAATGCAGCTTAAATCACTTAGTCATTTATGCTTCATGTCCATTTGCTTATCAATTGCAATATGTTAGATAACGCAGATTTTAAAACCTATTATCTTCCGTAATCGGGTCAATGGCCAATTGGCGTGTTTTAGCTAATAAGATTTGGTGCCATGGAATGTTTTTTTGTGAAAATCCTTTAATGATAGCTACATTTACATTAAGCTATATTGTTGCTAATATTCTTTTTGTTACACTTGAATCTTGGCAGTAGACTCGATTACGGAAGATTAGGTAATCAAATATCTTAGCTGAAATTCATCAATCTGATTTTATGTACTTAACAAATGCATATCAAATTACTGTTTTGAATGCATTTGGTCAATAAGAATGGTAAGTGTGTTTGGCAATTAACAATCATCATTTTGCATGATCTATCTTCTCGAGATGGATAACACATAAGTAGAAAATGAGTTGATCATTCGTTTTAAAATTTAATTAATTAAATATTTTTACAGATGCTGGATTTATTTGCATTTAACTTATATTAACCACTTGAGGGGCGATGGGATATATTTTATCTCACCTACGATTAATGAGATTTGCACCAGAAAAAATTTTATTAAATTTTACTTTTCTAAATTTGGTGGAAAAAAGTCGTAAACTTACTTTTCCTTATTATGCAATAAATCTTTTTGCGTATTCCGGTGTGAATTCGACATTTCAAAAACACAATTGCTTGGCCCTCAAAGGGTTAAGGAAAGATCGGCTATTTTTGAATTAGCCGGGAAAAGTGATAAATCCCCAAATATTGTTTCCCTTACCATCATTTACATTGCATTCATTTCATTTAAAACACACGGCTTTCATTTCAAATACATTCCTTTAAAAAAATGTATCATACACTTAACCCGGGAGAACTCGCTGCATGAGATTTTCTTTCACAGTCGTACTCTTTTAAGACTCTTATTTAAATCATTTTTCATTTTAATTAAAATTTCAAAATGTTTTACAATTATTTTACCTATTTTGTGAATAAAAGTACTAAGCCAACCAAAAAAAGTTGATATTATATGAATGTAAAGTAAAAGAAAAGCAATTGGGCATTCTCAATAGCGAGTTCTCCCGGGTTAAAATACATTGTTTTTGACTTACCTCAATTAAAACACAAAATAAAAAAATAACAGAAACAGAAACATTTTATCTCAGAATCAAAGCATTGTTTCTTACTTGCGCCCTCAAAAAATATGCAAAAAAAAAAAAATGCTAGCAGGTTTGATTTTCTAAACAAACTTATATACATATTATTTATTGATTGTCATTAAGAAAAATTCGTGGAACTCATTCCTTTCTGAAATAAATTTCATAAATAGCTATCAACATACAAACGGATATTGGATAAACCACAAAAATATTTCTCTAATAATATGCATACATTAGCATTAAATGTTTTTAAAGGCAACTAAGAAAACTGCAATAAATTTAAAAAGGCAAAATAACATCCTAAGGTAATTCGAAAATTAAACTAAAAATAGAATAATTGAATTTGCAAACTTAATAGCCATGTATTTCATCAAATGAAACTTATTTACGGATTTAGTAAAATATTTCTTTTTTTTTACTGTAACATAAATAAATGTTTATTAGAAATACCACACATTCTGGATATTACCACTGCATTTCAAAGGATTTTTTTTATCCTAAGATTTTTTGCATGATACAACATAAAAATACAATTTAAAGGTTTTCAGGAAATAGGCATACTTGCCTGTCTACTGATGAACTTTTTAGCTAATTTTATCAAAGATAATATAATTTATATGTTTTGCAGCCAAAATGTAATATATGGCTAAAGCAATGGAAGCAAAGCTTATCGGGAAAGAAAAATTAACTTCAAACTTGAAATGCTCGTATACTTAAATCCAAATTAATTTCTCTCTCTCTCTCTCTCTCTATATATATATATATATATATATAAATTATTTGAAAAGTTTCAAGAATTTAAAAAAGACAGAGTTTCAATAAAACAATACTAGTTATAAAATAGTTACAAAGTTTATTTTTGCACAAATACAAATAACACTTTATAAATAATAGTTTTAAAAAGTATTATTTTCTACATATTTTGAGTTAAGACTTTGTTACCTAAACAAAACACACAAAAAAAATAATAATTGAAAAAATAAATATTTAAATATATTTAACACCACTTTCCTGTTCTCCTCCCCCACCTGAGTCTGTTGCATCATGCAATTTTTCCACATTCTAATCCATGATTTTTCATGTATCTGCATCCTGAAAGAGGACAAAAAAAAAAAAGAATAAATTTTAAAAAATAGCAGGTTTATATTTTACAGCTTTCAAGAATTCTGTCTACAGTTAGTTTTTAAGGTGATCACAAATTACAACTTCTCCGTTAACAAAACTACCTTGATGTTAAGGGTGGAATTGCCGGGAGGTAATACAACTTAATAAAAACAATTAACCTTTAACTGATGTCACAGAAATTGTCACGTAACTAGTGTGAAGCGGTCTGTGAGACCACTGCAACGAAAGATGAATAAAAGGAACGATTAACTCATATGATTGTGTTTTTGTACTAAACTTTTTGCACAGGACTGTTATAATTAAAATTCACCCATTCAAAAGTCTCTGGTGATAGTACTAAAGTTCCAAACGGAACAAAATTTCGGTAGTGTTTGTAGTTAAACTGAAAAATGCAAGTTAAACTATAAAAAATGAAAAAGGCCGTGGTCTGAGAGACCGGTAACATCAGTTAAAGGTTAAATCGATTTTGCCGAGCAATAAGCCTTATCTTTCTAAGCGAACATTCAGGCAAACCAGACTTGACAGTAATGTGGGTTATGCTTCTGTCAAATTGTACAATACATAAGAATAAAGATTACTAAAAAAGACATAATTAACATAAACAATTTATTTTCTATATTGTTTAGACCCGAGAAGAACATATTAAGATAATTCATTCAGTTGGTTTGACATTTAATGTGAAATTTTTATCCCATGCGTTATCCCGTAAGGAATGAACGTATCAAAATTAAACGTAAAGTTTAATTAAACTTTTAGAGATTTCCATTTAAAATAATTTTACTTCTTAAAATATTTGTTTTTTCGAAGAGCAAACAAGATAAACCAGTAGAAATCAGAACATTTTTTAGTATAAAGTTTTAAATTCTTTAAACAGTCATCAAAGCATTACCAGCTTCTTTATTAAATATTTGAGAAAACGATTATGATTCTGCGTCGATAGGTACATCGAGCATCCGTCAACTCCTCCACTGAGCACTCACCAAGTAAAGTCAGTGTGTAACGAAAAAATACGATTTTCTCAAAAGTATGTGACTAGGATAATCGCTATAGTTTTCCTGTATGGCTTAAATAAACTTCTAGTACTATTTTTTCATAATTTTATTTACAGTACATTTGGTAATAGCGGGGAAGGAGGGGGGAGGACACATTTTTCCAGTACAGTGTTGAATTCAGACACTTCCCTCCGGGGGGGGGGGGGGGATTGCACTTTTTGACCATTGAAAACACAAAATCGTAAATCTTCCGGGGGGGATCTCATTGTTCCGGAGGGAATGTCCCCCCGGGCCACCCCCTGAATTCGACACTGTTTTCGTCTATGTCTCTATAAATGTAATATCTAAATTACAACAAATACACTTTTGGTTTTCGTATTACAAGACCTTTCGAACGATACCCCACAGACTACACACACAAAAGAAAAAAAGAAAAGAAAAATAAGTAGCTTATTTCCCTAATTTTTTTCTAAAAATACTTGCGAATCGCTAATAATCAATAAGTATGTTGGTCAATAACCTTATAACTCTGCCAAGTTTGAAATTTCCATGTTCCGTAGTTTCGAAAAATTGACTATGCCAGACGGACAGAGAGACATACAAGTGACGTTTACAATTCTTCAGTTTTTACATTTTAAGTGCGGAAGCCAAAAAATTTAACTAAAATCAAAACTAGTTTATCTAGTCAGTTTGTCTAATTTATCTAGCAAAATTTCATCAGTTTAATCTAATTTATGTAGTCAAGTTAGATTAATCTAATTTTTCTACTTTAATCTAATCAGAGAGACAAACTAAACATTAACTAGTCAGTACCTAATCAGTACAAACGCAGAATAAAACTTTCAACCTCAGGTGAAAAGGATTTAAAAGATTTAAAAGGATTTAAAAATATTAAAATGCGAGCGAGATATCTGTAAATATCTCCCATATGATTAACATTAACTTGACCGTTTCTTCGAGTGACTAATGTAGGCTCTTAAGAAGTTACCTTTTATGAAAGATTGTTACCATAAAAAAAATAATAAATAAAAATACAGTTCAACACTTTTTTTACATGTAAAAGATAAAACAAAATAAAACATGTTCAATAAGAATACAAATAAACAATATTCAAATCTGACATTAATACTATAACATTGAGGTTTTGAAGTGGTTATTCAATGCATTTTAGTTATTAAACTTCAATTCATTACAAAAATACGCACCAATCAATATTAGTAAAAATTTTTACGGCAGGCCTCGAAATTGAAAAATCCACGAACAGGGACGCTATTTCAAAATTATCGTTGATTAAAACCTTCTTTTTTTTAAAAACTTTATGCAAATTTATGTCTAATCATACAAAGACAATTTAAAAACTGCATTCAAAATTCTAAATAATAAAAAAAAGTTATAGGCAGCGCAATAAAAGCCATGTGTATAAAATTGTAATAATATGTTTTAATAATTTCACAAATCACTAACCGGAACAATATTTGTCATAATTTCACGAACCGGAATATTGTTTCGATTTGCTCCGGTACATGCCTGATTTGCGGACGTGAAAAACTAAAAATTTAAAAATACTGATATTTAAAAGTTTTACAAAAATTTGGAAATAAAAAGATTTATACACATCCGATTAAGAAGCAGTTACATCAAAAGGAAAGGGAAATTGTTAAATAATTAAATAAAACGGACGTCGGTAGGAAATACTTTTAATAATTTCAATAAAAATTAGAAAAAAGCGGTACATTAGAAATCCAGGTTGATAAGCATAGAGCCAACTAAAAAACAGTTTAAAATTATACTTAATATTTAAATAGAGAAAAAAAGTTAATGTTAATGAAAAATTAATTTAAAGTTTAAAATAATACACTCGAACGCAATGTTGAATTCAGGGGGTGATCAGGAGGGGACATTCCCCCCGGAACATTGAAATGTCGTCCCGGAAGGTTTGAATTTTTATGCTTTTTAATGGACAAAAGTGCAATTTCCACCTCGGAATGTCCCCCCCCCCCCTCCAGGGGCGTAGCTGCAAAAATTTTTACGGCGGGGGGGGGGGGGGAGTTAAAAATTTTCCCAACATGAAAAAAAAATGATCTATTTTCCAGCTAAAATAATATGTTCAATGTGTCTTTAACGATAATGATACTTATATGCAAAAAAAAAAAAATCTTTCCTCAAAAAAAAATGCTGAAACTAAAAACATAAAAATTATAATTATTGGTTCATTTACTGAAAGTTTTTGTCTTCAATTGTGTACGAGTCATAATTGTACTTTATAGAAAATAGCCTCATATTTTTAGATTTTTGAGAAAGGAACAAAGTTTAGGAGCTAAGGTATTACAGACACTGTTGATGGACAACAGTAGAGAAATTCATGCCTGGTAGATGTATGATATTTTCGTTACACAGAGAAACAGAATGAGAAATTGAGTCTGGCTGCTTTTGTATTTCTTTTGAAAGTTTAACTATTTTACTATTACAGAACTCAGAAAGATCGTCTGCAAAACAATAAATAATTCTTTTTTTTTTTTTTTTTTTTTACTTAAAAAAAAAGAATAAGTGTTTCAAAAATCTATACTTTCCTCACTCTAAGCTCAAATTTCCCAAGTTCACATATATTGGGGGGGGGGGGGTCTCCCACCATAACCCCTATCGCGACCCCTTCCCCTCACCCCCTCCACCTCATCCCGGAGCAACAGAAATCTCTCCCGGAGATAAACGTTTGAATTCAACACTGCTCCAGCAGCGTGAAAGGCAACAACAACAATAAAAAAAAAGCAAACGAAATCTTAAACTCCCTATAAAGTTCAGAAAAATTTATTAAAAAATATTTAACATGACCCAAAGCATAACTATTGAAAAACGTAGGCATTACTTAGAAAATCAACATAACTTTTAATTTATTAGAATTTTTGTTATGAAATAAGTTGTAGATTATAAAGAAATGTTACTTTAGAGAAAATAACCACATTTGAATAATTAAAATAAGAAATACCTTTATTTCTGGGTTCCTTTATTTGAACGATAATCAATGATCCGCTAATCACGAGATTCAATAACGATGTGTCTTTTTCTTTTGACTCTGAGCTCTGAATTTCCAGTCATACGCTGTTATCTATTCTGCTCTCAACAAAGGGAATTTTCGCTGACGTCGTTGAAATATGACAGTGCTGCAGCAGTTTTACTGCAAAATGGCATTGCAAGGGAGAGATCGATTTTGTTTCATCTGCCTTGCAGTACTTTTGAGTGAAAATTGTTGTGTCAAGTTTGTCAAGACAAGGAAATATCGAGAAAAAATCAAACTTACTGCAAACGTGCATGCTATCTGGGAGAAAGTATGCAAATGTCAAATGGGGAAGAAGAAGAACACGTATGCAAAATTTCGACACGATTCAGGCATAAAAACCACTGAACGGTGAGTCAAGTGTAAGTCGCTGTAGTAATGAATCGGAAGATGGTGCCCTTCACGAATAAGGAAAAGGCTGAGATGCATTTAATTTACGGAGCGGCAGATGGAAATGGTGGGCACAACGAATGTACGGAGAGCGATTTCCCAACAGGCGGTTGCCTAACCGCAAAACTTTCGAGCGCTTGCACAGACAGTTGTGTGAGACGGGATCATTTCTCGCTTCCCGGTCGAATGCAGGTCGTGCAAAAAAGGACGAATCAGTAGTTGTTGCAGAAGCCATTCTGGATGTAGTAGCGGCGCAGCCAAGTACAAGTACACGAACAGTGGCTAGGCAGGTGGATACCTCACAGGCCATGACTTGGAGGGTACTGAAGGATGAACATTTGCTCCCGTTTCATGTGCAACGAGTCCAGAAACTGTCTCCAGGGGATTATCCAAATCGTATTGAATTCGCCCGCTGGTTTCTGCAGCAGAACGCGCTAAATCCACATTTTGGACGAACTGTGCTTTTCACCGATGAATGTACCTTCACACGTGAAGGTACATTTAACACACACAATGCACATGTATGGGCGGATGTCAATCCACATGCTACGTATCCACATGCTCATCAGAGACGCTTTTCCATCAATGTTTGGGCAGGAATCCTCGGAGACCACCTAATCGGACCGTACCTTCTTCCTGAACGCCTCAACGGTAAAACATACCTCACATTTCTGCAACATGTGCTGCCAGACCTGTTAAACGTTGTTCCTCCACGCATCCGGCGGGTCATGTGGTTCCAGCACGATGGAGCGCCAGCCCATTACGTACGAGACGTCCGCAACTATCTGGACATCACATTTCCGAACAGATGGATTGGTCGAGGTGGTCCTGTTGCTTGGCCTGCTCGCTCGCCAGATCTTTCACCCCTCGATTTCTTTTTTTGGGGACGATTGAAGGCTCTTATGTATGAGACACCCACTGAATCCCCCGAGGAACTGGTCGCCAGACTTTCCGCCGCTGTAGGGGAAGTGCTCGAAAAGCCTGATGTTTTCGCGAATGTTCGCCGTTCCATTCTTCGCCGTTGTTCTGCGTGCATAACCTCTGGTGGTCACAATTTTGAACATTTATTGTAATTACATGTTAATAAATATGCTTTGGTAACATAATCCTAATTTGTGTCTTTTTACCTCGTATCACAGCACACAATGTGTGGACATGGTAAACTGAACTGTGCTCAGGAGTAGAAATTTCAAACCCCTCTCCCCAGAAACTTAACCACGTCTAACGATTCAGATTTTGGGCTGAAAATTTAAGTCTAAGCTTTAGAAAGCATTTAATGAGACACAAAAAATAACGGTATAAAATAGTTGTTCGTTACTCCAAAGTCTAAAGCGCCCTCTATCGGAATTTTTTGAAAATTTTCTTTAAAATTTATTTTCAAGAAAATACTGACATAAAGAATAATTTTAGCAAAACGCGGCATTAGTTAGAGCCTAATCTACGACACAAAGATCGGGAATAACTGATTTTTGTTCTGGGGGGAGAAGGGTTTCAAATTTCAAATTTCAGTTTACGCTACTTAACTACTCGTTAGGACTCAGATTTTTAGATCAAAATTTAAGTTTAAGTCTAAGCTTTCGAAATCATTTAAAGAAATACAAAAAATAACGTTAAAAAATAGTTGTTTGTTACTCCAAAGTCTAAAGCGCCCCCTATCGGCATTTTTTGAAATTGAACTTTAAAATTTTATTTCAAGAAAATACTGGCATAAAGAAAATTTTTTGCAAAAACCGCAAACGAATCGACCAATTTTTCCATGTTTTATAATCATTTGAAATTTCGGACCCTAAACTTTAATGCCCCCTATCTCCTTGGGAATACGTCTGGGACCCTTAGTCTCCTATTTAATATTATTTGTCTTTAAGTGTACTATAACCCCTTAAAGTTCTGCCCATCTTTTATGAATCACCCTGTATATACATTTGGCTTCTCAATTTAATTTTCGTTAAGTTCAATGTTCATTATGCTAAATACTCTCTTACAGTTCACGGAATGTTGTGGTAAGATTGCGGTAAACTGTACTGTGTTGTATGTTTTATAGGATAAAGCTGCTGCAGGTCGTTTCTTCGATTGAAATCTATGGTATCGCCCAAATTCTTAGTTCCGCAAGGAGAACTCAAATAATGCGAATAAGAGTGTCGCTTGTACTGAACGCACACATAAAGAAAAATAAAGCGCAAAAATTTAGCACTCGCAATTTGGCGAATTTATTCGTCCATTTACTCGCCAAATGAAGCGTTTTGTCGCAATTTGGCGCAATGGCGAACGACAACGAGAACCCTGTCTGTAAGATATCGGCTATTCTATCCTAAGAAAAGGGAAATTTTTCGTACGAATTATATGATACACTATCAACAAAAACAAGAATTGGTAATCCCAATGTGTGAAAGTAGAATCATAATTAAAACAACACGCAAACTACATAGATAATTAAAAATACGTTTAATTATTATATCAAAACATAACTTTATAATCATTGAGATTTCTGGCACTGTTTTCTTTTTTTTAGCGACGAGAGCATCTATATTAGGGTTAAAACTGGTTAATTTTAACCGTAAGACTGTTCTGAAATCCAAAAGGGCAACTTTATGGCATGGGCATAAACTTTTAGCTATTTTTGTTCGGAAATGCATAATGCGTGAAACTAGCAGGTGTTGTTGTTCAGAAACTATGTAATCAAATTGTGTTTCCCGTTTTTTTTTTTTTTTTTTGTAAACGCAATAGATTTTTCAGAAAATAGTGTCAAAGTGGTCGTTTAGAACCGAATTTCTGTACAAAAGAAGAATAACCACTCAAGGAAGGGTGAAAAACGTGTTTGTCATCTTATCAAAATCGCTTATAACTCATTAGGTAATTTATTGATTAAAAAAAATGGAAAAATGGCTAGTATAGGCCCTGAATATCGCACGGGCACCCGGGGCCCGTGCCTTGGACGAAAATTTTCTGAGGGACACGAAATTTATCATAATTTCATCTAAATTTCTATTAAAAAACCATAATTGTAAAGAAAATGCGATATTGGAGATATTAATGCGATAAAATGACAAAAATATTTCTCAATATATGGTTAAAAGCACATTTTAATAAATAATAGAAGAAATATTTTTATTAATGGAACCGTTTTTCAATTTGGCTTAGAAGTGTTATTATCCCGGGGTCTGCCATCTTGGATTTTTTTCTTGCATGAAAACTTTCTCGCCAAGTAGTAATGTCGCCAATGGTTAAATATTGTTGATAGGTTAATATAATATTGAAAAAAAAATGGAATATAATGATTATAACTATTAATAAAAAAATAATTTTTAATTCAAGCCAAGAAAAAAATCCAAGATGGTGGACCCCGGGATAATAATACATCTGTTCCTTCAATTTTCCGGAAAACATAATTTTTTGGGTTGGCACTTTTCGAATAAGTGTTTAAGATCAATAAATCAGTGAATCTAAGGGGGCACGAAAAATTGAAAGTGCCCTGGACACAGAAACTTGATAGTCAGGTCCTGAAAAATCAAGATTAAATAGATTTTCTTCGACCGGCTTCGAATAAAATTATAAATTTACTTTAATAAAATTATTTTATTAAATAAAAATAAAAATAAAATATTTAAATACAAGGGTTGGTTCGCTGATAAAAAAAAAAAAAAAAAAAAAAAAAAAAAAAAAAAAATCGCATTAAAGATGCGTTTAAATAGCTTACTTTAGAAAACTTTTGCTCTGTCTTTAGATTAAAAATTTTGTTTGTGTATTTATTTTAATTTATTTTATTAAAACACGATAGTAAGACTCTTCTTCACATTTATAGAAAGTTAATACTTTTGTCAACTGGAAAGATCATTTCTTTAACCAGTTCATAGATAGCAGCACTGAACAATATATTTTCCAAAGTACCTTTCCCGCCTAATGAATAGAAATAATGAAAATAAAAGATTATTAAAAATACATTTGGAAGTAAAACCATCCGCAGTTTCATTTTTGTATATATTTTAAGAAAAGTCTTTAAAAGTTATTCCAAATGATTAATTACCATTATACAACTCGACATACAGCAGGCACGTTTTATTAAATCAGCTGCCAAGAAAAGTAAGGATTAGTACACCACTTTACGTAAATATTTATCTTATTACAATTGGTTTCTACTAATTCGAAGTTGCAAAAATTTCATTATTTTATTTATTTATTTATTTTTAATGTATGTGATTTTAAAGAAAATACAAGTAATGAGTAATAAGTACATTAGTGAATCGTATTATACTAAATTTCTTAAATGAAAGCTTTGTTTAGTGTTTACTACATTTTCGTACGTGTATAATTGCGGTATTTTTTCTTTCTTTCTTTTCTGTTTCTTTCTTTTTTTTTTTCAAAACTTGCAGAATTATACAAATAGTGAACACTGTGCATTGCATGACTGCATTATGTTTGTAATTAGTTAATTTATACTCATCATTTCTTTATGATTTTTAATTAGTTTATTTAAGTTTAAGTGTTTAGACGAGTATTTATTTTCATATATAGCCAATAGATGGCAGTGAAAGAAAATCTACTATTTGAAATCTTTTATAAACGTAGTTGTTCCATGAGATTCCAACGTATATTTTTATTTCATGCATTGACTGCTAAATAAAAATTGAAAAATAAAATTACTGCCAGGATAAGTAAGTTCTTACTGTATACAAACTTTTCTACTCATTAATTTCTGTGATTAAAGCTCTGTGTTTTTTCTTTCGTTCTCATTGTTGTCACAATAGGGAAAATCTCCAATTTGTACAGGTTTCAACTAAATTCTGACCTTTTTTTAGGTGTGTTCGTAATTACATAAATATGTAGCACCTACAGGGCCCGACTTACGCAGGGGCTTGCGGGGCAGGGCCCCGGGCCCGCCTTCTTAAAGGGCCTCCCAAGAAAATAATCAGGATTTTCCTTAAAAGGTGCCAAATGATTCAAATAGCCAAAAGTGACCAAAATTCATATATTTTCAAACAATTAGGAAGTGCGATTCCCCTTCCCCTCTCTTCTTCCAGTTCCCCCTGCACCCATGCAAAAAACAAACAACATGATTAGAAAACTAATGATTAAAATTTTATCATTACAACTTAGTATTCTATTGTTTTCAAAAGAAATGCTTCGTTAACCTTTTCCTCGCAATGTGGCAAGTTAAAACCATTAATTATGATCAATTTGGGGCATTTTCTTTTAGACATCTTATAACGTAAGTAGATAAGCAAAGTAAAAGTTTACAAAAAAATACTCATGTCAACCAATCTATCATTTTTTTCTACTATTATCCTACTAGTATTTTTTCAAAGTTGTGACCATCATTTTGTGATACCCTGTTTACAGATGTGAGCAGTACCGGGTACAAAATTTATGCATACATACAATATGTACGAAGTTTAGTACTAACCACTTCCACATTATTCCAAAAGAATTCTACAGCTATATAGAAAAGCCCCCCCCCCCCAGAATGATGCTTGCCCCAGGGCCCCCCATAGCCCGGGCCCTGAGCACCTATAGTCGTCGTTCTGTCCGTCCGTCTGTCTGTCTGTCCGCATATAACAGCGCAAAAACTGCCCAATCGAATCGTTTGAAATTTAAAGTATATAATTATTGCATAATTTTGTCAAGTCTTTTCAAATGTTATGAAAATCGGATGTATAGTTTAATTACAGGGACAGTCAAAAGTTTACCGTTACATTACGGCCAATGGGAAAAAATTATTTCAAGTGTATTTTAATGATGTTACAGCTTTTCGAAAGGAATGAAATTGACATGCGTTTATGAAGTGCACTAAAATATACATTCAGTACAATATGCAGTGCAAAAAATATTTATAAAACTAGTTATAGTACGAACGCACCTCATTTCTCACATTTGACGTGCAATTTCCAAGTTGTTGTAACTTATAGTATACAATTTCCAGAAAAATAATATAGAACACGACATTTCATTAATTTGCTTAAATATTCATTTTCCATTAAGGAATTAACTAGTAATTTATGCGTCTGAAAATGTATTTTTCTCTCCTTTGATTTAATTGTTTAACTAATAAACTTTTTTTCCAATTCGCGAACTAACATAAGTTGAAATAACGCAGAAATTTAATTTCATTAATTCTGCTGAACAACGCAATTTATATTTCTATAGCCAATGAAATTATTTTTATAGCTTGTAAATGAAGTACTTGAAAAAAATTAACCTTTTATTGTTACTTTAATTTAATGAAGGTTTTTTTTTTCTTTCTTTCTTAAGTGTATTCTATTGTATGACAACTTTTTGCATGGGTTCTTTTAATTAAAAATTATTTTAAAATGTTTCATCTAAAAAAAATCACACTCTTTTTACAATGATAAACACTTTTAAGGGAAAATTTCTTTATTGTAAAATTATTTGATGCAGTTGTCCGATCATAGTGTTTTAATAAAGAGCACTTAATTTTTTTTGTCGAGAAGGTAAAAAATTACTTAAATCCTAGAACTGATCTAATTGTGACACTTCAGTGTAATCTTTGTTGACCTAGTTGTGATCAGGGCCGGCTCAAGGGGAGTGCGAAGTGTGCACGGGGCGCCTTGCCGAAGGGGCGGCCACCAGAGGAAAGGACACCCACAAGAGCACCGATTAAAACGATTATATGTACAGTCGTGGGAAAAAAAAAGTAACCCCCCCCCACACACACACACACTAACTCCTCAACAAATTATCATAGAAGAAAGTGACTGGTACCGAACTATTGCAAATAAAATCTACTTTTAAATGGTGTATATAAAATTTGCTTAGGGGACCATCTACATATTAAAACAAACCCAAACTTCATTTTTTTCATTGGCAATACCCAATTTTAACAAGATATTTCAAATCGTCGGTTCAAATTATGCCTAGACACCAAATTTCAAGTCCTTTGAATTAATAATGAATGAATAAGCCTTTGAATTATAAACATTCAAAATTTAGTGCTTCTAATGTTAAGTTACATTTTCATATTTTTATTCATATCGCCTGAAATTATACTCCTAATGTGCTATTTTTTTGTGTAGCAATAATACTAAAATACCCAAACATAAATACGTTGAATATGCAATTTTTAAAATTTTATGATATAAATTATGAATTATGAAATTAATATTCGAAAAAAATTATGAATTGCAACCTACAATTTTTTTGATGCATCTAGATTTATTAAGTTCTGCTTTATCGAAATCCAAAATTTCACATTTTTTTTCCAAGTAGTCAACAAATTATACTTAAAAAACGGCAAAATGATAGTTTAAGGGGCCGTCTATGATAGAAGTGGCTGGATATTTTGAAATTTCTTATGGTATCCTGTAATCTAGCGGTCTTCAAGGCACTTAAGATGCCTTGATCAAGAAGGCAAGGAGGCTCTCTTGGTCAACAATCGAGTATCGAACTTCAATTTGGATACAGCCCTTAAAGTACGCTCGTTTTAAAATAATTAATTTCTCGGAAACTTATCGTACGAATTGCATAAAAATTTGTTTTTAGGCTAATTGAAGGGTGTAGAGTTCATTTATGCAGTCAGAAATGTGCACTGCTATTGAAAAAAATCAAAGTTATGGTTCGTTTTAATATGTAGATGGCCCCCTAAGAAAATTTTATATACATCATTTAAAAGTAGACTTTATTACCAATCGTGTGGTACCAGTAACTTTCTCTAGGATAATTTTTTACAGAGTTCGTAAGGGGTGTTTACTTTTTTTTTCCACGACTGTACAAGTACGTACATATAAATAGCTATCAGCCCCTTCCCCTCCCCCAAGCGTTCGCGAATTTCTGTTACACATGACAAATTTACAAACTTAGGTTGGCAAATTTGTTTAACACTTATAAAAAAAAAAAAAAACTATAATACACGTTCTATATCTGATAGACTTGGCAAAAGTTACAAATATAATTGGGAATATTATTAAGCTTTTTACAAATAAGATCTATATTACATTCTCTAATTGCGGTAACTTGGCAAAATTATAAAAGAAGTTGGCAAACGTCGAGAACTATTTATTTTTGCTTCTCAATGAGTTGGCAAATACTGAAATTTGTCTTGGCAATTTAAGGTGCTCTCCTCCTCTCCCCCCCCCCCAATAAAAAGCCTTAACGATGGCCCTGATAGGTATATATGTATATATTTATTTGCATTTTCTACTGCTAGGCTCAGGATTGCAAAAACAGCCGGCTAAAATTAAAATAAGCCACGCAGGTGGCTTTTATTGGTTTTAACCGGCTTTTTTTTGGCCAAAATTGGCTTACATTAAAGCATTTTAATTATAAACTACACATCTTTATGTGTTTTTTAATTAGTTTTAAAGACATTTAATTGAGGTTGAATTCAATATAACCCAATTTCTCAATAATAAAGACATTAATATTGGAATAAAAGGCCATACTAATTGTTTTCTCTAGTTTATACTGACCTTAACACCCCCCCCCCCCCCTCTTTTTTGTTGCTGCTTTATATATCTAAAAAAGACAATGCTTGCTTAGTTACATATTTTGTTCCTTAACTAATTTTAAGAGCTCGTAATATACAAGTCTTATTTTATTTCTCATAAACATTTATTTAAAATCACACATAGTCATTTAATAAAAACACCATTTCTCTCTATTAGAATAGTATTATGAATAAAGATGTGAATTTTCCGGAAGTTTTGAAGTGGTGGAAAAAAACCGGGTTTTTTACAGAAAAATTGATTTCTCACAAAATGTTTCTCAAAAATAAATTATATTTTCTTAAAAAATATAAACAATTTCTTAAAAAATATAAATATCATGATTTTTAAATATTTATGCAGACTAAAAAAAAAAATGATTTTCCCTTTACATGAATATATTCTTAAAAAAGAAGGGGGGGGGGGGAGGCCAGCTTTTAAAAGTTTATCCTTTCAGTCTCAGGATTCTGACAGTAGCTTTTCTTGCTTAATTTAACACCAATGTCTGTAATGTATCATGTGTCTGTTGAAATGATTTTGCAGTAGCATTTGTTTAATTATATCAGTAGAACTAATTTTAAAAATAACAAGGAAAAAATATTAAGTTTTAACCAATATCACTACAGTTTGGAAGCAATTTTAAACTGTATTGTACATCCCATCTACATAGTAGTAGTTGTCAAATATATAAAGGATGCCAGTTTAAAAGAAACAAATTATTATAGTTCTGGTATTCTTATTAAATACTATTATAATTTTCAAATCTTCCATTATTTAAAAATTAGTATTATTTTACAATATTACATTTTTTAATGATGGTATAGACAAAATTCAAAACTACAAACTTGAAAAAAACAACTTAAATTTCAGTCAATATCACTGCAGTCTGAAAGCAATTTTAAACTGTATTGTACAACCCATTTACATAGTACTGGTTTTCAAATATATAAAGGATACCAGTTTAAAAGAACAAATTATTGTAGTTCTGGTATTATTATAAAGAAATTATTATTATCATTTTCAAATCTTCCATTGTTTAAAAATTAGTATTATTTTACAATATTACATTTCCCTCCTCCCCCCCCCCCCCCCCTCCTCCTCCTTACAGTTATAATTTTCATTTCCTGTATGTTTAGTTTTGATACGGCTTTCCAGTCTAAACCCAAACTATGCTTTAGTAAGTTTTAGATTCTTAATATTGAAAGTGTTTTTTTTTTTTTTTCTTCACGAAACTTTTAAAACAAGTGGATTTTTCCATGTTAAAAAATTGTTTTCAACTAGATTTTTCACAGAGATTTGCTTACAATTTCTTTGCAAAATCTGTACGGATTTATATTTTTTAAAAATACATTTTAGACAACTCTAAGAACCTATATTTCCGGTAAAGATCATTTCAACTGCATGTTATTGTCAAGAGAAATTTTTCTGACAATAGTGAAAAATTACCGCTATGCAAAAAAATAAAAATAAATGTATGTTTCAAATTTTATGTTAAATTTTCCACCTTACCACTTTCATTAATTGGTATAACATTGAAATAATTTTTCACTTGAATTTTTATTTTTATCAAGAGAAGTTGCATTTAATTATCTTACCAGGGATTTGCTTGGATTTTTTTTCACACAATCATGTTTTTGCGAAATTGTAAACGTTTGTAAAAACTTCTAAAAAAATGGGAATGAAATGTAAAAAAATTAATCGAAATTTTGTAAATCAGAAATTATCACATTTTATTCTTATTTAAACATTGAGATGGTCCTTTGTACATGTACGCAGCTAGATAGATAATAGATTCATTGGTGATTGCAGCAACAGGTTTATACAATAGGTTTTTTTTTTTTTTTTAATTCTAAAATCATTAAATTTCTGAAGGATTTATTTTGGAGATTGGAAAAAATTTCTGAAATGTCAATTTTTAAGAGAACGAATTTTGTTTTAAGGCGAAAAAACTGTGAAGGATCCTTTAAGGGACTCAAGTTCTTTCTAAAGAGATCCCTGATTACAGATAAGATTTTCCATGTTAAGGTTTTCATGAGGGACACTAAATATGAAAAAATATATATATAAATAAAAGTATCAGAATATAGCAATTATAAAATTTTGACCACATTATTTTATAAATGAAATTTCAATTTTCCCAATTTGGAAAAATTGAAAAATAGCACTTCGGAAAAAAAACCGGTTTTTTTCCCCAAAGTTTTCGGGGTTTTTTTTCGTGCATTCCCATCTCTAATTATGAATAACATATGCATTAATTTATGCATGAATATGCACTCTTTTAAATAGCATCAAACTTTTCAAAATTGTAATTCAACAAGTTTTATTTGTGGAATTTTTTTTTAAATTGTTCTCTTTATTTTATGCACTCACATGTATACTAAAATTTCCTCAATTGTTATATCCTTTGTAATTTCTCTTTCAACATTGCTCATTCTGTGATTTTAATCTGTTTGTATGGACATATCTGGAATAAGTTACATAACAACTTAGTAGCAGAAACAACTTTTTACACACATCACTTTTATAAGTTATCAAAATATCGACTGCTTATTACTGGGTGTTCGCAAGTATCATATAAGATAATTTCAGTTATTAAATGCATATAAGCTATTTAGTTGTAGTCAGTTTTGTTTCTGCTCTCGAAGCTGGTAGACGGGAGGTGCTGGTTTCGATCCCAATCGCGCCCGTCGGCCTAATCTTTCGGAGTTTTCGTGGTTTTCTTCGAACCTTGGTTTTCCAAGCGCAAATACGGGTTAGGTTCCCTTAGAAAGACCCCCACGTAGGGCACTCCTCCCACCTTAGGGCGTTAGGCCTACATCCCTCGTGCTGATAATTGGCCGTCATAAATATAACCAACCAACCAGTATGTAAGAATGTTTCTATTTTGATGTGTGGCATTTTCTTATTGTTTCATATAATCTTTAAAATGTGTGGTATGTGTAGAGCTATATAATAAAGAATTCTAAACCATAACTTACAGTCTAATTTAATGTATTCTTCTGAATATATATATATACAGGGTGTTTCTAAACTCATGGTACATACGCTAGGGGGTGATAGAACACATCAAGACGAGTAATAGTGAATAGGAAACCAAGGGTCCCAAACGTCTTCCGGAGGAGATAGGCGCCTTTAAAGTTTAGGCACCAAAATTTCAAATGATTATAAAAAACGGAAAAATTGGTCGATTTGTTTGCGGGTTTCACTAAAACTATTCTTTATGTCAGTATTTTCTTGAAAATAAATTTTAAAGATACAGTTCAAAAAATGCCGATAGAGGGCGCTTTAGACTTTGGAGTAACCAACAACCATTTTTTACCGTTATTTTTTGTATGTCATTACATGCTTTCCAAAGCTTAGACTTAAACGTAAATTTTGAGCTCAAAATCTGAATCGTTGGGAGTGGTTAAGTAGCGAAAACTGAACTGTGGTCAGGAGTTAAAATTTCAAACGATTATAAAAAACGAAAAAATTGGTCGATTCGTTTGCGGTTTTCACTAAAACTATTCTTTATGTCAGTATTGTTTTGAAAATAAATTTTAAAGATAAAGTTAAAAAAAATACCGATAGAGGGCGCTTTAGACTTTGGAGTAACGAAAAACTATTTTTTACCGTTATTTTTTGTATCTCATTACATACTTTCATAAGCTTAGAATTAAACTTAAATTTTGAGCTCAAAATCTAAATCGCTGGGAGTGGTTAAGTAGCACAAATCGAACTGTGTTCAGGAGGGAGGTTCAAATTTCAACTCATGAACACAGTTCAGTTTGCGCTACTTAACCACTCCCACCGATTCAGATTTTGAGCTCAAAATTTAAGTCTAAGCTTTTGAAAGCATGTAATGAGATACAAAAAATAACGGTAAAAAATAGTTGTTCGTTACTCCAAAGTCTAAAGCGCCCTCTATCGGTATTTTTTAAACTTTATCTTTAAAATAAATTTTTCAAGAAAATACTGACATAAAGAATAGTTTTAGTGAAAACCGCAAACGAATCGACCAATTTTTCCGTTTTTTTATAATCATTAGAAATTATAACAACTGAACACAGTTCAGTTTGCGCTACCTAACCACTCCCAACGATTCAAATTTTGAGCTCAAAATTTAAGTTTAAGTCTAAGCTTTTGAAAGCATGTAATATGATACAAAAAATAACGGTAAAAAATAGTTGTTGGTTACTCCAAAGTCTAAAGCGCCCTCTATCGGCATTTTTTGAACTGTATCTTTAAAACTGATTTTCAAGAAAATACTGACATAAAAAATAGTTTTAGTGAAAACCGCAAACGAATCGTTCAGTTTTTCCGTTTTTTTATAATCATTTGAAATTTTAACTACTGAAAACAGTTCAGTTTGCGATACTTAACCACTCCCAACGATTCAGATTTTGAGCTCAAAATTTAAGTTTAAGTCTAAGCTTTTGAAAGCATGTAATGAGATACAAAAAATAACGGTAAAAAATAGTTGTTGGTTACTCCAAAGTCTAAAGTGCCCTCTATCGGCATTTTTTGAACTGTATCTTTAAAATTTATTTTCAAGAAAATACTGACATAAAGAATAGTTTTAGTGAAAACCGCAAACGAATCGACCAATTTTTCCGTTTTTTATAATCATTTGAAATTTTGGTGCCTAAACTTTAAAGGCGCCTATCTCCTACGGAAGACGTTTGGGACCCTTGGTTTCCTATTCACTATTACTCGTCTTGATGTGTTCTATCACCCCCTAGCGTATGTACCATGAGTTTAGAAACACCCTGTATATATTTTCAGACATAATACCTTCACAGTTGCATTCTAAATTATAATATAATTAATATTATAGTTATAGAGGACTTATTTATTTGGCAAAATTTAATAGAAGTTTATATTTTGTTAGTGGATATTTATAAGCGTATTAAAAATAAATTAATCCAAATTTAATATGAATTATCTATTAACCACCTTTAAACAATAACAGCCGGCTTTTTTTAAGTGTTTAAAACGAAAAACGTTGTGTTTAAAACAGAATTCAAGGGTGCTGAATTTTCGCTAGCAGCTTCTGTTCTTTATTATCTGAGAAGAATAGAAATGCCTTTGAGGCCGTTCTCAAATACAAAGGATCTACTTTCTGACACATTTTTTAATTCAATTTTGTTTGAAAATGCGTGATATTGGCAAGTGTTATTATTCAAAAACTATGTAATCCAAAGACACTTTCCATTTTTTGGTAATCGCAAAAAATCTTTTAGAAAATGCCATCAAATTTGGGATTTTGAACCAAATTTCCGAACGCAACACCGCGAGAAAGCAGGAAAACCGGTCGTCACGTGATCACAATTATTTACAACTCTATAAATAATTTATTTATCAAAAAATGAAAAACTCATTTCGATTCCAAATCGCTCCAATAGTCATCCCTGCCAATTTTATGTCTTTACGTTTAAAAATGTATCAGAAATTTCGCGTTTGTTGAGCAGTGAACTTGAGAAAAGGCTACGTCACTCACGCGAAAACACCCGCTCGCTAATGTTAATCCTGGAGAAATTCTTTTAAGTATCTCGTTTGCATTTCAATAGTTTTATTTTATTTTTATTTTTCCCATTGGAAAGCTGAGATTGAACTGTACAAAAGCCGTTTCATACTTTTTCGATTTTTTTTTTCTTTATGAGGATACTTTCATTTCAAAACAGGTCTCTAAAGGGAACGTATTCAAAAAAATAAAAGTAACTGTAAACAAAATCGAAAAAATAAAAAATGGCCTTTGTAGAGATCGACCTTAAATATCGAATTCAGGAAAAAAAAATCAATTAAAAATGTTGAAATGCGAACGAGATATTTAAAAAATATATTCTTCCATAGGAATGACATTTTTAATGCTCAGACTGCTTCGTCATCTTGGAAAGAGAAACTAAACACGTGACAGTCGCAGAGAAAACCCCTGAAATTTTTCAGTTGGGCGCAGAAAAACTATTGTGAATTTCGTCAATCTGTCGGAAAAAAAACTGTGATATTTGCCGATTGATCGCGAAATTTGTCGGTTCGATCGCGAGACTTAATCGTCTTTTCAAAAAGGAAAATTCTGGGAAAATGTTGTTGTTTGTTTTGTTTTTTTTTTGGAGGTGGGGGGGGGGAGCTTACCGCCCATGATATCCTTTTGGGCGGCATTTAAAATTGTTGGGCACGAATCCCGCCATCCCACCTCGAAATTTAAGCCCTTTAGTTATTCATTTAGAAGCTTTTTGTCTCATTAATAAATGTTTGAAAATGTCTTCTTATTGTAACCATTATCTTATTATTCATCTGCTTTCTGTACATTGCTCCTTGTCTTGGTACCAAATATTTGAAAATCTCCGTTTTATTTCCAATATGACGTCATAAAAACGATTTTTTTAATTCTTACAAAAAAAAAAAAAAAAAAAAAAAAAAAGAACATAAATAAATAATAATAATAATTTCATTTTTCACGCGGAAATCGCATAAAAAGTTTAAATTTTACGGGAAATATGTCCATTCATTTTCAATGAAAATAACGAAGTTTTGAATTATTTTCAAAAATATTTAAATAAAGTAAAATAAACATAGCCTTATCTTACTTTCTGGGTTATAATACACCTCTATGTAAAGACATTTAATTTAGTCATCCATTTTGTCCCTGACGTCAGCCAAACATTTTAACGCTTTCAAATTTACAATTTTATTAAAATTAGGATAGACTAAAAAATTTTGTGGCATCAGGGGCAAAACGGTGGAAAGTAGTAAAAAATAAAAAAAAAAAAGTTATAAGATTCATAGGTTTCACTGTGTTAAATTAACATTAAGAAATAACACTGAAAATAAATAAGTAATACTTAAACATATATCTGTAATATATAATTACACGTATAAGTTTAATATACATAAAAATAATATATATTTATATAACCATTAACATATATAACGTTTATTAAATAAATATCTGTTTATAATTATATAAAAACCCTGTTTTTCCGCCATCTTGAAATATGTCAGCAAAATTTTAAAAGGGCCATATACCAATTACTTTATCTGGTTTAATCGTTATCTGTTTGTTTATTTATCCGTTTTTTACCTTTAATCAACTTTTTTTTTTCACTTTTTACTGCTTTATATAATTAAAGAGTACGATGATTTCTTAGTTATATGTTTTATTATTTAACTAATTTTAAGAGCTATAAATATATAGAAGTCTTATCTTATTTCTCATACTGCCCCCTACGAGCTACGCTCCCCATTCCCCGTTCAGACACCGCAGACTCTAAACACACGCTAATTTGATCGGCTTTTTAAAGATTACTGAAGGTTGGATTATAAATAAAAACTAGTGGTGATTTCCCTGTAAACGGTTTTCCATTCATTTCCCTTTGAAAGGGGGGAATTTAAAGCTGAAGCAGCTGCTGTTAAGCGAGCTAATGGTTTTTTTCGTCTTTGATTAAATAAGATCAGTTAAACATTTGAAAATAAGCTAATATAAAATGAATTAAGTAAACAGTCTTTATCTCCCGGTATTTTTTAACAACGCTATAAGAAAGTTGATTTAAATAAGACATTTTAAATGCATCGTTGTAAATCTGACGTCATTTTCCACAAAGTTTTTTTTTTCTGTTTTTAATATTCACGTAAACATACTCTTGTTGTTAGGAAGGAAATATTATTTGCGCTGTCTTAGAACTCAAAACAATAGTTTAAAAGATCATCTCAAGATATCAAATAAATGTTTCGTGTAAATATATTTTTAAATTTAATCTGTTTTGCAAAATTATTATTTGGTCATTTTAAATAGGACATAATTTTCTCCTCTTTACTGCTTTTAAAGCATATTAAATTTATTATTTTAAAGTTTTCTTTCTCTTTTTAATATTCACGTGAAAATACTTTTTTTTTGCTAGAAGGGAAATATTTTTATTTGCGCTGTCTTAAAATTGGCAGCAATTGTTTAAAAGATCATCTAGAAATGTTAAATAAATATGTCGTGTAAATATATTTTTTAATTTAAACTGTTTGGCAATATTATTATTTGGCCATTTTAAATAGTTTGTAATTTCCTCCATTTACCGCTTTTAACGCATATTAATGTATTTATTATTTTTAAATTCACGTGTAAATATTGTTTTTATGACGTAATTTTCAATACTTTTCTGCTTTTAATACGTAATCATTTGATTCTAATTTGAAAGGTATTTTTTTCTGTTTATTATAGTCAAGTGTAAATAAATTTTTAATTTGAAGAAAATATTATTCTTTGCTCTGTTTTTACAATTGGCAACTATTTAAAATAATAATCTTTTCTAAAACATGTAAAAATTATCTCTCGAAATGTTGAACATTTGAATTTAAAATAGAAATAAACGCCCTCAAAAAAATGAGTCAAATTAAAAAAATGAATGCACTCTGCATATCGGGAGTTTCTAATGTATTATCCTTTGGAAAAATGATTAAATTCCTGTGTATAGTTTTTGCTCCTATAAAATTTCTTTAATGGAACGATTTTTACCCACTTTAACATTAAATATCTATTAAAATAATTACTCGATTTAAAAACTGTCTGCATCAGCGTGTTTATCAAACATTTCTCTTACAATACTATCCATTTTCATATTTTTGTATGCAGTAGTTTTCTTAATAACTAGTAAATCTGCTGATCAGGAGCCTCAACGTCATCTTTGCAAGTCATTGTTTCTTAACACTCTTTGCGTGATATTCAACTTCCTACAAATCGCTTTTTAAAGTTTTCGAATTACATAAATATTTATAAGAATACAAAATACTTCGTTTCAGAAATTAAAAGTGTTAAACAAGTGGTTAGGTTATACAATGATATTCTGGAATACTGATGAGCTGCTTATTCGGTAACTTTTTAAATCAAAAATTGCATTCCTTAAAGTTTTCGAATTACATAAATATTTATAAGAATAAAAAATACTTCGTAAAGTTTCAGAAATTAAAAGTGTTAAACAAGTAGTTATACAATGATATTCTGAAATACTGATCAGCTACTTATTCTGGTAACTTTTTAAATCAAAAATTGCATTTCTTAATTGCCCCCGAGTCTATTTAAATTTACATTCGTAATTTTTTATTGATTGTGCGGATGGTTATAGTATATCTTAGATTTTTTTTTTTTTTTTTTTTTTTTTTTTTTTTACGCCATGATTTATTAGGATAAGCAAAAGTTTTTTTTAAAAAATTAATAAATTAAACATTAAAACCTTCATGTTAACCGTACGCAGATCAATCTTGAAGTATTGATAGCAATTTTATTTGAGTAATAATAGTCACAGAGCAGGGATGGCGAACCTATTGCACGCGTGCCGAACTTGGCACGTAAGAAAACTTCTCTGGCACGCGAAAAAACTTATAGATTATATTTAGTTTATGGAGAACAATCCATTTTATGTTGTTGTTTTTTACAAGAAGTATAGTCTCGTGTAACAGGTATATAATTTACTTTAAAATAATCCGTAAATTTTGAATGAATTAAAGTATGATAAATTTCAATGAAAGCGCCTTGTAGCGACATTTTCTCGCTAAACCATTCAATAAGTGTTTTTCAAATCATTTTGCGTCTTTATGAAATTTCAATTTTTAGATATAGTTTGCATAATAATATACCTAATTGACATGCTTCTACTTCAGACTAGGTTTTATTTTATTTAGGTTAGGGTTGTAAGTAATTTTAGGTTTTAATTTTGAAAATTGAATTTTAACTGCTGGTGTAAATAAGTATTAATTTATTAAACCTGCTTCTGAACTAAAAATGATCTGATTCCGAAGTATCTCTCTATTCTAAAAAAAGTAACTACCGCTGTCACCGCCGCCGGTTTTGAATTTTTTATGACCGGAGGTTTTTCTTCGTTAATATTAAGAAAAATAATGCATACAAAAATATGAAAATCGGTAGAATTATACAAAAATGTTTGATAAACACGCTGATGCAGACAGTTTTCAAATCGAAGAATTATTTTAAGAGATATTTAATGCTAAAGTTGGACAAAATCGTTCCACTAAAAAAGTTTTATAGGAGTAAAAACTATTTATGGGAATTTAATCATTTTTAGATCATTTTATACGTTTGAAGTTGCCGGTGTGCAGATTGTATTTCTTTTTTTAATTTGACTAATTTTTTGAGGTTTTATTTCTATTTTTAAGCGAAACAATGTTTGCTTCAAAAAAAAAAAAATATTTATACGTCTAAATAAATTAAAAATTTATTTACACGTGACTATTATAAACAGAAAAAAACATTTGGAATTAGAATTAAATAATTATGTACAAAAAGCAGGAACTTATTAAAAATTACGTCATAAAAACTATAATTACACATGAATTTTAAGAGAGAAAGGATTTTGTAAAATAATAAATTTATTAACATGTGTTAGAAGTCTTAAATAGGAGAAATAACGTCATATTTACGTCACATTACAGTTATCGGGGCTAACGAAAAAGACGGGCTACCGTGCTTCTCCGATTTCGAGTAGTCACGTGACGCTCGCGGTCTCAGCTGAACTGAGCAGATGCGTGTGACAAAATAAATTATCGTCTAGGCTTTAGATTTACTATCATATTAAAATCATTCTTTTATTTGATAAATTCATTACTTTACAGTATAATGAAAACATTAAAACGTTGTTTTTATTTCACAACATTACATTAAATAAAAAGTAAACTGCATAATGTATGTTTTCTTTTAGTTCTAATTCTTTTCTATCTAGGGAAAATCTTATATATGTTTTGATTTTTAAACCCTCCTTAAACAGTAAACCCTCCTTATATCACTCATTTGGATAAATCGATGTTTGTGAGTCTTTCTTCGATTAATAAATAAAATATATCCTCACATTAAGAGCATTTTTTCGGCCTTTCATTTAACTCGACCTGGTTTTTGTATGTTAAAAATGCAATTTATTTGCAATCCATTTTTAATCCATTTCCTACTATGCTAGAATTATACAAATTATGTGCAAAAGTATAATTCGGATGACAATAAAGAATTTTAATATTTTTACAACTTAATTTTAAATTAATAAATCAATTTTACGGTATTTTTCAACTAGTTCGCCACTGGTGATAAATCGCAAAATATTCTCTTAACTCGTATAATTGTATGGGAGTTAAAACAATAATGGATTCAATTATGCGCCAATAAAGGTTTTTCAAAATATGCCAAAGCACTGCGAAATTGCAACGATAGAACATTTTAAAGACTAAAAACTAGAACATAAATTATAAATACAAAATGAAGACTATAATATTACAAAATATGCCCATTTATCTATCAAACGTTAAATATTAATTTACAATTATACGTTCATAAATTAATTTAGAAATCCTAAAAAGATAGTTTAAATTATGTTTCAGTTTTTCTTTTCTGTTCCCTTTCTTAAAAAATAAACAGAGCAAATATTCTACATTTTTTAGTAAATTCATTTGTTTGAGCTTTCTATCAAGTGTAAAATAAGCAGTGCCGTTTTCATAATCGAGTTCATTAACAACGCCAAACGGAAATTTCAAGAGGAATATCAGAAATTCATTGAAACTATTAATCAGTATAAATGCGATATAGAGCAAACATTCATAAATTAAAAATATTACTTTATGACCCCTTATGTATAAATACATTTTTATAACGGAGATGCATAACATTTGCTAATTTAATGTAAATACACCAAGAAATGCAACAGTGTTTCTGAAATTTATATTAAATGCAAAGAAGCTTTAAGAAAATATTGTCATGTTTGGCATTTTAAGACAATTTTAAAGATATGATACACCGCAAAAAAAGACAGATGTTTCTTAATTTACGAAAATGTACTATAATCACGAACGAACATATTAACCTCTTCCCCAAGATTCCGAAAAATGTTCCTTTATCTTTAGAAACCTCACAAAAGATTTTTAATTAAATTTAATGATTTTTTGATGAAATTTAAAGAAGAATTTATAAAAAATAATTTTTTATAGCTGCCCGTAGTTTTCGTAAACGTTTCAGAGTAGCTTTTACAGTGCATTAAACCCAGAAAACAGGTTTTTCGGATGCTATGAGGACTCTAGTAAATATTTTCATGTTCATCAAACATATTTAACTGTGAAACATGTAGAATTAACAGCATTAACATTAAAATAACCATTTTTCTGTTACAATTGCATGTACAATTTCAGTTATGCAGTGGAAAATAATTAGATGAGGTCTGATAACATCTCGAAAACAGATTTTCCGGGTAGAAATAACTGATTAATGCAATGCAAAAGCTGCCCGAAAACGTTTCCGAAAGATACGGCCAGCTAATAAAAATTTATTTTAATAAATTCTTTTTAAATTTTAAAAATAAATTGTTTTCTAAGGTTTCTAAAGATAAAGAAACGCTTTTCGGAATATTGGGTGACTTGGAGGCGGTTATCGAATATTTTCGTTCGTGATTGTAGTAAATTTTCGTAGTTTAAGAAACACCTGTCTTTTCTTACAGTATAGTCAGTGAAAGGCGATCATCGGAGAATAGACATTTAAAAAATGCACATTTCCTATTTTACAGCCTGAAAGTTCCACTTCCTTCAGATAAAAAGGATTTCATGAATTTTTGAAATAGATGTGCATTATATTGAGCTATGAAAATTCAAAATGTGAGAACCTCCTTAATATAAAAACTATAGAATGCAAAAAATTGTTAAACATTTAAAAATAGTATTTTTTTTCTTTTTAAAAATACATGTTTAAAGGGCTTTTGTCGGTTTCTTCAACCTGACACCTGGTGTCTCATTCATAGCTTCATTGTGCAGGGGTTTAGATTTTCCAGGTGCCGGCCCCTTCCCTGCACTAGGCTAAGAATTCCTCGACAGTTTTCAACAAAACTAATTTTTGTATTAATTGGAATAATTCTGTTAAAATTAATCAAATTAGATTATAGTCTCGGCTTTAGATTACGAACACATCCAAATCATTTTATAATTTGATGCAATTCGTGGCTTTACAAGCAACGGAATCATGATTGTATAATCTTCTAAAATTTTCAAATTACTGGCATAAGTATAAGTATATTAAATAAAATAATTTGTATGTACAATGTTGTCAAAAGTGGAAAAAAAATCAACTCAGCTCTTTATGCCCTGGAAATAATCGTTTTAAATGCATAAAAATTTAAAACAGATTACTTATGAATAATTTATTTCTCACGTAAAAACTGTTAAGGAAAAGCACAATGTTAAGTTATTGGAAAAAAAATATCATTGTCGAAAAAAAGAGAGAGAAAACAAACTTTTTTTTTACACTTTAAACATTACTATTTTTCCACGGAAATTATACACGACATATTCATTTAATATATATTGTAAAGTTATAGTACATATATAAATAAATATTTTTAAAGATGTGCTCAGTATTTACCTCTGAATATTAAGAAAAAACCAAAATAAAACAATATTGGCACACAGAATATATACAAATTGATATTTTTTAATCAAAATTTTTCACAAGCAGCAGAATCATGACTAAAAAATCCTATAAAAAGTTCAAAACCATTGACATCTTGAAATATGTTAAAGTAATTTTTAAAAGGACATGAAGTAAAAAAAAAATAATAATAACAACTGAGCTCTTTATATAAAACCCTAAAATTAATAGTTGTAAATATGCACCAAAATTTAAAACACACTGCTTAAGAATGATTTATTTAGCAAATAAAATCTTTAACCCTTTATGCCTTAAATATCAGTATTTCTGCACGAAATTTATACATCGTCATGAAATAAGCTTTTTTTAATACATAAAATTTGAAAGCTTTGGTGCAAAATTAAGTATTTACGGAATTTAAATGTGCTCAATGTTAACCTCTGATCATATGAGTTAAAAACCAAAATAAAATAATCTAAGAACACAAAATATCTAAAAATCCGTATTTTTTTACTCTGGGCAAACAGAATTATTATTGCAAAATCTTGTATAAAGTTGGAAATCTCTGGCATTATTTTAATTATATTAAATAAAATAATTTATATCCATCAGGTATAATGTCATCAAAAGGGGGGAAAAAAAGTTCTTTGTATCCTAGAATCGGGGTAAATACATCAACATTTAATAAAGATTTCTTAAGAATGATTATTTCAATACATAATATTAATACGCATTAGTATCACAGATATAGATAGTTTTATGAATACTGAATCGTTAAAAATAAACTGAACTTTGAAAAAAATCTGATTTGTTCTGATCCTTCTTATAATAATAAAGTGAACAGCTTTTACAATAAATGGTTGCCGAAAGGACAATTTCATTTAAAATAAATGATATTTACGTATATTTAAAGAATACAAAACATAAACAATCTTATCAATGTATAGGTATCGTAAAAATGCACGCTAATTACTCTAAAACGGAAATGGTTAATACTTACATTCGATTGATCAATTCAATGGCTTGTCATTATTTAATCCGTAAGAATTACGAAACACAGTCACTTTTATATAAAAATATGCATTCGCAATGACAATTGCGTTTGTTTTTATATTATTAAATTATTAATATAAGTTATTATAAACACACAGCATTCGAAACCGAACTAATCAAATTCCTCTGAATCTGATCGAATTCCCGCGTCAAAGTGCGTTCTGGGTAAGACCGCCGCTGTCACGTGACTTTTCACCGCGGGAGCCCAGTACGTTAGCCCCGACAGTTATTAAATACAATGAACACAAAATAATATTGCAAAACGGTTTAAATTTAGAAATTGCGCTAGACATTTATTTGATATTTTGAGAGGATACTTTTCAACTATTTTTGTTAGGAAAGCGCAAATAATATTTCACTTCTAACAAAAGTATTTTCACGTGAATATTTAAAAGAGAAAGAATAGCTTGGTCAAAATTACGTCAGATTAAAAACGATTAATTTAAAATGTCTCATTTAAAAGAACTATCTTTTCGCTTTGTTAAAAAATACCAGGAGACAAAGACTGTTTACTTAATTCTTTTTATATTAGCTTATTTTGAAATGTTGTTACACGTGTCTACATCATCAAGTTATTTTTATTTCGACGTTTTATTTGTATCTTTATTAATGTTGTACTAATTTATTGGTTCTTTCGTTATTTAAAATAAAAATTATGTCAATTTGTATAATTTAGCAAGTGGTTTGGCGATTTATATAATTTGGTGAAATTGGTCGACGGGATAATCAAGTAGTACTGCAGCGGATTTGGCGTTAAAATTCCCCAATCCAAGAAAAATGAATAGAAATCCGTTTATAGGGAGATCGCCACTGTTTTTTAAATTATAATTCAATCTTTCGAAATCTTTTTAAAGCCAATCAAATTAGCGTGCATTTAGAGTCTGCGGTGTCTGGACGGAGGTTGGCGAGCGTAGCTCGTAGGGGGCCGAGCCCCCTAGTTCTGTAAAAATTAATTATTGGATTTTATTTAAGTTAAAATGTTTGTGGCGCGTTAGAATGTTGGTACGTAATAATTTTGAAATTTTTGGCACGCATGCTCAAAAAGGTTCGCCATCCCTGTCATAGAGTAAAGAGAAAGAATAGAGATGAATTGTGGTGGCTGGGGGTGACGCCAAAAATGTAACCCTAAAATCCGCTACATTCGGCCCAAACACAACCACGTGCTTTTGAAAAAAAAGAAAGAAAAGAATACTTTTAGTAATACAATTTTTAATTCATAATACAATGAAATGCTACTTTAGAGTGCTTAGCAGATCATTTTAATTTAGAGAAAAAAAATGCACGGATGAAGTCAAAGAATTCTGTCCCTGTTCCACGTGCTTGTTTTGTTTGGGCCGAATGAGATAACATTTTAATCTGAGCGATAGCGCGCATTATATTGCAAACTGTTTTTACGGCGTACTGCATTTCTGTCTATCTCTTTCCTCAGTGAATAAGTCAGGGGTCGATCCAGACAACATTTAGGGCCTATTTAGGGCCCTTTCACAAAAATCTATTTAATAAAATAGACCCCTTCACAAAAATAAATTTTAAAAAATGGGCCTTTTCACAAAAATAAGTTTAATAAAATGGGCCCCTTCACAAAAATAAATTTAATAAAATGGGCCCCTTCACAAAAATGAACTTAATAAAACAAGCCCCGCCACAAAATTCCTTTTAATAAAATAGGCCCCCTAAGTAACATTTTCATAAAAACTGATTTAAAATGTGTAATTTGTAAATAAAACAAGGTCACAAAAAACCAAAACTTTAGCAAGGGGATTTAAAGAATGTTTTTGTTCATAAACTCTTGGTTCGAATTTGAGTAACTGGATTTCAACTTTCGTTACAAAATGTTATTTTTCACAAAAATGTAATAAAATTCACAAGAATTTCTATTTTTCACAAAATGGGTCCCAAGAATAAAAACCTGCATCGACCCCTGATAGTTAATTTTATTTTACCCAAGTTCATTTTATTCCAACATCTTTGTTTTTGATAAATGACGTGCAATTTACTTTCTATTCGTACTTACTCAAAACCTTTCATCTCGTTATATTAAGAAATACTTGAGAGTTTTCTTTTTATTTCCAATATGACGCCATTTTCATTTTTTTATTCCTATTTTTTTTATTTCATTTTCCTTTCCACGTGAAAATCTTTCAGTTGAAAATTGTTTGAGAGAAAATATTATTCCGGGTTTTGATTTTCTTGGCAACGATTAAAGAAATATTGGTAAATTTTATGAAAAAATGTCAATTTATTCTCTATGAAAATAATGAACTTTTAAAATTTTAAACAAAATATTTAAATAAAATATTGCCTATTTTTATTTCTGGGCCATCTATATGCAAAGATACAAATGCATTAATTCATCCGTTTTAACGTTGGCTTATTTACTCAAACATCATACATACATTTATAATAATGTTATAGGGATCAAATACGTTGCTAGGCAACTGATGAAAGAAAAGGAAAAAATGAAATATGTATTATATCAGAAAAGTAAATTGATAAATGGTTGGTTGTATTTATGACTGCCAATTATCAACACGAGGGAAACGGGCCCTAAGGAGAGGAGTGCCCTCCGTGGGGGTCTTTCTACGGGAACCTAACCCGTGTTTACGCTTAGAAAACCAAGGTTCGAAGAAAACTCCGAACGATTAGGCCGACGGGTGCGATTGGGATCGAACCCAGCACCTCCCGTCTACCAGCTTCGGTTGTTGGTTGTATTTATGTCGGCCAATTATCTGCACGTGGGATATGGGCCATAAGGGGGGGAGTGCCTTCCGTGGAGGTCTTTCTAAGGGAACCTAACCCGTATTAACGCTTGGAGAACCAAGGTTCGAAGAAAACCACGAAAACTCCGAACGATTAGGCCGACGGGCGCGATTGGGATCGAACCCAGCACCTCCCGTCTACCAGCTTCGAGAGCAGAACATCTCGGCCACTGGTGGGGCAGTAAATTGATAAAACAAAATGCTTTATATTATTGGAAAACATGCATGAAGTTCCACCAAAAATTATAAACCTTATTAAAAAAAATCTGGCAAATATAATGACAAAATTTCAAAACTAATTGGAATAATTTCCGAAACGTCAGTGAAGGCTTACTGGGGAGACACGAAATGTTTTAGTTTCTGTTAGTCTGTCTGTGTGTTCCGCGATAATTGCCGTGAAAAGCATCCGATTAGCTTGCAATTAAGTGGGCATATTCGTGAGATACCCGGACGTAGCTGTATAGTTTTTGGTTCATTCGTTCGGAAAATATTGAAGATTTTGGTTTGCTCCATAATGCTTTTCTACGGCAAGTCAGACGATTTTAAAATTTCCATTTGTTGAAAGAAAATGACACGTTTGATTAATGGATTTAAATGTTAAATTATGGATGCTAAAATTTCCAAATAAGGGTCTTAAATTATTCCTATTAGTTTGAAATTTTGCAATGCATTTGTCAAATTTTTTAAATTATTTGTGTAAATTCTGGAGAATTTTTACACATGTGTTCCAATAATATAAAACATTTTGTTTTATAAATTTGCTTATTTGAAATGTACATATTTCATTTTTTCTTTTACTTTTATCAGTTACCATAGCAACAGTAGTTCATCCTAATAATATTAAAGGTGCATGATATGTGTGTGTAATGTTTGAGTCAAGCCAACGTCAAAACGGAAAATGAATGTCTTTGTATCTTTGAGTATAGATAGATTTTAACCCATAAATGAGCTATGTTTTACTTATTTTATTCAACTATTTGGCTTATAAATTCAAAAACTCTCTATTTTCCTAAAGAATCAATTAATATTTTTCTATAAAATTTATCAATATTTTTTTCGTTGCCAAGAAAATCAAAACACGGAATAATAATGTCTCCTAAACAATTAATTTTCAATGGAAATATTTTCACGTGAAAAAGGCGAGAACAAAATAAAAGAAAATAAAAGTAAAAAAATAAGAACATGACGTCATATTGGAAATCAAACGGAAAGTTTTAAGGGTGTTCTCAAATCCAAAAGGGCAACTTTCTAACATAAGTTTTAATTTATTTTTGTTCGAAAATGCATGAAACTAGCCGGTGTTCTTGTTCAGAAACTATGTAATTGAGCTGTTTTTTGCAAATGGAATAGATCTTTCAGAAAATAGTGTAAAAATGCGCGTTTTGAACCGAATTTCCGCGCGAAGGAAGAAAGAGCACTCAAGAGCCGGCGAAAAACGTGTTTATCACGTGATCAAATTCGCTTATAACTCAATAGGTAATTGATTGATCAAAAAATGGAAAAGACAGTTCAATTCCAAATCGCTTCCATGGCCAGACTTTCCAATTTCATACCTTTCTGTTAAAAAATGAATTTGTAAATGTGTCAGAACGTTTTGCGCTTGTTGAGCAGAGCAGTTAAGAACAGCCTAAGTATGTCTTAATAATAAGGTAGATTGATTTGAGTAAGCATGGGAAGCCAGCGAATATGACGTGATATATCGAAAATAAAACGAATACTCTCTGATGTTCAAATAAAATGATCTTCGGTTATGATATTAATTCTTATTATTTAATGAAAATTGTTATCAATATTTTGCTGTTTATCGTCTGCGCACAGTTAACATAAAGATATATATATATATATTTTTTTTTTTTTTTTTTTTTTTTTTTTTTTTTTATTATTTAACCCTTAACCGGAAACTTGAAAATCCCGTGCACAAACAGAACACTTAATAATTTACCAATAGTGAACTTAAATATTTAATAGTAATGCATTAACAGGACCAATTTTTCAATACAACAGCATAAAAATAAGTTTGGAATTTCGGAGAGAGAAAATATTAAGGGCAGATATGTAGACGCAAACATATCACAGACGTACGTTTCCGGTTAAGGGTTAAAAGAAAAGAAAACCTTTTCTAAAGCACGTGGATAGGAAAGGTCAATAACATGCACCGCATAGATATCAATGTCGAGAATGACATCATGATTAGCAGGAAATAATTGTTTTCATTCTTAAAAACTAAAATAACAAGGTTGCCTGAATAATCATCTTCACACATTTGTTATTTAGTCAATTAGCAATGGACACGATGATAAATACTTACCCTTTAGGTTTAAAAGTCTCCAAACATGCATTTTTTTTTTTTTTTTGGGGGGGGGGGGGGATTTTAAAAGCTAATGCTATCAAATAGATTATATTTAGATAAGATCTTGGATCTAAATATTATAGAATGGAAGTACAGGGTTAAGGGAGGAAATAAAATGTTAGTTAACCATTCATAATTTGATCTGAAACATAGGTTTGCGTCAAAAATGAACGGTATTCCTAACATCATGATTTTAAATTGAATGTGGATATACTATTAAAAGGCTATCACAAAAAATACTTTACGGCGCCAAATCACGTTTTCTATTTAATCAATTGGAAGTGGACACGATGATGAATGATTACCTGTTAGGTTTCGAAGTCTCCAATCCAAATATGCCTACTTTGGAGTGATTTTAGTAAGTTAATGCTATGGAGTATACAGGGTGTCCGGTCTCAACGGTGTCCAATGGCTAATTCCTAAACCGTTAGTCATAGACATATAGTTCCACTTACAAAAATGTTTTAAATCAGGTAAAGAAATATTTTAAAAGCGATTTGGGTCAATAAAAACATTTCTTAAAAAATTACGAAATTTAAATTTTTATACGGTCCCCCGGTCCTATAAGTTATATTTAGTGAAATTTTCCTTTTACACTGATAAGTAATACAAAAAAAGTCCCGTTATTCGACGATTAAAATTGACCGAGTAATAGCTGTTTAAAGTTGGAGCATATTTTTTGCTGCAAATTGGGGGTCATTCACAAATTTAGTCGAAATATAATTTCGTCAGATGTAAAAAATGTTTGGGAGTAAAATTAACATTGCAATATAAATTTGAAATTTTTAATCATTCTGGCATATTAATGGAAAATATACAATTTGTAATAAACATTTAAGAAGAAAGAAAAACAGACTTTTTGTTAAATAAAATTATTCTAAATTAACAGCCTCAATTCTTTACAAAATTATACGTATTTTAAAATATTATTAGATTGCACAAGCCTGCAAAAGTTGGGTTATGTCATGTTTTTTAGCTTTTGATAATTGATTCTTATATATTCTGTACCGCTGAATCCGAAATTGACCTTCATTTTTAACTATCATATCAGGATTTTTTGCAAATTGTAAATTTCAAAGTTAAGAAGTTCAATGTTAAAATTGAATTTCCTCCCCCATCTCATCGGACCGCTCAGCTATTTAGCTGTAAGAATCCCAGGATAAGCAAAAATATCGAATAAATTTTTTAATAAAATAAAATAAAATAAAATAAAATAAAAAATGTTTTACATATGTTTTATAGTATGAGATTTTCGCTATATTTTAACTTACACATTTGCGATTTGCAAAAAACTTCTAACGTGATGGTTAAAAATGAAGGTCATTTTCAGATTCAATGCTAAAAAGTGCGTAAAAATCAATTATCAAAAGTTAAAAAACACATCCATCTCCTCTACTTTATAGTATTCGATTTTTGTTATTCTTTAAATTTGAAAATTTATGATTTGCTAAATATCCTGACATGAGGGTTAAAAATTAAGGTAATTTTCGGATTCAGTGCTAAAAAATACATAAAAGTTAAAAAACCCAACAATCGCAGTCTTGTACTATCTAATCTAAAACTTTTTCTTAAACTCCTTGGCAGAAAACTATCCGAATTTTTTTGTGTTATCCTGTAAAATAAGTATAAATGGTAACCACCGAAAATCTTAATAATATTAGATTGTTATCGGATTTGCCCCCAGTATGTAAAATGCAATCTCGATCGGATATTTAAAAGTGGGTTAAAGTTCGAGTACAAATTTTGAACTGGAAAAACATACATACGATTGTTGAAGCAACATAAAAACTTATAAAAAAACATAACTTTTGTTAAAAGAAATCATAAGAGAAACAGTGTCAAATCCTGACAAAATAAAACATATGTTATTTTAGCCAATTTGAGACTTAATCATAATACTTGTAGGATTTTTTTTTTCAAAGCGCAGATACACATGAAGTAAGATCTTCGAATACTTTAAACACTTAGTATACGATCCCTCAAAGCCAAGCCGAACTCATTTGTTTTCAGAGTAGAAAAGTGGCATAAGTCATGCATTTTTAAAGTTTCATAACTCGCTCAATTTTAGCGTTATATGAATGGGACTTTTTTTGTCTTACTTGTCAATGTAATAGGAAAAATTACTAAATGTAACTTATAGGACCGGGGGACCGTATAAAAATTTAAATATCGTAATTTTTTAAGAAATGTTTTTATTGAGCCAAATCGCTTTTTAAATGTTTCTTTACCTGATTTAAAACATTTTTGTAATTGGAACTATATGTCTATGACTAACGGTTTAGGAATTAGCCATTGGACACCGTTGAGACCGGACACCCTGTATTTTTAGATATTTTGATTAGATCTTAGATATAACTAATACAGAACGGCAATCAAAATGCTTACAAGAATTATAATCGTCGTTTAGAGACAGAGAGACAGGAAAAAGTATTAGATGAACAGAAAAAAGAAAAAGAAAATAATGAAATTAAACTGAAAGAAGAAGAAAAAGAGCTTAACTGCAGACTGGAAGCTTCCCAAAAGATGCTTGAGAATGCAGAAAATTTGATCAAAAATGGACTGAAAAGAAAGAATTTTCCCGATATAGAATCTAGGCAAGTTTTATTAAATGAATCCTCAAGCAAGATTAAATGTATTCTTGAAGATTTAGAAAAAAATAGACAGGAGCAAGGGGCTCTCTCCAAGAAGAAGAAAATTTAATGCTTTCCAACTTACTTGGAAAGCAATTGGGGGGGGGGGGGGGTATTTTTTCTTTCATCATTTTCTTTTTGGTTTTTTAATTTCTCATTTTGTCTATATTTTATTGTGAATTCAACATTGGTTTTAAGTGTGCTAAATTTGTGCCTTGATGAAATAGTTTCAGTAAAAATATTCAGTTGATATTTTGGTCCAAATTTCTATTTTAATGTAAAATTTAATGTTTCATAATTATATTTATCAAAATTATTTTCACTGAGCTAAAATCTCATTTTTTTAATGATATAAATTGTTGCTTTATTGGTTTTAATGCTCAGTATTTTTAAATATCTGAATTAAAAACTTGGCTCTAAATAAATGAAAGGTAAAAAAGGGTGAAACATCCATATGATTACTTTTTCGTGTAATAAAAAGTTTGTCACAAACTTGTATATTGATCCATCCATTCATTCATTTAAAAGTAGCAAGTTATTTGAGAATTGTAAAGGGGAGGGAACTTTATATTGACTTATGTCATGAAATTCTTATTTGTAATTATGCTTTTCTGTGTATGAAGGAAGATTATTCACTGCATTGTATTTTAAATAAATTTAAATCTTACTGAGCAAGTTGTCCTTCCATTTTTGTTAGTTTGTTTAATTTTGAAAGTAGAAATCTGAATAATAGTGGATAATACATTCTAAAAAGGATTGGTCTGCAGTGTGTTTCTAATTCAGGTTAGTTATGTTTTATTCATATACGTTTCTTTGATTAGTTAAAATTGCTCTAAAATAATATTTTTTAAACCCAAGTAAACATTTTTTTTCTTCTTTCTGCTAATTTTTCATTATTATTCTAATCAGTACCCAACTGTCGTTTAGAATGTTCAGAGTTAGCAAAAAGTGTGAAGAAATTTTATCCGAGTAATTATTCTCTCAGATGTCAAAATATTCTCAAGATAGCAAGCATTTTAATTTTTAGAAGTTTGTTAGCATTAGAGTTTAGATCTGCTCCAAAAACAGCTGTAAATGCTAGAAAATTAGATTTTTACTGCTCCAAAAATCGATTTTACTGCTCCAAAATCGGATGTTTGCTCCTCCAAAAATGGATTTTACTGCTCCAAAGTCAGGTTTTTGCTGCTCCAAAAATGGATTTTACTGCTCCAAAATCAGATTTTTGCTGCTCCAAAGCTGCTCCAAAATCGCTTTAGTGCACTTTCATCCCTGAATTATAAAAACATTAGATTTCTAAATTGGATGTCTCACTTTAATTTTCCAAAAGTCCTTATCCATTAGATACAGGTGTTTGTGGTTAGCCGGCAAGTAGTAAATACTACTGTATGGATATTAGGATAATGTAAAATGCTTGTCCAAACTGTTGCTTATCCTTATAAATCGCAGAGTAAAAAGAAATCTAAGATATACGATAATCATTCACACAATCAATAGAAAATTACAAATGTAAATTAAATTACACTACGGGGGGCTCAGAGGGCAGAGCCCCCCTGAAGAAATCCACTTTATTAGCTAATGAGAATTTCAGAATATCATTACATAACAACGTGTTTAATTTAACTCTTTTAATGTCTGAAACCTTCGAAACATTTTTTACTTTTATAAATGTTTATGTAAGTTAAAAACGTTTTTGTAGAAAGATTAATATATACATGTAAGTTATAAATGTTTATGTAAGTTAAATTGTGTTTTTGTAGAAAGATTAATATTACGCAAAGTGTGCTAAAAACAATGAGTTGCAGAGCTGACGTTGAGGCTCCTGATCTGCAGATTTGCTAGTTTAAAACCCTTATTTGTAAATTTTAGCATTCATAATTTACCATTTAAATACATTAGTCAAATGAGCCATTTTCTTTCAACAAATGGAAATTTGAAAATCGTCTGAATTGCCATAGAAAAGCATTATGGAACAAAAGAAAATATTCTATATTTCACAAACGAATGAACGAAATTTAACCAAAAATTATACAGTTAAATTCCGGGTAATCACCAACATGCTTACTTAATTTCAAGCTGATTGGATGTTTTTTGCGGCAGTTATCGCGGAACAGACAGACTAACAAACAAACAAGCAAACGGAAACCAAAAACTTTCGGGTCTCCACAGTAAGCCTTCACTGACGTTTCGGCAATAACGAAAAAAACTCCCTGTAACAAACAGTTAATTTACAGCGGCTGTGACAGCGTTAGTACTTTTTTTCTTTCTTTCTTTTGAATAGCGATAAACATTTAAAATCATACATAAAGCCATTTAATAAAAACACCATCAACATAGTTCATTCTATCATTTAATCTGTTCATATGAACGTATCTAAGAATAAAGTACATAATTTCTTGTAGCAGAAAAAGTTTTTACACATATCGTTTTTAGAAGTTATCAGAATATCCATTACTTATTACTGGGTGTTTTCAAGTATTATATCATATAATTTCATAATCAATTTTAAAAGTACATAGCAGTATGCAAGAATGTTTCTATTTTAATGTGTGACGTTTTGTCATTATTTAATTAAATATAATCTTTTAAATGTAATAATTGGAGCTATGTAATATAGAATTTCAAACGAACACTTTAGAGTCTGATTTAATATATTCTTCTGAGTATTTTTTTTTCTTCTGACATAATGCCTTCACAGTTGCCTTCTAGCAGTTATAAACATTTAATTGACAAACTTTAATAGAAAATTATATATTTTTTCTATAAAATAGTTATAAGTGTATTAAAAACATATTAATCCAAATTTAATATGAATCGCTTGTAAACCACCTTTTTAAAAAATAAAAACCGGTTCTTTTCTGTTAAAGTCAGCTTTTTTTTAATGCTTAAAACCAAAAAAAGCCAGCCGGCTTTTTTTGACTTGAAGACGGACGTAAAGAACGGACATGAAGAACAAATGCCTATTGAGCTAAGCGATTTTTGTCAAGAAAAATGAAATGCATAACAACAAAAATATACGAAATGCTGCCATGATCATATAGGAGTTCTTGATTTCTCTATCAGAATCTTCCGATTTCGTAAAGATAAGCAAGTAAGTAAAATTGTGAATAAAAGTAACACGTGGTAATGCTTAGCATACATTTAAAGGAGACCAAACTGGTCGCCAGAGTGACTTAGTCATTACACAAGTGTAATTGTAATTGAGAATTTATAGTTACAATTACGTGTAGTTGCAATGACAGATTTTTAAATAAGATGGTATTTTAATTGTACTGCAGAAAGCTTTGATTATCATTACGTAAATTGTAATGGTAACAGTAAAATTTTAAATTGGATTTTATTAAAACTGTATTTGAAAAATTTATGATTATTATTATATTCCTGTAATGGTAATTAAGAAATTTGCTTTCCAATCGCATCATAATGAGGATGATATTTATGTTCTTTATTACAATTACTATATTAATGATGAACAGAGAATTTTCAAACTAGGATACCATTTGTAATTTTGAACTGCATATGGCTATGTTGTAATGTTAAATAACTTTTTATGCACATTACCATCTGAAATGTAATTTTGAATTTATAATTTTCATTGCACTTTATTAGTGTTTAGAATAAATGTTTTCCATACAGGAAAAAAAAAAAAAAAAAGAAGAAGAAGCGGGTATGTCTAAATAGGGTGTTTAAGAGTGCAAGAACACGAGTTAACAGCTAATTAAGCCACCCGCTTATAAAGAACAATGGTTAATTGAATAATGAATGGGCTTGCATGAATCAATGGTTAAATGAATAATGTTTAATTCGATTATCCACGCATATGAAGTAACGTTTAATTAAATTCACGAGTATGTAAATACGTTTATAACGATCAACGATTTACTGAATCATCTGCTTATAAGTATAAACGTTGAATTGCTGACCATGCGAATTGCTTTTCGGTAATATACAGTAGCGCTCAAAAGTATTTTGACAAAGATAATAATTTACTTAATTGAAAAGAATAATAAAATACAAAAATCAGTCATTTATTTTATTTAACCATATTCAATGTTTTAATTTTAATAAATTAACAATAAATATTAATAAAATTATATAATCTCTCTCTATATATATTATATCCATATATATATATATATATATATATATATCTGAATTTTGTCATGCTGTAACTCTCGAATTTTTGAACCGATTTGGATGAAATTTTTCATATCCATAGTACATACTAATGTCGCCAGCTTCATCCGCCATCTTGTTTCAAAATGGCGGCCATTGGAATTTTTGAATTTTTTTATGTTTTCTAACATTGTATACTTATAGAAAATGTTACGTTTCACAAAATGCAAATTCTTATGTATCATTTTAAACAGAATGTTAGAAACATTAAAATATATTTTAAAGCGTCACACAGTATAAGTTAATAACATAGGTCATTTTAAAGAGAAAGTTAGGAAACCTAAAAATTTCCAAACGAGTTCACAAAATTCAAATGGCCGCCATTTTGAAACAAGATGGCGGATGAAGCTGGCCAACGAAATCTGTCGAGGCATTAGTATGTCTTATGCATATGAAAAATTTCATCCAAATCGGTTCAAAAATTCGAGAGTTACAGCATGACAAAATTCAGACATAAATATATATATATATATACAGGGTGATTGAAAAAAGATGGGAAATTTTTTAAGAGGGGATAGTACACACCCAAACAAACATTTTGTATCAAAGAATGCATGGTCGAAAACTAAACGTAAAATAGTTAGAGGGTGCCAAAAGTTATATTCTTATACGAGGCAAAAACACACAATGAACGATTAAGTTAAGTTACGAAAACAAATTTAATGGCATTTGATTACAATAAGTGCTCAAAACATTGACCGGCAGCTGTTATGCACGCAGTACAACGGCGAAGAACCGATTGGCGAATTTTCTGAAACACACCAGGCACCACCGCGCTCGCCAGATCTTTCATGTCTCGATTTTTTTTGTGGGTACAGCTAAAGGCTCTTGTGCATGAGACTCCCATTGAATCCACAGAAGAACTTGTCGCCAAGCTTTCGGCTGCTGTAGGGGAAGTTCGCGATATGCGTGGTGTGTTTCAGAAAATTCGCCAATCTGTTCTTCGCCGTTGTACTGTGTGCATAACAGCTGCCGGTCAATGTTTTGAGCCTTTATTGTAATCAAATGCCATTAAATTTGATTTCGTAACTTAATTGTTCATTGCGTGTTTTTACCTCGTATAAGAACATAACTTTTGGCGCCCTCTAACTTTTTTACGTTTAGTTTTCGTCCATGCATTCTTTGATACAAAATTTTTGTTTGGGTGTGTACTATCACCTCTTAAAAATTTTCCCATCTTTTTTGAATCACCCTATATATATATATATACATATAATATATCTATATAGTATATATATAATTTTATTAATATTTATTGTTAATTTATTAAAATTAAAACATTGAATATGGTTAAATAAAATAAATGATTGATTTTTGTATTTTATTATTCTTTTCAATTAAGTGAATTATTATCTTTGTCAAAATATTTTTGAGCGCTACTGTATATTAAAAGATTCGTATGCACTTATTAATTAAACTAAACAATTTACATTTTAAAAATAACATGAAAATATGCAGGATGCTGAATTAAAAAAGAGAAAACAATTCATTCGTAAGCTGTATGTGTTCCTGAAAATATGTAAAACTCAATTTAACATAAAATACAAGCGTAAATTTTCAAAACATAGTGCTTTTCAATGCCACGGCTCTGAATGTTATTCCCAAACAGACGAATTTCTGTAACCTCGAACCCAAAGAAAGACTATTGTCCATAGAGTCGTTATAAAAGTTCGGAAGGTAGCGACATTTTTAAATTAACCATTTTATAATAGCTGATTTTAATGTGTAATTGATCTTACTCATCAAGAGGCCATATTACCCGAAAAATTCCCCTATCAAATGGAAAAAGCATTGCAACCCGATTGCAGAAGATCGTTGCCGTTCGTGATAACATCATTCAATCTTCCGTAACCAGGTAATCTTTTTAAAACAGGGTACATTATCATGTTTTTAGAGGCTGTGATGTCTGAACTGGGGTTGGCGAACATAACTCGCAGGAGGCAGAGTCCCCTACTAATTATAAATTTTATTAAAAATTGCCTTTTTAAAAAATCTTTTATATATTTCCATCCATTTTTATATCTTTTCAGGAATTTTCTTCAGCTTCAAATAACTAAGTCCATCAGCAATGAGTGCAAATTCAAAGAAAATTGGCAATGTTGAGAAGTACGAAGAAACACGGGTAGAATGGAAAATTGCTAATTTTTTTTCTGTAATAGAAGATGAAAGTTTGGACTACGAAAGTCTCGCTTTCCCCTTTGCAGGGGCTTCATGGTATCTCCAGATGAACTTCAATAATGGATACATAATCTTGAACTTGTGTAACGATAATCCTCGTGAATATTCAGTGGAATTTAATTTTGGCATAAGAAAACTGGATGGCACTGTAGAAGTGTTGGGTAAAGGAATTATGCAAGGAAGCGAAATGTATGATGAGGACGACTTTGAGTTCCTTCAACTATCAGAATTGCAGCAACGGAAGTCTAAATTGGTACCATCGGATGTTCTGACTGTCACGTGCACAGTGAAGCGTAAAACTACTGACTCTGATCAGCCAAATGCATTGGATAAACCGAGCTTCATTAAACTGATAAGTAAGTAAAATGTTAATTTTGGTACTTTTTGTTTAGCCGGGCGCCAGTGTTATATATACATATAAATATACATACATATATGTATATATACACATCTATATATATGTACATATATTGTATATATATATATATAAGTATATATACATATATGTATGTATATTTATATGTATATATAACACTGGCGCCCGGCTAACCGAAAAGTACCTTAATTTTATAGAAAATTTAAAATTCCTATAAATGAGACATATAAGTCTAAGATTGAAAAGTCAGTTCCTTTTCATTTATCGTTTAGGTTTCACCTGATTATCTTTTCATTGTTTTTAAGTGCATGTAAAGTTTTAAAGCATTAATTAATGCTCTATTTTTACTCGGTAAAGATAGCCCGAACTAATCCGTATATAACTAAGAATAAATTAATAAGAATCATGATTTTTAACGGTAAAAAGATTATATTAACACTTAAAAGGCATGAAGTATTACATCATTTCGTTACACAACCAGACAGATACAATACACCCTAGTACTTTTCCAGAAAATGTTCAATTGAACTTACAACTTTCTCATTGGTAAACGCGTGCAACTCACCACTCCTTTGTTGTTATATGAAATGAAAGAAAAGTTAATAAGTCTCTGTATTCAACTCGCGTTTGCTGAACTGTTACAATTTTCGAGTCAGCTTTAAAAGTTTCCCTTCGTAATTATATCTTTAAAATCTCTTTATACTTTACTGTCTACTTTTATGTATATTATCTCTAAAGCATTTAATGGCAGGTACCATTCTTTCATGTATTTGACGCAATTTCTTAAATGACTTCATAATTTTGTAATATTTCATCGTGTTCGATGCCTGGTGACGTTTTGCATCTTTTTAAATCATTACTTGTCTTTAATTGTTTTTTATGATTAATTATTCTAACATAGTTACTTTTCTTATCTAATTTGATCATATTAATATTTTTTGAAGAAATAATTTCTTGTAGATATTTTCTGGTCGCCTTTCTACGGCAAATTCTATACATTTTTCTATTTCTAAATGTTGTTTTCTATTTATTGTAGCTTTTTCTTTAATTGTTATTAATTTGTTGTTATTTATTGTAATATATTGCAGGTAATTTTCTGTATAAAATGCTTATAATTTAGATGAAATATGTGTTTTCGAGAACAAATACGAGGGCAAATGAAAAAATAAGTTTCACTAACACGCCACGAGAGCGCGCTGTGTGTTGTGACCTTGGACAATGCGGAGAAAGGGACGAACTGCTGAGACGTCCGATAGAAAGGTTGGTGTGGTTTCCCATCATGTTGTGTGTGCACAAAAGGGCTAGGATCAATGGCGCGTCAACTGGATGTTCACTCCAAATTGAATGTACGTGCAACGATCAGATTTATATGGGCTAAACGGTTTAATTGCACGGACATTCATCGTCAAATCCCTGCTGTATATGGTGAGCGTGCAATATCGCGGGCGGGAATTGTAAAGTGGTGTCAGCAATTCGATGCCGAACGCTCGGATATCGCGAAGGCAGGCCCGCAACGTCCAGTACCGCTGCAAATGATGACCGTGTGGATTGGATGCGATCATTAGAGAGAATCGGCGCATAACACACCAGGAAATTGCTAGCATGCTGAACATTCCACACGGCAGTGTGTTCTCCATTGTTCACGAGCACCTTGGATTTCGCTATCTCTGGGTGGTTACGTAGCGCTGGAGGAGATTTCTACGCATCCGGAATCGAAAAGTTGGTTGACCGTTCCGAGAAATGTTTACAGTCTCTCGGGAACTATGTGGAAAAGTGAACTTACATTGTATGTTGTTATAGCCGTGTTGCCTATGTGTACGTGGTTTAATAAATAGCCATAATTAGGAAGTGTAACTTATTTTTTGATTTGCCCTCGTAGCTCCATATCTGCCTTATAGAATTTTTCGCGAGCGGCTTCTCCTCTTTCATTCTCTGCCGACGAACATGTGCCGTTTCTTATTATATATTGGGTTCGGTCCGCAAAGGATCCCGTAAGATAAAGCCTCTTCGGCGAACCATGAGATTAAGGGGTTACTTCAATCACTTCGAAAGACTCGCTCGCTAATGCTAATCCTATGGAAGAAATTTTTTAAGATATCTCGTTTGCATTTTAATATTTTTAAATTATTATTATTTTTAATTGGATAGCTGAAGTTGATCTCTACATTTACTATTCTTTAGTTTTTCGATTTTGTTTGAAGATTTTCTTTTTTTCAAGAGCATGCTTTCACTTTCGAAACTGATTCCGAAAATGAAAGTGTCCTAATTAAAAATTCCTGTAAACAAAATCGAAAAAGTAAAAAACGCCTTTTGTGCAGATCGATCTCAGCTAGTCAATGCAAACGAAATATCTTTATAAATTTCTTCCATAGCATTAGCGAGCGGGTCTGTTCAGATGACTGAAGTAGCCTCTTGCCTTTCAATAGTTTAAATGTTTGGTTGTTTTTTTTTTTTGTTTGTTTTTTCGCATTGGATAACTGAATTCGAACTCTATAAAGGTCGTTTTTTACTTTTTCGATTTTGTTTGCAGCTTTTTCTAATGAGGATGCTTTCACTTCTGAAACCGGTTCCGAAAGTAAAAGTATCGCAATTAAAAAAACCTAAAAACAAATTCGAAAAAGTAAAAAACGGCCTTTGTAGCGATGGACGTCAGCTCCCAATGGAAAAAAAAAAATTAAAAATATTGAAATGGAAACTTGATATCTTAAAAAATTTCTTCCATAGAATTAACATTCGCTAGCGTGTGTTTCCGCGCGAGTGAAGTAGCCTCTTAATCTCATGGTTTGTCGAAGAGGCTCTATTTTAGCAGTGCCTTTGAAGGCCGAATACTGTAACTGCGATAAATATCGGAAGTTATTTCCCATGGAAGTTGCCCTCTAATTTTGTATGAATAAGAAACGAATGTTTACATGAGCCAAGAATAACTGTAGTCGGAGGTAAAGCTATTGCGGAAATCGTAAAAAAATCTACATAGAAGCGCCACCTGTTGGTCGATGTACTTCAAAAACTAATCCGGAACAATTTATATGAGGGGCTAACTGGATCTGAAGTTTGATGAAAATTCATGCATTAGTACTTGAGATACAGTTCTTGCGGAAATCGTAATAAATGCAGCCTAGCAGTGCCACCTGTTGGGCGATTTACACTAACAACTAAACAGCACTAATTTATATCAGGGACTAACTAAATCTCAATATTGGTGAAAATTCGGGCATTACTTCTTGAGATAGAACTATTGCGATAATCATGAATAATGCAGCATAGCAGCGCCACCTGATGGCCGATTTGCACCAAAAAATAAACAGCACCAAACTATATTTAGGACTAACTGAATCTAAAGTTTTACAGAAATTCGTGGATTAGTTCTTGAGATAGAGCGCCCAAAAAATTTGTGTAACAGATAGACAGACTCACAGACAGACATTTTGTACAAACATGTTTTTATGGTTCTCTGACCCCTAAATCGTGTAAATCCGTCGAAAACCGGAATTCGGAAATTTTCATGAATCCAATACTTTCTTCTTGTAAAGATAGTAGAAAGTAAATACGTAAAAAGCAGATTTTAGAACTACCTTATGAATTGGAATTTCTGTTATTCTATTTACTGTATGAAAAATAACTTTTCTTTTTCAGGAACGGATACACTATCTGAGAATTTTAAGTGTCTTTTCTCAAATAAAGAGAGCTGCGATGTTACCCTGCATGTCATGGATAAAGAGTACCAAGCACACAAAGCTGTCTTAATGGCGCGGTCTTCCGTCTTCGCTGCTATGTTTCAGCACCCGATGTCTGAGAAACAGACTGGCGTTATCAACATACAAGACTGTGATCCTGATTCCTTCGAGGCGTTTTTGGAGTTTCTGTATTCTGGTAAACTGGAAGACCTATCATTCTGTAGCGCTCTTCACCTGTATGAGACGTCAAACAAGTATAACGTGGAAGAACTAAAAGAATTTTGTCGCGGATATCTAATGGAGAATTTGGATGTGGAAAATGCATGTGATGCTGTGATCCTCGCTGATAAATATGATGATGCCCAGTTAATAGCTTCCGCTCAAAATTTTTTCAATGAAAACCACAATGAAGTTTTTCAAACTACTGAATGGGAATGTTTAATGAAAAACAATTATCGCTTAGCGAACAAACTTTTGAAAGAAATGCCGAAAAAGAATATTTCATAATGAGTTGCGATCCCTGAATTTCTTTTAGCTAACAAATGCTAACTTGTGGATTTCTTTTTCAGGAATAAATAATATCTGAAAAGTAACTTTTAATAATATCTGAAAAGTAATTCTCTTTGTAACTCTTTTGTATACCTAACGTGCAATAAATGTATTTGAGTAAAACATTTGGGTTAATTTTTCTTTAAAATGCTAGACTACTGATTTGCTCCCTTTTGTTGTACTACTTTTAACTTGCGTGAATCAATCGGGACATGGTTTGATAGACTTGTTCATGTCAATCCATCTACAAAGCATTAAGTTAAGGGGAATACCTGATGACTACATTATACTGACTATCACCAAATAATCACAAATTAAATGGTATGTAAGATAATAGAATTACGCACATTAGTTAGAGGTGATTTAGATATAAGTTTTAAACTTAATCAATTGTGCTAGGAAAATGAATGCAAAAAGGGAAACCTGTTTACCCTACATCCACGATGCAGCAACAGGAATATCATCCTTATATTTTAGAGCTTCACAGTGGAGCGGAAACCCGAAAAACTGACCAAAATATGAAAATGTTATTCAAATTGCATGAAACTTCATATACAAGTGTCTTTTGGGATGCTGATTACGATTTCAAAGTTAAAATTCCAAAGAAAAATATGGCGGACTAAAAATTAAAAAGCTTCGAAAGTTTTTCCATTTGTGTGAAATTTTGAATGTAGGGGCCACTTACGATTCAAAAGTTAAATTTTCAAAATACAGTTAAGTAACTTACGTAATTTATTCCTACAATTTTATGTAATTTACGCAATTTAAGTAAGTTCGAAATGAGAGTCTGATGAGATTAAAAGCCGTAAAAGCACATCTCACATCGTTTTCGTTCTATTATATTTTCGTGAGAAATTTTCTCGACACCTTTTAATAAATTTATTGTACGATTCGTGCTTGAATAAAAAACCATGCATTAAGGGGTTAAAAAACACCACTCGGCCAACACTAAAAGACACAAAAGGTCCATTTAGCGTCTAGAAGAAATACAGTGTAGCAACCTGCTATTCCAGAAATGATTTAAAAAGTACTGAAAAACTGAATCCCATAAATGTTGAACGAGAAATGTCGATCGCAGCGACATCTGTGATCTCTTCACTGGCTGAAACGCTTTCTCTGTTGAAGCATTATACAATATTTATATTTGAAATACAAGATGTCGCTGCGATCACCATTATTCATTCAGCAGCTATGGGATTCAATTTTTTACCACTTTTTGGTTGGTCGATTGCCACACTATATCTATCGTCCCAGCTCTTAGCGTTCCAGGCGTTAAAGCTGTCCTCAAATCCAAAAGGGCAACTTTATACGTTTTAATTTTTTTTTGTTCGGAAATGCATGAAACTAGCAGGTGTTGTTGTTCAGAAACTATGCCATCGAGCTGTTTTTTCCGGGTTTTTTTTGTAAACGCAATAGATCTTTCAGAAAACAGTGTCAAAGTGGACGTTTTGAACCGAATTTCCGCGCGAAAGAAGAATATCGTCTCAAGAAAGGATGAAAAACGTGTTTGTCACGTGATCAAAATCGCTTGTAACTCAAAGGGTAATTTATTTATCAAACACAGTTCAATTCCAAATCGCTTCCATGGTCAGACTTTCCAATTTTATACCTTTCCGTTAAAAAATGAATTTGTAAATGTGTCAAATCGTTTTGCGCTGATTGAGCAGAAGCAGCTGAGAACAGCCTTATCAGTCAGCGTCGAAGTAAACAACCGATGAAAACGCTAATTGGTTGGTAAACTTATGCTTCATAGACCTAAGGAGACTGTTACGGCATATTGTAAACGCAGCACTACGAAAACTGTTTAATAACTCTCAGGTCAATAAGATAGGCAATACGATTGCTGGCGAAGCGAACGAAAGATTGTGAATTGCAACTTACTCTAATTCAGCTAATTATGTAAAACAGCCCGTTCGAGAGAAGGACAAGGAACGCCATTTGTACATTCAAAATACTTCTTCATTTCTAATATACATAAAAATTCGATGACATTTCAATTTAATTTCTAGATTAATTCAGAGCCATAATTTTTAAGTTAAATACAACCAATGATTCCATAAAATTATTTAAAAAAAGAATAAAAATTAAAAACAGTATTAGTAAAATAAACATTAAGCTTGATATTTTGGAAACACACGGTTTTTGTTAAGACTTAAAAAAAAAAAAAAACTATCATCTAGAAGAGAAATTTCATCTCATTTTAGCATAAAATTACAGCAAACTATAGTGCCTAGCAGTGGTGTAGTAGTAAAAAACACAGAGGGTATGCGCTCAAAGCAGAGGGTATACTATAGCTTCCTTGAGAAACAGAGGATATACGGTGTTCCTTTAAAAAATCCAGAACGTATGCGGCGTATACCCCCGTATACCCTCCACTACATTCCTGGTGCCTAGAAAGCATAGTGTGGTAACCGACCAACCAAAAAGTACTAAAAAATTTAGTCCCATAAATGTTGTTGAACGATAAACGCCGATCGCAGCGACATCTGCTAGTTCAAACATAAACATTATAAATCAATTAAATTTAAGGAATAAAAAAACCCGACTGCGTAAAAAGCGAACTAATTAATTATTTCTCATCAATGTGAAACTATTTTTTATATTATTTGCATATTTTTTTATTTACATATTATTATTGATGACTTTTAAATTGTGTTTAATTGTTAGTTCATAAATGTAAACACTGTTTTGATGAGGCCTATAGATGTCTATGATCAGGGGCGTAGCTACAGATATTTTTTCGGGGGGGAGAATTCGAAAATTTCCCAACTTGAAACAAATTGCTCCAATTTTCAACTAAAGTGATATGCAAAACCTGTGTAATAATGATACGGAAACTTATGCATAAAAAATCTCTTTCCAAAGAAAAATTTTTAAACTAGAAACATAAAAATTCCAGTTATTGTTTTTTTAATAAGAAAACCAACCAGCTTTTTACTTTCTTCTATCTTTACAAGAAGAAAGTATTGAATTCGTAAAAAAAAATTTGACTTCCGGCTTTCGACGGTTTGATATTATTGGTGCAGATTCACGATCGCCAGTCGCCACATTTCGACTTAATTTTTTGCTTTGGTGACTAATTTTCGGCATCTAAGTCGCCATCCTTTGGCGAATTTCGCGGGTTTTTTTACCAGCGATACTTTGACAAAAATCACGGGTTTTTTCGCGATGCTTTGACGAAATTCGCCGGTTTGTTTTGCAATCCTTTGATAAAATTTGCATTTTTTCTGCAATCTGTTGACGAAATTCACGTTTTTCTGCAATCTTTTGCCGAAATTCACGTTGTCTGTTTTGCGACCCTTTTACAAAATTATCGTTTTTTCCGAGATCCTTATAGAATTGGTGTTTTTTTTTTGTTGTTGTTTTTTTTTTTTGTTTTTTGTTATCCTTTAACAAAGTTGATGATTTTTCTGCAAAGAATGGCAAAATTCGCATTTTTCTCGCAATTCTTTGATAAAAAGACGCGTGTTTTTGGGGATTCTTTGACGAAATTCGCGCTTTTTTTTGCTAACGATCGACAAAATTGATTTTTTCGGCGTCCACTTGTCGAAATTCTTGATATTTTTCTCATCTCTGTAATAATCTGTGATAAGATTGTTTTTTAAGATAATTTTTCTTGTGTATTGTTGAAAAACAAATGCTTGAATTCTGTTTTGACTTTTATAGTGTAAAATAATCTTACACGCTCTTATTGTTTTCTTTTATGAACTCTTGTATGGCAAAATGAAAATAAGAAATATTGTTTTCCTAATATGCCCCACTACCACGATTCCTTAGCTTATTCTTATTGATACATATTTTTTCACCTCTGTCTTGCCCAACTTTATCTTCTGACAGAACATAGCTTAAGATTTATATTATACTTAATTTATATCCAAATTAAAAGAATTGGGTGATTAAATGAACTATACAAATTTGATATAATTAGTCTTTCTTTTGTACATTTGTAGATTATTTTTCACTTTGATTTCCTGAAATTTTTTCTCATATAATTGCTATTGCTTTTATGCATTTCTTTCACACTGGATTATTTGGGTTTAGGAGCCACTGGCTCCTTAAAAACTTTGGAAATGTGCACCTATAATTGATACGTTTTAGAACGATTTGACTGTTTTTAGAAAATGTCTGTCTGTGTGTATGTGACACAAATTTTGTGGGCGCTCTATCTGAAGAACTAATGCGTGGAATTTAATAAAACTTTAGGTTCAGTTATACCTTGATAAAAAATTAATGCCGATTAGTTTTTGGTGTAAATCACCCAAAAGATGGCGCTGCTATGCTGCATTTTTCACGATTTACATGATTTTAGCGATAGTTATATCTCAAAAACTGTTGCAAGGAATTTGATCAAACTTCATATTCTGTTAAACCTTGACATAATTTGGTGCTTATTAGGCTTTTGTGTGTATCATATAACAGGTGGCACTGCATGAAGCATTTTTCACGATTTTTGCGTTAGCTATATCTGAAAAACTAATGCACGGAATTTGCCAAATTTCATATTCGGTTGCAATTCCTTATTGGGATTGGGTGTATACTGTCCAAAGGTATCGCTTTTGTGCTCTTTGGGTTTGGAATTTTGGTTACAGACATCTAACAGGGTGTGCGCCCAAATTCAATGATTTGTTGGAAAAATGCGATGCTTCTATCTCCTTTTTAAATTCACACAATTAAACGTATCTATTCCTTTAGAACTCGTTTTGCATTATGATTGCAAATTTTGAGGTATTAACATGTATTGGATAGAATAAAGTTTTGGGATTGGCACATTCGACTAGTTTTCCTTTAACATTAATTCTTCTGGTCTTCAAAGAAGCCAACCTGATGATAACATCGTCCAATTTAATAAAATCCACTATTTCACTTTCACATTTTAAAATCATTAGGCTGTCAAGTCTGTCATCCCTCTTTGTAGTTTGCAATATATATTTTTTTAATTTTTATTTGACAAAAGATTCTTTCACTCGATGCAATGCCATAAAGATAAGCTGCTGCGAATGTTAAGATACGAGTATATAGTTTGACGGCGTGTTCAAATAGTCTTTCAATTTCAAGGCATGAGAAAAAGGTTTTTTAAGTGAGTTGGGATTTGGTTTATTTCTATTTGACTCTGCAAGTCTTGTACATCGGGTTTCTCATATCCAGATGGAAACATTATTAACTTTCCTAACTTAGTGATACTCAAATTTGCCTTGCACAATTGCAATTTAAATATGAAATGTATTGGTGCAATATTCTCCTGATATAGGGAACATTGTCATTTAAGCCCATTACTAAGTTTTTATTTTGTATTTCTTATAATTATTTCCTGTAAAACTTGTGTGTATCAATGTTCATTGATGTACTATTATTTTTATCTATTCCCTTTGGTGAAACCATTTTTCTACGGTGCTTTCGGAAGTCAGCTTCTTCAGTCACATTCTAATATTCATAACTGTTTGTGAACTTGTCTATAGGGAAATCTTTATTGATTCAAAATGTTATTCAAGTGCAACGTGTCAGTGTTACAATGCATGTCTGTTTTTTCTTCCTTTGATGGACTGCTTTCATGATCATATTTCTGTTCCAAATTCAAATGGTGCCCTTTTTAGCTTTTTCGTCCTCGAATGGATTTTTAGATGCTCCAAAACCTTGCACGAAAAATCTTTTCCTTATTATGAAGGTTTCTTTCGTGCTGAGATTTATAGTCATTTTTTTAGTACAGTTTTAAAGATACAACACTAGATTTTTGGTTTAAAATTTCATAAACACCTATAAATATAAACGAACAGGACTGTTATATATTTCCGCACACAAATAAATGTAAAATGTGACAAATTTATCTAAACTAGCGACTTCTTATATTCATATTTGCTCATATAACGCTTTTTTCTTGACAGTGAAGGGTTAACTAATTTTTGTGGAAAAAATCATGAGAATGAGTAAAAGATTGTCCAAAAATCATGCAATTAGCTCTAAAATTAGTGCAATTTGTGAAAACTCATCAAATCTTCTTTCCCAGCTGTGTTTCAAGTAGGTAATTACATTCTTTTCTATTGTGCTACAAGTAATCTCCAATTTTCAAAAGAAGATGCAATCCCTTTGGTTTAAAATAGCAGGATTCTCTTTTGGGACGAGAAGGGGACGTAGGGTGAAATTTTTGAGAAAGGAACAAAGTTTTGAAGGAAATAAAGGAACTGGATAATCAGCTATTGATGGATAGGAGTAGAGAAATTTAGGTCTAGTATGTATAATATTTTTGTAGAACTGAAAAACGCAATGATAGATTGAGTGTGGCTGATTTCTTTTTATATTTCTTTTGATAATTTAACATGTGTACTGTTACAGTACTCAGAAACATAATCACCAAAACAAAAATTTCGTAATTTTTTTACTAGAAAAGGAAATGTCTCAAAAATCTAGAATTTCCCAACTCTAAGCTCAAATTACCCAACTTCACATATATTGGGGGGGGGAGGCTCCCCCCCCCTAATCCCCCCATGGCGACTCCCCTGTCTATGATGGTTAGAGTTGCAGTAAAGCTAGAGATCCTACCTTCACAATTTTCAGGTTGTATAATATTTAAATGGAGCTTCTGACTGTAAAATAGTCAATGAAACATCGTCTTCATTTTGAAAGACCTATCCAATGATATGCCAGTCAATATGGTGCGTACAAATTTTTTTTCGTCTCTACCGCCATTTTGTATTTTTAGGCCACCATTTTCAGTTTATAAAAACAAAACATAGCCTATAACCATCGGACGGTTAAGACGAATCGATAGAGACCTCATTCATTAAAATCCATGCACCCGTTGAGATGTTTCGAGGATATAAAGAAATCTACATACCCAGATACGCGTCAAACATATAACCCTTCTCTTCAGTCGGGTAATAAAAGGATTCAATTGAGAAAGCATTTGAGCCGGTGAAGAGCAAGCTGATGTCGCTGCGATCGACATTTGTCGTTCAACATTTATGGGATTCAATATTTGAGCACTTTTTAAGGCTGTTCTCAAATCCAAGAGGGCAACTTTATGACACAAGTTTAAATTTATTTTTGTTCGGAAATGCATGAAACTAGCAGGTGTTGTTGTTGTTCAGAAACTATGTAATCGAGCTGATTTTTCCGTTTTTTTGTTTTGTTTTGTTTGTTTTGTATGAGCAATAGATCGCTCAGAAAATAGTGTCAATGTGGGCGTTTTGAACCGAATTTCCGCGCGTAAGTAGAATAACCACTCAAGAAAGGGCGAAAAACGTTTTTATCACGTGATCAAAATCGCTTATAACTCAATAGGTAATTGATTGATCAAAAAATGGAAAAGACAGTTCAATTCCAAATCGCTTCCATGACCAGACTTTCCAATTGCATATCTTTCTGTTAAAAAATGAATTTGTAAATGTCTCAAAACGTTTTGCGCTTGTTGAGCAGAGAATACTCTATCTTCTAGACGCTATCAGCAAGCTTAGATAATAAGTCTGGAAAAAAAAATGAAGCACTTAAAAATGAGTAAATCTATATATACTCATATCGAATTGAGTCTCTTTGGATCAAAAATGAACTTTTCTCAATTTTGAAACATCACATGTTATCAAACCCAAACGAAATGATAATTTTGTGCATTGTAAAAGCTTATTTGATTTATGGTGGCCTAAAATATGTGTCGTTAATAAGAAAACAACAGCAATATACCCTGGAAATCAGGAAATAATATTACATATTTGTTTCTCGTAAGGAACTATATCCTGCATCTCCTTTATAATGCGTAAAATTGTATTACGTTGTTGATTACACCCGTTAATTATACTGTTTTTAAATGCTTTTTAGTGTTAGCCGAATGGTTCTTTCTCTGCTTGTTTAACTGCAAGCTATTCTGATTGTGCAGTGCATTTCGTATCTTTCGAAAATTTTAAATAAATTTTTCTTGCAAGTGTACTGTATTCTTCGAATATTTCCGTCCTGGTTAAGTGTTGTTGTTTTTCGTTAATTTCAAGCTTTCTAAACTTTTAATCCCTTGTTAGATTACGAAAATGATATTTACTTCTTTGAAAAATAAATTAATTACGATTCTTAAACAAGGCATTTTGAAATTATTATCATCTTTGCCACAAACCATTCTTTAGGTGCAGCATAAATTTAATTTAGTCTTTACAAATTTAATTCCATAGTTTAATCTTTTAAATAAGTTCTATCATTTTGTATGTATACTATATAGTATGCTAAAAGTTCGTCCAGTTAAACGAATAGGACAGTTAAAATTTTCCATTCAGCAATTTCCATGAACGGAAATGTACTCGAAAAATTTTATGCAGCCCTGTATATGATCTATAGAATTTATACACACCAAGTAATATTTAAAAGCAAATAGTTCAGTTTAAGGGGTCTCGGGACTATTAAAATTGCAAAAAATGAAAAAAAAAACATCATTTTCAACATTTAATATCTTAAAATGTATTTTATTTTAAGACACAGTTTTGATTGGGATGAAAATTATAAGTATTTTCTTTCATTTCATGAATTTAAAAAAAATGCAAGATGCAGAATTAGCATATACAGGGAGCGCCAAACTGTCAGACATCTGACGACCAAAAAATCGGCATAACAGATTACGCGCAGGATTACAAAATAAATTTGCAATTAGAATGAAATTTTTTTGCATAATTATACATCTGATTGTAATAATTACCCTGAACCTAAATAAATTGTATTTAAAGCATTTTTATATTTTTAATACAAAGTTGTATTTAGCTAATGTAAAATTTAAAAAATTTGAAGAGTATGATCACCTAAAAAAATATTTTTTTTAACAATAAAAAGGAAATTTGAGGTATGGTTTATACAGACTAACATGAAACATATGTAGCCCAGTGGTAGGGGAGCAAAAAAAGGCCCCAATTCGGAAATAATTAGGGGAAAGCTGGAAATTGTTTTAATCCATTCAGTTTATGTCTAGAATGAATATGCTACGCTTTCCCCCTCGTAATAGGGGAGCGTTAGGAATTATACAATGATTTATAGTCAAAAAACACGTTTTTTTTTTTTTTTTTTTAAATACCATAACACTATCTCGAAATCACTAAAGTTTTTAAAAATATTGTCAGTACAAATGTTGTACAGCTTAAAATTCTGAATAAAATGAGTACCTTCACTTAATACTTTTGTTGAATATTAAGGTCACAATTCTACTTTAAAGTTTTAGCACCGTGGTCAGAGGGTTGAACTCAGAATGAATTAGGAGAAAACTGAAAATCATTTTAATCCCTTCCTTCAGGTCTAAAATGAATATTCTATGTTTTCCCCTTCGTACTAAGTCAACGTTAGGAAATATGTACTACACATTTACATTCGAAAAACACGTTTTTCTTTAATATTTTAACAATATCCGAAATTGCGACCTTAATTTTGAAAAAAAATATTAATGTGAGTATTCATTTTATTAAAAATTTTAAGCTGCACAACATCTGTATTGGCAATTTTTTGATATAGCTGTTTTGAGATATTGTTAAGGTAATCTGGTCTCTGCTATCTTGAAGCTCTTGATTAGTGATTAAGGCAAACTTTTGAAATGGAATTGCGACCTTAATTTTGAGCAAAAATATTAATGTGGTTACTCATTTTATTCAGAATTTTATGCTCTACAACATTTGCATTGACAATGTTTTTGATAGAATTAACTATTTTGAGATATTGTTAAAAATATTAAGGAAAAACATGTTTTTCGAATGTAAATACATACATATTTCCTAACGCTCACTTGGTACGAGGGGGAAAACATAGAATATTCGTCTTAGACCTAATCTGAAGGGATTAAAACGATTTCCAGTTTTCTCCTAAATAATTCTGAGTTCAACCCTCTGACCACGGCGCTAAAATTTTAAAGTAGAATTGTGACCTTAATATTCAACAAAAGTATTAAGTGTAGGTACTCATTTTATTCAGAATTTTAAGCTGTACAACATTTGTACTGACAATGTTTTTGAAAAAGTTAGTGATTTCGAGATAGTGTTATGGTATTTAAAAAAAAAAAAACGTATTTTTTTACTATAAATCAATGTATAATTCCTAACGCTCACCTAGTACGAGGGGGAAAAACATAGCATATTCCTTCTAGACCTAAACTGAAGGGGTTAAAACAATTTCCAGCTTTCCCCTAATTATTTCCGAATTCAACTCCCTAACCACTGGGCTAATGTTCTAAATTTTTCATGATAAAATATTCAGAGGTTTTTGAGATATCGTGCGCGTGATGACCAAAAACGTCATTTGGAGAAAAATGACTTCAAAGTTTCGGAAACGCCGCTTCAGCTATTGAGCGAGTATAATACTAAAAGCCAAAACTTCTGTTCTAATGGGAATTTTAAAGAAACAATTATATCAAAATGTTCTGAAAAAATAGGCGTTTAACATCTAAAAAAATTAAAATTTCGAAAATTTTAAAACTTTAAGAGCCCCGAGACCCTTTAAAAACGCGATCCACAACTGAAAACGCACTTCCAACAATCATTGTTCATAAGCGTCAATAGGTCAATTTTTGTTCAATTTCTTCTGTAGCCTAATTGTTTTGAGTGCCCCTGTAAATGAATGATAAATTCTATGCACACCCTATTCTACAGTAAGCGGCGTTAAGACTGTTCTCAAATCCAAAGGGTCAACTTTCTGACATAAGTTTTAATTCATTTTTGTTCGGAAATGCATGAAACTAGAAGGTGTAGTTATTCAGAAACTATGTCATCGAATTTTTTTTCCCGTTTTCTTGTAAACGCAATAGATCTTTCAGAAAATACTGTCAAATTTGACATTTTGAACTGAACTTCCGAACGAAAGAAGAAAATCCAGTCAGTAAGGGGAGAAAATGCCGTGTCACGTGACCAAAATCGCTTATAACTCAATAGGTATTTGATTGATCAAAATATGGAAAAAACAGTTCGATTACAAATCGCTTCCATGGTCAGATTTTCCATTTTTATATCTTTCCGTTAAAAAATGAATTTGTAATTGTGTCAAAACGTTTTGCGCTTGTTGAGCAGAGCAGTTGAGAACAGCCTTAAGTACACCTGAATGATGTAGTATATAAATTTCAGTATGTTTAAAATAGTGTAATATCATTAAAATACACCGCAAACGATTTTGCCCCCATAGACCGTAATGTAATGGAATTCTTTTGAGTGTTTCTGTAAATGATGTTAATTAATGTTAATAGTGTTAATGTTAACAGTAATGTAGCCGGATTCTTTTGTGTGCCCCTGTAAATGAACGATATATACTATGCACACCGTATTCTATAGTAAGTCTCTTGCAGTGCACCTAAGTTATTCATATCGATTTCGATATGTTTGAAATAGAATATTCACCGCAAACGACTTTTTGTCAATGACCTTACTGTAACGAATTCTTTCGAGTGTTCCTGTAAGTGAACTATAAATGCTATACACTTCATTTTCAATACCGAACATGCCATATTGATACCCAATGGCATCTATGAATTGCATAGCAATCGTACTATATTTACGCGAGTAAAGCTGCTATCAGATTCACCAACTTTTCAGCCGATTTTAACCCCAACTTTTACCCGTTCTAAGGGAGAAAAAGGTTACAATTGTCGTTGCTAAAGTTGGAGGAAAACCCTTATTATTAGTACCAGCCATTAATGTTTATTGCCTATTCGTATCAATTGCTTATCTCTGATTGGCTGAAATGTTGAAAGTTGGAGGGAAAAGTCGTGGCTAGCGCAGACTTTTTTAGAGCTGCGGATAAAAAGTTGGGGATATTTCTGTTTGCTATCACACTGGGTGTTGAGACAATATTTCGCGAAAAGTTGGAGGAAATCAAGAGTTGGCTCAAAAATTGCTCGAAAAGGTCGTGAATCTGATAGCAGCTTTAGAGCACGGACAGGCAGACAAACCGAATTCATAAACACTTTTTAAGTTAGTTGGAAAATGTAAAAAAATTGAAGACGCCTGATCTAGAATGAAAAAAAAAAGTTATTTGAAAGATGTAAGATCAGTGTTGATTGGGAAAAGTACAGTCGTGAAAAAAAAAAAAAAAAAAAGAAATAATAAACACCCCCAACTAACTCTGTAACAAATTATTGTAGAAGAAAGTTACTGATACCAAACGATTTGGAAGTAAAATCTACTTTTAAATAATGTATATAAAATTTGCTTAAGGCGCTATCTACATATAACAAGGAACTCTAACTTTCTTTTTTTTTTTTTTCAATAGCAATATCCAAGTTTGACATCATAAATAAATTCTATACTTTTTAATAAGCCTAAATACAAGTTTTCGTGAAATTCGTACGATTAGTTTCAGAGAAGTTAATTATTTTAAAATGACCATATTTTGGGGACTTGTATCCATGTTGAAGTTCGGTACTCGTTTGTTGAAATACTACGGAATGAGTATGTCACTTCTATTAATGTATTGTTTCTTGCCAATATGCCCATTTAACTCGCTTAATACTTTTCGACTGTTGTCAGCCCAAATGTTTCAATAAAATGAGTAATATATATATTTTTTCAAATTATACTTTCCTGCACATCATAGACGGCGCAAAACCATCATTTTGATGTTTTTTGAGCATAATTCGAAAACTACTTGGAAAAAAATTTTGAAATTGAGAATTAGCATAAAGCAGGACATAATAAATATAAATATATCAAAAAAATATATATTTAGCAATTCATATTTTCTTTCGAATATTAATTTCATAATTCCTATTATAAAAATTTTGTACTTACAAATTCCATGTAACACCAAAATTGTGTAAACACCATGTTTGGGTTTTTATTATCGCTATCTTTACAAGAAGTACAAGATTCGTGAAGATTTTCGAATCCTAGTTTTCAACGGATTTACACGTTTTAGGGGTCAGAGAACTCGAAAAACATGTTTTTACAAAATGTCTGTCTGTGACTCTGTATGTCTGTATGTATGTGATACAAATTTTGTGGGCGCTCTATCTCAAGAAGTAATGAACGGAATTTAATAAAACTTTAGATTCAGTTAGTTTTTGATATAAACTGGTGCTGATTACTTTTTGATGTAAATCGCCCAACAGGTGGCGCTGCTATGATGCAATTTTTACGATTTCCGCAATAGCTGTATCTCAAGAACTTATGCACAGATTTTTATAAAATTTCAGATTCCGTTAGTCACTGATATAATTTGGTGCTGATTACTTTTTGGTGTAAATTGCCCGACAGGTGGCGCTGCTAGACTGCATTTATCACTATTTCCTCAATAACTCTATTTCAAGAACTAATGCATGAATTTTCATCGAACTTCAGATTCAGTTAGTCCCTGATATGAATTGGACCTAATTAGTTTTTGGAGTAAATCGCAGAACAGGTGGCGCTGCTAGGCAGATTTTTTTTCACGAATTCCGCAATAGTTCTACTCAAAAACTAATGCACGAATTTTCATCAAACTTCAGTTTCAGTTAGAACTTGACATAAGTTGTTGCTGATTAGATTTTGGTGCAAATCACCTAACTGGTGGCGCTGATATGCTTCATTTTTCAGGAAGTATTAACAAGTATGAGATATACGAAAGTTTTGGGATTGCCACATCCAACTAGCTTAATATTATAACCACCAAAAAAATTAACAAATTAGGATTATAATTTCAGGAGATAGTAATTAAAATATGAAAATGTAATTTAACATTAGAAGCTCTAAATTTTAAAGTTCAAAAACTTATGCAAATTACTTAAAATTTCGTTTCTACACATAGTTTGAACCGAAGATTTAAAATATATCGTCAAAAATTGGTTGTTGCCATTGAAAAAAACAATGTGTGGTCTTGTTTTGATTTGTAGATGCCCCCCCCCCCCCCTAAGCGAGTTTTATACATCATTTAAATGTAGACTTTATTTCCAATCTTTTGGTACCAGTTAATTTCTTCTATTATAATTACTGGTAGAGTTAGTAACGGGTGTTTACTTTTTTTTCTGCAACTATACATAATAGCGTTTGGTTCCATTTGAGCTCTAGTGAGTGAATTTCTTTCCACATAAATCAAACATTTTTAATCTCAACCAGAACCATTTGCAGTTTAATGCAATATTTTCATTTGGAGCTTTTGCTTTACTGCATCGTATTGAGCACGCTGTGGCATCAGTAGCAGCACCATACTCAGACAATGTTTGGTCCATTTTTCATGTGAGTTTAAAACTCTCCAATTTTCATGAATTGGAAATTTTGCATTTTTCAAACATCTATCTATCTATCTATCTATAAATTTATATATATATATATATATATATATATATATATATATTGTGCTATCGTACGTGGCACAGAAATCGCGATTATTTGTTAATTGTTTAATGGCAACGCCCGAATGAAACGCATCTCATTGGTTATTGAACAGCATTTAATGCATCTCCATACCTATAAGGGGGTACCATAGGGGGACCCTGTTCTGTCGCCACATGCCGCCAAGTTTGTCGCTAAAAGTGATGTCAACTTGGCGATATCTCTAATGTTTCGCCAAATTCCCATAGACTTCCATTGTAAATAGGATTTACTTGCTTAACAGAAAATCAACAAATTTGGATATTTTAATGCAACAAAAACTAATAATAGCTTAAGGAATTATATTTAACTGAGTTCAAGTAAATTAAATTATGAATAAAAGTAACATGATATAATGCTTAGCATGCTTTCCCAAACATAAATTTTAGGGGAGACCAAACTGGTCGCCAAGGGCGATAGTTATAATAAAATGTTTTCTATAAAATATAATTTATTTTTCTCTTGGAGACTTCAAACAGTTAAAAGAACCTGCATGCAAATGTCTAAACTGAAAATTTAAATAATTGCATGGAAAAGAATTAAGCGGTGAAAAGACTTTATACCATCAAAGCTCAAAGGACACGAATAATGTGATTTGTCGCTAGGTGGCAGCACTACCAACCACACATTAGCCAGTGTTTCAGAAGGGTCAAAGAAGGGATGCTTATAATTTGATCCCAAGGTGTGTGTTGTGTTTAACTTCAGCTGATTGACGAGTTTATTATGTTTTAAATATTTCTAAATAAAAAAAGCATTTTTAGCATCTGTTTCATCTCTAAATTTCTATTATTTTGTATTTTTATATTATATTTTCTGTACTTTTTAAAATTGGAATTTTCTCATTTACTAAAATTTTTAAATGTTTTAATAATCTTAGAACGCGTCCGAAAATGTAACAAATTAAAATCTGTTGAACTTTTACATTCTTCTATCCTTATAAGAAGAAAGGGATTCGTGAATTTTTTTTCGACGGATTTACACGTTTTAGGGGTCGGAGATCCCGAAAAACATATTTTTACAAAATGTCTGTCTCTAACTCTGTCTGTCTGTATGTATGAGACACAAATTTTGTGAGCGCTCTATCTCAAGAACTAATCAACAGAATTTAATAAAACTTCAGATTCAGTTAGTCCCTGATATAAATTGGTACTGATTTCTTTTTGGTGTAAATAGCCCTACAGGTGGCGCTGCTATAGAGCAGTTTTACCGGTTTCCGCAATAGCTATACCTCAAGAACTAACGCACGGATTTTCATAAAACTTCAGATTCCGTTAGTCCTTGGTGTTATTTGATGCTGATTACTTTTTGGTACAAATTTTATGCAACAGGCATAGATTATGAGACCCTTTCCAGCACTACCAGAACAATTAAGAAATTTCATTTATTCATACATTGGAATCGATTATAGCCCGTGCCGTAACCGAATCATTTCGTGCGTCTCTGTAAATTAAGGGAGTCCGGGACACGAAAATCTTCAAATTTTGTAAAATCATTTTATTTCATAAAAAATTTCTTTGTTTTTTCCTGCTTAAAAGGACTTTTAAATCATGTTTCTATCTTAATTAGAACAAGCAATATTATTTTTTTCGTTTTGGTTTGTTTTCAAAAACTAACTTTTAAGCAACGACTATCATGGAAACGACTTGTAAAAATGCGTTTTTCTTAATGATGGGTTTTTTCTCCATTTATCCTATTTAAGTTCTTATAAGTCAAGAACCGTTAAAGATAAAGGGTTCAAACTTAGAACATGTCTTATTCAATTGTTTTACTTTAATTTTGTTTCAGCATATTTGAAAAAAATATTTCCTTTTTAAAATATGATTTTATTTTAAGTTACACCATTTATTTTTTTATTTTTTTTACTTTAAATATTTTTGATTTTTTTTAAAATTAATATTTTTTAAAATGCTGAATCTAAATTAAAACTTGTATATTTCTGTTTATTTAAATGAAAAAAAATTGAAATTCTACAAATAATATTTCGAGTTATAACGAATTTAAATTACCCCACCTTTTTAATGAATTTTAAATTAAAAATTTTTTTTTAAATATATGAGAAGTTTTTCATGTAATTTTGTTTACAAATAACATGCTTAACCATCGCAAAAAAATTCAAAATTTTAACGCAATAAATAAAAATCATTTTAAAATGTGTCCCGGACCCCCTTAAGACAAATTCATTAATCTATCGAAAACAGGTTGTAGTTGCACCTCAATGATTCTTCTTAATTTCGTTATGTTTTAAAAACCATAACTTTAGGGGCTGTGCATGTATAACGTTATCACTTTAGGGGGGAGGGGTCTGGCACTTGATATCGTAAGATATCTCTGGAGGGAAGGGGCGATTTGTGTTTTGATATCGTTATCATTTTCGATTCAACAAAAATTTTCTGTTTTCAGTAACTTTTTTTACTTCAATATAGTCTGTTATCTTTTTACTTCCTATCTTTACAAGAAGAAAGTATTGGATTCGTGAAAATTTTTGAATTCCGGTTTTTGACGGATTTATACGTTTTAAGAGTCAGAGAACCCGAAAAACATGTTTTTGCAACATGTCCGTCTGTGAGTCTGTCTGTCCGTGCGTCTGTATGCGACACAAATTTTGCGGGCGCTCTATCTCAAGAACTAACGAACGGAAATTAATAAAAATTTAGATTCAATTAGCCCCTGTTATAAGTTGGTGCTGATTACTTTTTGGTATAAATCATCCAACGGGTTATGCTGCATTATTCATGATTTCCACAATAGCTATATCGCAATAAGTAAAGCACGGATTTTCTGAAAACTTCGGATTCAGTTATTCCTTGATATAATTTGGTGCTGATAACTTTTTGGTGTAAATCGTCCCATAGGTGGCGCTGCTATGCTGCATTGTTCATGATTATCGCAATAGATCTATCTCAAGAACTAATGCACGAATTTTCATCAAACTTCAGATTCAGTTAGTCCCTGATATAAAAGAGTGATGTTTAGTTTTTGGTGTAAATCGCTCAACAGGTGGTGCTACTGGGCTGCATTTTTCACGATTTCTGCAATAGCTGTATCACAAGAACTAATACATGAATTTTCATCAAACTTTAGATTCAATTAGTCCCTGATATAAATTGATCCTGATAAGTGTTTGGTGTAAACTGCCCAACAGGTGCCACTGCTATTCAGAGCTTTCCACGATTTCCGCAATAGCTCTATCTCAAAAACTAATGCACCGATTTTCATGAAACTTCAAATTCAATTAGAAGTTGATATAAGTTGTTGCTGATTAGATTTTGGTATAAATCACCTAACCGGAGGCGCTGTTATGCAGCATTTTTCAGAAAGTATTAAGATGTATGAGATAGAAGAAAGGTTTGGGATTGCCACATCCGACTAGTTTTAGTCTGTTATCTATTTTTATGAAAATACAAAGTTATTATAAAAACCATTAAATGATTATAAAATCATTTCTTTCCAAAACATTTAATATCCCAATGTTCGCCCTTCGTTTTCTTCTGCCATATGCGCATTTAATTCTTTGTTTGAGAAACCAGCTTCGAAATGATACTTGCCATGTTTACTAGTAAAAAATGAGAAGAACGTTGTCTACCTGTTTTCTTGATAAGAATTTCTGTACCCCCATTCAAGCGGCAAGTGCAAGAAGAAAATGTTACTGTTAAATGCATATCTAACAAAAAGCTATTATTAAATACTTTTAAATAGTATTTCTTCAAAGTGTTATTCGATATAAAGTTATTTCATATATTGTAGTGATATTTTATTAATTTCTCTTCATTTAGATCAGTAAAGTATGCAAATAAAAAATGTGTAACCGTACCTGTATATTTTTGCAAACGTACAAAAATATAAAGAGAGAAAAAAATTGAAAAAAAAATTAGACATTGGTAACTATGTCATTATGGGTAGGGGGGGATCGAGGAATGATAACGTACGATATCGCAAATGGGGGGGGGGGGAGTCCAAAATCGCCAAAAAGATGAATAACGTTATATAAATACAGCCCCTTACCAAAATGCATTGCAAGCGATTTTTCCCGTATAGTACGCAGGGTTCGATGATATATATATGAATCGATATATATCTATATATATATCATGATATATAACCGATATTTATTTTGAAAATGTCATGAAATTTGATATTTTCATATATTTGATATTAATTTTCAAGATATTGCGTATGATATTATTGAAATTTTCCTATATATTTGACACTGATTTTTAAAATATTGCTTATGATATTTTTGAAATTTTCATATATTTGACACTAATTTCCAAAATATTGCGTATGATATTTTTTAAATTTTCAGTCAAAAAAGTGTAAATGATTTTTTTAACTGTTATTGTTTGTATTACTCTGTAGATATGAACTTTTGATTTGACAGGTCGTTTTTAACCCCCGCTCCCTTCCATAAAAAATCTTTTCCAAGTTTTACGTTTGAAGCTAAATTTTTAAATGTAGAGCTAATAATTACGTGGGTCAATATTTACTTAAAACAGCTATTGAAGGATAAACTGTCTAATTTAGAGAAGTTATTTACAGTATCATTCGAATCTTTTCAGGTTTTGATTTTCTTTAGTTTAAACTACACAATAGGTTAGAGAATGAAAAAGCACATAACTTACATTTATGTTAAATTTTTCAATAAAACAAATTATTTTGTATATAATTTTGTTGTATAAAACACAAAAATTCCTGGAAACTTGATAATTAATACCATAATTTGTTATTTGTGAGTGTAAAAAGCAAATTTTGTCGGTTTTCAATTAGTTGATCTTCAATTTTGTCAAATAAGTAAAAAAAAAAAAAAAAAAAAAAAAAAAAATAGATTTAGAATATTGTTTTATTAAGTTTTCATGCTAAATGCAATATGTTTTGGTTGACTATTTTAAAAATATCGGACATATATCGAAAATATCGGATATATATCGAAAGTATCGGATATATATCAAAATTTCGGATAATTTTGATATTTTCGAAAATATCATGATATTTACGGCCTCGGATAGTACGTAATGTACAGGAATTCTTTAGTACGCACCTGTAAACGAACTATGAATATCGCTTTCTCTATACTCCTGAGGAGGCATGTTTTAGTCCACCTCGGTGATTGATATCCAGTTTCATTATGTTTGAAGTATTGCAACATGATATTAAAATGGATCGGAAACGACTTTTCCCCATAGACCATAATGTAACAGAATTCACTTATGTGTCCCTGTAAATGAGCTATAACTTCTACACACTTCATTTCCAAAGTCAAATATTATAGTGAGAAAATAAATAACATGACAATTTCATAGTAATCTGAGTATATTTATGAGAGTTAGAGCACGGACAGATGCAGGCAGACAGACAGACAAAGCGAATTCATACACACTTTTCTACTATGTTGGAAAGCGTTAAAAGGTAACGATACCATGAAGTACTGAAACTAAACAAATTAGCTCCTATTCTGCTAATTATACGAACAGACCATTCTGTTTGATACACCATGAAAATTCAATAACATTTCAATTTAATTTCTACATTAAGCCAGAGCCAATATTTTAAAATTTTATACAATCATGATTCAATAAAATTATTTTAAAGAAGAATAAATATTAAGAACAATATCAGAACTAGAAAACAGGAATTCTGCTTTTTCAGAATTTAGTGTTGCCCTTGATGAAAAAAAAAATAGTACAAAACATATTTCAATTTTAAGACTTAAAGCACACACTTTTATTTTGTGTAAAATGACGTCATTCGCATTCGCTTAAGAATTCCACATTTACGATCCACTCTTAAACATCTACAGTAAAACATCATAGGAAGTCACTATCGCAAATTAATACACAAATGCAGCAAAAAGATGCCGTCATTCAAGAAACTCGACAAAAAAAGGCTATCTAGTGATTCATAGGCCTTTATTTATTTGTAACATTAATATAGATACTTAAAATTAAATATAGTTTATAATAGCTCTACGTTTTAACAGAAGTTATTCGTTTATATTTTTTCAAAATAGCACGTATTTTAATTGCATTTTCTTTCGGTTGTTATGAGAAAATGGCAACAAAAAGATATAATTGTTATTTTTCAACTCTTCAACTATTTTCCCTTTACTTTCTACATAAATGGAGTACTTAAGTTGCCAAAATTAAACAAATGGTGCTAAAAACTACAAAAAAATTAATATTTCTAAAGTAAATGGAGATACAGTTTTCAAACAAATTGCATTTAAAAGTACTATTTTTTCCAATACGACGGTATAAACATTAAAAATTTGCGATGCTTAGAAATTAAAAAAATTGCTATAGAGCATTTAATCGTACAATAATACATCTGCTTTGTTTATTGCTAGCTTCTGTAAGGTAACGGTATTTTTTTAATACGGCACAAAATAAGCTGGGAGAAAGAAAGCATACCGTACCGGGGGCTAATAATAAAAAGGTGAGCTCGATATTTTGGAAACACAAGTTTTATTAAGCCTTTTTCTTTTTAAAGTATAATCTGTAACAGTGAAGTGAAATTTTATCTCATTATATTTGCATAAAATGAAAAGAATACGTTAATATAAATTACAACACTCTTAATAGCAAACAGATAACGTTAAGAGAACTTTTCTTTTTTTAAACTTTAAAATGCTAAATATTATAAAGACTAGAAGCTCATACTAAGTAACTTTAAAAAAGTCACAGTCTGGAACTTAGTCGACAATTTTCACTTTCGATGACATATCTATTATCAGTTTATTAGCCAAACGATAGTTGGTTTTCAACAAGCACTCCCATTCGGATGTTACTAAGATTTTGCCGAGATTTTTGTTGAAAAAGCATTGAGCCGCAGATAATAACTTCACATCATCGTATTTATCAGCCATGGTCATAACGTCACACAAATTCTCTGCTGTGAAGTTTTCCATTAAGAATTCAGTGCAAAACGTCTTGAGTTCCTGGACATCGTACTTGTCCGACGTCTCGTACAAGGAAAGCGTGCTGCGGAACGATGGCTCTTCGAATTTTCCGGTATACAAAAACTCCAAAAACTTTCCGAAAGACTCGGGATCGCAATCGGGGATGGTGACGATGCCTGTCTTTTTTTCGGAAGTTTCGTGCAAAAACATGGCAGCAAAGACGGGAGATCGCGCCATCAGTACAGTTCTGTGTGCTCTGAACTCATTATCCATCACAAGCAGTGTTGTGTCGCAGTTCTCTTTACTAAGAAACAGGCTTTTGAAGTTCTCCGACAATGTATCCAATTCTAAAAATAAAATATTTCCACAATAAATTAAATAACAGAAAATATGGATGATGGAGAAATTCTGTAACAATACAAAATTTAAATTTATCACTTGTAAAAAAAATTTTTGTTATGCCTGCAAACAGCAAACTAAAGTGAGTAAAATAAAGCATTAAAAATACAGGTGAATCTAAACTCTTGGGCAAAACTTGAAGTGGTGATAGTACACATCAAGACAAACAATATTAAATAGGAAACTAAGGGTCCCAAACGTCTTCCGAAGGAGAAAGACGCCATTAAAGTTTAGGGTCCAATATTTCAAATGATTATAAATAACGGAAAAATTGGTCGATTCGTTTGCGGTTTTCGCTAAAACTATTCTTTATGTCAGTATTTTCTTGAAAATAAATTTTAAAGATAAAGTTCAAAAAATGTCGATAGCGGACGCTTTAGACTTTAGAGTAACGAACAACTATTTTTTATCGTTATTTTTTGTATATCATTAAATGATTTTAAAAGCTTGAACTTAAATTTTGAGCTCAAAATCTGAATCGTTGGGAGTGGTTAAGTAGCGCAAACTGAACTGTGTTCAGGTGTAGGGTTCAAATTTCAACTTGTTCAGTTCAACAAATTTCAGTTTGCCATCCCCAACGATTCAGATTTTGAGCTCAAAATATAAGTTTAAGTTTAAGCTTTTGAAAGCATTTAATGAGCATAAAATAACGGTAAAAAATAGTTGTTCGTTACCCCAAAGTCTAAAGCACCCTCTATCGGCATTTTTTGAACGTTATCTTTAAAATTTATTTTCAAGGAAACACTGACATAAAGAATAGTTTTAGCGAAAACCGCGAACGAATCGACCAATTTTTCCGTTTTTTATAATCATTTGAAATTTTGGACCCTAAACTTTAATGGCGCCTATCTCCTTCCGAAGACCCTTAGTTTCCTATTTAATATTATTTGTCTTGATGTGTACTATCCCCCCTTAAAGTTTTGCCCAAGAGTTTAGATTCACCCTGTATATGCTATATTAAGACAAATTATCAACCCAGAAATAACTTTTTTTTCTAGCTATTCATCAGAAAATTAAACATCTTAATAGCGTCCGCTAGTAACGCGAAGACATTCAACTGATGTTACACAAATAATAGCGTCCTTTTCAAATTTTTCGTTTGTATTTGGAGCTATGCTTAGTGAAAGCGAGACCCCTGTGCCAGAGCTTTAATAAGGAAAGGTGACTTCATTTGCACAACACAATCACCCTTCGAAAAAAAAGGGGAAAAATCATACGTATACGTGTCAACAAATACAATGATACTGGTAGGACAATAAGCAATTAAATTTAAAAAATTAAAAAACCCGACTGCGTAAAAAGCGAACTAATTAATTATTTCTCATCAATGTGAAACTATTTTTTTTTCAATTCCTACTATTAGCTCACACTCTCGCTATATATATCTTGTTCAAATTTTCAATCGTTAATAAAATACTTATTATTCATCCAATCAAGCTCAAATAAAATTTTTTTTTAACTTGTAGTGGATGACACTTGATGTTCATCCAGTTTTTTTCAAATATTAATTTATCAATTAAATTAAATTAGTTAATTTTCAATAATCGAGAGAGTTCTCTTCTTGATCAAAGTATTTTAAGACCGAGAGAGCTTTCTTCTTGATCAAGGCATTTTAAGCGCCACTCAAGAGGAAAGAAGAATGGGAGAAAAAAAATTCTCTTATTGACCTAAGTAGGAATTGACTTAAAATATTTTTTTTATATTACTTGTTTATATTACTTACCTATTTTTTTTTATTTACTTGTATTGATGACTTTTAAGTTGTGTTTAATTGTTAGTTCCTATCTATAAACACTGTTTCGATGGGGTCTATAGATGTCTATGATGGTTAAAGTTGCAGTAAAGCTAGAGATCCTACCTACACAACTTCCAAGTTGTACAATATTTTAACGGAGCTTCTGACTGTAAAATAGTCAATGAAACATCGTCTTCATTTTGAAAGACCTATCCAATGATATGCCACTCAATAGGGAGCGTAAATATTTTTTTTTCGTCTCTACTGCCATTTTGTATTTTACGGCCGCTATTTTGAATTGATAAAAACAAAACCTAGCCTATAACCATTGGGCCGTTAAGAAGAATTGATAGAGACCTCATTCATTAAAATCCATTCAGCCGTTGGGATGTTTCGAGGGTATAAAGAAATCCACATACACAGATACGCGTGAAACACATAACCCTTCTTTTCAGTCGGGTAAAAAAGTTTTGGAGAAAAATAAGGAATTTTTCTGAATATTTGAAGCGTTATGAAGAATTTTTCAAAATACGCCATGCGCATATCATATCAATAAAAATCCACAATATTTTTTATACCAGTTCGGTTTACATATACAAATGAAACTGTGCATACTTTTTTTAAACTAAATATAATTGGAAAAGTCAAAGGTAGTTAAGTGCAGAAATACGATGAAAAAATGCTGAAAATTTCATAAAACTCAGAAAATATTTTTTTTCTTACTTTTATATTTAAATATATGAAATCCAACGCACAGTTTTATTTGTATATGTAAACCAAGCTGACATAAAAAATATTGAAGATTTTAATTGATATGGACTTCGTATGGGGCATTTATAAAAGTTCTTCATAACGCTTAAAATATTCATGAAAATTCCTTATTTTTTCTTCGGATTTTTTACTTTTTTTTATTTCTTGTGTGATAAATATATGCTATAATTAATATAGTGTGTCCTTGAATAGTATTTAATGTCCAATTTAAAAAAAAAAAATGAGTTTAAAGGTCCCTTTGTCCCCTTAAACCAGTGTTTCTCAACCTTTTTTGGTTGACGGCACACTAAAAATATCTGGAGTTATTCCTGTGGTAAGGCAGACAAAAGAGTTTCATCGACACCATCTAGCGAAATAATGGACGTCACGGGAATGTGACAGTTGAGGTTCGTTGAAGGGAAGTGGACCCTGATCGCAGAGGGTAAACCCCGTATAGGCTGTATGGGGAGATGAGTGAGATAGCTGAGAGAAATGAGTGGAGTTCATACGTGAACCTGGAAGTGTGTGGTCAATTTTGCGCCGAGTGGAGTTCTCGGACAGAGCGTGTATTAAGTTGTGTGAGGCTCTTGGAGGATAGAGCCGATATAACGGGAGATCAAATGGGATCTCCGATAAATCTATTTTAACTAACGTAGTGTGAGAGGGATATAGAATATTTTAATAAGCGAACCAGTACACAGGAAGTATTTCCTATATGTAACTTAATGTCGGACCGGATCATCTATATCCGAGTTCTTAATTGTAAATATTGTTTTGTTACTTGTAAATAATGTGTAAATAAATTGTTAGTTAACCCTCTCGCTGCGCAACCCGAGATATACTCGGGCATGCATTTTTCGGTCTAATTAATACTATTTGGTTATTCCCACCAGTTATTTTTTAGAGAAAACTTTGTCTGATTTAATCAGGACATTTTCCAGATTACGATAGTCAAAAATTTCTGCTCAAAAGAACCGGTGATAAAAGATTAAAAATTCTGTAAATGACGCTCATCGCGAAGAATTACTTACACAGCGAGAGGGTTAAGTTTAATTGAATGAGTTTGTATTCTTTTCGATAAGCCTCTCAAAGCGTGCCTGATATCACGTAATTATATCGGTGGTGGCAGCATATCAACAAAAAAAAGAACATTCTTCGAAGTTGTGTGGACCGAGAGTGAATCCGACATATACATTTACAAATTTTTTCCAAAGAGGGCTTAACCTGTTTTCACGAACAAATTAAATCAAAACGAGGTTTCAAGTTCGCATTTCATCATCAACTTTTAAAAGTCTTTCTTGCTTTTTAGACTTGATTTCTGTCAAATTCACAGAGCCATGAAGATACAAAAGGCAGAAGAATTTTGATAGCTTTCAAGCTGATTAATTGCGTGGACCAAATTTTTGACAAAAAGCCAAAACTCATCCAAACTGTTATCGAATAATGTTGAACGGTAAAACTTATCGTTTCGCAAATCAATGAGTAGTTTTTTTGTTAGTTGCTGTCAAATTTGGTATCGCACAAATTACAAATGGGTTCATTAACCATTCATATTCGTCAACTGAAAGCGAAGGAAAGTAGTTTTTATGTGACGTTTGAAGTTCGTCAATTCTGCTTATAATTTATTCTGCAATTTTTTTTCGACTGAGTTTCATTGACACCCGAAAAGCAATCAAAATTTCCTTTAGATATTTCAGATTTCCATAGTGTTAATTTTTCTTGAAATGATTTTGATGTTGATGTGACGATATTCTCGGATTGACCTTGAAGATTTAATTTCAGAGATTTCACCTTTTCAAACAGTCCGAGAGAAATTGAACCTTAAGCCACCAAATCTCGTCATGAAGAGAAAATTCATAAGGTGTTTTTTCGACCTGAAAAAACAACCTCACCTCTGCCTTCAGGTGTATATGAGTCGTTTTAAAATCTTTTTCTTCGTAAGCCAACGCATTTCGGTGTCATATAAAAGTTTTGTAGTCGGAATCCATTGCGTCGCACAGATGAGAGAAAATTCGAGATTTTAGAGGTCGACTCTTGATTAAATTGACCATTTGAATGATTTGGTTCATAATAATCACCATATCTAAAGCATGGAACTATTAATAGAGAGGAACTGACATATCCTTAAAATAGTGAAGCTTCAACTGTAACTGCTATCGCAGGAGTTGTTTACCGCCAGTGGAAACTTCCACCAGTAGATTTATATAGAAATTTTCAACTTATTTAAACGCCTTATTACAAAGTTTCAATCATAAATAATGGTAGAAACAGATTTTCATTTTTACTGGTAGGAGTTTACTTTGACGGTAGTTATGCCCTTCGTTTCCGCCATATTGTGACAACCAGGGAGACAAACTGACAGTTTTACAAGGCATACTGACACCAGTAAAAACAAATAGAAATTTTTATGACTTTTTTGAGAAAAATTTCCATGTATAAGACGCTTAATTAAGACGAAATTTTCTATTCAGTTTTACTGGTGGATGTTTCCTCTGGTGTAATCAGAAACTGAAGATCCGATTTAAAAAAATCAGCCGCCATCTTGTGACAACCTCCTCAGTTACTTCATTCGCAACTGGTAGACAGTACACTTTATGTCTCCTCCTTTTCATTCATAACTCCATTATCTGGAGTTAAATATTTTGAAATAAGAGATTCTCTATGAATCATGCAACGTATGCTTATAATAGTATTTGGATTTTCTTGGCACACAAGTGTGATAAATCCATTTTTGTTTCCCAACATTCATGGACATTCGTTTGTGAAAACACCAACGCAGTTTTTCCACAGCAAAACAAAGCTTAAAATATTTTCTTTTACCAGCTCAAATATGTCTTTTCCTGTCGTCGTGCTCATCAGATCTTTGCAAAAAAGGTACTTATTCAAGAATTTTTCATCTTTTACGGTGAGGGTCTTTAAACACTAATACGGGGAAAGTAATGAACACAGAAGACACCACGTAATAAATAGAAAATGTCGTATTGTTAATACGGCACCATGCAATTTTAATTTTTTGTCAAAAACCCTCCCGGCACATTATCCAATCTCTCGTGGTACATTAGTGTGCCGCTGCACACAGGTTGAGAAACACTTCACTAAGCAGACCTAAAATTACCTTGCGATTTTCCGGGGTTTCTTTAAATATGTCTCACGTACGTTGGCCAGGTTTTTCCAAATAAACCTCTTTCCACGTGCCGAATAATAAAAAAGAAGCTTCCGATCGCGAAGTTTTCTACATTTGCTGCAGATTTACCAGTAATATTGAATAATTACAGAGAAGAATTTTGATTCAGCAACTGGACCTACTTATGTAAAATGTAACTAAGACCAGAAAAAAAAATCTAGATTTCTTATTAAAATAAAAACTTATTTTTTTTATTTCAGTTTAAAAGGTAATACTTATTACTTACGTATCAGTTTCTTGAGTTTGGGAATATCCAATATTTTTGACTGACCAGTGTCAGTAGCTCCACGCTTCAATTTGCATGTGATTTTGAGCGCCAAATAAACCTCTTTCCACGTGCCGAATAATAAAAAAAAAAGCTTCCGATCGCGAAGTTTTCTACATTTGCTGCAGTTTTACCAGTAATATTGAACAACTAGCCGCCCTTGGCGACCAGTTTGGTCTCCGTTAGATGTGTGCTAAGCATTGTACCATGTTGCTTTATCCAAAATTTAATTTACTTTCTCAATACTTCGCCAAATCTGAAGTTTCTAATAGAGAAATCAAGAACCCCGTATTTTTATGAGTACTACTTGGTTATCCCGTCGACCAAAAATATATCGCCAAGCTATAAGATTAAATATCAATAATGGTTAATCATAAATGTCATATTTGGTTGTTTTTAAGCAAGTTGCACGTGTTTACGTCATCAAGTTATTTTTATTTCGACGTTTTATTTGTATTTTTATTGGTGTTATATTAATTTATTTGTTCTTTCGCTATTTAAAATAAAAATTATGTCAATTTGTATAATTTGGCGAGTGGTTTGGCGATTTATGTAATTCGGCGAAATGGGTCGACGGTATAACTAAGTAGTACCTTTTTATGCTAGCCAGGCGCAAGTGATAAATCATCAAACATTGTCTTTCCAATCGCATTTTTTCATATTTCATTAAATTCATCTAAAATATAATAATTTCACTCATTTTATTTAAAATACACAATTTTAATTTGAAATTCATGACTTTCACTTTTTTTTCCCTTTTTTAAGAAAACGAAAAAAAAAATAATAAATAATGCCAAAAACCATGACTTTTAATTTCAATATCAAAGCATTGTTTTAATTTACCACGCGAAAAATAAAAAATGGTGACCTGGCATATAAAAAGCGAAAGCGGTCTGCCCGGAACTATTGATGACAGTCACATAACTTAGGCTATTATTATAGAGATTACAGAGAAGAATTTTGATTCAGCAACTGGACCTACTTATGTAAAGTGTAACTAAGACCAGAAAAAAAATCTAGATTTCTTATTAAAATAAAAACTTATTTTTTTATTTCAGTTTAAAAGGTAGTACTTATTACTTACGTATCAGTTTCTTGAGTTTGGAAACATCCAATATTTTTGACTGACCAGTGTCAGTAGCTCCACGCTTCAATTTGCATGTGATTTTGAGTGCACCTGAAGAAACCAGCTCGGACTTTCGTTGCTGTACTTCTGACAGTTTAATATAGCACTGTTCAGACCACAGACGAATTCCTTTAAAAATTCCTTTGGTTAAAACCTCCACACTGTCATCCAGTTTCTTTAATCCAAAGACATATTCTACCGAGCATTCATGACTGCTTACCTTCCCGAGAAATAAACACATGGATCCAGGTTTAGCGTCTGATTTGAGTTTTAATTGCAAATGCCATGAGAGATCGGCAAAAGGAAAAGTGTGACTGTTAACGAATTTTTTATTTTTAGCAACTGCAAAAAAATCAGGAATTTTCCACTCGATTTCTGTTTCCCGGTGCCATTGCTCAACTTTTCCAATTTCTTCAACGCGAATCACTGTTGAGCTCTGCACCATACTGGAACTGACAGTCTTCTCAAATTTGGAAGAAATCCTGAAAATAAATAAGGAGGAATGAAAATGTGTAAAATAATAAACCTCGCATATGAGTATGAATCATGAGAGGGTTAAAGTGCTGTTAAACTTTGCAATAGATTGTAAATTTTATTAAACTAGCCGCCCTTGGCGACCATTTGGTCTCCCTTAAAATTTATGTTTGAGAAAGCATGCTAAGCATTGTATCATGTTACTTTTATTCATAATTCAATTTGGTACTTGTTAGTTATCCCGTCGACCACTTTCGCCAAATTATATAAATCACCAAACCACTCGCCAAATTATACAAATTGACATAAATTTTAGGTGCGTTCGTAATTATACAGGGTGATTCAGCTCGTCGGTGACAAACTTTAAGGATCGATAGAGCACACCTAGAAGAACATTTTTGAATAGGGAATGTAGGGTCCCTGACGCGACGGTAAGGCGCTAGGCGCTTTCGAAAATTTGGGTGCCGAAATTCGAAACGTCATAAAAACTAGGGAAATGGTTAGATTTTCTTGCTTGTTGCGTCGAAATGATTCTGTTTGTTTAGACTTTCTTCAGTACCAATTTGATAAGCGTATCTCTTAAAACATGGATAGGGGGCGCTGCAGACTTTGGAGAGCTAGACAACAACTTTAAGCCCGTTATTTTGATAATTTAACACATGCTCGCCAAAGTTTATACTCTAACTTAAAGTTTGAACCCAAAAGTAGAGCCCTGCAAAAAGCGTAAGAGCCGGAATAAAATGTCAAAGTACAGGGTGGTCGAAACTCGAAGGCTCCTAGGAGATAAACAAACAGATTTCTTGACTTATGGCATGCATTTTCATGATTCTGTTTGCTGGGGCTCTCTGAAACTCAGTTGAACGGTACAAAAAGAAACATCGATAGGGGGCGCTTTGGGCAAAAAACATAATTCGTTGACATTTCTAACTGGAAACGGGGCACTACGATCAGTTAGAAACAAAACAAGAGAGTAATTTACTTATCATAAGAAGCTATTAAAACTGCAGTTTGTTTGTTTTTTTTAACAAACATAGCTGGTTTCAATCATGCACAATGCGCGCAATAAAATTTACATAAGGTGCTTTTTGCTGATTTATGCAAAAGATATCGTACCATATCGATATGCAAAAGATACGTAATGCGTAGACGACAACGCGAGATGACGTAGTTGTATGCGCAGACACGTCTTTTGAACGTGCGGTACCTACTTAAGCTTCGGGTTACTTGTCTGCAGATCGGTAGTAGGATGGAACGGTACACAAACTCTGAATTGGCTGACATGCATTTGGCGTATGGCGCTGCTGGTTGTAATGGACGAGCCGCTCAGCGGTTGTACGCCGAGCGTTACCCCAACAGGCAAATCCCCTGCCATGCCTTCTTCGCTCGAGTACACCAGAGGTTGTCCACAACGGGATCTTTCGACGGAGGCAGGCCTGAACGGGAGCGATCAGTGAGCACCCCCGACAACGAAGAGGCTGTGCTTAACCTGGTTGAGGACAACCCAGGTCTTAGCACGAGAGATATCGCCAGACATGTTGGCATTTCGCAAGCAACTGCGTGGCGCATCTTACGTTCCCGGAATCTGCACCCCTACCACATCCAGCGGGTGCAGTTGCTCAGAGAGCAGGATTTTGGCCCTTGAGTGGAATTCTCAAGATGGTACTTGGCGATGAGATCCAGGGATCCCCGTTTTGTAAACAGCATTTTGTTTACGGACGAGTCCACCTTCAGCCGGGAGGGAATGTGGAACGCCCACAACAGTCATGTGTGGTGTGATGAAAATCCACATGAAACCAGAAGCCGAGCAGCCCAGGAGCGTTTCTCAGTAAATGTGTGGGCCGGCATTCTGGGGGATTGCCTCATTGGCCCTTATTTGTTACCTGAACGGCTGACAGGTGGAAATTACCTGATTTTCCTGGATCAAGTGCTGCCGCAGCTTCTGGATGAGGCGCACGTACCCGAAGGTTCGCGTCGCCAGATGTGGTTCCAGCACGATGGAGCTCCGGCCCATTACACGAACGACGTGCGTCTCCATCTAAACGCAAGGTATGGCCAGCGGTGGATCGGGCGTGGGGGTCCAGTTCACTGGCCTGCCCGATCACCAGACCTCACCTGCTTGGATTTCTTCCTTTGGGGTTACCTGAAGGCCGAGGTATACCATACACCTGTCAGCAGTGCTGAAGAACTTGTGGCGCGCATTGTGGCAGCTGCAGGGCAGATCAGAGATACTCCTGGCATTGTTGGAAACACACACTCCTCAATGCGACGGAGGTGCGAAGCCTGCATCATGGCCCAAGGTCGAAATTTCGAGCATCTTCTGTAGTGTTATTTTTTGTAAATAAATTTCCAGTATCATTGATGTTTTTGGTCTAAATTTATTCAGAAGTGTTGAGCAGAGGTAGAAAATGTGTTTTCATTATTACTAACTGATCGTAGCGCCCCGTTTCCAGTTAGCGTCCGAAATGTCAACGAATTATGTTTTTTGCCCAAAGCGCCCCCTATCGATGTTTCTTTTTGTACCGTTCAACTGAGTTTCAGAGAGCCCCAGCAAACAGAATCATGAAAATGCATGCCATAAGTTAAGAAATCTGTTTGTTTATCTCTTAGGAGCCTTCGAGTTTCGACCACCCTGTACTTTGACATTTTATTCCGGCTCTTACGCTTTTTGCAGGGCTCTACTTTTGGGTTCAAACTTTAAGTTAGAGTATAAACTTTGGCGAGCATGTGTTAAATTATCAAAATAACGGGCTTAAAGTTGTTGTCTAGCTCTCCAAAGTCTGCAGCGCCCCCTATCCATGTTTTAAGAGATACGCTTATCAAATTGGTACTGAAGAAAGTCTAAACAAACAGAATCATTTCGACGCAACAAGCAAGAAAATCTAACCATTTCCCTAGTTTTTATGACGTTTCGAATTTCGGCACCCAAATTTTCGAAAGCGCCTAGCGCCTTACCATCGCGTCAGGGACCCTACATTCCCCATTCAAAAATGTTCGTCTAGGTGTGCTCTATCGATCCTTAAAGTTTGTCACCGACGAGCTGAATCACCCTGTATAAATACGTAGCACCTATAGTCGTCGTTCAGTCCGTCTGCCCGTCCGCATCTAACAGAGCAAAAACTACCCAACCGAATGGTGTGAAATTTTAAATATATGATTGTTGCAAAATTTTGTCGAGCCATTTCAAATTTTATGAAAATCGGATGTATAGTTTAATTACAGGGACAGTCAAAAGTTTTTCTTTACATTATGGCCAATGGGGAAAATTATTGCAAGTGCATTTTAATGATGTCACAGCCTTCCGAATGGTCTGAAATTTTAAATATATCATTGTTGCAAAATTTTGTCGAGCCATTTCAAATATTATGAAAATCGGATGTATAGTTTAATTACAGGGACAGTCAAAAGTTTTCCGTTACATTACGGGGAATGGGAAAAAATTATTGCAAGTGCAGGTGCAAAAAATAATTATAAAACTAGTTATAGTACGAACGCACCTCATTTGCCACGTTTTACGAGCAATTTCCAACTTGTTATTTTAAATAACAAAAGAACAAATAAATTTGTATAACATTAATAAAAATACAAATTAAACCTCGAAATAAAATTCACTTGATGACGTAAACACGTATTGTCAAGTGAATGTGACATTTACGATCAACCATTATTGGCATTTAATCTTACAATTTGGACCAGTAATTTGATCGACGGGATAACTAACAAGTACCTTTAATTTACTTGAACTCCCTTAAATATAATTAATGTAATTCCTTAAGCTAATATTAGTTTTTATTGCATTAAAATATCTCAATTTGTTGATTTTCTGTAAGCAAGTAAACCCTATTAGTTTACAATGGAAATCTATGGGAATTTCGCGAATTATTAAAGATACTACCGCCAATTTGGCGTCACTTTTGGTCACTAACTTTGGTTGCCAACCTTAGCGATATATCGCCAAGCTGGCGACAAACTTGGCGGCATTTGACGACATGACACGATGCCCTATGGTAACCCCCTTATAGGTATGGAGATGCATTAATTGCTGTTCAATAACCAATGAGATGCGTTTCATTCGGACGTTGCCATTAAACAATTAACAAATAATCGCGATTTCTGTGCCACATACGATTGCCTAATATATACTAAATAGAGACAAGAACGAAAAATCATGCGTAAGGCATAGATTATGAAACACTTCCCAGTACATTCAGATATTCAGAATACGATAACAAAACTTCACAGTTTACTAAGGTGAAAGATGACGTCTAAATGAACAATTTTGAAAACGAATAACGAATTTGAAAACCCGATTTCTGGTACTACCATGAATAGTCGTTATAATATACGATTTTTTTTTCTTTTGCAGCCCTGTATATGATCTACAGATATGTATGTATACTTCATAGTATGCTAAAAATTAGTTCAGTTAAATGCATAGCATAGTTAAAAATTTCCACTCAACAATTTCTTCAATGAACGGATGTTGTTGAGAACTTTTGTGTGACCTTGTATATGATCTATAAAATTTATACACACCAAATTCTATATATTTTTAAAAGTTAAATTTAAAAACGCCTACCACAGCTGAAAACTCACTTCGAGAAACTATTGTTCGTTGGCTTCAATAGTTCAATTATTGCTCATTTTCTTCTATAGTCAAATTTTTTTGGCTATAGAAGAAAATGGTATCGAAAATGGTAAAAATTATCGCGCGCTGCAGAATTCGCGGAGCGCGGCGTTCCGCGTGTCCGTTTGAGCGCCCCTACCTTTCTCCATTGTGCCTAAACTCTCTTGCGGAAGCCAGGGAGAAAAGAGAAAAAAAGTGAAAAAGTGAAACCGGACAAATTTAAAAGGGAAATTTATTAAATTAAAGACACCGATAAGCGAAAGTGTTGGGTTCGGTGCTCTGAAGCTATCGGACGTCCGCCGCGGCTTCGATCTCAGATTTGTATGATTTTATATCTTTAACTCCATTTTGTCAGAATTTATAATTTTGAATGAAAAAATATTGAATTGAAAGTATATGCTAATTGTTGTTTTATTTTCTGCGTGATTTGATTTTTTGAGTCTATGCGTATCGAAAGAGAGCGAAACCGCGACAAAGCACTCGGGTTTTTACTGATTTCATTGAAATTTTCACACATTTTAACACTTTTTTAACTTTTTCACTAAAAAGTATTTCTATCCGTTCGAAAGTTTTGTAGGTGATGTAAATCTGGCCTATTGCGATGCTCTAAAAGGACTGCGTTAAAATATGGACGTTTAGTTACTTTAACGGTAGAAAAAATATCGTGTCCGAGAGACGCGAAGTGACCTGCGTTCGCCAGTGTATTTTAAAGGGTTAATATTCATATTTTTAAAATTTTATTTTATTTTTGCTTATTGCACCATCGATTAGAAGAAGATTTCAGCTTTAAGACTATCTTTTAGGTTTGTCGGTACCTCTAAATTTCCGCCCTGCGAGGCGTTTTAATAAGGGGGGAAATGTTTTTTTGGAAAAACGTGCCTTTTTGAGTTTATTTTTAAAAAAGTTCACCGCGTTATTTTTTTAACTGATTGCGGCATTTGAGACATGAGAGTGCGATCTTTCAGAATATGCCTTCCGCTATTAACTTTACTAAGCGGCTTGGCCGATAGAAGTTAATAAATTCTTTCTTTTCATTCTTTGTTTCTTCCCGATACGTAAATTGGGCATCTGCTCATGCGCGAGCGAAGGACCCTCTCGAAAGGACAGAGATGAATTTTCAATGAGAGTTCTTTGTAATTTTTAATTAATAACTCAGCTAATTATTAGAAATTTAAAATTCTGAGTCTCGGGTGCATCAGAGGCCTTGGGCTAACCTCATACAAATTTTCAGCCTTGTACACGAGGTGGATTTTCCTAGCCATCACACACACAGAGCGGAACTTTCTTTTATTAGTATAGATTTAGAAAGAATAATAATAGGAATCATGATAGACCATGATTTGCTTTAATTCTTCAACTCGGTTAATGGATTAATTTTGAAAAGTAACATAAACACAGTTAGAAGTTAAAACATTCGGGTCACTACATTTGTTGAATCATGCCTTTACTTTGTATATTAAAAACAAATAATATAAAAATTTTGTTTTTAAAGTCAATTCCTACTTAGGTCATAAAATTTTTTTTTTTAATATAATGCCTTAAGCTAATGTTAGTTTTTGTTGCATTAAAATATCTCAATTTGTTGATTTTCTATAAGCAAGTAGGTTTACAATGGAAGTCTATGGGAATTTGGCGAAATATTAGAGATATCGCCAAGTTCGCGTCACTTTTGGCGATTCATTTTGGTCGTCATTTTGCATACATATTTTTGGCGCAGATGTCATATACGCATCGGGGTATTTAACTGGGCGCCAAAGTGCTGTTATTTTGCTTGATATAGTAGCTCGGATTGTTTATTTATTAATAAATTGTTTAGGTACTTCTTGGTTATCCCATCGACCAATTTCGCCAAATTATATAAATCGCCAAATCACTTGCCAAATTATACACATTTACATAAATTTTATTTTAAATAACGAAAGAACTAATAAATTAGTAAAACATTAATAAAAATACAAATAAAACGTCGAATTAATGGTTTTATTGGCCATTATTGGCATTTAATCTTACAATTAATTAATTGATGGCAACCATTATTGGCATTTAATCTTACAATTTGGCGACAGTAATTTGGTCGACGGAATAGCTAAGAAGTACCATTGTTTATTGACTTTTATTTTCTCTTTTAAAATTATATAAATTGTTTTGTTTTATAGTCATTAATTAATTTTTTTTACATTTATTGTTATTCCCTTTTTAAATATGTATATGTAACTGATATTCGAAAACGACGCTTTCGCCAAATTGGCGTCAGAAAAAAATCGCGCCATTTTTTCCATTCAACGATTTGAAAGTACAGCTGTTAAAAATACATTTTCAGATGCACAATATACTTATAATGTTAATTCAAACGGGAAAAATGAAAATTATAACATATTAATTAAGTGATGTTTAGAGTATTCTTCTGGTAATACAATTCTTATACCTAAAAAAAGTAAGCGCATTTCATATTTCATTAAAATAGGGAAAAATATCAAACGATTTTTCCCTTATATGCTAAAATGAGAATATAGTAGAGTATTATAGTTTCAGAAGTTAATAAATAGATATTTTATGTACAATGATAGTAACTTACATTGTCGCTGTATATAAACTCTTTGTAAGTAACCACAGAATTAATTTTTATTTATACGTTAAAATCTTTTAGAATAACCCATTCATAAACGACAGATATTTAAAAAAAATCGTTAAATTTCTTGGAAATTTCACGTCCCATACTGCCATTTATCGGCTAGAAATTATATTGAAACATTGGTTTATCTTCATTGGTTTGGTCCAGGCTTGTTCATTTCGCCAAAAAAGTGTAGCCGGGTTTATCCACGTGATTCAGGCCAAACCGTGCCCAAATTAGCATTGAATAAGCTGATTTCTGTAGATAATGTGCAAGTGACGTCACGCACCTAAAAAAAGACTTACTTCTCAACTTGGTGTAGGCAGAAAGTAACAATTCTCGCAGAGTTAAAAATTTATAACGTATTATTTCCCAGATATAACACCATATATTATAACAACATGAAAATTAGGAGCATTTTAGCATAATTTCAGGCAATTTAATTCGAATTTTTACCTACATTAAGTTGAGTAGTCACCCAACAAACCAGGTTGTTGACAAACATGCACATTATCTATTCTATCCACATGGTCAGAGTTTTGGTTCAGGGTTTGCACGATTGGTCAGAATTTATTTGGGCAAGATACTAGCGACCTCTGTCGATTGACTTCATACATTAAACGCAAATGGGCTTGCCTTAGAGATCTCGCATGCCTCGGTTTGGTCATTATTACTCTGTGAGTTTAGTAGTTAGACTTGACTTAAAGTATCGTAATTCATAATACAATACGGAAATTACAATATATTGCAATAATTTTGTATTAAGTGTATGGTTCAGCTTTTTTGATAGGCATATATCAATTACACTTACCGATAGGAGAAATCATAAACTGCACTTATAGTGTTGAACTCCACACGTACGAATTGCATTCGAGGGGTGCAGTATGCATCATTGTAGTAAGGGTTGCCTACAGGGTTCTCGCTGACTTTTTACGAACTTTAGCAATTTGGCTAATAAGAAATAAAAAACATTCGCCAAATGAAAAAAAATAGCAAAATAAATTCACTGTGAAACATTGAAAATTCGATCTTTAATCCCTTAATGTATGTATCCCCACCTTTTTTTTTCTCAATATGTTCTAAAATAATCCAAGTTTTTGTAACTGCTTATAGATTAGTTATTCATCTAAATTTTATCATCCGCTACAAGAACCTAAAAAAAAAAAAAAAAAAAAAAAAAAAAAAAAACTATACTCTAAATGTCTTGCTCAATCAAGAAAAAAATTTAAAATCTGATTTAACTCAATAAAATGTTATGAAATAAAACTTCCAATCCCAATCAATTCAGGATTTTAAGATATACATTCAAAGAATTATGAAAAATTCAAAATATAAACAAAAAAAGTCTCAAAAACTTTATTTTTCTAGAATTCTTCCGCTTTTTATTAAAGCCTATACTTGAAAGGCAATTTCAAAATAGTAGTATACTGTTGCCTATTGGACACATTAACACATACTGAAATGACATTTATGCTTAATGTGGCTTCGACTTATGCTAAATTGAACTGGTATGGTGTTGGTTTAATATCTCGAAAAATAATGTAAATAGTACGTTATGATTGAACATAAGTGACATCAATTGTTCAGTAATGTAAATAAGAGGGTCGCCTGTACGCACACACATATTTAAAAAAAAAAAAAGATGGGCAAAAATTGAGTACTTGCAATTTAGCGAATCTAATCAGCCGCTTACTCGCCAAATGAAACATTTTGTCGCGATTTGACGCAATGGCTAGCGGCAGCGAGAACCCTGGTTGCCTGTAAGAGTTTTTTTTCCAAAAAGTCTTCTAGATTCAAATCAAGCCATGGCAAATCTTGGCGACAATAATCATAATGTTTATAAGCATGTGGTCATCTGGCATTATATACATCTTTACTTTTTTTTTAAAGTCAAAATATTTTAACGATAAGCTATTCAACGTAATAAATACAAATAAAATATCAAAATGAATAATAATTCCTCAAGTAGAGGGTACTTACTAATATTTACTACGAATTAAGCTGTATTTCCGATTTAAATGGGCTTGGTGCAATCTGCCGTTCAAATTTTGTTAGTCCTTTCAAGGTATTCCAAGCAGTATCGAATGTTAAGAAACACACTATTGTTAAGAAATTTGTTATTTTGTCTTGCAACATTTCGATAAAGCGCGTTTTTCCGTTTTTAATGCCAAAAAATGCTAAAATTTCATAAAATACAAGTTGTCATAACTCGGTAAGTTTTGATTGTACAAAAATGAAACTTTTATTGTTTTACTTATAAGTATAGGAAGAAAGTTCTATATAGTACTCAGGGACCGTAAAAAATTTAAATTCCGTAACTTTTAAAAATAACATTTTTCATATAAACGGATTTTAATAGAATGAAGGACAAATTTAAAACATTTTTGCTAACTATATACTTCTAAAGCTAATGGTTTAAACACATTGTTTGATTAAAAACTGTAGTTAATTACAAAATTAATGAAAAACGTATTAGCAAACATTTAGCAACGTTATCGCAAAGTGTGATAAAACACTCTCCGGTGTGAAAACCTTCCACAGGTCTGCCGGTCTTCTACTGTTTGTCAGCACATAACATATTAAAGAAAATTTATCATAGATTCCATTCATCCGAAAGTGATTTATTATACATTTTTCTGTATTTTCCGGCTCCCCCCCACACACACACGCGCGCACCTATTTCCAATTTCACATATTAATAATCAATGAACTTTTGATTATAAAATGTTGAAAATCATGATAAATAATATATAAGAGTTGTTGTCCTCTTATTAGCCCCCAATATACTATTTCTTTCGGGTAGCAATTAACGTGTCGTCTCTAAAAAATAACGTTTTGTTATATAAGCCAGCCGTAAAGCAAATCAGATGTATAACTGTATGGTTAAATACGGATAATCTCTACTGCAATTTTTTTAACTTCAAAGCATCGCACATTTTCAATTTTTATACCGTCGTATTGGGGGAAAAAAGTACTTTTAAATGCAATTTTTTTGAAAACTGCATCTCAATTCATTTTTGAGATATTAATTTTTTTATAATTTTTAACGCCATTTCTTTAATGTTGGCAAAAAAAAGTACTTCATGTCTGAAAAACGTAAAGGAAAAATAGTTGAAAAATAGTAGACCTTTTTGTTGACATTTTTCCATAACAACTGAAAAAAAAATTAATTAAAATACGTGCTATTTTGAAAAAATATAAATGAATGATTTCTGATAAAACACGGACCTATTATAAACTATATTTAATTTTAAGTATCTATATTAATGTTATAAAGAAATAAAGGGATATGAATCATTAGATAGCCGACTTTTTCGTCAAGTTTCTTCAATGACGACATCGATTTTTGCTGGGTTTGTATATTATTCTGCTATAGTGACATCCTATGCGTACTTTACTGTAGACCTTGTTTAAGACTGAATCGTAAATGTGGCATTCTTCAGCGGATGCGAATGACGACATTTTGTATATGTAGGGGACATCACAAGGATTCAGATTTGCACAGCAATCCAGGTTCGGAAACGCTTTCCTGTCGCGGTAGTGACGACACAAAACCCAAGAAAGAAAGGACACGAACAGGCAGAGAAAACATGTTTATTATTCTTAGTACTGCAAAAATACCGGGACAATGCTGGAAAGTGTTGCACGCATCGTGGCAGCTGCTGGGGAAGTCCGGGGCACTCCCAGTATTTTCGAGAACATTAGATCTTCCATACGCCGGAGATGCGCTTCCATGCATCACGGGCCGGTGTCGTAATTTCGAACACCTACTTTGATGACGATCGTTGTCCCTTTAATGTTCCTTCTTCTTAGTTTTTTGATGTACTAAGGATAATAAACAGGTTTTCTCCTCTTATTCGTATCCTGTCTTTCTTGTGTTTTGTGTCGTCACTACCGCGCCAGGAAAGCGTTTCCGACCCTGGGTTGCTATGCAAATCTGAATCCTTGTGATGTCTCCTACCTCCCCTTAAAGTTTGTCCCATTACTTCTGGGACACCCTGTATATGCATAGAAAAAGTCATGTTGATATCAGAAAAAAGTATATAATGATAGCTAAGGCAACCATGCTTTCCATCCCGATTACCACAAAATGGAAAACGCTATTCGATTCCAAATCGCCTCAGCAGGCCTATCGATTTTATGGCTTTACGTTTAAAAATGAATCAGAAAATGTGTCATAAAATTTCGTGTTGTTAAGCAGGGAATTTTAGAACAATTTTGTTCGAAAACACATTAAATCGGAAAGTGTTCTCATTCAGAAACTATGTAATCGAATGGCTTTTCCATTTTTTGGTAAAAACAGATGATCTTTCAGAAAATACTTTAAAAGTTAGCGGTTTGAACTGAATTCACGACGCAGCAGCACGAGAAAGGAGAAAAACTTCTGGTCACTTGACAAGAATCGCTTATAACTCTATAAGTAATATATTTACCAGAAAATGGAAAACGCTATTCGATTCCAAATCGCTTCGATGGGTCTGTCCATTTTATGCCATTACGTTTAAAAATGAATAAGAAAATCTGTCATAAAATTTCGTGTTGTTAAGCAGGGAGTTTTAGAACCATTTTGTTCGAAAACACATTAAATCGAAAGTGTTCTTAGTCAGAAACTATGTAATCGAATGGCTTTTCCATTTTTTGGTAAAAGCAGATGATCTTTCAGAAAATACTGTCAAAGTTGGCGTTTTGAACTGAATTCACGACGCAGCAGCACGAGAAAGGAGAAAAACTTGTTATCACTTGACAAGAATCGCCTTATAACTCTATAAGTAATATATATTTATCAGAAAATGGAAAACGCGATTCGATTCCAAATCTCTTCGATGGGTTCGTCAATTTTATACCAATTACGTTTAAAAATCAATCAGAAAATGTGCCCTAAAATTTCGTGTTGTTGAGCTGGGAATTTGAGAATCACCTTAAGTACAGCTTAAGAAAATACATTTCTTTACTTCGCTTTTGGATGCATGTTTTTAAAACGACGACGGAATCCTTAGTTTTTTATTCATGAGAGTTTGATGTTCTTCTTCTTAGTATTTCTAAGCATGCGAATATGTGAATTATAAGAATTTTACATTCAATAAAATTTCTAATTTATCAAGACACACATATTTTAGTTTCTTTTATAAGACATCCGTGCAACTGCTTTGGAATTTTAAAATTTACTTTAAAAAATATATATATATTAAGTTTTGGAAGAAAATAATAAATGAATATTTTAATAACAATGTTCCAAACAAGTTAATAATGATACTAATAATAGTAAGAACAATAATATTAACAATAATAACAATAAGTACTAATTCGCGTTCATAGGAGTATTTTTGCAGCAAGAGTAGTCTCCCCAACATCTTTCTTTCAAAATACTAGAGAGAACAAATTTTAAGGTGAAAATTACTTCGAACCATTTAATTGAAATACGAAATATCTGTATATAAATGTTAATATTAGATGCGTTTGAGGTTATTGAAGAATCTTAGAATGCCACATCTGAAGACATAGTCAACAAGAAATTAGTTTAAACATGACAAAAATATGTTTTCCATACATAATTACTCCTATCAAATATTTTTTAAATATATTTTTGATCGAAAAATAATATGCTTGGGGGAGATGGTATTATTAGAAACAAGTATTATTTCTTTATAAAATTTTCTTCTCCAAAGTAATAAAAAAAGAAATCTCCAACATTTAAACTTCTTGTGTGGGGAATATATATATATATGGATTTTTTCTCCTCATACTTTTATTTATTTCCTTTTTTTTTTTTTTTCAATTTGTGCATTTTATGTTATTAAATATACATTTTCATATTGTATTATAATTATTAGTTCTTTTTTTATATTGTCGATTTTCCTGTGATTTAATAGTTATTATTAGCAAGAGGTTTTAGATTTTTTAAGGGTTTTTTTTTGGGGGGGGGGGGGCTGGCGCGGGGGAACTTTTTATATTTTCTTCTTTGCCTATGTGCTTGTTAGTAAAATAGAAAAAAAAATTGATATTTCCCTATAACTTAAAAAAAAGCTGCCTTTTTTGTTTTTGCTTTTGTTTTTTTAAGTTACTGTTATGGTTTTCTCACGTTGAAAATTTCAAATAGAACTTTCAAACTTTTATATTGCAATAAAGATAATTTTCCTAGTAGATTCACTATACCATTTCCAAGTCTATAAACTCCAGGTATTTATGAATTATCCCTTTCCCCTTTTAATTCGCTATATCTTGAGTAAAAATCAATGGTTGCACATTGACCACCATTTCGCTGTTGTTATATACTTAAAATCAATGCAATTGGTCAAATTTGAAGACAGATTCTGGAGGATCCTTTTCTTTGTGAAGAAATGAAAAGCGTTGATCAATTCCTTGCAGTGCCAATAAGAATATCTGCAAGCTTTATTCATTTACTTGTGAAAGTGATTCGTTTCAGAAGAAGTTAGTTTGCATCTAAAACATCATCTTCAAATTCTCTTTCTTTTCCATTAACAACATATCTAAAATAATATGATAAATTTTGTTTTTCACTGATATTTGTTAAAAGTAGATAAAATCACACATTCTCAGAAAGAAAAAAAGATTAAACGGTTTTTCTTTGATCGGCTAGTAATGAAATTATAAATTTACTTTAAAAAATGATTTAAAAAGCGATACAAGCTTCTACAAACACAAGTATCCCCGAATATTTTGATCTATTTTGTTGAGACGAAAGAATAAAACTCATCACATTTATAAAAAGTGAAGACTTTAGCAAATTTAAAGATTATTACAATTTTATGCTCATAGACGGCAGCACTAAACAATAAATTTTCAAAAAGTTTTTTCCTAGTAGATCAAGTTATGAAGAGTTGATTGTTGACGGCCGATTATCTACTCGAGGGATATAGGCCCTAGGGGGAGTGCCCTAAGGGGTCTTTCGAAGGGAACCTAACCCGTATTTACGCATGGAAAATCCAAGGCTTCGAAGAAAACCACGAAAACTCCGAAACGGTTAGGCCGACGGGCGCGATTGGGTTCAAACCCAGCACCTCCCGTCTACCAAGTTATGAAGATAAAAGAACAAATACACATTTAAAAAATTTTCCACCTACTGTTTTATTTTTGTATATTTTGTTAGAAAAGTCTTTAAAAGTTATTACAGATAGTTATTATTATGTAATTCTACATACATGAATATTTGAATTTTATTAAATTAGTAGGTAAGAAAAGTAAGAATTATAATTTTTTACGTAATTATCTGCATTTTTACAGTTCATATTTTCTTTTTCTATGGCTTACTGAATCTATTGATTTCTACAAGTTAAAATTTACACAAATTTCACAAATTATTATTTTTTTTATGCGTGCGATTTTTAAGTGAATACAAATAATAAGAATACTAAATTTCTGAAATAAAAGCTTTGTTTGCCAGTTTTTGTACATGCATAATTGCGGTTTCTTTCTTTCTTCAGAACTTAACAGAATTAGATTACTAGAGGGCAAAAGGGCTATTTTGACATTTGAATTATGCATTAATCCTCCAATTAATTAATTTATAAAAGTTGTTTCTTCATAATTTATATATACAGACGATCGTGAACGTATGTACCTATACCTGTTTATATTTAATATACTTTTTCCTTACTGCATTAGGGAATGTTTTCTTTTACTAAATTACTATGGATAAAAAGGGTTTATTTCATTTGCTGCCAATAGATGGCAGTTAAAAAAGAAAACATCCAATATCGATTTTTGACTATTTGAGTATTCGATATTTATCGAAAAAAATGATATATCAAAGATCACATTACATTTCTTGCATGTAATATAAACATGTGACTTTTAAAAATTAGTAGTTTCTGCTTCTTTAACATTATAAAGTATATTTTTCAGTTAATTATTTGACTGTTCAGTAAGAGCTAATATACAGCCACGAAAAGTAAGTTATTGCCATTAAATATAAATATTTCTGCTCATTAATTTCTGAGTTGAAGTTCAGTGTCTATTCTTTTGTTCTGGGTCGTTCCATGTCAAATCAACCAGTGACTCAACCTGACGATTTCAGATTTCAATGAAACTCTCAGGAATCATTCTCCCTGATGATATAAATGAGAATATATTTTTATAATTTTTTTTCACATTAAATTTTCATACAGTTAGTTATTTAAATTTTGAATGATGTACAATGAATAATAATTCCATGTCAAATCAACCAAAAAATTTCAATTTTCAACCTGACCATTTCAGATTTCAATAAAACTGTCAGGGATCATTCTCTCCGGTGATATAAATGAGAATATATTTTTATAATTTTTTTTATCGCGTTAAATTTTCATACAATTAATTATTTAAATTCTGAAAAATTTCTCAAGTTCTATCAGGCGTACAGATTTTTATGACCCCTCATTTTAAAGAGAAATTTATAAGGTTTAATTTGATACCCAGGTTGACTATACTCTGTTAAAAAAATTAATTTTAATTTTGTATTTTAAATTTTAAAAAATTTTAGATAGTGTTTTTTAAAAACTAAAAAAAAAAAGTGTATGTTTGTTGTAATATTATAAGCTTAAATTTCTGAAAATTTTAAAGTGGGATCTCAATGGAATCAAGAGTTATGAAATAAAAACTGAAAATTACCATTCAAACAACAATCTAATTCTAGCTATTTTGTTATTTATGTATTATTTGAATGGTAATTTTCAGTTTTTATTTGATAACTCTTGATCCCATTGCGATCCCACTCTAAAAATTTCAGAAATTTTACCTTATAATATTACAACAAACATACATTTTTTTTTTCAAAATTTTTAAAAAGCACTATCTGAAATTTTTTTAATTTTAAATTAAAAAAAAATTTTTAATTTTTTTTTTTTTAAGGAGTATAGTCAACTTGGGTATCAAATTAAAACGTTATAAAATTCTCTTTAAAATGAGGGGTCATAAAATTCTGTACGCCTGATAGAACTTGAGAAATTCAAAATTGAAAATTTAACGTGATAAAAAAATTATGAAGGTGTCTGGAGTAAGCATTCATTTTCAGGAATTGTAAACGTTGTTCTTAAAATCTTAGCAAGAAGCTGATTATTTACTGGACAATGTTGAGGAACTTGCATTTGTACATAATTAATTCCTATGAAAATCCTCATGATTGGTTAATTTTCTTAAATAATACTTAGCAAACAGCAAATAAATAATGTAAAAACATTCTCTTTCATTTAAATATGATTCTATTTCTAGTTATTCTGAATATCTTTAAAAGTTGTCTGTTAAATGTAGAAGTTGTATAAGGTTTTAAAAAATATGTTTTAAAAGTTTTTTTTATATTTTGATATTCGGCCAAACCAAATATTCAGTAACATGGCCGAATAGATACCGAATATTTGGCGCATCCCTAAATATAACCCAGTTTTTCATTAATGAAGACATTAATATTGGAATAAAAGGCCATACCAATTGCTTTCTCTGGTTTACACTGACCTTAACACCCTTTTTTATTAATTTTTACTGCTTTATAGTTAAAAAAGACAATGGTTGCTTAGTTATATATTTTATTAACTAATTTTAAGGGATATTAATATACAAGTCTTATTTTATTTCTCATAAACATTTATTTAAAATCACACATAAAGTCATTTAATAAAAACGTCATTTCTATGCATGAATATGCATATTTTAAATAGCAACTAGTTTTTCAAAATTCTAATTCAACAAGTTTTATTTGGAGAATTTTTTTTTTTAATTGTTCTCTTTATTTTATGCACTTACATGTACTAAAATTTCCTCAAATGTTATATCCTTCCTAATTTCTCTTTCAACTAGGGATGGGCATTTCCACTCATTTTGAGGAGTCGATGCTGAGCCGACTCACTTCGTTGATGAGTCGACATACTGACTCGACTCTCGACTCACTTGTGGAAGTAAGATTTGTTGGTTGTAAAGTTGACGCAATTCTACTTTTCGTATCAAATTTATCGAGCAGGAGAAAATATTTGAGCGTAAGCTTGAATTATTTTGGTTTTGATTTTATATAGAAGAAGTCTTTTATATTAAACTTTGTTGGATGGTAACTGGAAACAGCCAAACTAGATGTCTCTACAGGCCGAAATTTCCAGGTCCTGTCCAGTCCCGTCCACAGAAAAAAAGTTCGGCTTGCTCATAAAAAAATATTTGGCCCGGCCCGTAGAAAAATAGTCAACTACCCGCCTCGGTATAAAATCTAAAAGTTTGCAAACCTTGGAAGAATGAAGCCAGTCCCGGATCGGTACTGAAAAATTAAGTTAAGCTCGGCGCAATCATTTAGAAAAAAGAAAGGCCCTAAGCCCAATCTGTAAAGAGCAATGCCTAGGCCCAGCCCAAAGCCTAAAAAAAAGTAAGGCCCGGCCCGACCCCAGCATTGCGAAAAATTGGCGCTAGCCCTGCTCACAGTCTGGACCGGTGCATACCTCTAAACCAAACTGTAAGATATTGAAATATTTTTGTTTAATCCCATACCATGTCTAAAAATTTACCTTCTTTTTAACTGGGAGTGGAAGATTTTGAGGTGTTATTATATATATATATATATATCAAGTTTTAAAGGTTTAAATTTTCTGTTCTGAAAACAAAACGGGAAACGGATTTTTATTTTTTTTTTTTTTTTTTTTTCATGTGTGTGTGCGCGCGGGAAGCGTGGGGTAATGAAATTTACTGCTAACAAAGACAAGAATCTATCAAAGTATCAGAAATCCTCCCCAGTCACAACATTTTAAATTCTTAGATCTCTTCTTCATTGATTTTTTTAGGATCCCGTATTTAAGGGGATCCGGAACACAAAAATCTTCAAATTTTCTAAAAAATATTTTATTGCAGTAATAAATTCTCTGCTTTTTTCTGCTTAAAATGACGTTTAAATCATGTTTATATCCTTATTAGAACAGAATATATTAATTTTTTCGTTTTGGTTTGTTTTCAAAATCTAGTTTTCAAGCAATGGTTGTCATGCTTCTTGTGAAAATGCGTTTTTCTTCATGATGGGTTTTTTCACCATTTCTCGTAGTTAAACTGTTATAACTCAATAACCGTTAAAGATACATGGTTAAAACTGAGAACCTATCTTTTTCAATTAGTTTACATTAATTTTGATTCAGCAAATTTGAAAAACAGATTTACTTTTGAAAATATGATTTTTTTTTAAAGTTACATCATTTTTTCTTTAATTTTAATTTTAAATATTTTTAATTTTTTTTTAAATTAATATTTTTAAAAGTGCTGAATCAAAATTAAAAATTATATATTTCTGTTTATTATGATAAAAAATTTAAATTCTACAAATAATATTTCGAGTCATAACGATTTTAAATTACCCTACTTTTTTAATAAATTTTAAATTTAATATATATATATATATATATATATATATATATATATATATATATATAGGAAGTTTTATCATACGATTTTGTTTACAAATGATATAGTTAATCATCGCAAAAAAATTCAAGTTTTTAAATCAATAAATAAAAATTATTTTAAAATGTGTCCCGGACCTCCTTAAAAAGTGAAAACGGAGCTATTATAAGTTGATCGTGCTAACAACTTTATAGATTAAAAGCTATTCACAAATATTTTTCAATAAAAGGGGACTAATTTAGTTATTTGATTTTTTTATTCCTTTTTGCATGAGTGTATATGTATCGTTTGGGCTACTGTTGGAAAGACCTCATAACACCGAAATCAAAAATATATTTGTTCTAATTTTAGATACTGTCGAAAATGTGATACAAAAATATGTCCCCTCCTCCAGGGTTGGCTTTTTCCCGTCCAAAACATGTTTTTCCCATCCCACAAGGAAAAACTGGTAAATACTGGGAAAAACTGGTAAATACTGGGAAAAACTGGTAAATACCGGGAAAAACTTCCAAATGACAATATGTAAGAAATATTCTGGCTTTCTGAATCTGATGTGTAAAATTAAAGATAGAAATATATAGTTATTACAAATTTTCCTTAGGTTTAAAATTATTTTGTAGGAAAGGAATATAAATAAATAAGAATTATTGCATAAAGCAGAAATTCAAATATCTGAGATGTGTAGAGAAATATGTAGAGAAAATAGCTGAGAGAACTGTTACTCTCATGCAAGTTGGATGGAGTAATGTCCATAATGACCCTTTTATAGCCAATTCCATATTTTGTAATGGAAAATGTATGCTTCTTTCTGCAATAGATTTCGGGAAAAATAAGAAAACAAGAGAATATTGTACAAATCTTGGTGGTGGGGCAAAAATTGCAGCAGCAGCTACATATGGATGCACTGTAAAAAGTTTCGGTTCAGATAATGAACAGAAAATGCTTACAATGAGGCAGAATCTTGAAACGGAAGATATTATACCAGTTACATACAGATCTGCATCGCATTTTATTTAAATATTCTTGGCAAGAATGTGACTACTGATTCTGTTGTGGCTAATGTTGCCAAAATTCAGAATTTTTTTAGAAATCACCATAACCCTGGGAGTTTATTGAAAGAGTATGCCAATTCAGTTAAACCACAAATTCCAGGTGAAACCAGGTGGAACTCACAAATAGCTTGTTTAACCCTTAACCGGAATCGTGGGTCCATCTTGGCCGGACAACGACAATGTATAATTTCAAGATATATATGAATAAAAGTTGATTTATATTAATGCTATAAAAGTAACGACTAAATGAATACCCATATGATGTCGTTACTTTCGAACTCGCTACCCGTTAGAGAGTATTCGTTACTCGTTACTTTCGTTATTATTCAAAAACCGGGTATTAACAATCACCTTATGTAACTACAAACCTGCAGCAAATCTAATTCTAATTATATACCACACATGAGTCTTTTGAAGAATTCGTTACAGTTTTAACGTAAAATATGTGCTGCCATCTGTACGTAAAACTTACATTTAATTAAGTTTCTAAGTTTTAATGGAAAAAGGCAAACAAAATACGATGCATAATTGAATATAACATGTCTAAATTGTAGAATTTATTACTTATGAAATAAGAAATAATCGGAGAAAGCAATTTAGGAAGAGTAAAATTTACCAAATTTATACTAAAACTTTGAAATATAATTATACAAATAAAATATTTTTACAAACAAATTTACTTACTAATTTTACACTAAAAGTAATTATGTATTATGAAAATTTAATTTCAGGAATAATTTGAAAATATTTAAATATACATATGTTTAATTTCTTACGTAGTCATCCTATCAAATGACATTGTACTTCAGTCACATTATTCTTTCTGAAATTATTGATTTATATTTAAAAATACTTTTTTATCAAATATGAAATTTAAAAATATACCAACAAAAATATTTGGCACAGATGTCATATACGCACCACATTGGCGCGATTTTTTTTCTGACGCCAAGTTGGCGAAAACCTCGTTTTCAAATACCAGTTACATATATATTTTTAAGAAGGGAATAACAATAAATAAAAAAAGTTTAATTAATAACTATAGAGCAAAACAATTTACGCAATTTTAAAAAAGAAAGTAAAAGTAACTAAACAATCTATTAACAAATAAACAACATCCAGGTTACCCTATCAAGCGAAATAACGGCGCTTTGACGCCAGTTAAGTATCCTGGTGCTTATATCACATTAGCGTCAGAAAAAATTGCGCCAATGTGGTGCGTATATGACATCTGTGCCAAATATTTTTACAATCCAAAAGAAAAAAAAAATAGAAAACAGGAATTCTGCTTTTTCAGAATTTAGTGTCACCCCCCGATGAAAAACAAATATGTATATAAATATAGATAGTTCAGTTATAAGACTTAAAACACACGCTTTTATTTTATATAAAATGACGTGATTCACATCTGCTGAAGGATTTCTTTCGTTATTTAAGAAATTCGACAAAAAAAAATTGGCTATCTCATGATTCATATGCTTTCATTTGTTTGTAATATAGATACTTAAAATTAAGTTCAGTTTATAAAAGCTCCATGTTTTATCAGAAGTCATTCACTTAATATTTTTTCGAAACAGCACGTACTTAAGTTACTTTTTTTTTCAGTTTTTATGAGAAAATGGCAGCAAAAAGATATAATTGGTACTTTCCAACTATTTTTCCTTTACTTTTACTTTCTACAGAAATGGAGTACTTGAGTTACAAAAATTAAACGAAAGGCATTTAAAAACTACAAAAAAATCAATATCTCAAAAATAAATCAATATGCAATTTTCAAACAAATTGCATTTAAAAGTACCTTTTTTTTCCCCAATACGACGGTATAAAAATTGAAAATGTGCGATGCGTAGAAGTTTAAAAAAATTGCGGTAGAGATTATTCCGTACAATGACACCTCTGCTTTGTTTTACGGCTGACTTATACAATGGATCGTGTTTTTTTTTTTCTTCTTTGGAGACGACACTTTATTAGCTTAGCTGGGAGAAAGAAATAGCATACCGGGGGCTAAAAAAATTAAACATTAACATAAAAACATATTTAGAAGCAATCAAAAAACTCGTCTTTATCATAAAAATATATTTTTTTTTTTCATTTTTAAAACATAAATACACGTACAAAGATATTTTTATAGGATAAAGAATAGGGATTGACCGAATCAGCAATTTTGCCGAATACCGAATACCGAAGCTTCGGTCAAAGTGTACACCGAATATTCGGTATTCGGCAACCGAATACTTAAAAATTTTTAATACACATTTTTGCATATATTAGCTTTTTTAATAAACTTTAATTAAAATTAAATTCTTAATAATTTAATTTAGTTACATTTTTATTCTTAAATCTAATTACACAAAAAAATTTAATGACTTCTTTCAACTCACAAATTCATTAACCGATCACTTATTTTTTATTATTTTATCACTAGCCAATATCCAAATTAACCCAATGAAAGTATTAAACTATACAGGCTATTATTAAGGATAAGGATTCTCAGAAAAACAAAAGTTCATTCAAATAAAAAGAAACAATGTTGTCATTAAGCTGATTTACTGATTGTCTAATTATATACATATTGAATTGGAATGTTCTCAAATACGAAAGGTATATCAATTTGTACATTTAACTATTTTCTGTGAAATTATTGATACATATTTATATTTTGATTAATATTTATCATTGTGGTGATGAAGATAAATTTGAGCGATTTTAATTTAATGGTTATAAAAGCTATAGGATAGGCATAGGAGTATACTTATTTGATGCATGTATTTTCTTTAATATAAACCTTAGTTATACAGAGATGAACTCTGGTATACTTATTTGAGGTGTATATTGAAGAGAATACACATTAAATAAATTTAAATTGAAAAAACTAATGTAGAAATAATTAAAATTAAATGGTAAGGGAAAGATGACCATATTCCTTACTTTGTTTTCCTCTATCGTAGACAGTTGTTCTGATTTCATCCCTATATAGACTATTTTAGGAAAGAAAAAAAAATTTTTTGTAATTAAAAATGGCCTTTGACTTGTTTTTGATAGTGCAGCTGAACTTTGAACTCATGCACATAATGTTGAAACTCGTCATTTAGCCTATTCTACTTCTAAGTAAAAGAGAATTCTTCTACTTCTAAGAAAATACTTATCCGCAATTATTCGGCCGAATACTTTTAAGTATTCGGCCGAAGCCGAATATTCGGTTTACATGCCGAATCACCGGATACCGAATCGACTATTCGGTAATCGGTCAATCCCTAATAAAGAATGCACTGAAAGCAAACCTGTAAATTTTAGAACAGAATTTCTAGAAAAATTTCAGAACATTTAAAAGAAATGTGTTTCATTTTAGACTTTATCATCTTATCAGCCAACAGTTTACGTTACTCGCATTATTATTTTAGAAATATTTGATTTATGTTTTAAAATAATATTTTTTCCATTCTTTTTTGTTTTAATGAGCACGCCTTTCAGATAATGTATAACCTGATTTTGAAAAAATTCTTTCAGATGGTACTAATGTAGACATCGCTGGTAAATACTTCTTTGCTATATCCGCAAGCTCAGGGTATAAAATAGCTATACTTATTTTTCTTTCCATAATAAATGAATCAACAAGCTCCTACGAAATCAAAATCATTTGAGATTTGAGAATAACCGATACTAACAGAATGATACGCATACACTGATACGGAAACAACTGACGCCGAAATATCGGAGTCCGAACACAAATTCGCATCTTTTACCGCATCCGGCTCCATTCATGAATTACACAAACTTAAGCAGCGTTTGAAGTTAGTTTCATTTTGTTCGGCTACGTATTGACACAGTAACGACTAACGAGTCATATTTCGAAGTACCGATTCGGGATTTCGTATCATAGAGAATACCCGTTACTTAGTAACGAATATGTGCGGTTTGCTACAGCTCTAATTTATATAGTACATGAAACTTTTTTCAATGCACTTATAACCCATCTAAGTGGTATTTTCATATATATTAGAAAATAACTTGGATTTTAATTAAAGGGTCCATTTGGGCCCAAGATTCCAGTAATGTGGAATAATTTAGCGATTCCGGTTAAGGGTTAAAAACTTTTACTACTAACAGGACTTTTTATCTTTGAAGATAATCACGAAGATGAAATTGATAAAAACATTAAGTGCTTAGTAAATAATCTCTGTATAAAGAAGGAAAAAATATGTACAACCAAATGGAACCAGTTCCAAAAGCCCTTACGAAGTTGCAACTCGATAATAATGCCAATATTGCTGATGCTTGTGAAATTTACCTAGAGCTTCTTCAAAATAAAGAACTCTATCCACATTTCAGCAAAGTGAAATCTAACATTGATAAAGCAATGACCCCTGTCCATTTTTTGGCACACCTGATGAATCTGAAATATTAAGGTGAATATTTACAGACTTTAAATCCAAAGTACTTACAATACACAATACAATTCAAGTGAGAAGATGCGCCTTTTCCGAAGACATTACAAACATTATTTCACCTGCACTGTGGTGGAAGAATTTAAGTAAAACTGGAATAGATGCAGGATTTCTCCAATTAATGGAACATCTTCAGGGATGTCCTGCATCATCAGAATATCTGGAGTGTATTTTTTCTAATTTTTCTTTCATCCAAAACAAGATTAGAAATAAACCCGGTTTACAAAAAGCCTCTAAATTAGTATTTTGTTATATGATGCTAAAATCCAATGTGGAAGGGGCAAACGAAGAATATGAATATGATTGGTAAACGTTTGGGAATATGTGTGGTGTATAAATATTTAAATAAATGCACTCCATTGTCTGTTTTTGCAGATCTTACTTTTTTTTTTTAACCTTTCAAGCTATTTACTTAGAACTCATTTTTGACATTTTAAAAGTTTGTTTTGAATTTATATTTATGTTTTTAATAATCAGTTTTTCCCATGTGGGAAAAACATAGTATTTCCCAGGACGGTAAATACCAGTTTTTACCATGGTATTTACCGGGGGTGGGAAAAACCTTGCCAACCCTGCCCCCCTCACCCTTCAGCCTATTTCCGAATCTACTAAAACTAAAATGATGTAAAAAAAAACTAGGGGCAATAGTAATTTATTCAAACTTTGCGGGAAAATTATAGCGATTATCGTCGGTCACATAGTTTTAGAGAAAATCGCATTTTTCCATTACACATAAACTTTAATTTGCGGAGCTCAGTGGCAGTATTTTTTAACTACCAAATTTATAAAAGTGACAGGCCTGACTATTGTGGCGATTTGGAATCAAATAGCGTTTTCCACCTTTTTACATAAATAAATTGCTTATCAAGAAAAATGCGATTTTTGTCACGTAACGACAAGTTTTTCTCTTTTCCTCGTGCTATCGTGTACCGAACTTCGTTTAAAAACTTGAACTTTGACAGCTTTTTTTGAAGGATATTTCAGCAAAAAAAGAAAAACGCCATTCGATTACTTAGTTCCTGAATAAGAACACCTGTTAATTTTATGCGTTTCCGAACAAAAAATAATTCAATAATCAGTCCCCTGCCCACCAAGAGGGGGCTGGGAGTAAGTTTTAAAAAGTTCTTTTTTTCTCATGTTTATAGTTTTTGATTTACTCCGTTTTAAAATTGTATTTTTTAAACCGTGATTATATACTGAGGTATAGCCATAGAGAGACACACACAGCCTAGCTGTTTACGAAAACGAAGGAGGGGGGGGGGGAGAGCGTGGAAGTGACAGGATTCTGAAAATATCTTCCATATCTTGGTTTAAATATGGAACGTTAAAAAAATCGTCTGGCTAAACTTTAAAAAAATATATGTAAATTATATCCATTTAATATTACCTGTGAACATTTTTATTTATAACACGGAATTAAAATAACATTATATACGCAAACAAATAAAGGATATTAACTTATATTTAAAATAGATCTATTATAAAATAAATTCAGTAACTTAGTATATTTTAAACAGCCTGCTACTAAAGTACAATTTTATTTCCTCTTTCTTCTAAGTTTTTTTTAATATTGCATGATATGAAAACAGTTGAAAATATTCCCCTAACTAGTCCTACTTTTTTTTTTTTTTTTTTTGCCAAAAAATACAAAGGTAACATCTGCTTTTTTTTTTTTTATCTTCATTTCCCTAAGCATATCGTAAATTCAAATAATCTTTATCGAAATATCATGCTGCCCGCCCCCTTGTCTCTGCCCCTCCCTCTCCTTTTATTCATATCGTCATCTTCCTAAACATACATCTACACTGCTTTCTCCTTTCCCAAAATCACCAATACATAATCAAACCAAGATCTCCGTTCTCTGCTAAACAACCCAGCCCTGATTCGAAGAGTTGAAAGCCGATACTGAGTTGAAAGAGTGGTTTTCAAAGAGTCGAAGAATCGAAAATCCACTCTTCAAGTCCGACACTGTGTTGAACTCGTCCAACCACTCTTTGAGTTAGTCGACTTCGACTCCAAATCCCAAACTGAGTGGAAATGAAAGTTTGACTCTTTCGAGTCGAGGCAATCCACTAGCAAGGAGTCGACAGTTCGACTCTCTTGGAAGGAGTCGAGATGTTGAGTCGACTCTTCGGCCAACTCTACTTTCAACATTGTTCATTCTATAATTTTAATCTCTCCGTATGGACATATATGGAATAAAGTTAAATAACAGCTTAGTAGCAGAAAAACTTTTTTACATATATCATTTTTATAAGTTATCAGAATATCGATTGCTTATTACTGGGTGTTCTCAAGCATTATATAATATAATTTCAGTTATTAAATACATATAAGCTATTTAGTTTTAATCAATTTTAAAAGTAAATATCAGGTACTTGTTAGTTATCCCGTCGACCAGATTACTGTCGCCAAATTGTAAGATTAAATGCCAATAATGGTTGATTGTATATGTCACATTCACAAAAGTAAATAAGTGCAAAGTCAAAAATTTAATATTATGATATGTCACATTCACTTGACAACACGTGTTTAAGCCATCAAATGATTTTTATTTCGACGTATTTTTTGTATTTTTATTAATGTTATACTAATTTACTTGTTTTTTCGTTATTTAAAATAAAAATTGTCAATTTGTATAATTTGGCGAGCGGTTTGGCGATTTATATAATTTGGCGAAATTGGTCGATGGGATAACTAACAAGTACCAAATATCAGTATGTAAGAATGTTTCTATTTTGATGTGTGACATTTTCTTATTCCTTCATATAATCTTTAAAATGTGTGGTATGTGTAGAGCTATAATAAAGAATTCCAAACTAATACTTTAGAGTCTATATTAATGTATTCTTCTGAATATTTATAATTTTTTTTTTCCTGACATAATGCCTTCACAGTTGGCAGTTATAAGGACTTATTTATTTCACAAAATTTAATAGAAGTTTATATTTTTTTTTAGTAGAAAATATTTATAAGTGTATTAAAAATAAATTAATCCAAAGTTTGTATGAATTATCTATAAACCACCTTTTCAAAAAATAAAAGCCGGCTTTCTTTAAGTGGTTAAAACCAAAAAAAAGCCGGCTGGCTTTTTCTGGCCTGGCTAAAAGCTGGCAACCCTGGATTTTGGTCATAACTTTATCATTAAACAATGAATGCCACCAGACTTTAAAAATCCTGGGACCCAGGCAATTTCAAAACACCTTGGTCCTTTTTTTACAAAAGTGGATCCTTTTTGTTAAAATAAGACACATTTTATGTAAATGCAAAATGTGTCACTTTTACAATCTTTCAAGAGGAAAATTACACGACCCATCACAGTTTTTTTATGCATCCCTTTTCTAGTACAGTAGACTCCCCTAAATCCGCGACCCTAAAATCCACGAACGCCTAAAACCCGCGTATTTTTTCAGATGTAAACAATGAAATTTACAGTTATGTTGCAGGAACAAAATTCAAGATGATGCCGAAATCAGCGACTACTGCAATGTTTTTTTTTACTAAATATTTTGTTAATCATTTTCTTTTGACTATTACAGCTGATTTATAACTAAGTAAATTTACATTACTTCTGATTTTGATATAAATTAGCATATCTAAATAAAAAATTCCAGGGTTCCAAATGGAAAAATCCATGAACTGGAACCAGTGGTGTAGTCGTAAAAAAAGCAGAGGGCATACGCTCTAAGCAGAGGGTATACGCTCAAGGTAGAGAGTATACCCTACAGTGTATATACTATAGCCTTTTTGAGAAACAGAGGGTATACGGTGTTTCTTTAAAAAATCCAGAAGGTATACGGCGTATACCACCGTATACCCCCCACTACATCCCTGACTGGAACGCTATTTTTAAAATATTGTTCGTTGATTTTTTTAAAATTTAATTATAGACAAATTTATTTCTAAACATACAAAGCAATATAAGAAAAGTATTGAAGACTGTATATAACAATGAAAAAAGCGTAGTGCTAAGGAATGAATAGTGACGTATCGATCTTACGATCGCTTTACCACTAGATGGCAGCATAGGACTTTTGGAATCGAATTGAATCGATTTCATTGGTAATAATTTAATATTTTTCTAAATTTTTATTTTACATAATTATTTTAATAATTACTTACTTTTAAACTAATAAATTATTTTAATATTTTACTTATTTTAATGTTTCACTTTATTGTCAGCATTCATTATAATTTACCCTGCTTAACTACCAATCAAATTAATGTTTCAAAAATGTAAACAAATCAATGACCAGAAATCCACAAAATTCTAAAATCCGCACAACCTCTGGTCCCAAGCTGTGCGGATTTGAGGGAGTCTACTGCATTTTGCTTAAATGATGCAGTATAGTGCATCCCCGGCATCACTGAATAAAGAAGATATTTTAACGATCTTTACAACAGAATTAAGTTGTGTGAAAATGTTGTGAAACCATGAAAACTGGTAGACGTACACAATAATTCAGACAAAGCACCATATGTAATATCAGTTGCATCTGGTCTGATATCTGAACAGAACAGAATAAGTCGCAGGTAATGGAACTCCAGGAATCGCTGGATACCAGATGCTATAATCAATAAGGTTAGTTGGGTGAAAGCGTTCCACTATCAGGGGTCGATCCAGTCAAAATTTGGGGCCTATTTTGGGCCACTTTACAAAAATCAATTTAATAAAACAGGTCCCTTCACAAAAATAGATTTAATAAAATAGGAGGGAACCCTTCACAATTTTTTTTTTAATAAAATAGGACCCTTCACATTTTTTTTTTTTTTTTTTAATAAAACAGGCCCGTTCACAAAATTCCTCTGACCGAAATAGGCCTCTTCACAAAATTCCATTTCATAGAAACATACCCATCATTAATTATTTTTATTTTGTAGGTTTTAAAGTGTGCATTTTGTAAATAAAACAATTTCCCCAAAAAGCAAAACTTTAGCTGAAGGACTTAAAGAAGTTATCAATTAATACTTGGTTCAAGTTTGAGTAACTGGATTTATCATTTTTCGTTTCAAAATATCTATTTTTGATAAAAAACATAAAAAAATTCACAAAAATAACTTTTACTTTGCACAAAATGGGCCCCAAGAAAAACATTCTGCATCGACCACTGACTATATTCGCCTGGGAAAGCTCAGATGGTAGAGCATTGGCGGATTCAGCCAAAAGATCCCTGGTTTGAATCCTGGTGCAGATATTTTTCACCCAGTTGGAAATTTACATCTCAGAAAATTGTTTACTTATATCCCCCCCCCCCCTAAGATGTATTCTTAAATCACCCCCTCCCCTTTCACTTTTTATTTTTTAATTTATAAGTATATTTATTTTTTATTATTTTTTATGTCATTATATTATAAATTTATATTATTTTTTATGAACAACATTAAGTATGCAGGGTGTTTCAGTATAGTATTTTACAAATTTTAAGAGATGATAGAATACACTAACAAACATTTTTTGTATCATAAAGCAGGGTCGCAGTCTACTCATTCATTCAAAATTACAGGGTGCTTCACTTCTATCTGAGCCTGGATTTTGGTCATAACTTTATCAATAAAGAAAACATTTCAATTATTTTTTGTAACAATATCTACAACAGAATTAAGTTGTGAAACCATGAAAAGTGATAGACATAAACAATAATTCGGACAGAGCACTGTATGTAATATCAATTGTATTCCGAAAAGCGATTATCTAATTTAGCACTGTTTGGATGTGGATAATTGCCCCCTTCGCCACCTTAAATGAGAAATTATCCAGAGACGTGGTGAAATTGATTCTCATCTAATTAGCACTAAATTAGACGATTCATTTTTCATAATGTGTAGTTGACATTACATAACCCAATTACATAGCACCAAACAAATTATTGTGCACTTAGCACTTTTCATAATTCCATATCACACTTTGCACACAAGTTAATTCTGCTCTAAATTTTGTTAAAAGAAACTTCATTAATGTTGAAGTTATGGTCAAATAATCCGGGGTTAGGTTGAATTGAAGCACCCTGTTTTTTGGTTGAATGAGAAGATTGCGTCCCTGGTTTTCTATACAAAAATTGTTTTGTGCTCTAGCATCTCTTAAAGTTTGTAAATGTTATGTAGGATCGAGTGGGGTAAAATAGGTAGGTTTAAAAAATAAATTCATAAAAAATACAAATTGTAATTTTTTGCAATTGTTTTGCCAAATTAGTGTGCTACAGGTATCAGTTATCATTTTTCAGTGAATAAAAGAATATTTGTTGTTATATTATTATACTTAGCAGCCATTTTAAAATTTTGAATGATAGTATGACTTGGTTGTAATGATGAGAAAAACTTTGGTTTTAAAGTAAATAAAAGCTTATTTTCAGATTATTTATCTACTGTATACCATAAAGCATTTATTCAGGATTAACTTTCTGTATTTTACTACAAAATAACATAAAAATATTTTTTTAGGGAAAAAATAAACAAACCATGTGGGGTAAGTAGTTATACTGTTAGGCTAAGCAAACTTATAGCATTTTTTTTTACTTCATCTGATACTTTGATAATATTTTGTATATAACATTTGTCATTAAAGCAATATACTGCTCTAAGACTATTTACTTTAAGTTTATTAAAATGAACTTAATTTCAAAAATGAATATATAGTAAAAGCAAAGCATGCAACTCTAGCTTTAGGCTTACTTTCTACTAATGGTCATGCAAGAAATTTTAAAAAGTGGCATGAAAAAAAAAGAGAAATAAAAGACCAAAATAATAACTAAATTCTTGTTAAAAGTCTTATCAACAAAGTTGTTGATTATTTACAAAAGATTTTATTTCTTTGGAAGAGAAAAAACTTATCTCGTTTAAATAGTAAGTGAATAATAGCAGACAAACTATTAAAACTGGATTTTAGGTCGCGGTTAGGTTTTGAACAAGATAACAATATTAGGTATTATAATCAGATATTTCTTGTGATCACAATAATCAGGAATGCATAGTTAAATTCGCAAAAGAGAGTGGATGTTACATACTGTAGCTTTCCTTTCTGATCCACCACTGAACCATAATTCAGACTATTACTACTTCTCTTAAATCTGTTGTTTAATATTTTCAACATTCGAAAGAACACTTTTAAGAAGATTCATGTGCAATTATTTATTTAATTTTAAAAATAGAAAGCTTTAAATAAGTATTACTTCTTTTACCCAACAGCAATGAGGTAAAATAATTAATTATCAATGTTTTTTTAGTTTTTAAATATCATTATCAGTAATAATTTTCAATTTTATTGTTGAAATGTTGAGATCAGTGTTCATTTGCATGTTCTGTGTAATTGTTTTGCAGATTAAAATTATGCCTTTTTGGCAAACTAAGTATGAATTTTTTTTAAAAAAAGTGCTGTTTTTATAACTATTTTACTCTCACCTGACCCTACTGAAACACCCTGTATATTCATCTTTATAAATGTGATTATAAATTCATATTTTATTTTTTACAAATGTCTTTAATATATATTTATATAGTTGGGTAGTCTATAAATATTCGAATTGGTATTCAACCCCTTTGCTGAATATTCGGTTGGTCAAGTACTGAACAGCAGTTGGCCAAATATTATTTAACATGTAGTCGAATAAATTAGAGATAATATATATAATTTTTTATGCAATGCTTTTCTCGAATCAAAATTAGCTAAAGTCGGGAAAATTCAAGAAGTCATTTTCATTCTTAAATGCACAAAAGTTTCAGCTATTATGATTTGGATACTGAAAAAATTATATGCAATTTTCTATAAAGGTTAAAGATCGTCAAGAAAATGGTATAAAAGTTGAAGACTTAAACTAGCTTTATAGACATATAACTGCCAGTGAAGAATTTGCAATGGTTAAAAATCAATTATAACTCAAGATATAACACTTTAATGGAAAAATGAAAAAACACTGTTTGATTCAAAAGCAGTGTTGAATTCAGGAAGGCCATCCCCCCCCCCCCCCCCCCCGGAGCCACAGACATCCCTACCGGAGAAAAGTGTCTGAATATTAATCTTCATAAATTTCACACAGTTATAAAAATGGCTTTGTGGTTGTGTCAGAAAAAATTAACTTTGTTTGGCAGTATTCTTTTTAATAATTTTTTCTGAAGAACAGCCTTAAATATATTTAATACAAAATATCACAGAAAATGCAAAGTTATTTATATTGTAGGTCTCAGTTTCTGTGTGTACTTTCAATGAGTGTTCAGTAAGTTGCAGAACTTCCTGTGTTCTGCATATGCCGATTCAACTGTTAAAAGTTTTGTTCAGTATTTTTTATTGCTTTTTATAAATTTGTCGACCATTCATCATCAAACATCTCACAAGAAAATTTGGTACTTTTATGTTAGAAGGGGCACCAGTGATACAGCGTCTAGAAGTATATAGTGTGGAGATCGCTAATACCGGTATAGCTTTTGAACGCATCCAAAAAATTACATTTTCTTAGGTGGCGCTGCCGTCAAATTTATTGCGTGAATGCGTAGGTTTTGTTTTGGCTTTCTTTTTGTTGTAAACATTTTTAGCGCTATATACAAAGTCTACAATTATTAGAAATTTATGTGAAAACACGTAAATGTATCGAAAATGATATAAAAACAAGATTCTCATAGTTTTGTTCCCGTTTGTGTTACATACAAGAACAGCAAACTTGTTTATTTTCGGTGTACCTAAAAATCAGTAGGTTTTGTTTTGGTTCTCTTTTTGTTATAAACACCTTTAGCGTTATGTATAGCGTCTACAAATATTGCAAATATATGTAAAATTTATCAAAAATGATGAAAAAACGAGATTATCATTGTTTTGTTCCGGGCTGTGTTACGCAATACAAGAACAGCAAGCTGTCTATTTTCGGTGTACCTAAAAATCAAAATCTTTTTGAAAAATGGAAAAAAAATTAACTAATATAATTAACTAATAACTAGTATGTTGTGGCCATCACAAAACTTTCTTCTATATAAATCACGTCAATTAAATCATTTAAATAGTACAAGAAATTACATCAATTTAGCACCCATTCATATCAAAGTATATCTGAATTTGAAGTTTGATGAAAATTCGTGCCTTAGTTCTTGAGATAGAGCTATAGCGGAAAGTCTGAAAAATGTAGCATAGCAGCGCCACCTGTTGAGTGATTTACACCAATACATAAACAACAATAATTGATATCCAGGTGTACATGGATCTGAAGTTCGTTGAAAATCCAAGCATTAGTTCTTGAGATAGAGCTATTGCGGAAATCACAAAAACAGCATAGCAGTGCCACCTATTGAACGATTTACACCAAATTGTATAAAATGTCAATTCATGTCAAGAACTAACTGATTCTAAAGTTTGATGAAAATTCGTGCATTAGTTCTTGAGATACATTTATAGTGGAAATTCTGAAAAATACAGCATAGCAGCGCCACCTGTTGAGCGATTTACAGCAAAATGTCAATTCATGTCAAGGATTAACTGCTTCTGAAGTTTGGTGAAAAATATTGCATTAGTTCTTGAGATACAGCTATAAAGGAAATTCTGAAAAGTGCAGTATAGCAGCGCCACCTGTTGAGCGATTTGCACTAAAACACAAACAGCACTAATTCATATCAAAGTATACTTGAATCTGAAGTTTGGTGAAAATCTAAGCATTAGTTGTTGAGATAGAGCTATTGCGGAAATCGTAAAAAATGCAGTATAGCAGCGCCGCCTACTGAGCGATTTACACCAAAATGTACAAAACTTCAATTCATGTTAAGGACTAACCGAATCTTAAGTTTGATGAAAATCCGTGCATTAGTTCTGGAGACTAAGCTATTGCGGATATGGTGAAAAAGGCTGCATATCAGCGCCACCTTTTGAGCGATTTACACCAAAACCTAATCAGCACCAATTTATGTCAGGGACTAACTGAATATAATTTTTTATTAAATTCCGTGCATTAGTTCTTGAGATAGAGCGCCCACAAAATTTGTGTCGCATACGGACAGACAGACATTTTGTAAAAACATGTTTTTTGGAATCTCTGACCCCTAAAACGTGTAAATCCGTCGAAAACCGAAAATTTTCACGAATCCAATACTTTCTTCTTGTAAAGATAGAAGAAAGTAAAAATTTACTAATATAAACAAAGATATATTTAATACAAAAAAGAGCTTATTCAAAATGCAAACGATAAAATTACTTCATATCATTTATATACATAAGCATAAATTATTTTTTATAATTTAAACATATATATAAAAAAATACTTGTACTATAATAAACCTATAGGCTAAAAAAAAAAAAAAAAAAAAAGAAAAAAAAATAGTATGCACGGCGATCACATGAAATATTAAATCGGTTTATAACAGAGCAATTTGAAAATAAAGTGTTCTTCAATTCGTACAAATGTGAAATGCATATAAAATATATGCCTGAATTTTCGTTCATTCTTAATATATCGCGTATTACAAGCTAATATTTTTTTTACTCTGTTTTTCAAAAAAATTATCTTTCATAAAATAAGTTTTCCGCATCAAAAGTATCTAATACACATAGGATTTCTATACATTCGTTGCAATGAACTTGATCTTAGCGCCCTCTGGCGAAATTGTAATTTTTTGGATATGGTTTCGATTGTTGATTTCCACACTATATACTTCTAGACACTGTACCAGTGATAACTCGCCAAATATTGCTTCAATCGGCATATAGGTGCAGATTCCCAAAATCTGGAAGGAGTCAGTGGCTCAGTGGCCAGACATACAATTTTTTAATTCTAAAAATCGCTTGGCATGCTTTTTCCGAAAGAATCGCACCATTCCTTTTTTCTTATAACTTTAAAATATAGTTCATATAAGCTTCGATCAATTATTGGTTCTTCCCTATGTCTGCAGTGCAGAGAAAACCCTTCCGCGCCAGAATATAAAACGCCCAAAACATTAGTTTAGGAGCTCAGATTTCGTGTCATCAGTTGTCTGAAAAAAACTACCTCTACTGTTCGAAGCATTTTTTAATTCTAAAAATCGCTTGGCGTGCTTTTCCGAGGGAACCGCACCATTCCTTTTTTCTTACGCCTTTTAAATACAGTTTATCCGAGCTTCAATCAGTTATTGGTTCTTCTCCGTATCTACAATGCAGAGAAAATCCTTCCGCGTCAGAATATAAAATGCCAAAACATTAGTTTAGGAACTCAGATTTTGTGTCATCAGTTGTCTTGAAAAACTACGTCAACTGTTCGAAGTCTTTTTTAATTCTAAAAATCGCTTGCCGTGCTTTTTCCGAGAGAACCGCACCATTCCTTTTTTCTTACGCCTTTAAAATTCAGTTTATCCGAGCTTCGATCAGTTATTGGTTTCTCTCCATATCTGCAGTGCAGAGAAAATCCTTCCGCGTCAGAATATAAAATGCCAAAACATTAGTTTAGGAGCTCAGATTTCGTGTCATCAGTTGTCTGAAAAAAACTACATCTACTGTTCGAAGCATTTTTTAATTCTAAAAATCGCTTGGCGTGCTTTTCCGAGGGAACCGCACCATTCCTTTTTTCTTACGCCTTTTAAATACAGTTTATCCGAGCTTCAATCAGTTATTGGTTCTTCTCCGTATCTACAATGCAGAGAAAATCCTTCCGCGTCAGAATATAAAATGCCAAAACATTAGTTTAGGAGCTTAGATTTTGTGTCATCAGTTGTCTTGAAAAACTACGTCAACTGTTCGAAGTCTTTTTTAATTCTAAAAATCGCTTGCCGTGCTTTTTCCGAGAGAACCGCACCATTCCTTTTTTCTTATAACTTTAAAATATAGTTCATATAAGCTTCGATCAATTATTGGTTCTTCCCTATGTCTGCAGTGCAGAGAAAACCCTTCCGCGCCAGAATATAAAACGCCCAAAACATTAGTTTAGGAGCTCAGATTTCGTGTCATCAGTTGTCTGAAAAAAACTACCTCTACTGTTCGAAGCATTTTTTAATTCTAAAAATCGCTTGGCGTGCTTTTCCGAGGGAACCGCACCATTCCTTTTTTCTTACGCCTTTTAAATACAGTTTATCCGAGCTTCAATCAGTTATTGGTTCTTCTCCGTATCTACAATGCAGAGAAAATCCTTCCGCGTCAGAATATAAAATGCCAAAACATTAGTTTAGGAACTCAGATTTTGTGTCATCAGTTGTCTTGAAAAACTACGTCAACTGTTCGAAGTCTTTTTTAATTCTAAAAATCGCTTGCCGTGCTTTTTCCGAGAGAACCGCACCATTCCTTTTTTCTTACGCCTTTAAAATTCAGTTTATCCGAGCTTCGATCAGTTATTGGTTTCTCTCCATATCTGCAGTGCAGAGAAAATCCTTCCGCGTCAGAATATAAAATGCCAAAACATTAGTTTAGGAGCTCAGATTTCGTGTCATCAGTTGTCTGAAAAAAACTACATCTACTGTTCGAAGCATTTTTTAATTCTAAAAATCGCTTGGCGTGCTTTTCCGAGGGAACCGCACCATTCCTTTTTTCTTACGCCTTTTAAATACAGTTTATCCGAGCTTCAATCAGTTATTGGTTCTTCTCCGTATCTACAATGCAGAGAAAATCCTTCCGCGTCATAATATAAAATGCCAAAACATTAGTTTAGGAGCTTAGATTTTGTGTCATCAGTTGTCTTGAAAAACTACGTCAACTGTTCGAAGTCTTTTTTAATTCTAAAAATCGCTTGCCGTGCTTTTTCCGAGAGAACCGCACCATTCCTTTTTTCTTACGCCTAATTCAGTTTATCCGAGCTTCGATCAGTTATTGGTTTTTCTCCATATCTGCAGTGCAGAGAAAATCCTTCCGCGTCAGAATATAAAATGCCAAAACATGAGTTTAGGAGCTCAGATTTCGCGTCATCAGTTGTCTTAAAAAACTACGTCTGCTGTTCGGAACGGATCGTCGGAAAAATAAAAGATTTCTACGTCTTTTCCTAAAATGTAGTTTAAGCTGAAATAACTACTAAGGTAGATGTAGCGGAATTATTGCCTGTGATTTGTGGTGGATGCTTTACAACAATTCTACTAGAAGGAACTAATACAAATTCTTCTTTTATGAAGAACTGCTCTTTTATTTCTCTGTAAATTGCCAATGTATTTCGACCAAAGGCCATCAGGGATAAACGACAACTGCATAAGTGTTATTTAATATAGCGATTTCAGAGATATTCACTAAATAGTTGTTAAAATGGTCCTAATTACCTTTCCTAAATATGGAATGATACGAATTTAAATAATACGTTTATAACGATAAACGAATTACCGAATCTTCTTATAAGAATCAACGTTGAATTGTAGAATATATACGAATTACTATTTGATAAATATATATTAAAAGATTCGATGCACTTATGAATTAAACTAAACAATTTACCTATTAAAAATAACATGAAAATATGCAGGGTGGTGAATTAAAATAGAGAAAACAGTTCATTCATAAGTAGTACGTGTGAAGGCGCCTACTTTCACACATTAATATTAAGACCTTTCCTCTTTCCCCCCTTTAAAATTACATTTTTTTAAATTCTTAAATTTAATTATCTGTCTGCATTCGGATTCAATCTGTTTTTAGCGCTCTTTTCCCTTCATAAATTAAGCATTCAATTCTCAGTCTCTTTAATATTTTAACCGCAGCGCACTACAGTTAAAAGAAAAGAAATCATTTCCTTTTCTCGCCTAATAACTGGATTCTAATTTTCATCCTTCTGCCTTAGTTTGATGATATGCAGAAATTAGTCAGACATATTACTTCTACATTTTTAGCCGTTGGTCCAGATGTTAGATAGATGTATCATTTCAGTTATTAACCCTGTCTTTATTTTGTTTTTGTTTTTTTAACGTGCTCTTTCGGCCGCTTCAATCCCATGAGAACTTTAGCAACCCCTATAGAATGCCTTTCGCGGTTTATGAGCTAAAATTCCAACACAGCCATTGGCGTTAAATATTTCTTAGTACTCTTTTACATTCCCCATTCAATTTCAATTATTGTACTTTGACCACATGTCTTCCTCTCTTTAATCTCGCCATATAGTGTATATATTTGGCGAAATTGTGTATGTAAGCTTGCCAACACTCCAGATTTCGAGAAAGTGTTTTTTTTTTGAGTCAGACTAGCTTCTGAACTCGCATGATGTGAATAAAAAAAATTGTAACGCTTCGCTCCCTTCTCCAACATTGGCCGTGTAATTCTCGGCGGTGGTGGAAACGATCCCGGTGCACAATAAAGACCTTCAGAATATTCCTGCCTTTTATTATCTCAGCATTTCCCTGCCTTCTTCTTAAAATAATTAACAATTGATATTTTTACCTTAGAGTCGGTATTGAAGCTTAGCAAAATGAACCACCTGTGCAACAACAAACAACTACTTTACAAATACTGGATAACTCCCTTACAAAAACTTGGTGCTTAAGGCCGGCATTGCCGAGGTTACATTTGGAGAAGCGGAGCACGTGATATATATATATTTCTTATTCAAAATAATTACTAGTACTGGATTATTAAAAAAAAAAAAACTGTTCAATTTCTTTAACAAAAAAAAAAAACTGCAAAATTCATGGACTATCAATTATGGACTATGTTCATTACAGTGGCTGTTTGCACGCTTATCTAGCCTGAAATGTCCACTACACCGGTACTGAGACGCAATAATTATGACACCTGTAGTACCCGGTCAGCCAGTTTGATCTTTGAGTGTGCTATCCAAAACAGATGTCTGAAACTATTTGCTGCTATTCCAGAACAGACGTTCAGTGAATGTCGCCGGCTATACGAAATAAAAGAAAAAAAACTGGTTCCCGTGATCCTGAACTAATGTGAAAATGAAAGACGCCTTCGTACAACACTGTACCGCAGATTTCCTGGTGGTCATCGGAAAATCCATGCATCCTCTTGCCGGGGGATTCCGTCACAAAGTCCGCCAAACACCTCCTCTTTATTTCCAGCAAGAAGAGAAAGGAATAAATTATCATTCAGGATGACTCAAAGTATATTTTTCTCTCGCCGCCGAAGCAAGATTTTTGTTGTTTTTTTTGTGTGTTGGATGGATGCGCCGTTTTACAAACTTTCAGTAGTCGCAGCCTTTTTAATTATTCTTCGGTTCTGTGCGTTGTGTTTTGAGACATCTGCAAATGAACGTGTGAATTTAAGCAACTGATTGATTTCACAAAATTAACATGAAAGTTTATTCCTAAAGAAAAAAAAACTTTAAATACAAGTAAAATTCACTGGGGGCGCACACAAAATAAATAATTTTCCCTTCTCTATAAAAATATAATATAAGGTGAAAACACAAGAAATTAATTGCATAAAAAAAAAAAAAAAATCATTTTTCTTGTCTTTAGTATAACAGGTAAGCTATTCTTTTTTCCTTTTACAGTATTCAAGTCATGTTACTCCCATAACTACATTTTATGGCTCCTATGATATAGAGGCATGCTAAACTTAAGTAATTTAAAGTGGTATGAACTCTGGACAAATACATCATATAATTTTTTTTAAAAAGGGCCAATGAAAAGAAATTTGAAATATTACTTTTGGTTCTTGTACCTGTATTTTCTTTAATGTATAAAATTTGATAGTTAGATGGCAAGTTTTATATATATTTACAGTGTAAATTGTAAAGTATTTTTTTTTCTTTCTTGCACTTTTAAAGGTAATGTTTGCTCTCTCCTTACCAGTTTTGTGCTTGTGCTAAAGGCAGAATTATACTTTTATGTTGATTCCTAAGTAATACAGTATAGATACTGTGTGATTAAATTTTTTTTTGCTACCTTTTAACAGTGGATAGTGAAAATATTAAAGTATTTCAAATAATGATGTTTTAGTTACGAGGATTGATTTTGCTATATATATATTGAGATAAAAAAAAAAATATGTAAAAAAAAAAAAAAAAAAATCCTCATGACTGGATTATATTGCTCTTTTAATATATATCTATATATATATTAGTTTTGATGGCTTCGTGTACTAAAAATTAAGCATTTATTTTTATTAGTAACATGCTAAGATTTTGTATGTCTAGGGATGCACTTCATATCCAGTTCAGTTTCAAAGTTTTTTAATTTAGATAAAAGATTGTCCAAAATATTTTTTTTTTCTTTTCACATTTCCGATTCTTATTTAATGCATTATATATATTTTTCGGTGTGACACAATGTTGCAATTCTGAGATGAGATGTTGTTTTTCTTATCTCCATTGGCCTAGGATTGCTGAACATGGTTGCTCTCGCTTAATTTCTTACATCATTAGCGCTGGTCGCATTTTTCCTCCCCTTTTTAGATATTATGCGTCTGCAACTGATATGTGTCGCATTGCATTTTATATAAAAATGTTATCTATTATGATCACAGACAAAGTTTTTATTATTTTGGTTCGTGTACTTTTAAAACTCAGCAATCCTGTTGTAATCAGGCAGTCTGATGGTGAAAACCTTGTTAGATAAAAAAGGGGCATAGTGTATAAAAAAAAGATAAATAAAATAACTTAAGGTAATTTTTTCACAGAGCTTAATGTAATTTTGACACAAAAAAAAATGAGGTAAAAAAAATGAAAAAGCTTAAACTGGTACTGGACTGATATTATTTTTGATTTTTTCTTTTTCTTCTTACTTGTTGTGCTTAATATATTTCTTGTGGTAGCACTTCCTACAGGTAATTTCTTTTTATATATAACATTTTACATGTTTTTTTTTATGTGTATATTACATGTTTTTTTATGTGTATATTATATGTTTTGTCAGTCATCCATATCAATAAGATATGAAAATTTTAATACTCTAGATTACTATAAATATTGGTCTTGCAACTTTTATACTTAAGGATAAGCACTAGTGACATATAAAAAAAAGTGAGAGGAATTAACCATTAATGACAGTTAAATTTGCTCAGTATTTATTCTTTTTCAGTTGGTTGCTACTAATTTGAGAAAATTACATTTGCGATCTAGACAGTACACTGTTCTGTTTATATACATCTCTCATAGTCCAATTTACACGGATTTTATACATTTTTATTCACATCTCATTAATTTATTTCTATAGCATAGCTTAGGCTCCTTCGTTTTAAAATGTAGCGCGAGTCATCATATCTTAAATTTTTATTAGTTCATAAAAAAAAAGTCTCTTTTTCCTTTTGATTTCTATTTCTACTTTATAAAATTTTATAACATGAGTCGTAAACATTTTATGCATGTGTTATATATCAGTATGCTTGTTATTGCATACACACACAATTTACACGCACACTACATTTTACAGGTGATTATATTTCTTGAGGTTAATGTTTAATTATTGTTTCCTGTGTTGTGTAAGTACCTTTTTTCACTGCGCTATGATCCGGAAATAGCCTAATGATTAAAGGTATATGTTTCAGTTTTGGCTAAGTGGATCGGCCGTCCACTTTCTCAAAAGTGGAATATGTTACTTACATGATACAAATGTTCAATACCTCACATTAATTTACAAGGCGTTCGCGCTCTCTTTTATTTTTTTAAATGCATAATGACGTATCTCTCGTTCTATTTGATACTCCGTACATTTTTTTTTCTCACTCTAGCTTACTATGGGCAGATAGTGAAGTTAGATGTTTGTCTTCATCATTTTTTTTAATCTCATGTACACATTTTTATCATTTCAAGTTTAACCTGGTACTACATACACACACATATTTACATTTGCATTTCATATGGTCTTGTTTTGTAATAATTTTATGACACTTACCTTGGTTAAACATGGTCATGATTCTGTGTGCTTGTACATTTTTTTTACATACTTTCTCAACATTAGTGTACATTTTCACAAATACATAGTTTTCACTATTTTAAAGTTTGCGTATTTTTTTGTTGCCTTGACATTTTTTTTTATTTTCGGATTGTTACTGTTTTTTTTTTTTTTTTTACATTATGTAATTCAATACAATATTTGCACATGCATCTTAAATGTACATGCATGAGTTAATTTCTAGCTGGTATTTTTTACACATTTGTTAATTTTGTTTGTTTACGCGCGGCTGGTGACTCGTTGCTATTTTATTTATAACACAAGGTATTTCATTATAACTGACATGATATTTGATATCGTTTAAAATGTTGTTTTTATAAAATTTATTCAAATGCATATTGTGAGCTGTTATGTACATTTTATAGATTTAAAAAAAAAAAAAAAGCTATTCACATATAGTCATTAAACTAATTCTTTGGCATTTTCTCACATTTTAATTTTTTTAATTAGTGAGTTACAGTCTCACAGGTGTCTTGTGACGGATACATACACTCATATATCATAAGGTATAACGCGTGGTATTTTGCTATTCGTTTATTTTCTCTTTTCCAACCCTTTACTTGGAACATGTTTGGCTTGGCATAACTGCTACATTTTAGCGTAGAGTTATGCAATCTGTCGTGCACTCGTACATTGTATGCACGCTTCTTTTAACTTCATACAGTAATAACTCTCGCATATACAACTTTATTTTAATTTTAACTCTTTGTTAACCATTTATGCAACTTTTTTTTCTTTTCACAAGTAGTTCATGTGTTGGATATTTATTTAAGTTACACAAAATTTGCTCATTTAGAATACAATTTTGGTCATTCATACACATACATTACACTAGTTCATGAGTTGATTTACATATTTTGTTCATTTGTTTTTTTACACATTGTACTTTGCTTACGATCTATTCGACAGTATTCCTTTTTGTTTTTTTGTTTCTCACAAGTAGTTCATTGAGTAATACACACTGGCTGGTTTAGAGTATAACCAGAGTTTCACACATTACACGGAGTTCTTTGCTTTTATTAACCCTTATTCATTACATTTTGGTGATTAACTCACTAATTATGTAATTGAATCTCACTCGTATGTTAGTGTTTTGGGTTATCACACACATACTGTCCTTATATTTCGTTAGTAAATGCATAAAAAACGTTAGTTCATTGAGACATTATTACAAGTAGTTCATGTGGAATTATACAATTTGTTCATGTGTTTACTTACACGTTGTGTATGCTTGCGTACACACTTGTTCATGTGTTTTTTTTTTTTTCATGTAGTTCATGAGTTTGAGGTTTCTTTTCCCCTCCCTTCACACACATACAGTTTTTTTTTCCTGTTACTTTTCTATCTTTTAAACTTTACACCTTTTTCGATATTAAAAGGTTCTATCAGTTTTCTTTATTTTTTTAAAATTTTAACAGAGTTTTTTTGTTTATTTTGTGTGTTTGCATAATGCCATAACATATCAATGACACCATCACTTTGTCTATGTACGAAGATTTTAAGGTTTCAAGGAGTTATCCGTCACATGACATGTTAAACTACACACACATTTCGAATCTGTTTACTTTTAACAGGTAACATCTTTTTAACACTTTCATTAGATACCTCTTACTTGAAGGTGGCAGATCGAGTAAGATATCTTGTCACACTATATTAAATCGTATGCAATTCCTTAGTAAATGTTTTTAATATTTTGGCCAGGTGTTAAATTTTAATAAATACACAGATGGTCTATACATGAAAATTCAGCAAAACTAAAACCTTTACATTATCAATTTTTTTTGGTGGCAAATTTCATTTACTGTGTTTGAATCTCACTGGTTATCGAGTGAAATTTTTTTTCTTTCACACTCATATGTCAGGATTTTAAAGATTTCTTTTTGGTAAACAACACTTCCTTTTCTATATTTTGCAAGAGACAGTTTATCTTTTGCGGTAACACTCCTTTTCCTTTTTTGTTTATTTAACGTAAAGGTATGGATCCTGTCAATTTTACACTGATGCGTTTTGAGTAGATGTATATATATTTTTTAACGAATGCAGCAATATCTTATGAAATTTACAGTAAAAAAAAAAAAAAAAAAAAAAAAACTAAATTTAACCCTTTGGTAACGATTTTTTTTTAAATACGGTACACTTTTTTTCTCTTCAGTTACATTTTGCTGTTTGGTGCTTGGTGCATGTAGAGAATTTTTGTTCATAATTAACACACACAGTAGTTCATAGTTTATCTTACTTCATAGAAAAAAAACCTTACACGAGTTCATTGCTTTGTCAATTCTTTGCGTGCATCAGGGACTAATTGTCACTGTTTTTACAACTGATTTTCAAAACACTTAGGCATTTTACTTCATTGATACATTTCTTTGGTTCAGTGTTATATTTTTTTTCACTTGAGGTCACTGTGATACACTTCTAGTGTTCATTTGTATACTAGCACACGTTTGTTATTTTTTATGCTAGATATTTAAAAAAAAGGGTTTCCTTTTTTGGTAACTTTACAGGGTTACACTTTACTTTTATTTTTTTCATTCGGTACCTTTCTTGGCTATTCAAGGTATTTCACGTGATAAGGTAGCTTTCTTATGCACGATTTTCCAATCACTCAGTACACAGGTGTGCATTATTTTTTTTTGGTTTTTGTTATGCTCATTGACACATGTGGTTTATTACTGGTATATACCAGTCGTAACACCAAACGGTGTTATTTATGACTACATTCACACACACACATACATACTTTTGTGTCACCTGTTGTATAATGCTTATTAAATTTCATTAAATTTAATGTAAATCTTTTTACCATTTTTTTTCAAGGGGTACTTTCTCTGGAAATTTCTTACTACCTCTTGTTTATACCTCATAGGAGTGCAATATGTTTTAAAATTCACTTTACTTAAATTAGGTTCTCAGTAAAACACATTCAGTCCTTGTTTAATAGATAACACTATGGCAACTTTAAATTTTCAACAAATAATTTAACCCCATCTTCCTCTCCTTTTACTAGTTATATCACTTTTAAAAAAAACTTGAAATGTCACAAATAGTGCTGAAAACGAACAATTTTTATATTTACTATATTATGGAATTTTTGGTCTTTATATACAGTTCATGTCTCAAAATAATTTTATAAGTTGGAGTATGACCAACTGCTGTAGCAATTGTAAAAATTGCTCTTGCTTGAAGTGAATGTTCAAGCAATTTTATATATTAAAATCTTCTGGAAATAATTTAAAAAAAAAGATAACTGTGTGCACACGTTGAAAAAAATAATAAGAAAACAGCTGTCCAGAAGTATTAACTGCAGTTCAAAAAAATTTTCAATATATTTTATTTTGGCAAGTCTTTGGTACCAACTTGCTTTGTCATGCTTATAGGCATGCTTTTTATATGAGACATGATTTATTTGTTCTTTACATATTTAGTATTTCTGTATATGTTTATAAACTGTTGGTCACCGGGTTCCCTCTACAAAATATTACATTTTTACATATTTTCTTTATGTGTAATGTATTTGAGAGAAGACATGGGGTAACTTTTTTTCTCTCGCGGTTCACTTCGTTCTTTTTCGGCTGTTGGGGAGATATATGTGAAGGCGCCTACTTTCACATATTAATATTAAGACCTTTCCTCTTTCCCCCCTTTAAAATTACATTTTTTTAAATTCTTAAATTTAATTATCTGTCTGCATTCGGATTCAATCTGTTTTTAGCGCTCTTTTCCCTTCATAAATTAAGCATTCAATTCTCAGTCTCTTTAATATTTTAACCGCAGCGCACTACAGTTAAAAGAAAAGAAATCATTTCCTTTTCTCGCCTAATAACTGGATTCTAATTTTCATCCTTCTGCCTTAGTTTGATGATATGCAGAAATTAGTCAGACATATTACTTCTACATTTTTAGCCGTTGGTCCAGATGTTAGATAGATGTATCATTTCAGTTATTAACCCTGTCTTTATTTTGTTTTTGTTTTTTTAACGTGCTCTTTCGGCCGCTTCAATCCCATGAGAACTTTAGCAACCCCTATAGAATGCCTTTCGCGGTTTATGAGCTAAAATTCCAACACAGCCATTGGCGTTAAATATTTCTTAGTACTCTTTTACATTCCCCATTCAATTTCAATTATTGTACTTTGACCACATGTCTTCCTCTCTTTAATCTCGCCATATAGTGTATATATTTGGCGAAATTGTGTATGTAAGCCTGCCAACACTCCAGATTTCGAGAAAGTGTTTTTTTTGAGTCAGACTAGCTTCTGAACTCGCATGATGTGAATAAAAAAAATTGTAACGCTTCGCTCCCTTCTCCAACATTGGCCGTGTAATTCTCGGCGGTGGTGGAAACGATCCCGGTGCACAATAAAGACCTTCAGAATATTCCTGCCTTTTATTATCTCAGCATTTCCCTGCCTTCTTCTTAAAATAATTAACAATTGATATTTTTACCTTAGAGTCGGTATTGAAGCTTAGCAAAATGAACCACCTGTGCAACAACAAACAACTACTTTACAAATACTGGATAACTCCCTTACAGTACGTGTTCCTGAAAATATGTAAAACTCAATTAACCATAAAATACAAGCATAAATTCTCAAAGAATAGTGTTTTTGATGCCGCGGTTCTGAATATTATTCCCAAGCAGAAAAATTTCTGTAACTTCGAACCCAAAGGAAGAATATTGCCCATAGCGTCCATATAAAAGTTCGTAAAGCGGCGACATTTTTAAATTAACCATTTTATACAAGCTGATTTTAATGTGTAATTGAATTTACTTATCAATCCCAAAAACAGCCATCGGCTGTCGTGACAGCGGGGGATGAGGCCATGGTAACCAAAAAATGCCCCATTCAAACTGCATTAACATTGCAAAACGTTATGCAAATGCAATATGATTTCTGAAGATCGTCGCCGTTCATGATAATATTCAGTCTTCCATAGCCAGGTAGTGTTTTTAGAACAAGAGTACATTACCATCATGTTTTTAGAGGCTGCAAAGTCTGAAATGGAGTTGGCGAGCATAGCTCACAGGGGGCAGAGTCCCCTACTAATTATAAATTTTATTAAAAATTGCCTTCTTGCAAAAACTTTTATATATTTCCATCCATTTTTACTTATTTTCAGGAATTTTCTTCAGCTTCAAATAGCTTTCAAGAAGTCCATCAGCAATGAGTGCAAGTGCAAAGGAAATTGGCAATGTTGAGTACGAAAAAACACGGGTAGAATGGAAAATCGCAGATTTTTTATCAGTCGTTGAAGGTACAAGTTTCAAAAGTCCCGCTTTCTTTTTTGAAGATGCTTCATGGTATCTCCTGTTAGAGTCCGAACTTTTTGTTGAAGATATGATCTTGAACCTATGTAATGATAAACCTCGTAAATATGCAGTGAAATTTATATTTGGCATAAGAAAAGTGGATGGCACTGTAGAAGTGTTCGGTAAAGGAATTATGAAAGGAAAGGAAACGTGTGATGACGACGACTTTGAGTATCTTCAACTATCAAAATTGCAGCAACGGAAGTCTGAATTTCTGCCATCGGGTATTCTGACTGTCACGTGCACAGTGAAGCGTAGAACTGCGGAATCTGATCAGCAAAACATATCGGATAAACCGAGTTTCATTAAGCTGATAAGTAAGTAAACAGTGAATTTTATAGAAAATTTAAATTCCCTATAAATGAGATATTATAAGTCTAAGATTGAAAAGTCAGTTTCTTTTTAGGGTTTCGTTCATCTCACGAAATCCTATTCGTCTCGCTCCTCTGTCTGTCTGTCCGTCACAGAGCCCGTTCTCAGAAATTATACATGTTAGAGACTTGAAATTTTGGTACTTATAGCTGAACACCTCACATCAAACAACAAATCATAAAATTTTGAAAAAGAAGGTAATTAACCGAATTACGGGCTAATTAACTTCTAAAATTAACCAATCCACCTTTTTAACGCAAATTCAAACGGACTTTCTCGAAATCATCCGTGTTTCTCCTAAGGTTTGCCAGTAAAATCAGCCGAATGCACGGTTATCACGGAGGAAATTAAGCCGAAAAATGAAGTGGAGATTTTAAAGCGAAATCGTACATCAGAAAATATTGGTCCGAGAAATTTGTAAATGGAATAGACAGACGCAGAAAAAAATCTATTCATTTGGTATAAAGTTCACATTTCTGCGATGTGTATAAGTTAAAATATCCACTAAAAATCGATCGATAAAAATTTAATTTCTTTAATTGGAAATACAAGGAAATAAAAAGATTTCAATTCGGCGGGAAAGCAGGTAGACATGACGACGCTGCGGTTTTCCATAATAGCATATTTTAATACGAAATTTTAACTTTTAAAATATTAAATTTTTTGATTAAATTTTTTGGCATCCCGATGTCAAATTTCTCGCTGATTTCATTGATACCCATATCTAAGTCCTATCTTAATTACAAGCTGAAATATTAATTATTATTTAATTAATCGGTTTATTCCTATCAAATGCGTCGATTAAAATGAAGAGACGCGCTTATTTAACCACGAATTAACTTAAATTAGGAAACCTAATAATTTGCCTGGGCTTTTTGAACAGCGATATGAGATAAGTATAACTCATTCATCATCAGAAAGTTTACTTCATACCACTATTTTCTAATAGTAATTTCAGGAAATATTTTGAATTATTAGTTAAGACCGCCACTCAGTCTGTTTGAAACTTTAAGATAGTTTATAACACATAGAAAAAAGTGTAAAAAAGAATGGAGTGTGATATTTCGAGGAGGGGGGGGGGGGGGGGAGCTAGAATTATTTTTAAAATCTTAGCGTTTGTTACCGCAGCAAATATTTTAAATTCTTGTTTAAGACCGCCACCATCCCGACCCATCTATCTACGGAAAGATTGCGTAAAGGAGTTTCGTTCAGATATGCTTTTGTTAAGAATAGAGTGCATTCCCTGGTGGTGGAATGCGGAACTAACATAACGCGATTTTATTAAAATTAGGAAATCTAACAAGTCGATCTGTTTGAAACTTTAAGATATTTTATAACACATAAGATAAAGTGTAAGAAAGAATGACACGCGAAATTCCGGGGAGGGTTGGGGGGGCGCTAGATTTCTATTTAAAAAATTAGCGTTTCTGACCGCTTTAGGTGACTTTTTGAGGGAGTCCTGAGATATATGCTACTTATTTAATATAAAATTGTCTAAAGTTTAAACCACTAAAGTTACCACTATTTCCTAATAGTAATTTCAGCAAATATCTTAATTTCTTATTAAGACCGCCACCACCTCGAGTAACATATCTACTTATAGGTTGTTTAACGGAGTTTCCTTCCGATACAGTTTTGTTAAGAATAGAGTGCGCTCCCTGGTGGTGGAATGTGGAACTAACATTTTTGTTAAACTAGAATTATTTTAAAAATCTTAGCGTTTGTTACCGCAGCAAATATTTAAAATTCTTGTTTAAGACCGCCACCATCCCGACCCATCTATCTACGGAAGGATTGCGTAAAGGAGTTTCGTTCAGATATGCTTTTGTTAAGAATAGAGTGCATTCCCTGGTGGTGGAATGTGGAACTAACATAACGCGATTTTGTTAAAATTAGGAAGTCTAACAAGTCGATCTGTTTGAAACTTTAAGATATTTTATAACACATAAGATAAAGTGTAAGAAAGAATGACACGCGAAATTCCGGGGAGGGGGGGGGGCGCTAGATTTCTATTTAAAACATTAGCGTTTCTGACCGCTTTAGGTGACTTTTTGAGGGAGTCCTGAGATATATGCTAATTATTTAATATAAAATTGTCTAAAGTTTAGTTACCACTATTTCCTAATAGTAATTTCAGCAAATATCTTAATTTCTTATTAAGACCGCCACCACCTCGAGTAATAGATCTACTTATAGGTTGTTTAACGGAGTTTCCTTCCGATACAGTTTTGTTAAGAATAGAGTGCGCTCCCTGGTGGTGGAATGTGGAACTAACATTTTTGTTAAAATTAGGAAATATAACAAGGCGATCTGTTTGAAATTTTACGATAGTTTATAACACATTAGAAAAAGTTTATAAAAAATGGCGCGTGAAATTTCGGGAAGGTGGGTAGAGGGGGAGGGGCAAAATATTTCTTTTTTGTTTCATACCGTTTCAGGTGCGTTTTTTGATGGAGTCCTCAGATACATGCTACTTATACTTATTAAATATAAATATGTCAAAAGTTAAATTACCACTATTTCCGAATAGTAATTTCAACAATTATCTTAAATTCTTGCTGAAGACTGCCACCCCCTCGAGTAACATATAGCTATTAATGGGTTGTGTAAAGGAGTTTCGATCAGATACGCTTTTGTTAAGAATACAGTGCGCTCCCTGGTGGTGGAATGTGGAATTAACAGACCGCAATTTCATTTAAAGTAGGGAATCTAACAATTCAATCTGTTTTAAACTTTAAGATACTTTATAACACACGATAATAAATTATAAAGAAGAAGGGCGCGTCGCATTTCGAGGAGGGGAGGGGGGGTTGAGGGAGGTGCGCGAACAAAATTAGGAAATATAACTGGACGATCTGTTTGAAACTTTAATATGGCTTATAAAACATAAAATAAATTTTTAAAATCAGGCCGCGTCAAAAATCATGGTGAACATCTGCCCACTCCCCCCCAAGGGGGGCACTTTTCTAAATTTGGCAGATACCCGTCATGTGATATATCGTAGCATTTTTTTGGGGGGGGGGCGAACAAAATTAGGAAATATAACAAGGCGAATATGTTTGAAACTTTAACATAGTTTAGGATGTGTTTGCCAAAATTTAGAAGGTATTCCATGGCGATAAATGTACTGGACGTTTTGAAAGAAAGTGTTTTGAAAGGAATATTAAACGAAACCCTTTGTGCGATGTATGATCACACTTACCCACTTGTTATTTATCGTCTAGGTTTCCCCTGATTATGTTTTTCATTGTTTTTAAGTGCATGTAAAGTTTTAAAGCGTCGATTAATGCTCTATTTGTACTCATTAAAGATAGCCCAAACTAATCGGTATTTATTATCGGTATTAATTTTTTAGTATATAACTAAAAATAAATTAATAAGAATAATGATTTTTAACGGTAACAAGATTATAGTAACACTTAAAAGACATGAAGTAGGTATTACATCATTTCGTTACACGACCAGGTAGATACATTACACTCTTAGCACTTTTCCAGAAAATGTTCAATTGAACTGACAACTTTCTCATTGGTAAACGCGCGCTACCCACTACTCCTTTGTTATCATATGAAAAGAAGGAAAAGTTAGTAAGTCTCTCTATTCAACTCGTGTTTGCTGAACTGTTACAATTTTTGAGTCAGCTTTAAAAGTTTCCTTCATAATTATATCTTTAAAATCCTTTTATATCGCCGCACTCTTATTATAACTAATTACTCTTAACTAAGGAAGAAGGCATAACTATAAAATTACTTATAGTTTATTATACATATTTACAACGGCTGCTCAACGCAGCTCTCAGAACAAGTCACATCTTACAACTGCGTGGAATACTCTCGGCTACATGCAAAGCCTCACAAATCTCAAACTCTCTCTTTATGGTGCTGCCATCTTTTAATAAAGGTCGCTACTAATTCTGATTTGGTTGGTTTGGGATATAACACCCCTCCCCTCATAGTTCAAACGAACTACAGGCAATCTTGCTCTGCCTTCTTCGAACTGGAGTACTTTTCTTACAGTCCTCGTCATAAGTTTCAGTCAAATTTTCTTTCACAGATTTATCTGTCTTAACATCATTTTTATTACTCACAACTGTACCTGCCATAATATGATGCGAAGACTGAGATTGGCTTGGTTCTATAGTATCATGATTATTAAGCTGTTCTTTTATTTTTCCATTAATTCCCGAAAAACGGTTTTGGTTAACCCTTTCATACCTATCATAATTACTGTAATTTTTACCACTATGTCCCATATTTTCAACTTTGTCTGACATTAGTTTATCATTTCGATTCATCTCTACAACTCTCTCTGGTATTTCATAACTTATCTCTTTATTACGTCTCAACTGATCAACGTGACGCTTACACATTATTCCGTCACATCTATTTACTAAAACCCATCTATTCCCCAATAATTTCATAATTTTTCCTTTTACCCATTTCTCCCCTTTTCCAAAATTTTTAACAAAAACTAAATCATAAAGCTTATATTTGTGCAGGGGTTGCTGTATTTTAGGTTTTGATGGTAATACCAAATGAAGGGCTATTCGAACTAGCCTTCCAAACATTAATTCAGCAGGAGTTTTACCAGTCACCGAATGAGTGGAATGATTTTCTAACAAAAATCGTGAAATTGCCTATGTTATGTCACTTTTATCTAGACAATTTTTCACAGTTTCCACATACCTTTCCGCTTGTCCGTTCGAAGACGGATGATAAGGTGGAATAGGCGTATGCTTAATTCCATTATTTTTAAGAAATTCTTCAAATTCATCCCTTGTGAATGCGGGATCATTATCACTGACCAATTCAACAGGTAATCCAAAAGTAGCAAAAATTCCCCTTAATACCTTAATTGTAGTTTTACTATCAGACCTGAGTACTACCTCTACTTCCAACCATTTAGTATAAGAATCGACTACAATTAAAAACATTTTACCTTCAAAAGGACCGGCATGATCTATATGGATCCTTTCCCAGGGAAGTTCAGATTTCCATTTCAAGGGTTCCATTTTGGGACAATCCCTCGCAAACATCTGACATCTATTACAAGAATTTACCATTTGTTCAATTTCTTTATCCATATTTGGCCACCAAACTACCCCCCTAGCTTTCGCTTTCATGCTCGATATACCCTGATGAACGGAATGCAGTAATTTTAATATATATTCACGACCTTCCTCTGGTATGATCACTCTATGTCCCCACAATAGACAATTTTCTAGACAGGAAATTTCCTCCCTTCTACAAAAATATGGTTGATATTCTTCTGGTTTTACCTTTCGCGGCCACCCATGTAACACCCACTCTAAAATTTGTTTAGTTACAGGATTTTCAGTTGTCCACTTAGCAATAATTTTAGAAGTAATAGGCCAATTATCATTATTTGAAACAAACATTATTTCCGCAGGATTTCTCACTATATTTACAGTTTCTGGGAGAGGTGATCTGCTTAATGCGTCAGCATTTTTATTATTTTTACCCTCGCGATACTCAATTGTATAATCATAACCAGCTAACATTAATGACCATCTCAGCATTCTAGGTGATAATGGATCAGGTACCTTTTTTAACAGGATCAAACAATCTAATTAAAGGTTTATGATCTGTTATAATTTTAAAATGTTTTCCAGCTAAATATTGGTGAAATTTAGTGACACCAAACATTACAGATAAAGCTTCTTTATCAATCATTGCATAATTTCTTTCAGTTTTATTTAAAGTTCGCGAAGCATAAGCAATAGGTTTCTCTTTACCTTCAACAATGTGGTTTAAAACTGACCCTACACCATATTCAGAAGCATCACAGTTTAAAACTATTTCTTTATTAAACATCATATAATTCTAAAAGAGGAGATGTACGTAATAATTGTTTAACTTTTTGAAACGCTTTTTCATGCTTTTCTGACCATGTCCAGTTTACATTATTATCTAATAATCTGTGTAAAGGTTCTAAAATATCTGAAATATTAGGGAAGAAGTTTCTATAATAAGAAATTAAGCCTGAAAATGAACGCAATTGTGACACATTATTTGGAATAGGAGCATTCAAAATAGCATTAACTTTTTCTGGAAAAGGACTAATTCCTTCCCGAGATATTTTATGACCTAAATAAGAAACTTCCGAAACCATAAATTTAATTTTTCCTTATTTAATCTTATACCATGCTCAGAAAAGCATTTCAGAACACTTTCAACTCTTTCAGAATGTTCTGATTCATTACTAGCACTAATGATAACATCATCTAAAAATACACCAACATATTCAAATTTTTTAAAAATATGTTTAAGTTTTCTTTGGAACATACCAGGAGCACATTTTACCCCAAATGCTAATCGTAACACATTAAACAATCCTTTATGCGTATGTATAGTCAAAATTTTCTACTTTCATTATCTACAGGTTGTTGTAAATAAGCATCTTTTAAATCAAAAACAGTAAAGAATTTTCCACCTGATAATTTAGAAAATAATTCTTCCATTCTAGGAAGAGGATAATTATCATTTTCAGTATTAGCATTAACTGTTGCTCTATAATCACCACATATTCTAACAGAACCATTAGGCTTAGGAACAATTACTGTAGGACTAGCCCATTCTGAATGATCAACAGGTTTTTAAATACCTTGATTTGTTAATCGTTCCAATTCTACATCAGTAGCTTTTCTTAAAGCAAAAGGAACAGGTCGAGACTTAAGAAAAGATGGTTTTGCATCTTTTTTCAATTTTATTGACACGGGAGGACCTTTGATTGTACCGATCCCGTCAGCAAAAACATTAGGAAATTTTCTAATTAAATCATCTTTCGAAATGCTTTTAATCATATTTACATTAGGCCAAAATAATTTTGATGCTTTTAACCAAGTTTTTCCGATTACACTCGGACCCTCCTCTTTAATTACTAATATTCTTAAATCCGGAATACAATAATAATTAACAACAGCATTTACTTTTAATTCCCCCAAAACAGTTAAAGAGTCTTTAGTATAAGTTTGTAATTTAATATTAGATTTAATTAAAGGCAGCTTACCTGAGAACAATTTATGAGCAACACTTTTACTTACAATAGTATGAGCCGCACTACTATCAATTTCAAATTGTATATTTACACCATTTATTTTAACCGATTTTATCCATAACACATTATTGGAGTTGTCGTCCATAAAATTTAAACAATATTCTTCCTGAACAGTTTTAATTTTTCTGTTCTTAAAAGGTTTCTCACTTTCCATTCCAAATTTTCTATTACGACAACAAATTTTTAAATGCCCCAATCGATGGCAGAAGTGGCATTCTGCAGATTTAAAAGGGCAAAACTTGGGATTATGATTTTTAGAACATCTGTAACACTGTTTCTCAGGCGCGAATTTATCTTTTTTAGGCTTAGGTGCATGAGCGAACTTCTTCACTTTCGTTTTCTCTCCTTTCGAAACACGCACTTGATTGACAGTCGTACTATCTCCGATGTGTAGGGATTTCACTCCAGCCTCAGCTATCTCAAATGACTCAGCTATTTCTATTGCTGTTTGGAACGTTAAGTCTCTAGAATCCAGTAATTTTTGCTGTATCTTCTCATCCTGGATCCCAAATACCAACTGATCACGGAGGCGGTCATTAAGCGTATTTCCGAAGTTGCAATGTTCGGATAAACGACGTAACTCTCTTATGAAATCGGCTATATTCTCTCCTTGCTTCCTTAGTCATTTCTGATACTTAAATCGTTCCACAATTTCACTAGCGCGTGGTGAAAAATGATCTTTAGCTTTCTTTAAAAGATCCTCGTAACTGATTTCTTTCAGCGTATTCGAAACAATAATATCTCATAAAATAGCAAACGTTGTTGTTCCAACCGAACTTAGTAAAATATTTTTTTTCATTTCATCATTCTTGATGCTATTCGCTGAGAAATAAAAATCAATTTTCTCGACGTAAATAGTCCAAGGAACATTTGAATTATATTCTTCTAAACGTCCCAGAGAAATTATTTCTTTATCGGCCATTTTCCGCTCTCTCTTTTTTTTTTTTTTTCTTTTTCAAAACATAAATTTTTCACTGCATTTTAATTTGGGTTAAATCTCATTCGTCGCCACTTTTATATCGCCGCACTCTTATTATAACTAATTACTCTTAACTAAGGAAAAAGGCATAACTATAAAATTACTTATAGTTTATTATACATATTTACAACGGCTGCTCAACGCAGCTCTCAGAACAAGTCACATCTTACAACTGCGTGGAATACTCTCGGCTCAATGCAAAGCCTCACAAATCTCAAACTCTCTCATTATGGTGCTGCCATCTTTTAATAAAGATCGCTACTAATTCTGATCTGGTTGGTTTGGGATATAACAAATCCCTTAATACTTTACTGTCTCATTTTATGTATTTTATCTCGTTAAGCATCTAATGGGAGTACCTTTCTTTGCATGTATTGTGATGCATTTTCTAAATCGACTTTAAAATTTTGTAACATTTCATCGTGTTCGATATCTGGTGACACTGTCTTTTTTGGACCTTTTTAAATGTTTAGTTGTATTTAATTGTTTTTTATGATTAATTATTCTAATGTAGTTACTTATCTAATTTCATCATATTAATATTACTTTTGGCTAAAACAATTTCTTGTAGATATTTTCTGGTCGTCTTTCTACGCAAATTCTATGCATTTTTCTATTTCTGCATTGTTGTTTTCTCACAGGTGTTAGCTTTTTCATTAATTGTTATTAATTTGTTGTTATTGATTGTGATATATTGCAAGCAATTTTCTGCATAAAATGCTTATAATTTAGATGGAATAAGTGTTTTTGAGAACAGTAGCTCCATACCTGCCTTATAGAATTTTTCGCGAGCAGCTTCTCCTCTCTCATCCTCTGCTGACGAACATATGCCGTTTCTCATTATAGGATTCGGTCTTCGAAGGCTCTGGTAAAATAAACCCTTTTTGACAAAGCCTGAGATTAACAGGTTACTTCGCTCACACGGAAACACCTGCTCGCTTTCAACATTTTAAAATGTTTTTTTGCATTGGATAACTGAAGTTGAACTCTGTAAAGGTCGTTCTTTACTTTTTCGATTTTGTTTGCAGCTTTTTCTAAAGAGGATGCTTTCACTTCTGAAACCGGTTCTGAAAAGTATCGTAATTAAAAAAAACTAATTCGAAAAAGAAAACAATGGTCTTTCTAAAGGTCAACGTCAACTCCCAATGAAAAAAAAAATTTAAAAATATTGAAATGCAAACAAGATATCTTAAAAAATTTCCTCCATAGGATTAATATTTGCGAGCTAGTGTTTCTGCGTGAGTAAAGTAGTCTCTTAATCTCATGGTTTGCCAAAGAGGCTTTATTTTACCAGAGCCTTTGAAGACCGAATCCTATAACTGCAATAAATATCGAGAGTTATTTCCCATGGAAGTTGCCCTCTAATTTTCTATGAATAATAAACAAATGTTTACATGTGTTAAGAATAAAAATTTATAAAGTATGTTTTAGAACTACTACTTTATAAATTGCGATTACTGTTATTCAATTTACTGTAAGAAAAATTATTTATCTCTTCAGGAACGGACACACTATCTGAGAATTTTAAGTGTCTTTTCTCAAATAAAGAGAGCTGCGATGTTACCCTGCATGTCATGGATAAAGAGTACCAAGCACATAAAGCTGTTTTGATTGCGCGGTCTTCCGTCTTCGCTGCTATGTTTCAGCACCCGATGTCCGAGAAACAGACTGGCGTTATCAACATACAAGACTGTGATCCTGATTCCTTCGAGGCGTTTTTGGAGTTTCTGTATTGTGGAAAATTGGAAGATCTCTCATTCTGTAGCGCACTTCACTTGTATGAGACGTCAAACAAGTATAACGTCGAAGAACTAAAGGAATTTTGTCGTGGGTATGCAATAGAGAATTTGACAGTGGAAAATGTATGTGATGCTGTGATTCTCGCTGATAAATATGATGATGTGCAGTTAATAGTTTCCTCTCAAAATTTTTTCAATGAAAACTACAAGAAAGTTTTTAAAACTACTGAATGGGAATGTTTAATGACAAAAAATTATCGCTTAGCGAACAAACTTTTGAAAGAAATTTCGTAAAAGAAAATTTTACACTGAATTGTAACCCTTCCTTTCGCTAACAAATGTTAACGGGTACATTTCTTTTTCAATGCTAAATATTTTATATATGAAAATTAATATTCTTTGTGTCAAAAAAGACTGTACTTAATGTGAAATAAATGTTGTTAAGTAAAACATTTTGGTTAGTTTTTCTTTAAAATGCTCGGCTGCTGGTATGCTCACAGCTGTTGTACTAATTTTAACTTACGTAGATCAATTGGGACAAGAAATTATACAGGTACTGATGATACTTCCTCTACAGAACAGTAAATTTGCGTAGTGCCTGATAAGTCAATTTTAATGTTTCTTGACTGAACAAATGGTGCTGTTTGGCAAAAAAATCCCAGCTCAATCGCTCATCGACTTCAGGTTCCACACAAACAAAGAAAGGAACGTTAACTAGAAAATAAAATAAAAAATTCTTTTATTTAATTTTAATGTTTACAATAGCTTTATTTTCTGTCTTAAAAACAGTTTTAATCATAAAAAACAGGAAAACATATTACTTTAATCAGTCTTCAATTTTGGATCCCATATGAGGGCCAAAAAATTCAACTTTGGTGTTAAGCTTTGGAAGTTCCTTTCGTCACTTGATTCCACTGCGAATGTATCCATCCTTGGCTTCTGCTCAACATGTTACTCACTCATCTCACTTTTTGAAGCCGAATTGTAGTAAAATTAAAAAAAAAAAAAAAAAAAAAAAAAAAAGGCGCTAAGGCCTTTATGAAAAAAAGTACCGGCAAACGTTTCCCCCTCCAAAAAAATTAACAAGTTGGAAATTGCACGTCAAACGTGACAAATGAGGTGCTTTCGTACTATAGCAAGCTTTATAAATATTTTTTGCACCGCATATTGTACTGAATGTATATTTTAATGCACTTCAATAAGTGCCTATCAGTTTCATTCTGTTTGAAAGGCTGTAACGTCATTAAAATGCACTTGAAATAATTTTTTCCCATTGGCCGTAATGTAAAAGAAAACTTTGTAATTAAACTATACGTCCGATTTTCATAAAATTTGAAATGACTCTACAAAATATTGCAACAATTGAAGAGCTGAGTGGGTGAACATGTTATGCCACATTTTCTTAAAAAAAAATTTATCTTCTGGATGAAAGCGTTATGAGGTATCCTATCACATGTTGAAGTTAAAATACTAAGATTCCATTTAGTCTTGAAGATTTAAGACATTATTCATTAATATTTAATAATGTCAATAATATTAATAATTTTTAATATTTGAAAATTAAATATGAATAAGTTTTTCTGACAGAGTTTAGTACCATACCTGTTAATATTTTAAAAACATGGTATCAAATAGAAAATAAATCGTTAAAATTTACAGCAAAAACTTTCACTTCAAATTTCTTCAAATGTAATTTTTGCTACTTAACATGTTCTTCCACTTAGGTCTTCAATTATATATTTAAAATTTCAGACCATTCCGTTGGGTAGTTTTTGCTATGTTATATGCAGGCGGACGGACAGAACGATGACTATATGTGCTACGTACGTATTTATATAATTACGAGCGCACCTAAAAACTCAATGAAAAGTGTGAGCTATGATGTCCCATTTTACAGTCATTTTGAAGCTCTTAAATTTTAGAGGGGAAACCCGGGCTTCACGAACGAGCCTTTTCGATAATTAGGGGGTCTGACTCCACTGTTATTAAAGAAGTCACAGCGTCCAACATTTTTTTTAATATTTTATATTTTTTTAATAATTTTTAATAACCACTATTTTTAAATTTAGTTGCTTGTACATTTCTTTAAGGCTGTTCTTAACTGCTTTGCTCAACAAGTGCAAGACGTTTTGACACGTTTACAAATTCATTTTTTAACGGAAAGGTATAAAATTGGAAAGCCTGGCCATGGAAGCGATTTGGAATTCAACTGTTTTTTCCATTTTTTGATCAATCAATTACCTATTGAGTTATAAGCAATTTTGATCACGTGACAAACACGTTTTTCGCCTGCTCTTGCGTGCTCTTTTTTCCTTCATGCGGAAATTCGGTTCAAAACACCTACTTTGACACTATTTTCTGAAAGATCTATTGCGTTTGCAAAAAAAAATGAAAAAAACAGCTCAATTACATAGTTTCTGAACAACAACGCCAGCTAGTTTCATGCATTTTCGAACAAAAATAAATTAAAACTTATGTCAGAAAATTGTCCTTTTGGATTTGAGGTGCAAATTAATTGTGCGCATCCTTTAACAGGTGCAAATGAAAAGTTTCATGACAATTACAATTTGAAAATAGAGTGAATATTTAAAAAAACATGGGGTGCTACGATCCGTTTTTCTCGTCCTAAAATAATGTCGAACTTTCTAAAAATTCAAATATTCATTTTTAGCACTCCCAAAATCCCAAGTACGACAGGTGATAAAAATTTGTAGGGGAAAATGGGGCAAAATCGGTACCATAAATGTGTTTTGTTCGCAAATGCAATCAAATGGAAAAACAAACTGAACATCATTTTTAATATTAAATGAATTTTCGGCTATAATAAAACATAATCTTTTCGATAAAAAATATAATTTATTAAATAAAAAAAATAGCTTTTTTTTTTAGGCAGAAGCAAAAATCTGGTTTTACTACCTCACTTGTTGGATAAAACCGGGTATCCACTTAAAACTCCTAGAAAACTCATTTTGGTCCAAAAAATTCTTGTTTAATATAGTAAAAAAATACATTTTTCTTAATTTTAGCAAAACGAAATTCCACATATTTGCTTCAATGTGTCAAAAATAAATCTGTAGCAAGTTTTCTACATTGAATATGCCTATCTATTGTATACTGAAAGTCGTAGAGTTATTTTAACTGCAAAAATCACAAATGAATTTATTTTCATATTCTTCTTCATGCTTCGTGTGCCCATCTTTGGCATTTCAAAATTTGTATCCAAACTTTTTTGAAATCAGAATTGCAGTAAAGTTCATTGCTAAACATTCAGGCTTCATTATCTTCTTCATCTTCTGAGGATGTCTCCCCAACCTTTTTTGGATTTTTTTCTGTTGATTCTAAATTTCTTTTTATCTTTTTAAGGCTGTTCTCAAATCCAAAAGGGAAACTTTATGACATAAGTTTTAATTTATTTTTGTTCGGAAATGCATGAAACTAGCAGGTCTGTTGTTCAGAAACTATGTAATCAAACTGCTTTTTCCGTTTTTTTTTTTTTTTTTTTTTTTTTTTTTTTTTTTGCAAACGCAATAGATTTTTCAGAAAACAGTGTCAAAGTTGACGTTTTTGAACCGGAGTTCCCGCAGAAAGCAGAGAAACCAGTCAGTGCAGGAGATAAAAACATCTTGTCACGTGATCAAAATCACTTATAACACAATAGGTAATTTATTTATTAAAAAAATGGAAAACACAGTTCGATTCTAAATCGCCACAATAAGCCTATCAATTTTATGACTTTACGTTTAAAAATGAATCAGAAAATGTGTCATAAAATTTTGCTTCGTTGAGCAGGGAGTTTTTAGAACCATTTTTTTCGAAAACATATTGAATCGAAAGTGTTCTTAGTCAGAAACTATGTAATCGAATGGCTTTTCCAAATTTTTGGTAAAAGCAGATGATCTTTCAGAAAATACTGTAAAAGTTGGCGTTTTGAGCTGAATTCATGAGGCAGCAGCACGAGAAAGGAGGAAAACTTCTCATCACTATAATGGTGTTGAAGACCGGGTTCTAGAATGCACAGAAAAAAATAAAACTATAGAACAGGAATTCTGCTTTTTCAGAATTTAGTGTCGCCCCCGGCATTTCCATTACTTCATTTTCTTCTGGTGGACTGGTGGTTTCTATTATTATGAAACAGCCATTATAAATGAAGCGTTAGATGAAGATGGAAGAGCAGTCGTAAAAAGTTAGAACTCTGATTTTCTGGTCAGAATGGAAAAAAAAAATGGTCATAAGTTTTTTTGAAAAGAAAAATTATGGCCATTTTTTTTCCCATTCTGACCAGAAAATCAGAGTTCTAACTTTTTACGGCTGCTCTTTCATCTTCACCTAACACTTCATTTATAATGGCTGTTTCATAATAATAGATGCCACCAGTCCATCAGAAGAAAATAACTCGGTTAAGCGGGACTCGGATAACCGGGACTCTACTGCAAAGCATATTTCAGTTTTAAGACTTAAAGCACACGCTTTTATTTTATGTAAAATGACGTCCTTTGCATTAATATAGATACTTAAAATTAAATAAAGTTTATAATAGCTCCATGTTTTATCATAAATCCTTCATTTATATTTTTCTCAAAATAACACTTATTTTAATTTTTTTTTTCAATTTTTATGAGAAAATGGCAACAAAAAGATATAATTGCTATTTTTCAACGATTTTTTCTTTACTTTCTACAGAAATGGAGTATTTGAGTTGCCAAAATGAACAAATGTCGCTAATAAACTACAAAAAAATTAATATTTCAAAAACAAATGGAGATGCAGTTTTCAAAAAAATTGCATTAAAAAGTTTTTTTTTCTTCCCAATACGGCGGTATAAACATTGAAAATGTGCGATGCTTAGAAGTTTTAAAAAATACTGTAGAGTATTTAATCGCACAATGAAACATCAGCTTTTGTTTTACGGCTAGCGTACACAAGGTAATGTTATTTATTGGAGACAAAATAAGCTGGGAGAAAGAAATAGCATACCGGGGGGCTAAAAAACTCCAACTATTAATTTCCTGGAACAATGATTTTATTTAAAGCATTTTAGAGGAGGTGGTTCATCTAGTAAAATGGGAGAGAAACCCCGATGACAAATGGGGCGCCAAAGCGCCCTTCTTTTACGTTTTCGCTAGAAGTCTAGAAATCTTGGCGATGCACAGTATCGCCAATTTACAAACTTTTGGTGACTGTACTTAGGTAGGCAAAGGTTTTTTGGCGAAATATATTACAGCAAATTATCTGGTGTCCCTACCAGATGGGTGACGCCTAGGTTGCAATAACCGCTTCTAATTACGATGAGAGAGGCGACAGAAAATCTGGAGATATTTATATTACAGACCGGCATTCGCTTAAATCACTGTTTCTTAAAATTGCACAATGCAGACTGCTGCATGGGAAAATGCCGAGAGGAAAGGGTTTCTGGTTTATAGCTCGACCATTATTCACGATAACGTACATGATTCCCACAAAATACTTTCTTTTACTTTTGTTGTTACTACCTTTTCAACGGTCAAATATTAGCAGAGATTAAAAATTGCTTATATGTGACGTGGGCGAAAGCCGATGCAATTAAATGAACACTTACTGTTACCAGCAGCTGCCTTTATAATTTTTATTTATTTACTTTTTGCACTGGAAGTAGTAACGGACAGATAAATGATTCAATGCGAAAGGGAAAAAGTAACTGAATATTTAAGCGCACTGAATTAAAGATGTTTTAGAAAGGAGAAAAACACTTTAATAAAAATCTGTATGGTTTTAAGAAATGAATTTAATTACATATTTCAGTATGAAAAAAAGGGGAGGGGGGAGGATAACATGTTTTAAAAGAAATAAAGTTATATTTTAAATTAATTTTGAATAAAAAGAAAAATATGTGACAGAAAATCTGTCATATAACTCACCCCGACAACTGAAGAAAGCTGTAACGTGTACGTTGCAGCTTTATATCTACTTAAAATCCCTTGTCTGCCCTCGCACATACAGAATTTACAAAATACACATTAGAAATGTAAATAAAATAATAAAAATGTTTGAACCTGTTTTTCTAAAATGTTGTTGGAGCATCTTTCCAGTAATTCAAATATTAGAATACAACGGTAGTACATAAACATACTTGCTTGCTTTCAAATAATTCGGGATAATTGTGTTTTTTTTTTCATGACTGAGCGCTCTTATTGTCTAAAACAAATCTTATTTTATAACTTCATTATTACACAAGAAAAAAAAAAGGTGCCACATTTGATGAAGAGTTGGGATCCTTTTGCTTAATATGTGGCTATGTGTTTGTGGTGCTGGTACCAGCTTTCTTTTTTTTGTCATGAATCACAAGAGAAGTACAGGGTGGTTATAATTAAACTTCCCCTATAAACAGCATCCTACAACGCGAACGGAATACTACGAAATTTGGTGTATAGGTTATACACGAGATGCGCTCACGGAATTTCGAAAAAAATTTTTAGTTCCAAAATGTCCACCAGAGGGCGCCTATTCCAGAAAAACATTAAATTTAACGCAATAAACGGCCAAAACAGAATACAGAAACAATATTAACATTTGTTGACAATTCTGGATTCTGTTTTGGCTGTTCATTGTGTTAAATTTAACGTTTCTAAATGAAAAAGCGCCCTCTGGTGGACATTTTGGAACTAAAATTTTTTTTCGAAATTCCGTGACCGCATCTCGTGTATAGTCTATATTCCAAATTTCGTTGCATTCCGTTCACCCGTTTGCGCTGTAGGATGCTGTTTATAGGGGAAGTTTAATTATAACCACCCTGTATTCACATTAAATATATTTATAACTTTTCACAATGTGATCTTACAGAGATCATAATTTCATAAAATGCAAGCAAATTAAAACAAAACACACTTATAAGAACTTTTTTTTTTAAATGAAACAAAGAAAAATATTGTATATATATTTATAAGGTAAAAGTTAAAATGCACTATTACACTAAAGGGGAATCGTATATGAAAAAAAGTTGTGCACAAGGCACAGGACTACCAGAAAGGAGGTGCTTGTATTGTAGCACGCTCACAAATAGGTGTAGCCCTAAATCTTGTGGACAGTGGCGTAGCTAGAGCATTTCGTTTGGGGGGGTGTGGAGATCGAATTTACCGAATGTTCATAGTAAATTTTGTATTTATTTTTATTTTGTATTTTTTCCCATTATTTTCTTTTAGGCGAGGGGGGGGGGGGCGGTTAGACATTTACTTACTATTTCAGCAATATATAAATAAACAGACCAAAACATTTGAACGAAAAACTAAATAATTTCAACCATTTAAAGTTTTACAAACTGATGAGAGCGAGGGTAGTAGAAATTATGAATGGAGGGAGTGAAGTAGATAACTACTGATTCATTTATGGTATTGCACAATTACGAATAAAGCAGAGGAAAAATGTAATTTTAGAGACTAACCCTTAACTGATCAGGTGAGGTGTTTTCCACCCCAGAGAAATTTTAATTATGAAGAATTTTATTGTGTGGTATTTAGATACGTGTATTTATATGCATATATATGTACACTTGCAGTACTTCTTCAGTTGTTTTTATTCAAGTAAATAATGCAAAATTCACAGGAGATTTTCTTATTTTAATTCGCTAAAATTTGCGGAGTACACAAGACAAGAAATCTAATTTTGGGGTTGCATATACACCACCTCACCACGTTATATATATATATATAACCTCATCACTTAAAGTTTAAGCTTTTCGTGCTCGATGCTCCAGTTAGGGGGTAGGGGGCAAAGGAAAAAGCAGCAATTTGGGGTGAGGTGTAAAAGGACAGATTTAGATTGATTATTTATTATTACAATAAAAATAAATTCAACAGAAAATATTTAAAAAATAATTTTTTTTTCTTTTATTTATAACTCAAATTTGAAATTTGCAATACTTTTTAAATTTTAAGTTAGAAGTCTGTACGGGTTGACATTTTCAGGCCCGGGCCAGGCCGACCCATATAAAAAAATTCGACTCAGACCATTATAAAATGTAGGCCTGAACTTGGCCAAGCCTGTCGAAAAAAAATATTGGCCTGCCCCGCGTTATAACAGCTAAAATTGCAGTCTGCGACCATCCTGGCTCAAAAATAAAAATCTCGACCCCGAGCCTGGCACGGCCCGAGTGAATTTCTACAAAACATTGATTTTTACGTCTATTTGGTTAAAAAATTGTCTGTACGAGGAATTCTGACCATAAATACTTAGGCTAATGTCAGACGAACGTCTATTTGCACGCTTTTTGTTTCAACGTGCACAGAAACACATGGTAGCGAAGGTGTAGGAAGGTTGTAGGAAAGAAAAAAGCGTGCAAATAGACGCTCGTCTGACATTAGCCTTGATCTTAGCTTTTTTCTTTTTTTTTTTTTTTTTTTTTTTTTTTTTTGTAGTCTTCATTTTTATAGAAATGGCGTAGGCTGCGATGTATTTTTTAAAAATAAATCTCTATTTGTTGTATGCAAATGTTTCGATTATCATTAATTTTGTTAATCCATATTCCATGTATTGGAGACTTAAAAATCTAAAAAATGCTATACAGTAAAATCTTCTAAGACAGAATTGCACAGTAAAGTAAAAAAAAAAAAAAAAAAAAATGCATTATATACAAGTTCCCTTCTTAATAGGTGTAAATGTATTACATATTATTTTCTTGCATAATATTATATCAATTATGCATGGATCAACACCATTTTCAGTTTAAAACATGATTCCGTCATAGGCAGGTTCTTTTTCACACGTTTAATATATTTTAATTTAGCTGTATTTTGCTACCAGGCCACCTTGAGAAAATGATTTTTATATGGGCTAGGTGAAAACCGGGGCTGAAAATTTTGGTCCGTGAAGACTTGGAAGAATGAAACCAGTCCCGGCTTGGTACAGAACACATGTGTTCTGTTTGATTCTGTTCCAATTTTGGTACAGAAGCCTAATTTATGTTTTGCCAAAATGGTGCCAAAGTTGACGTTTGTAACAGATTTTTTGAAAACGTGACAAATTGGCAACAGATCATTATGAGGTAGCAATTGATTATAACTTTATATGTAATAAATTTATCAAAAAATTTAAAAAGGCTATTTGATTTCAAAGCACTTTATGCCTCATGCCTGCTGATTTCATGCTTCTGGATTTTAAAAAAAATGTATCAGAAAATTTAACATTCCCGAGAGGAGTAAAAATATTTTTTAAGAACAAGTGTTTTAATTTTTTTTCCATTAACGTGGCATTTAATTCGAAGTTAGAAAACTGTTTAGTTGTTTCAAATCTTAATCCGTGTATGGTGTATTTGACAATTTTGATCATATGTGACAGAAAAATGCACAATATAAGAATAGGAGGATTTGGATTTTATTTTTTATTTTCTTTTACTTCTTTCTCTTTTTTCCATAAATATTTATCCAAGTAAAAACGTAAGATAAAATAAGAAAATTAATAAAAATTAAATAAAAAAATATGAGAGAATTGGTTAATTAGTAGTTTTTATTTTCTTTGGTAATTAGAATAAGGATAATTGTTGCAGAGATCAATCTTCAATGAGAAAATTTCAACTGTCTGTTCTCCAAAGCAGATCAAAGGACCAAAACAAACTACAGAGGACGACGGAAACATTTAGAAGACAATATTGCATAAAGCCGGACAGAATTTTTTTTCCCTTGGAACTTTTTTACAGAACGTTTTACTTGGATAAATATTTATAGAAAAAAGAGAAAGAAATTAAAAGAAAATAAAAAAGTAAAATCCAAATGCTCCTATTCTTATTAGCTCCCGGTACGGTATGCTATTTCTTTCTAACAGCTTATTTTGTGACATTTTCAAAAAATAACGTTACCTTACGCCAGCCGTAAAACACAGCAGTACGATTAAACACTCAATAGCAATTTTTTAAACTTCTAAGCTTTACACATTTTCAATTTTTTATACCATCGTATTGGGGAAAAAAGTACTTTTAAATGCAATTTGTTTGAAAACTGCATCTCCATTTATTTTTGAAATATTGACTTTTGTAGTTTTTGGGGCCATTTGCTTAATACTGTCAACGGAAGTACTCCATTTTTGTAGAAATTAAAGGAAAAATAGTTGTAAAATGTTACTCATATATTTTTGTTGCCATTTTTTCATAACAGCCGAAAGAAAATGTAATTAAAATACGTGCTATTTTGAAAAAATATAAACGAATCGTTTCTGTTAAAACATGGAGCTTTTATAAACTATATTTAATTTTAAGTGTCTATATTAATGTTACAAACAAATGAAGGTCTATGAGTCATTAGACAGCCTTTTTTTTTTTTTTTTTTTTTTTTTTTTTTTGCGTCGAGTTCCTTTAATTACGGCATCTTTTTGCTGTATTTGTGTATTATTTCGCGATAGTGACGTCCTATGCATATTTTACTGTAGATGTTTAAGAGTGGATCGTATGTGGAATTCTTAAGTGGATGCGAATGACCTCATTTTACATAAAATAAAAGCACGTGTTGTAAGTCATATATATTTTTTTTTTCATCAGGGAAGACACAAAATTCTGAAAAAGCAGAATTCCTGTTTTCTAGTATGGTACATTTTTCTATCACATATGATCAAAATTATCAAATACACTATACACGGAGTCGGATTCAGATTTGAAATAACTAAACAGTTTTTTAACTTTGTATTAATGCCACGTTTATGAAAAAAACAAACACTTGTCCTTAAAAAATATTTTTACTCCTCTCAAGAATGTTAAATTTTCTAACACATTTAAGTAATCAGCAATCAATTAAGTAATCATGTAATCAACAGGCATGAGGCATGAAGTGCTTTGAAATCAAATAGCATTTTTAAATTTTCTGATAAATGTGTTACATATTAAGTTATAATCAATTGCTACCTCATAATCATCTTTTGCCGATTGTCTCGTTTCAAAAAAATCTGTTCCAAACGTCAACTTTGGCACCATTTTCTGAAAAATCAGTTACCTTTATAGAAAAAAAGAGAAACGCTATTCGTTTACGAATAAGAAAGAATATCTGCAAATTTCGCGCATTTAAAAATGAATATTTCTTCACGAAAGTGTAAAAAAAAGATGCAAGTTACGATTTCAGAACAGCTTTAAATAGTTTTTAAAAACCACAAAATGTGGCTAATCAAAGCTACATTTTATTTGTAGGATATTTTTTCTGTTGAATTTTTAAACTGAAATTCGTAACATAGAAAGTTAGCAGAATTGAAATAGTCAAATATCATGTTAAGCAATTGAGCATAAGTATAAAATTAAATATTGTCATTTTAATTTCAATAAAAAAAGAGTTTTGAACACAAAAAGGTTTTTTTTTTTCGATGGAGAAGGGAAAGGGGCGAGAGGGTATAGATAGACAGAGTGGAAAATTATTTTATTTTCTGCAAAATTACTTTGCTTGCATTTTTTTGTGAGCTGTTGCGTTGATTCTGTTGCATGAATTATACTAATTCAAGTCAAAGGATTTTTTTTTTAATTAACTTTGAGATCCCTTCATTTCAGAAAACTAAGAAAAATACTGCTTTCAGTTTTTGCAGCAGAAAGTAAATGTGTGTCTCAAAAGGCCAATTAGAAGAAAGATTAATGCTTATCATCAGTGCTCTTGTCTTTATATATATCAATATAACTGATGATTTTAAAACAAGTTCAAAAACATAAATAAAAAATATCTTTTCGAACTGAATGACAAGAACCAGTGTTGCAGTCGTAAAAAAACAAAGGGTATACTGTAGGGGTGCACAACCTTTTTAAGAGAAGGGCCACTTACAAAAATTTTCTGGGTTGTCGAGGGCCACATCAGTAAAACAGAGATTATTCTATTTCGGGGAGATCTGTGGCCTATAAAAAACATGGTTTCAGAAGAGTGGCAGCTTTATCCCTTTAGGTTTCCCTACCCAGTCAACATGTCATATCCAATTCAGTTGGCAAGGATATATCAACAGTTTATGTTTGCATATATAACAGAGATATAGCAAAGATTATTTTCAAGGAGTGAAAATATTCCTTGACTTTATTCGGGGGGACTAAATTTTGCTTTATTAAAAGTGCTAAAAAACAAACATAGGCATGAAAGTGGTTAGTGCCGAAGAAAATGTGAACTTTATGAACGAAGATAAATTGACGAAACTCTCAATTTTTCTGCAGCCGATCAACAAAATTTTAGATTTTCCTGCGCTTGACCGACAAATTCGCGATTTTTCCACGCCCAGTCAACGAAATTCGCGATTGTTAACTGACTGACGAAATTTTCAATTTTTTCCCGTGTTGAATTGTCGGAATTCACAACTTTTCTCGCGATAAACTACCGAAACACGCGACTTTACCATAGCCGATCGACGAAATTTGCCATTTTTTGCACCTAATCGACAAAATTCACGATGTTTCCTCTGTCCGATCAACGAAATTTGCGATTTTTTTCGCGCCAGATCGACAAATTTCGCAATTTTTCCACGCTCGATAGACAGAACTCGCAATTTTTTCGGTCGACGAAATTCGCGATTCTTAACTGACTAAAATCCTTGGCAAATTGGCAAAATTCGCGGCTCTTTCTCGCGATAAACTGGTGAAACTCACGATTTTTCAGCAGCCGATCAACGAAATTCCCAATTTTTCCACGCCCGATCGACAAACCTTGCGATTTTTCCGCGCCTGATCAGCGAAATTCGCATATCTTAAATGACTGACGAAATTTGCAATTTCCCACGGGAAATTGGCGATATTCACGACTTTTTATTGCAATAAACTGACGAAACGCGCGATTTTTCCGCACCCGATTGATGAAACTCACGATTTTTTCGTGCCTGATCGACGAAACTCTTGATTTTACCGCACCCGATCTAAAAAACTTGCGATTTTTCCGCGCCCGATTGACGAAACTGAAACTCGATTTTTCCGCACTCAAGTCAACGAAAATCGCAATTCTTAATTGACTAACGAAATTTGCAATTTTCTCTCGGCAAATTGGCGAAATTCGCGACTTTTTCTCGTAATAAACTGACTAAACTCACGATTTTCCCATGCTCGATCACGCGCGCAACCGACGAAATTCGAGGTATTTTTGACTTGCGACTGACGAAATTAGCAACTCGGGAATTTCCTTTATTGATACAAATGGTATCGGCTAGACGATTAATGACATTCGCAATTATTAGCCGATTGACGAAATTTGCGTTTTCCGCGGAAAATTGACGAAATTCGCGATTTTTTCCTGCAATCTATTATCAAAAATTGCAATTTTTGTCATTTGTAAATTGACGAAATTCGCCGGCCACTTGTTATCCCATCGCGGGCCACAGGTTGTGCATCCCTACGCTAAAGTCATGAACATTCATGGATACAGTTTACGCTAATGCTTTATTTTCGAAGCAGGGGGTATACGGAGCTTCTTTAAAAAATCCAGAGAGAGTTTATACGGCATATATCTCCGTATGTAGCAAGAACAGATCCAGATCTCAAAACATATCGTCGTCGGTTTATATTAAGTTACAAAGGAAAAAATCCAATGTTTTATAGTTCTCTATCTTATTATTATTTTTCTTTAAAGCGGTTCTCGAGCTTCCTACTCAACAACGCAAAATTTTCTGTCTCATTTTTAAGCATATTGACAGGCCTGACTGTTGAAGCAGAATACAATGGAAACTAGTTTTACAGTTTTTGATAAAATTACTTAACGAGTTATAAGCAATTGTGGTCACATGACGACAAGTTTTTTGTCTTTCTCGAGCTGCCGCGTCTGGAATTCAAAACGCCAACTTTGACAATATTTTCTGAAAAATCTTTTGCGTTACAAAAAAATGGAAAACGTCTTTCAACTACATAGTTTCTGAATAACAACACCTTCCAATTTCCGAACAAAAATGAATTCAGAAATTCTCAGAAAGTAGCTCTTTTGATTTGAGAACAGCCTTAAGGATTTTTTTCCCGCATTCTTTTTTAAATATTTTTTCAAGAAACTTTTAGTTTTTCGAAGATAGACAATACCATTGTATATAGTTAGCTAATAGGGATGTACCGAATAATCGGTATCTATTCTGTATTCGACCTCTTCGGCCATGTTACCGAATACTTAAAAAACTTCTAAAACATTTTTTAAAAATCTTACACAATTTCTACTTCTAACTGTCAACTTATAAATATAGTCACAATAATTAGAAACAGAATCATATTTAAGTAAAAGAGAATGTTTTTACATTTTTGCTTTTTGTAAAGTATTACTTAAGAAAATTAACCATTAATGGGGATTTTCATAGAAATTAACAATGTAAAAATGCAAGTTCCTGAACCTTTTCTAGTAAATAATCTGTTTCTTACTTTTTCACAAAAAGGGCGTTTCTAATCAAACAGAAAAACTTTCAAGGTTGATAATACACAGCAAAAAGGACAATTTTTGTTCAGAAAACCATAATCGCAATCCACTTATTCAGTTATAAATAAAGCGTATCTCATCTCATTCGAGGTCAAACTTAGATTTTCATTTGTTAACCCTAACGAAGATATCATAGCTATATTTTTAACAAACTTGCTTTGATTTCTGTGAAATATAATATCATGATGAAAAGTGCTGGAAATTGCCACTTTTCATATTTAAACAACTATGAGGCAGGCATTCCTTTATTCAGATTGCAATTTACAGTATTTATACTGCGTCACTGGCCAAAATTCAGTCATTTTCAATGATATCATAACATTTAGTACAAACTAAATTAATATGAAACAAATCTTGCTAAAATATCTTCATTTACTGATAAAGTTGTGAACGAAAATTCAGTTTCGGCTTGTAGTTGCACACCCAGAATTTTTGACTGAATGTATTGTAATTTTGATGGAATAAATGGAGTGATGTGTTGTTTCTTGTTCAAAATTTTTTTGTCTTGACCACATTTGACCACATCTCTGTTGAAAGTTTATTACAATTTTTTAGGAACAATGTGTATGTTTACAATCTATGGAAATAATCGTTATTGGAAACACTGATCTAAGATGCTTTTAAAAACTTCCTTGCTAAATCAAAGTCAATAGAAAAGTTATTTTTCCTGAGTTGTTTGTTTCAGAATTAAAAAATATATGTATTCACTTGCTTTAATGCACCAGGAAATCCATGAAATATATAACTTTTTAATTAATAAAATTTTTAAATTCTCTTCTTAAATAACTCAAAGCAGATTTTTTTAATATATAAAGTTTACCTGTAAAAAGTTCTTGCATATCAATATGTAAGTTTTTGCATTAAATATTATGTAAAATTGTTTTTAAATTTAACATTTTAATGCCTTTAATCTTTGAAATATAAAAGTATTCGAGCTGCTCTTATCGTACCGGAAAATTTTCCGACCCAGCTTGGAATAAAATCCGTAAAAAAAAAAAGGAAATAGTCAATAAAACAGTATTTTACGGATTTTATTCCGATCTGTGTCGGAATTTTTTCCGGTACGATAAGGGCAACTATTTTTCCGATTCCCACAGGAAAACGTCGTATTTTTTTACAGTGTGAAATATAATACTTTTTTTATTAATAAAATGTTAAAATTCTCTTCTTAAATAACTCAAAGCAGATTTTTTTCATGCAAAAAGTTTACTTTAAAAAGTTCTTGTGTATCATTTACCATAATACTTGGTATTTGGCCGAATAGTTACTACTCGGCTGGCCGAATATTCGGTATTCGGCCTAACAGTTAATTCGACAAGCCGAATATTCGGTATCCGGCTCGCCTGTAGGCCGAATATTCGGTACAAAAGTTATTTTTACTGAATTGTTTGTTTTAGAATTAAAAAATATATATATTCACTTGGTTTAATTCACCAGAAGAAGCTATGAAATATAAAACTTTTTTAATTAATAAAATTTTAAAATTCTCTTCTTAAATAACTCAAAGCATATTTTTTTTTCATGCATAAAGTTTACTTGTAAACAGTTCTTGTGTATCAATATGTAAGTTTCTGCCTTAAATATTATGTAAAATTGTTTTAAAATTTAACATTTTAATGCCTTTAATCTTTGAAATATAAAAGTATTTGACCAGCCGAATTTGGTATTTGGCCGAATAGTTACTACTCGGCTGGCCGAATATTCGGTATTCAGCCTAACAGTTAATCCGACTAGCCGAATATTCGGTATCCGGCTCGCCTTGCAGGCCGAATATTTGGTACAAAAGTTATTTTTGCTAGTTTAAAATATATATATTCACTTGGTTTAATTCACCAGGAAATATAAAACTTTTTTAATTAATAAAATTTTAAAATTATCTTCTTAAATAACTCAAAGCAGATTTTTTTCATGTTAAAGTTTACTTTAAAAAGTTCTTGTGTATCAATATGTAAGTTTCTGCATTAAATATTATGTAAAATTGTTTTAAAATTTAACATTTTAATGCCTTTAATCTTTGAAATATAAAAGTATTCGAGCAGCCGAATACTTGGTATTTGGTCGAATAGTTACTACTCGGCTGGCCGAATATTTGGTATTCAGCCTAACAGTTAATTCGACTAGCCGAATATTCGGTATCCGGCTCGCCTGTAGGCCGAATATTCGGTACAAAAGTTATTTTTTGCTGAGTTGTCTGTTTTAGAATTAAAAAAAGACAAGTTATTCACTTGGTTTAATTCTCCAGAAGAAGCCATGAAATATGAAACTTTTTTAATTAATAAAATTTTAAAATATTCGACCAGCCGAATATTTGGTGTTTGGCCAAATAGTTACTATTCGGCCAAATAGTTAATATTCGGCCTAACAGTTAATTCGGCTTGCCGAATATTCAGTATCCAGTTCGCCTCTAGGCCGAATATTCGGTATTCGGTTAAAATCACCATTCGGTACATCCCTAGTAGCTGATGTAATGTTATTACACCGTTCTTTGATAAGAAAAAATTCCCAGTTCTCTCTTATATTTTGCTTTGAAAAACAGACGATAGAACAGTAAACATCTGGCGAGATTCTGTCCCCCGAAAAGACTGCGAAATATCCCCCCCCCCCCCCATAGCTTTCAGAGTCCAGCAAAACGAATTTTAACGAACAAGAAATCTGTCCTTCTAATTTCATTTGCATTGGTCAAGGAGTGTACTATACGTGTACCATTTACCCTCAAGGCCTTTTTCTCCTGGTTCCTTTCTTGAATGAAGGGAAGATATTCTCTACCCCAATCTCCTAGCTTACAGGGATACTGCATAGAAATAAGAAGAAGGTATATTTCTTCTCCCAAGGGATACTGTATCATGGACACCCCCCCCCCCCTCCCTCCGCTTCTTGCGCCCATAAAATAGTTAAAAAGTGAAATTGCAATAGACTTCGAGCGAAAAAAAAACTTACATAATGCAATGAGAAAGGAAGTTTCTAATTAGAAAATATTTAATAATTTTAAGCATGCTTTGACATTGTTTTCTGTTTTGTAATAAATTTTGTAATATGTTTTTAAAAATTCTTTAAAAAAAAAAAAAAAAAATCAGAGCCAAATGATGTAATGATTGAGCAAAAGTGAAATTACCGAATGTATACGAGTTTACCAAATGTGGGGGGGGGGGGGTGTCGCACCCCCCCACACCCCCCCTGTAGCTACGTCCCTGCTTGTGGAGACCACAAATATTATGGCGTCAGCTTAGGGCTTTGGCCTTAGTTGAGGAGGGAATATTGGGACTCAACAGCGATGCATATATGAGTCCCTGCTCCCCAAAGATCATATTGATCTTCAAAGGAGCACACTTCTACTTATCTAAAAGAAACAATGTTATTTTTTTTAATAAATTGGTAAAGCAATTTAGTAGGGGAAGATGTCTCTCAGCACACTGAAGTGTGAGACCTTAGGGTGACTTTTGAACGGTTCACAACTTCTGAGGTATAATTTAAAAAAAAACTATGGCGATATATATGTCATATATCAAATTGAAAAAAAAGGCAGTCCGTCGGTGGCGAGAGACAAATTGTCATAATCGGATAAAGGGGACAACTGCATTCATTCAAAAAGTAAACTACTATTTAACATTCAGAAAAAAATTTCAAAGACATCTTAAGTTTAGGTGTAGTGAATAAAAATAGCAACTGTTGTGTTCAAAACACTGTCTGACATGGAGTAAATGTAGAGTTGTTTTTTTAGAGTACAATGCATTTTTTTTAAGTTAACTTCTACCAAGTATATTAAAAAATATTTACAAACTGTATATCATTTCGTGTAATATAAAAGGGGACCTTACTTGATATTCTACTTACAAGCAAGGAGTCTATAATAAAAGTGTAAAAAAAATGTGAACTGTTAAAAGTTAATTGCTTCAAAATGAATATGTCGAGTAAAAATATCATGTGAGGGATAATTTCATGTAACTCTAAAATCTTTATTATTAAAGAAAGTGATGGTGTCATTAGTAACTTATGACAATACACAAACTGAACAAAAAAAGTTAAAATTTAGAGAATGAAACCAAATATCTATATCTAATGTAAAACAAAAACCTGTCATAAAATGGAAAAGTATTAAAAAAAAAACAACAACACGTGTGTACAAACACAAAGCTCTAAATTCTTTCTCGTGAATGAGACCTGAAGTACATAATTAATGAATTACCATTATTCGATTATGTAATGATAAAGGGGTTTGCTTGACACCATGAACTAAGTGTATAAACATATGAACAAAGTGTGAAAGTTTTAAATTATCTCAATAAACAAAATGTGACAAACTCATGAACAATGTATGCTAATCTCTTAATGAACTAAGTGTAATCTCACATGAACCAAAATTGTGTAAGTATACTCATGAACTAATGTGTAACAACTCACATGAACTACTTGTAATCTCACATGAACGAAATTGTGTAATTATTCTCATGAACTAATGTGTAAAAACTCACATGAACTACTTGTATTTCCACATGAACTAATTGTGTATATATCCAAAACCTACGCGTAGCACATGAACTAATGTTGTCAAAAAGCAAAAAAAAAAAAGTACCGTCAATTTTAAAATTAAATGTAAAGTAAAAAAAAAAAAAAAAAAAACAAAAAAAAAAAAAAAAACAGAAAATCTTATTAAATTATATTGTGAAAATGTAAATTCCAAAACCAAAACTAAATGTAAATAGTGAAATGTGATGTCAGCTAGAAATTAGATCAGCTGAAATCAGCTAGAAATTAGATTTTTTTTTTTTTTTAATAAAATATTTTATAAAATTATGTTAGTTTAGAATTTAAGCATTTTTTTTTTCTTCTCTTTACTTTCCCTTAGAATTAAATGCAATTCTAAATTTAACACATATAAATATACATAGTATTGATAAATTTGAGTGTGTGAGTTCATAAAATTTTTTTTTATATAATTTGGCCAATTTAACATAAGAAAACAAAATAAATAAATATATTTATATATATTGGCCTTATTTTTATTAAAATAGGTAGTATGGCTTAATAAATTTATTTACTTAATTTTTTTATAGTACATACAGTAATTATTTTTTTAAAAAACTTAATCTGTAACAATTGGGTGTAGATATTTATGAGTATACAAAGATTCTTTTCTGCTGGCAGAAATTCTTTGGTTCGGCCGAGTACTCATGGGTTACTACATACGATTTTACGTAGTAATTATCATTTACTTTTGGATTTTTTAAAATTATACAAGTGTATTAATTACATTTTTTTTAATAATTAAATAATAATTATTAATGTTTGATTAATAATAATAATTTATTATCTTTTATTTTTAAACATATCATTAAATTTTAGACAGTAGAATTCACATACGGAATGTTAATGATAAATAAAATTTTGAATAAATAAATTTTTATTTTCATTCAGTAAAAAAATAAATAAATATGAAAATTTAACAATCTTTTAAGATAGAATTGTTGGCTAAATAAATAATAATTTAAGACAAAAAAATTGTTCTCTTCTTCGTCAATGGCATTTTCTGACAACACTATTTAATAGTATTAAATGAAGGTGCATTTTTAAGGTCAGCGTAATGCATATTTTGCATTTTTGAGAGGCCGTAGAAGTCATTTTTCCGTGTTGTTTACATTTTAATAGTAAACAATATCATGAATCAAAATTTGTGTTTGTTAGAAAGGTCTAAAAAAAATACAATGTAATCAGTTAAAGAAAATTATATGCATTTTTTTTTAATCCTGAAAGGAAATTTGGTTTAGATTTAAACCTGAATGCATAAAAAGCCACCCTTGCTTCAGTTCCAGTATGAGGCAGGAGAATTCAGATGCTAGAATCGCCATTTTTCCCCTGCAAAATAATAAAAAAAAGCAGAAGGTTTACATTAGATACGATACAAATACATACACTGTTTATGCATAGATTATGTTTAAAATTACATACAGGCATGCACAGTGAGTTAAGAAGAAAGTATATCAAGAAATTATACTAATTAATACGGTAATTACAAGCATGAAATGGTTTTAAATACATACCTTTGGGAAGTCGTAAAATTTTGTCACAGCACAATTCACCTCGCAGAAAGGAATTAGTAGCTTGCCCAACCCCCACTTTTCGGTAGAATCGGGGACGTTCAATAACTGGTTTTATTCTCCTCTCTCCTTCTTCTTACTTTTTTTTTTTTTTTCTCGTATCGGGTAAAGTTGGAAAGCATTGCATAATGATATATTAAAGGAGATGAATTAGCTTGTACATTTTGACAGATCATACATGTTAGAAGTAACAAATAAATAAAATAATGTAACAAGTTTGTATACAATATTTTTCTGATTATAATTTGAATACATCAGATTAATTATGTGAAAATATAACATGTCATATTACAAGCATTGTATTTACTTTTATTCAGTATAAAATGTGTTTTAGATAAAACACTGTGTCATAAGGTTGTATGTGATGAAATAATATGTCAAATGCGTATGCCATTATTTTTCTTATAATGAGGTTTATTTCGGCATATTAGTTTCAGACAAAATTATAGCTTTGAATGTATTTTGGGCACTTAAACTCTAAAGTTACAAAATTATTAAACATGTGTGTGGTAAAGAAAAAAGGCTTCGAGAAAGATGTCTGATTGTCAGTACAGAGGTCTTCTATAAATGTGAATGTCAACAGACAACTATGCTATCATGTGTTGAACTTTCTGTTATGAAACAATAGAAGAACTTCTTATAAAATATACCAGAACCATTGATAATTGAACTTTACAGTCTTCGCTCAAAAACTGTGTAGATACACAGTCATATGGACACGGACATTCTTTTAAGCTTTACAAAAAAAATAAAACCAGCAATCAGTTTTTATTTTTTTTTTTCTGACACAGGAAGAGATGCTGGGCAACATATAACTATGATATGTTCCCGCACCATGTTGGTTAAATCAAAGTAAAATTGCGTAATTTGTTATTTCTGTTTGTATAAATATTTTTTATAAAATATAATTATGAGTGTAAAATTATAATGTTTATATATTTAAGTAAAATAAGAGTGTAAGTTCATACAAAAATTATTAAATTGATTTTAAATAGTAAATATATATTTTTAAAAAATTGTTGTATTGTAAAATGAATGTATAATGTTGAATTGATTTCGGATCTCAGACAACAACAATAGCCAGACACCATGGTGTCGTTTTATGACAAGCCAATGGAAAGTGGTGTATAATTAGAAATCGTAAAATCATAAAAACGTTGGAATCAATTTATGGCCTCAATAAAAGTGTTGGGATAAATTTATGGCTTTTCAGACCACCCAAACTTTAAGGAAGATAATAATATTAAAGTATATGTAAGGGGCCATTTGCAGACTGCTAGCTAATAGGCCTATCGAAGTATAATAAAAAATCTTCTCACATCCAATAACAGTGGACTAGACAAAATAGTTCCACCCACTGCAGGAGCTGGTGTGCAAGAAGAATAAGTTTTGAAAAAGGACAGTCTGGAAAAAGATGTAGAGGACGCAGGAGCTCTCCTGAAAGCCCGTGCAATGAGTCCCGTAAGCCCTAGTAAAGCCCAGGCGAGATGGACATATCGGAGCGAGCCTAATCGAGCCTAATCAAGCCTAATTGAGGATGTCTTCCTGAGGTACCTATCGGAGTGAGCCTAATCAAGCCAAATTGAGGATGTCTTCCTGTTGTACAGATCGGAGTGATCCTAATCAAGCCAAATTGAGGATGCGTTCCTGATGACACATTGCCATGATCCTAAGCAACGCAACAACTCGGACTTTGATGAATAAAGGCCACCATCCCGTATATTAAAAGAAGGTACTATTTGAAACATTTTCTTTTACCACTTAAGATCATATGAAAAATCTTAAAAAATACTTTTCTGATATTTTACGGTAGAGAGTTATCTGAGATCTGACAAAACCAATAATTAAATAAGATTAAGGTAATTTTAAAAATGAAAGAGAGTTATTCTTTTAGCAAAAAGAAACAATTATAATAATTAGAGTACGTGAAAATATTGTCTTTATTTTTTTAAAGATTAAACATACTTAAAATAATGAGAAGCAAACAAAAGTGTTGCTTTCTATTTTTTGAATTAATATTATGTTTTTCTGTATATAGTTATGTTCAATGTAAATAAAATATTTAATCAAGTTTTAAAAAGTTTCTGTAATTATTTAATTAATAATATTTAAAGTGTGTCAATTTATTTTTTACAGCTTAAATTTTAGTTTAATTCATAAGTGGAAGAGTTCGTCTAAATAATTCACAACGCAAACTCTTAATTTTATTCGTAATTATTCAAATTTAATAATTACTTTTTGACGCGAATTATAATTTAATTTTATTAATGCTTCGCGTTGCTCTTCTACTAGAATTTAGGTAAATACGATCACTTATATTATTTGAATTTATCTAAGGTATATAAAATTATATACCAATTTGCTATGAGGTTGCTTGGATGATTTGGACCAATTAACAATTTTGGATATAAAGTAAATAGAAATTAAAAAGGTGTAATTATCTGTCCAGCATCCCCCCCTTCATAGTAAAATGGTGCTATGACTCAGGAACGATCATCTGAGGTAATTAGATAGTAAAATGGTGCTATGACTCAGGAACGTTCATCTGAGGTCATTAGAAATAATAATAATAATAATAATAATAATAATAATAAAGGAAAATAAATTTAAGTATTATTTTAATGTCGCAATTTTAAAGATATTGTAGGTATGTAAGTTTAATTGATTAAAATTTTATTAAAATTAATTTTATTATTGTAACAATAATGACACACATATAATAATTTTATATAAATAAAATGAATAATATATGTTAGCAAAAAAAAAAAAGTAAATGAAAAACAATAATTCTGGGATTTATAATAGGTAAATTTAGGAATTACAATTTTTTTTTTCCTCTCTTTTCTCTTTTGGTTGGATCTCAGTTACCATTGAGAAATAATGGCATGCACATCACAGATGACACATTTGTAAAAATAATTTTTTTTTTATATACTGTATAAATAATAATAATAAGAAGAATAATAAGTAAAATTTGATAATATGTCTGGTATAAAAATGATTGAAATGTCAATAGATCATGATTTTTGAAATTGTATCACCTTGATACAAAAGAAAATTTATGAGTCGTACTACGAAGTAGTAGTACAATATTTACAAAAAAAAAAAAAAAAAAAAAAAAAGATTGTTTTTTCTGTAGAAAAAGACAGATATTTTTCTGTTAAATGAAATTATGTTGTTTTTTATATATACGTGTATTATAAATATTTTAGGGGTATTTATGTGTGTAAAAGAATAATCTACAAAACAACTTCATCTCCTAAGAAATTTTTTTAAATTTTAGTGTTGTTGTTTTTATGTATTTATGCAATTTAGAATATTTTCATACATATGTTGTAATATAGAGAAAATAGTATGAGATGCAAAATATTCTTTTAAGAGGTATAGGATCTATTTTGAATTGATATTTTGAAAAAGTATACATTGATTACTAATACTTGTTAAAAATGACTCAGACGCTGGATATAGATACACGTATTAAGTTAGTGTCACCATTTGACAATAAAAAGAACAAAAACATTATATTTTTCTTAGAGGAATTTGATAATATTTTGAATTCGACAGATATACAGGAAGAAACTAAATTATTAATTTTAAAGGCTAAAATTACTGGGGACGCAAAACATATTTTAAGTAAACAGATTGAAACATATAACGAGACCAATTATAATTTATTTAAAAATAATTTGGTGGAGTTATTTGGTACAAAACTAAGCTTCCTTAATGCTCAGAGCAATTTCCTAAATTTAAAACAGACCGCAAGTCAAACGATAGAGGATTTCATTTTGGAGTTTAAAAAGGGTGTAAAATCTTATATCGAAAGTGCAGGCGAAAATGTGGATAATAAGGAAGAGAATTTTATCGAAATCTTAAAAATGTCGAATTTTTTAAATTCAATTAGACAGGATATTGCACTAGATGTGCGTAAAAATGCGCCCAGGTCCTTCAAGGAGGCATGCGAGTTAGCAAAACTTATGGAAAGTGCGTATAATGAATCAAAGTTTGAGGAAATTAACGCAATAAATAAAGAAAACAAAGATCTTTATGAGAACATTATAGAATCAAGTAAGCAAAACAAAGAGCTAATCGAGAAATTAAAAGGGGAGATTGAAAAACTAAAAAAATCAAAGAAAAAAAACCATGCAATTAGAGATGATAGTGTTCCGCGGAATAAGAAACTCTTTAATAAACACAATGATTATCAGGGTCCCCATTTCAATAACAATTTTCATTATAATGATTATGAAAGATATTATAATGATTACTACAATTCATTTAATTACCCGACGCATTATGGGATGTATGATTATTCACAACCTAACTGGAATTCGGGAAATAGGGATTTTGGATATATTTCTGAGAATTATGATCAAAATGGTTATCAATTTGAAAAGCGCAAAAGGGAAAAAAAATGGGCAAAGAAAACAGCGAAATCGGATCAAGATTCGGGATTTTCAGAGACGGAAATCGATAAAATAAATAAAACAATCGCAAATATAACAAATGCAGACAAAGATACTCTGCCAATTATATCACTAAGTATACAGGGCGTCGAAATACAAGCGTTACTGGATACCGGAGCTGCTGTGTCCCTTTTATCACCTTCTTTATTCAAAAAAATTAAAGATACAAACGTCAAAATCAAATATTTGGGCAATCAGATCCAAATTAAAACTTTAACAAATTCAAAGATTTTTTTTAAACAATGTGTAAAATTAACTTTTCGATTAAAAGGTATATTCACAACAGGCACATTTTATGTCACTAATGATGATTTTGATAGGCAGTACCAAATGTTATTAGGGTACGATTATCTCAAAGAAAATCATATGATTTTGGATTTATGCAATAAAACATTAAAATTTAAAAATCAACAAATTAAATTAAACGTTGCAAGTGAAGTAAATAATTATGAAGTGAATAACATTACGCCATGTAATTCAGGGGAACATTCAAATAAAAGTATGTTTGCCATTACTAAAAATAGAATTTTTCTCCAACCTGAAGAATCAAAAATTGTAAAATTAAAATGCCCAGAGGATATAAATATGTCAGATATGATTATTTTTGACCCCATTCAAGAAAATAGTAAATTTTCATGCGAGACTTCGTTACACGAAGTTCAAAAAAATAATAACATAAATATTATAATAAAGAATAAACTGTTAGAAAAGTTAATTATTCAGAAAGGAACTAAAATGGGGGAAATTATAAAGAACTTTGAGTGCAAGCAAGATGACTCAACTGATAATATAGAGAAAGGAACATTTTATGAAATAAATAATTTAAATATAGAAGATGTAAGAAAATTGCGAGAAGCAGAAATTAAAGAGACGGATTTCGATTTAAGCCATTTATCAGAGGAAGTACAACAAAAATTTCGAAAAATTTTAATGGGCAATATTCATGCATTTTCAAAAAGTTATCAAACATTGGGGCAATCAGCGTTTGTCGCACCAAGTTTTCAATTGAATCATGAATTCCCGGTACAAGCTAAGCCATATAAATTGCCTCAGGCAGTAAGACAGTATGCGAAAAGGGAAATTGAACAACTGTTACAGGCTAAAATTATAGAGAAGACTGACTCCGAGTATGCTTTTCCAGTTATTTTCGTTAGAAAGAAAAATCCGAGTAATAACCCGAATGCAGAACCCAAGTTTAGAATGGCAACGGACCTAAGACTATTAAACCAAATTTTACAACCTTATACTTATCCGATGCCGGACGTAAAAGACTTATTACAAAAAATAAGCGGTAAAAAATACTATACGGTGCTAGACTTACATAGTGCTTTTTTTCCAAATAAATTTAAAACCAGAAGATTGCAAAAAATTAGCGTTTATTACGGAATTTGGAAAACATATGCCACTTCGTTTAGCTTTTGGCACACGAAATTCTAGCGCAATTTTTGCAGAAGTAATCGATAAAATTCTGGGACATTTTGACAAAAGCAAAGTATCATACTACATTGATGATGTGTTGATATCTGCAAACACAATAGCAGAGATGACGAAAACCTTAGAAGAAGTTCTACAGGTATTAATAAATCACAACATGACAATCGAACCTTCAAAAATGCAAATTTGCAAAGCAGAAATAGAATTCCTAGGATTTAGGGTGAATCAAATGGGATATTCTCCATCTCAAAAGAATATTGAAAAAGTAAAAAATTTAGTCAGACCAAAATCAAAAAAGGGGGTCAGATCTTTATTGGGCTTAGCGAATTATTTTCGGACGCTAATACCCAACTATTCCGACAAAGTTAACCCTTTAATAGAGCTGACTAAAGATAAAGTTAAATTTAAGTGGAGTCCAGAAGCAGAAAAAGCTTTCCTGATAATTCAGGAAGAAATTGTACAAAAACCAACACTCAGACCCCCCGATTTTAACAAGGAATTTTTCTTATTCACGGATGGGAGCAAAGTTGCAATTTCAGGTGTTCTAGCTCAAGAAAAGGATGGTCATTTGCTACCTGTTGAATTTTTCGGGAGAAAACTTAGAGAACCGGAAAAAAATTATCCGAGTATTAAATTTGAGTTATTAGCAGTGCATGAAGCAATTATGCATTTTAAATATATGCTTTCAGGTAGAAGATTTACTGTGTTAACTGATTCGAAAGCACTAACTCAGCATTTACATTTACAAGATAAATCGGAAATTATAAACAGATGGGTAGCAGATTTACAAGACTTTAATTTCGACTTCGAATTCGTCGAAGGGATTAACAATCCAGCAGACTATTTGAGCAGGAATTTAGATAATCTTACAACAGACAGAGAACTCCAAAATAATTTGTTTGCAAGTAACATAGCACTTACAGACGAAAATATTAAATCGGAGCAATATGCAGACGAAAAATTAAAAATTATAATAAATAAAATCGAAAAAGACAAAAATAATAGAAGCACGAAGAGATTTGCTTTAAATCAAAATAAATTATTAATTTTGAAACCTGGTTCAGATAAAAAGGAGCTTTTAATTACCCCGGATTCATTAAAAATTGCAGCCATAGAAGAAGCTCATAAAGCGCATTTCGGATTTCAAAAAACTTATGATAATGTGAAAACAAGGCTTTTTTGGCACGGAATGTACAAAGACATTAAACAATATTGTGCAAATTGTGTGCAGTGCCTCACATCTAAACAACACACAACAATAAAAGTCCCTGTTAAAAAAATGGTGAAAGATCACGAAGTCGGTACAGTCCTGCATGCTGACGTCATTGGACCTTTAAACCTCACGTTAAGGAAAAACAGATACATTTTAATTATAATTGATTCGACATCGAGATTCCTGGAAGCTGTTCCCCTACGAAACGTAGAGTCACAGACTATATTAAATGTACTAAATAAATATTTTGCAAATTATGGGTTGTGTAAAGAAATTATCTTTGATAATGCAAAATATTTAAGAAGCGAAATTATGAAAGAATATTTGGAATCTTTAAACATACAAAGGAAATTTGTGAGTGTATACCGTGCGCAAGGAAATGGACTTTGTGAAGTTACCAATAAAATATTAAAAACATCAATTGTAGCTATGTCGAAACGCACTACGGAATGGGACATGAGACTGGATTTTTTTAAACTAGCGTATAATTCCTCGAAACACCGCGCTACGGGATATAGTCCCTCACTGCTATTTTTCGCAAGGGAAATAAAAAATCCCTTCACAGCCCATATTCCTTCTGAGGAAATATATACCCACTCTTATGTTAAAAGCAGAATACAGCATATGAAGGAAATCAAAATTCAATCCCTTGCAAACCAGGAGAAAATAATGCAAGAATATATAGATGAAGAGGCATACGAAAAAGTAAAGGATTTAAATTTGGGTCAAACAGTATATTTAAAATGTATTGGAAAACCAGGCGCATTAGAGCCAAAATTTCAAGGACCCTACGAAGTTACTAAAAAGTTTAGAAACTTTAATTATTTATTACAATATGTTCCAGATAAATCAATAGAGCCGATCAAACGACATATGGATCAGCTGTACGCTCCGAAATATGCAACAGGTCATACAGAGGCGGAAATTACGAATTTACAAGGGTCTCAGAAAAAAATTGAGGGTGATAAAAATTACAAAAATAAATGTGACATTTGTCAAAGAAAATCACACTCAACTGAAAATTGTTGGTTCAAATTGAACAAAAATACGAGTCAAAAGGGTGACAAACTTACTAAGAATTATTATAAAAAAAATAATAAATATTCTGAGAATGTAGACCCATATTTAAAGTATCAAATAGATCATTATGATCAAAATATGTCGTTATATGGTTATACACCATATACAAACTTATACGGGGATGGTATACAAGATCATTACCCTTTCCCCCCTCCCCAGTATTATCCATGGTATATGAATTGGTATTAAAAATAAATTTAAAATACATAATTAATCGAATTTCAAAATTTAAAAATTTTCAAAATTTAAAAATAAATTTTTTTTCTTTTAGGTAAAAAAAAAATTGAAACAAAATTAATAACTTGCCTTTTTAAAATTCAAAATAATAATAAGAAAGGATAGGAACATGGGAACGCCAATTTGTCTCAGGGTTACAATATTGAGCAAATGTGCAGGGCGCACCCGAAAACATACTTATAAAATTAGGTAATGTGCTTCACAAAACTTCAATGGAGCAGTGAAATATTTCTCTCCAGGCAAAAGTTATATTTTTTTTTCTTTTCGAATATGAATTAGAAAGTATAAAATCTTAACAAAGCCAAATAACATTAAAACTTAATTAATTTAATAGTGAATAATGTTGGAGTAATTTTCAAAAAAAAAAAAAAAAAAAAAAAAAAGAGAATTTTTTCTGTCTTCTATAAGGGTAGCCTTTGCTAATAGCCTTACAATTTAGATGACAGAATTTCAGAATTACTCTTTAAAATGAGTAGGTGTAAGCTATAGGTTCAGGGTAGTTAGAACAGCTTTATAGCATACTCATATATATATTTTTTATATAAATATATGGTTGACAAGGAATAAATTATTAGTGCACTCTATATTAGGATAGCGGTCAGCTATAAGCCTAAATATAATAAAATATACAAAAAGTGCTAAGATTTATTCCGGTAGTTCAATTACAACTTATATGCTAAAGTCTAGAATTTAGACAGCAGGGATAAGTTTTATGAACAAAAGTGTTATAAAAAAATTTAAAAAAAGGATTTTGGTGTAGCACATTGGTTTTTAAAAAAAACATATATATGTATAACAATGGACAAGGCAAGTTATTTCAACATGATTGCACACAAAAATTATAGAAAAAAAAATACACAAATAAATAATTGAAGTAAAATTAAAATTTTCTCACCAAAGGCTTTCTGTATAGGGTGCAATTTTGGCCTACGGCTGGGTATGCACCAACACCAACAAAATATTTGTAGAAAAATTATTCACAGATACATCAATATATAGTCATCACCTAGGCATAAATTTCAGGATTCTTGGCTGAAAAAGGAATCGAAGAAAAAATTAAGTATGGTATAATTACTAGATGTTATGCTCAAACAATAAAATTAGTAATATTATATTGTAAAAAGCAGCATTTTGAGTTTTATTTAGGAAAACTTTTGATTTTTAGGTTTTACACATTTATGGAGTGTCTAGCTCAGTAACAATAGTTCCTAGATTTAATAAAAAAATAATAAATAAAAATATAAGTTCGTGTTGTTTTCAAAATAAATAACAAAAGGTATAGCAATTAGCATTTACAGTTAAAATTTATGGAATTTTCAGCAAAATTAACATTAGACAAACATAGTTTATATTATATTTAACTTGATAAGCTAATTTACTTTTATTAACGGTATTCAATTAGAATTAAAGTAGGCTTAAATTCAAGTTAAATTAATTAATAACATTGTTGTAGTGTAAAATTTTATGTAAGACTATTATATTTTTATTGTATATATAAAAATATGCAAATTTAACAATTAATAAAATGTATTAGCAAAATTATTTAATATAAATATTAAATGACATCTTGCTGAAATCAGCTAGAAATTAGATTTTTTTTTTTTTAAATAAAATATTTTATAAAATTATGTTAGTTTAGAATTTAAGCATTTTTTTTTTCTTCTCTTTACTTTCCCTTAGAATTAAATGCAATTCTAAATTTAACACATATAAATATACATAGTATTGATAAATTTGAGTGTGTGAGTTCATAAAATTTTTTTTTATATAATTTGGCCAATTTAACATAAGAAAACAAAATAAATAAATAAATATATTTATATATATTGGCCTTATTTTTATTAAAATAGGTAGTATGGCTTAATAAATTTATTTACTTAATTTTTTTATAGTACATACAGTAATTATTTTTTTAAAAAACTTAATCTGTAACAATTGGGTGTAGATATTTATGAGTATACAAAGATTCTTTTCTGCTGGCAGAAATTCTTTGGTTCGGCCGAGTACTCATGGGTTACTACATACGATTTTACGTAGTAATTATCATTTACTTTTGGATTTTTTAAAATTATACAAGTGTATTAATTACATTTTTTTTTATAATTAAATAATAATTATTAATGTTTGATTAATAATAATAATTTATTATCTTTTATTTTTAAACATATCATTAAATTTTAGACAGTAGAATTCACATACGGAATGTTAATGATAAATAAAATTTTGAATAAATAAATTTTTATTTTCATTCAGTAAAAAAATAAATAAATATGAAAATTTAACAATCTTTTAAGATAGAATTGTTGGCTAAATAAATAATAATTTAAGACAAAAAAATTGTTCTCTTCTTCGTCAATGGCATTTTCTGACAACACTATTTAATAGTATTAAATGAAGGTGCATTTTTAAGGTCAGCGTAATGCATATTTTGCATTTTTGAGAGGCCGTAGAAGTCATTTTTCCGTGTTGTTTACATTTTAATAGTAAACAATATCATGAATCAAAATTTGTGTTTGTTAGAAAGGTCTAAAAAAAATACAATGTAATCAGTTAAAGAAAATTATATGCATTTTTTTTTAATCCTGAAAGGAAATTTGGTTTAGATTTAAACCTGAATGCATAAAAAGCCACCCTCGCTTCAGTTCCAGTATGAGGCAGGAGAATTCAGATGCTAGAATCGCCATTTTTCCCCTGCAAAATAATAAAAAAAAGCAGAAGGTTTACATTAGATACGATACAAATACATACACTGTTTATGCATAGATTATGTTTAAAATTACATACAGGCATGCACAGTGAGTTAAGAAGAAAGTATATCAAGAAATTATACTAATTAATACGGTAATTACAAGCATGAAATGGTTTTAAATACATACCTTTGGGAAGTCGTAAAATTTTGTCACAGCACAATTCACCTCGCAGAAAGGAATTAGTAGCTTGCCCAACCCCCACTTTTCGGGAGAATCGGGGACGTTCAATAACTGGTTTTATTCTCCTCTCTCCTTCTTCTTACTTTTTTTTTTTTCTCGTATCGGGTAAAGTTGGAAAGCATTGCATAATGATATATTAAAGGAGATGAATTAGCTTGTACATTTTGACAGATCATACATGTTAGAAGTAACAAATAAATAAAATAATGTAACAAGTTTGTATACAATATTTTTCTGATTATAATTTGAATACTTCAGATTACTTATGTGAAAATATAACATGTCATATTACAAGCATTGTATTTACTTTTATTCAGTATAAAATGTGTTTTAGATAAAACACTGTGTCATAAGGTTGTATGTGATGAAATAATATGTCAAATGCGTATGCCATTATTTTTCTTATAATGTGGTTTATTTCGGCATATTAGTTTCAGACAAAATTATAGCTTTGAATGTATTTTGGGCACTTAAACTCTAAAGTTACAAAATTATTAAACATGTGTGTGGTAAAGAAAAAAGGCTTCGAGAAAGACGTCTGATTGTCAGTACAGAGGTCTTCTATAAATGTGAATGTCAACAGACAACTATGCTATCATGTGTTGAACTTTCTGTTATGAAACAATAGAAGAACTTCTTATAAAATATACCAGAACCATTGATAATTGAACTTTACAGTCTTCGCTCAAAAACTGTGTAGATACACAGTCATATGGACACGGACATTCTTTTAAGCTTTACAAAAAAAAATAAAACCAGCAATCAGTTTTTATTTTTTTTTTCTGACACAGGGAGAGATGCTGGGCAACATATAACTATGATATGTTCCCGCACCATGTTGGTTAAATCAAAGTAAAATTGCGTAATTTGTTATTTCTGTTTGTATAAATATTTTTTATAAAATATAATTATGAGTGTAAAATTATAATGTTTATATATTTAAGTAAAATAAGAGTGTAAGTTCATACAAAAATTATTAAATTGATTTTAAATAGTAAATATATATTTTTAAAAAATTGTTGTATTGTAAAATGAATGTATAATGTTGAATTGATTTCGGATCTCAGACAACAACAATAGCCAGACGCCATGGTGTCGTTTTATGACAAGCCAATGGAAAGTGGTGTATAATTAGAAATCGTAAAATCATAAAAACGTTGGAATCAATTTATGGCCTCAATAAAAGTGTTGGGATAAATTTATGGCTTTTCAGACCACCCAAACTTTAAGGCAGATAATAATATTAAAGTATATGTAAGGGGCCATTTGCAGACTGCTAGCTAATAGGCCTATCGAAGTATAATAAAAAATCTTCTCACATCCAATAACAGTGGACTAGACAAAATAGTTCCACCCACTGCAGGAGCTGGTGTGCAAGAAGAATAAGTTTTGAAAAAGGACAGTCTGGAAAAAGATGTAGAGGACGCAGGAGCTCTCCTGAAAGCCCGTGCAATGAGTCCCGTAAGCCCTAGTAAAGCCCAGGCGAGATGGACATATCGGAGCGAGCCTAATCGAGCCTAATCAAGCCTAATTGAGGATGTCTTCCTGAGGTACCTATCGGAGTGAGCCTAATCAAGCCAAATTGAGGATGTCTTCCTGTTGTACAGATCGGAGTGATCCTAATCAAGCCAAATTGAGGATGCGTTCCTGATGACACATTGCCATGATCCTAAGCAACGCAACAACTCGGACTTTGGTGAATAAAGGCCACCATCCCGTATATTAAAAGAAGGTACTATTTGAAACATTTTCTTTTACCACTTAAGATCATATGAAAAATCTTAAAAAATACTTTTCTGATATTTTACGGTAGAGAGTTATCTGAGATCTGACAAAACCAATAATTAAATAAGATTAAGGTAATTTTAAAAATGAAAGAGAGTTATTCTTTTAGCAAAAAGAAACAATTATAATAATTAGAGTACGTGAAAATATTGTCTTTATTTTTTTAAAGATTAAACATACTTAAAATAATGAGAAGCAAACAAAAGTGTTGCTTTCTATTTTTTGAATTAATATTATGTTTTTCTGTATATAGTTATGTTCAATGTAAATAAAATATTTAATCAAGTTTTAAAAAGTTTCTGTAATTATTTAATTAATAATATTTAAAGTGTGTCAATTTATTTTTTACAGCTTAAATTTTAGTTTAATTCATAAGTGGAAGAGTTCGTCTAAATAATTCACAACGCAAACTCTTAATTTTATTCGTAATTATTCAAATTTAATAATTACTTTTTGACGCGAATTATAATTTAATTTTATTAATGCTTCGCGTTGCTCTTCTACTAGAATTTAGGTAAATACGATCACTTATATTATTTGAATTTATCTAAGGTATATAAAATTATATACCAATTTGCTATGAGGTTGCTTGGATGATTTGGACCAATTAACAATTTTGGATATAAAGTAAATAGAAATTAAAAAGGTGTAATTATCTGTCCAGCAGCAATTAAGCATTTTGGGCTGCTTGAACAATGAGGATCTTTATGTGATAAGGCACATACCGGACACCTAATTTTATCTGTGCACGATTTTGCCTAATGAAGAAGGTTCTGACAGATAAAACATCTTTTTACTGAAACATATCTTTTTACAGGTTAACCTGTAGACTGAATTTTGATTTCGCCATGATTAATTAACATTTTATCTATCTTTAGGGCCATTAAAAATATCCAATTAAATAAATTAACATATTTCATCTTATATTTTTGTTGAAATTGAATAGAAGGTGTGGATATACCAATTAAGTCAGAAATTGCCAAAAGAATATCAAGAAATTTAAAATTTTCTGGCAACTGACAAATTATAACTGAAATTGGTTTCAAATCATGTTTAAAAGGGGAAGAGAAGTTACTATTTTTAGGAGAAGTGGTAACTCCTGTAGTGCTTTTACTCTGTTGAGAACATTTCAAATCAGAATCAATATTTGACTTATGCTGGAAAGATTTTCCAGTCAGACTGGTGTTTTCACAAATATCTTTTCGTGTTTTTTCATTCAGCTTAGGTGATAATATTTTGCTGTATGTCTCGGATGTGCTTTGATTTTGAGAACAAGTCTCATTAATTTCAACTTTATGCTTATCTTTTAATGTGAGTACGTGTAATCGTTCCAAAATTTTTGTGTTTACAATTTGTAAATTTTTGTTCTTATTCTGCAACCTAACATAATCATCTTTTATTACCTGAAAAAAAAATCACTCAATATTCGAAATTCCCATAAAAATTTCTTATGTACAGATGATATATTTTCAACCAAAGTGTCATTGTTTTCAATACCAATTTGTTCCTACAGTAGAGGGAATTCTGTGTTTACCTTTTCTCCAAATCTCTTAAGTGCTTCCTCAAACATGTAAGGTTAAGAACATTTTAATTCAGCCATAGACAATTCCAAGTCTGGATGGCTATTGGTCTGTGACATTTTCAAAAATTTTGAAAGAAAATGTAGCCGAAGAAAAATTAAAAAGTGTAAAAGATGGCACAATAATTTAAAATTCAGCTACTGTATTTGAGCAAAACAGAAGGAAAATAAAAAAATTTCTAGCCAAATTTTCTCTCCTTTTCTCTCTTTTTTTTTTTTTTTCTTTTTATTTCTTTTTTCTTTTTTTTTTTTTTTTTTTTACTGAGTGAGCAGATTAAAAGAGAGGAAAAAATGGGGGAGTTTTCAAAAAATCATTTCTGTATATTTTAAAAGAAAATACTATATTAAATATTCATACAGTAAGAAAAATTTTAAACCCTCAGATATTATACAGAAATCAGCAAAAATTACTGCAACATCTTCCAATACTATGCATGGAAAAATGATAAACAATTAAAAATACTCAGCAAAAGCAAAAAAAGAAAAAAAAATATATCAAATAATTGCTGAGTTAAAATTTTACTAGGGTCCTTTGGAAACGACTGTCAACATGCCTATATATCGTATCATACACAAATATTAACTAAAGGAAAATTTTTTTCATGCATGAAAAAATATTAAATCAAATAAATATGCACTGAAATACTGAAATTAAAAACCTATCTTTCAAAATAAAGCAAGAAAAGAGAAGACAAAAATTATAAATGCCAAGTAAAAACATTAAATTATAATTTTTCAATTTAGTATATCTTCTCTGCTAACAAATATAATAAACAGTAAAAATAATAAGCAGTCATTTTCTTTTTACCAAACAGCATGAAAAGGGAAACATTTATGAACTATAACATATGCAGAGAACTAAAAAGCAAAAAAAAATACAAATCATTAACTGTATTTATTACAATTAAAGTTTAAAAGTAAAAATTAACTTTTTCCCCGTTCATGCTTTTGCAGTGAATATCATTCACTTTTTATTTATTTTACATTCTTAGCCGAAGCTTTTTTTTTTTTGTTGTAGTATTCGCAGACATACGGTGACACATTTCTGTACATTTACCTTTTTTTATATATATAAATTCACGTTTTCATTTTTAGCACAGCAACAAAACAAAACAAAAGAAGAAAATCAATCTAATGAAAATTTGATAGTGCCATTTTTTTTATCTCGTTTATGCACAAGAAGGGAATAGTTATTCTGTTGATAGCTGAAGCACAGAACAAAAGAATGTATTCCTCACATAAATTTCAAATATTTTCGGAAGCACGAAATTTGTCGGGTTTTTTTAATTATTATATTATTGACCACCAATTTCTGGTGTATGAATAAAAATATTTTCGCTGACACCACTTCCTTGAATTCAAGTAAACTGAGAATTTTGATGAAACATACACAAGTAATCTAACACACCACTTATCTGAGCATAATCACAAACAGTTCGGAGATTTCAGATTCAGCACAGCTTCTATTTCATTCTGTCGCAAGGTACACTTCAAAAAGAAACACAAAGCACGCGCGTAAACGTTAAACACTGGGAACAGAAGGACCTTTCAACAGAAGGAACCACATAATATTTAATATAATTCATTTATTAAATACACAACTTTTTTTAATATTCTATTTTCATTTGTTTTGTAATTTCTTCTGTCAATTACATTATTATTTTATTTTTATTGACAAACAACACTGCTTTAAAAATAGCTTCATGTGATTTTCTTAAAATATTTAATACTAACGCAATTAGGAAATTATTTATTACTCAACAAATAAAGAGTAAAATTTTGCAAATGAGCTTATCAATGAGTAATTTAAACGGATTACTAATAAAAATGTAGCTGCAAATATATATTATTCTTTCCACACTTAATAATAAGAAGAATGATTATCTATTTTTTTTTTACTTTATATATTTGTTTTTTTTTTTTTTAACATAAAGTTAAAAATATATTCCATTAAATCTTGTATGTTCTGCTGCCAAAATAGTATATTTTTAAAGAAACGTTATTAATTTATTTTAATCAGTACATATAAATTTAAATGTAATAGTTTATGATTTTTACAAAATTAATAATGCATTATTTTTTTACAATTCTATTTTACTTTATGTAATTTAACTAAATATTAAATACATTTTTTATTGAATATTATTACTATGGCCTTCCTTTTTAAATACAACTTCTTGTAACTTTTTTTTTTAATTCAGTTATAAGCAATTAAAAGCTATCTATTCAGATAATTATAAAATTCTTTTAATAACCAATTTCGTTTAAATCTCTGGACATAGATGGCAGCACAATAATTTTTTTTCACTTTTTGTGTGGAGGGGGGGGGGGGTGGGGGGAGTGATATTTTATTTGATCCATCATCATTATCATTTATACTTCTTTAGATTTTTTTCAGTTAATGATTAACATGATATGATGTTTTTGTCACATTATAATTATGGTGTATAAAAATTAATAAAGAATTTATATGAAACTGTTTTTAGGGATACATTCAAATAAATAGTCTTATCTTATATTGGTTATCTTTCTCTTTTATTTCACTCCATATACAAAGTGTACCTTAATAATATGTAACATCATACATTTATAAAAAATAAAAATTACTTTGCAAATATATAAATTATTATTAAGAGTTTTTTTAATTTAAAATAGAGTTCATTTTAGTTATACTTTATCAAATTAAGTTATAATACACATTAATTAGATAATTAACTATTTATAATTAATAAGTAAAAACAATGTTTAGATATTCCAAATAGCTAATTAGATTTAATATTTTGTTTTCAAATTATTTATTGATAGTATATTATTATGTAATTTTCATGCAATTTATAAATAATTATAGCATCTTTGAATATGAAATAATAGAATATTGAATATAGAACATTTGATAAAGATAAATTATTATATTTTGTAATTTATAATTATCAAATTATCGTTGTTATTATATTATAAAATTAAATATGTCACTGTAATTTATAGGTAATTGGTTTGATAATAACAAATTATTAAAAATATAATGATACAATAATATTAATACTTAGATTATTATCAAAATATTATTATTATTATATTAGTAATGTAAGACTATCCATATATTTCAATAAATGAAATTTTACATATCAATATTTCATTGAAAATTAATGAGAATTTATGATATTTATTTATAAAATATCTTCTTTAGACAATAAAGAAGATAATATTTATTATGGATTACACCTGTTTTACTTATAATGAAAATATTTAATGTTGATAATAAATAAATACTATAACATTATAAAAATATCAATAATGATCAAATATTTTAGTAAACCATTTAATGATTAAAATAAATATATATACAGATTTAAATACTACATAACAGCATTTTTTCCCCTTTTTTTACAAAATATTTTAAAATTAATATTATAAAAATAATAATAGTTAATAAAAAAAATTATAATTATAAAATTAAGATAGTATTTTAATATTTTATAGTATGTATTATAAAATATCTCTCTATAACATATCTTGTAATATTATAAATTTATGTATCTAATATAGATAATATTTATTATAAATAGTATCTCTTTTTTATTTGTATTGATACAACTATACTATTAATATCTGGTAATATTTAATTACAATACATTAATAATGATAAAAAATAAATATTATAAAATCTAACATACTATCAGTAATGCTAAAATATTTCAATAAACTATTTAAGTATCTTTATGTGAATAAACCAGGAAACAGATTTAAAATATACTATAAATTAATATTGGAGATTTAAGTAGCTAGATTCACAAAAAAGTAAATATCATAAGAAAATCTCAAGTCCTAAAACTTAAAACACCACTGTCAATCTAATAATAATAATATTTTTGTTGTTGCGGTTGTTAATTACCAATTTAGATTATCTGTAAATTATATCTAGAAGTAGTTGTGATATTGAGAAAAATGTTAAATTATCAAACATAACAATTTATTATCTAATATAGGTGATATTGTTATTTATTTATAAATCACATTAAAGTTAGAAGAAAAAGAGTCAAAACTGTTTAAGAAAATATTTTTATAATTTTTGAAAGGAATATACGTATATTGTTTAGGTAAATTCATTATAAATTTAAAATCAAATAAGTTTACGTAAGCTCTATACTGTATCACCGTTTCACAATAAATAACAAGACATCGAAATATTTTCGAACGCCAAAAAGTAATCGCCAATTGGCATAGCAACCTCGATAACCCTGTACAAGTTTTCTAGCAAGAGAATTTCAATCAGAGTCCCCACGCATGTGCAGTTTCTAATTTTTACTATAACGGTTGGGATCGTCGAAAATGCATCTTAGGATGAATGCATAGCCGAGCTATGGGATGAATGGAAGGGGCTCGAAGTCTATGGGAAGGGGTGACCACCCGTTGAGCGAAGAAACGTTGCTTTTCGAAAATTACTGTCCGTCGAAGAAATCGCATACATCCATCGAGCACAGGGTGCACATAAGTGCAGGTTATCACGGCACACCATCGGGACGGCACACGCTCCGCATCGTTGAAAAATACAGTCCAAGAATTTGAAGAAAATTGATGAAAGAGATAAGGTGCTTGAATGATACAAAGGGGAGGGGGGGGGGTCTATCTTTCCCTTTGTGCATTTTTTTTTTACAAATACAAGTTGGAGAAAAATATAGGCGATTCGCCAAATATTTATATAATGGTATTGAAGACCGGGTTCTGGAATGCACAGAAAATTTTTTTAAAAACTCCAACTATTAATTTGCTGGAACAATGATTTTATTTAAAGCATTTTAGAGGGGGTGGTTCAGCTAGTAAAATGGGAGAGAGACCCCGACGACAAATGATGCGCCAAAGCGCCCTTCTTTTACCAACTTAACATCTCGAAGGCAAGAAGAGAAGAGAGAGCGTTTTCGCTAGAAGTCTAGAAATCTGGGCGTTGCACAGTATCGCCAATTTACAAACTTTTGGTGGCTGTACTTATCTAGACAAAGGTCTTTTGGCGAAATATATTACAGAAAATTATCAGGTGTCCCTACCAGATGGGTGACGCCTAGGTTGCAATAACCGCTTCTAGTTACGATGAGAGAGGCGACAGAAAATCTGGAGATGTTTATATTACAGACCGGCATTCTCTTAAATGACTGTTACTTAAAACTGCACAATGCAGACTGCTGCATGGGAAAATGCCGAGAGGAAAGGGCATCTGGTTTATAGCTCGACCATTATTCACGATAACGTACATGATTCCCATAAAATACTTTCTTTTACTTTTGTTTTTAATACATTTTCAACGGTCAAATATTAGCAGAGATTAAAAATTGCTTATCTGTGACGTGGGCGAAAGTCGATGCAATTAAATGAACACATACTGTTACCAGCAGCTGCCTTTATAATTTTTTTTATTTACTTTTTGCACTGGAAGTAGTAACGGACAGATAAATGATTCAATGAGAAAGGGAAAAAGTAACTGAATATTTAAGCGCACTGAATTAAAGATGTTTTAGAAAGGAGAAAAACACTTTAATAAAAATCCGTATGGTTTTAAAAAATGAATTTAATTACATATTTCAGTATGAAAAAAAGGGGGAGGGATAACATGTTTTAAAAGAAATAAAGTTATGTTTTAAATTAATTTTGAAAAAGGGAAATATGTGACAGAAAATCTGTCACAATCACTTGGCAAGAATCTGTTATAACTCTATAAGTAATATATTTACCAGAAAATGGAAAACGCTATTCGATTCCAAATCGCTTCGATGAATCTGTCTGTTTTATACCGTTATGTTTAAAAATGAATCGGAAAATGTGTTATAAAATTTCGTGTTGTTAAGCAGGGAGTTTCAGAACCATTTTGTTTGAAAACATATTAAATCGGAAAGTGTTATTGAGAAACTATGTAATCGAATGACTTTTCCATTTATTTTGTAAAAGCAGATGATCTTTCAGAAATACTGTAAAAGTTGGCGTTTTGAACTGAATTCACAACGCAGCAGCACAAGAAAAGGGAAAACTTGTCATCACTTGACAAGAATCGCTTATAACTCTATAAGTAATATATTTATCAGAAAATGAAAAACGCTATTCGATTCGAAATGGCTTCGATGGGTCTGTCCCTTGTATGCGTTACATTTAAAAATGAATCAGAAAATGTGTCATAAAATTTAGTGTTGTTGAGCAGGGAATTTGAGAATCACTTTAAGTACAGCTTAAGAAAATACATTTATTTACTTCGCTTTTGGATGTATGTTTTTAAAACGACAACCGGAATTCTTAGTTTTTTATTCAAGAGAATTTAATTTTGTTCTTTTTAATATTTTTTAAGCATGCGCATATGTGAACCGTGCATAAGCGTAATTATAAGAAATTGATTTACTTTAAATTTCGGGGAAAATATTAAGTTTTGGAAGAAAATAATAAATGAATATTTTAATAACAGAGTTCCAAACAAGTTAATAATAATAATAGTAAGAACAATAATATTAACAGTAATAATAATAAGTAGACTAATTCGCGTTCATAGGAGTATTTCAGCAGCAAGAATATTCTTCCCAACATCTTTCTATCAAAATACTAGAGAGAACAAATTTTAAGGTTAAAATTACTTCTAACAGGTTAATAGAAATACGAAATATCTGTTTATAAATGTTAATATTGCACGCGTTGGAGGTTCTTGAAGAATCTTAGAATGCCACATCTGAAGGCATAGTCAACAAGAAATTAGTTTAAACATGGCAAAAATATGTTTTCCATACATAAATATGCCTGTCAAATATTTTTTAAATATATTTTTGATCGAAAAATAATATGCTTGGGCAGTGGCGCACTCTTATATAGGCCCGTTGGGCGTGAACCCTAAAAAACTAAACCTGTGGCTGTACGATCCATGAAGGATCAGGGTCTACACTGTCCAACTCTGCTTACTTGACCCTGGTCCCCGAGGTACTATGCAGCATGTGCCTCGGCCGGGTGGTTAGCCCAACGCGAGATCTTCGGTGTTCAGTTCCCAAGCAAGCTTGGTACTCATTTTATCGACCCTGAAAGATTGAGTGAACCTTGCTCGCCCTGGAGCCGAACTCGCGACATCCGGGAATTACAGAAGTTATTATCATACCAGAAATTACAAATAAAAATGGTACTACTTAGTTATCCCGTCGACCAAAAATCTATCGCCAAACTATAAGATTAAATGCCAATAATGGTTGATCGTAAATGTCACATTCACTTGACTTTAAGCAAGTTACACGTGTTTACGTCATCAAGTCATTTTTATTTCGACGTTTTATTAGTATTTTTAATAATGTTACATTAATTTATTTCAATTTGTATAATTTGGCGAGTGGTTTGGTGTTTTATATGATTTGTTGAAATTGTTCGACGGGATAACCAAGTAGTACCTAAATTACTTATTAAATTATTATTAAATTTTAATAATTTTATATTTTACTTAGAAAAACCATAATTTGACTTCGAATTATTGTCTTTAGTCATTCGCTCCTCCCCTGCCCCTCTCTCCACACACACGCATTGGGGAAAAATTGTATGTGTTTGTTACACATGAAAATTGCGTTGCCTGTATGTTTACTCAAACTTTTTTGAGCCCATCCAATGTTTTTCAAAAGTTGTCGATACTGCGGGGGAAAATGGCATTATTAGAAACAAATGTTATGTCTTTATAAAATTTTCTCTTCCAAAGTAATAAAAAAAGAAATCTCCAACATTTACACTTGTTGTGTGGGGAATATAAATATATAAGTTTGTTTGATTTTTTGACGGTCGATTATCTACACTAGGGATATAGGCCCGAGGGGGAAGTGCCCTTCGTGGGGGTCTTTCTAAGGGAACCTAACCCGTATTTACGCATGGAAATCCATGGCTCGAAGAAAACCACGAAAACTCCGAACGATTAGGCCGACGGGCGCGATTGGGATCGAGCCCAGCACCTCCCGTCTACCAGCTTCGAGAGCAGAACCTCTCAGCCACTGGTGGGGCACATATATATATGGATTTTATCTCCTCATACTATTATTTATTTCCTTTTTTTTATTTTTTTTTTATTTGTGCATTTTATATTATTAAATATTCATTTTTATATTGTATTATAATTATTGGTTCTTTTTTATATTGTTGATTTTCCTGTGATTTAATAGTTATTATTAGCAAAAGGTTTTAGATTTTTTATTTTATTTATTTTTTTTTTTTTTGGAGGGGGGGCGAGGGGGAACTTTTTATACATTCTTCTCTACCTATGTCCTTGTTAGAAAAATAGAAAAAAATTATATTTCCCTATAACCTTAAAAGACGCAGTGCTTTTTCTGTTACGTTTATGGTTTTCTCACGTTGAAAATTTCAAATTTTTCTAAATGATTCAGTATAACACTTCCAAGTCAGTAAACTCCAACCCTTTTCCCCTTTTAATTCGCTATATCTTGAGTAAAAATCAATGGTTACACATTGACCACCATTTCGCTATTGTTATATGCTAAAAATCAATGCAAAAACTCAAATTTAAAGGCATATTCTGGAAGATCCTTTTCTTTGTGATGAAAAGCATTGATCAATTCTTTGAATTGGCAATAAGAATATCTGCAAGTTTTATGCATTTACTTGTTAAAGTTATTCGTTTCAGAAGAAGCTATTTGCATCTAAAACAGTATTTTCAAATTCTCTTTTCCACTAATAACATATCTAAAAAAAAAATGATAAATTTTATTTTTCACCGATATTTGATAAAAGTCGCAAAAATCAAACATTCTGAGAAAGAAAAAAAAGATTAAACAGTTTTTCTTCGTCCGGCTATTAATCAAATTATAAATTTACTTTTAAAAAATGATTTAAAAAAGAGATACAAACTTCTACAAACACAATGATCCCCGGATAGCGCTTGTATTTTAATCTATTTTGTTGGGACGAAAGAATAAAACTTATCACTTTTAACAATTTTAAAGATTATTACAATTTTAAGCTCATAGATGGCAACACTGAACAATATATTTTCAAAAAAGTTCTTTCCCCCCCCCCCCTTCTAATGTACCAAGTTATGACGATATAAAAATAAAATATACATTTAAAAATAATTCCATCTGCCGTTTTATTTCTGTATATTTTGTTAGAAAAGTCTTTAAAAGTTATTACAAATAATTTTTATTATGTAATTCTACATATACATGAATATTTGGATTTTATTAAATTAGTAGGCAAGAAAAGTAAGGATAATTTTTTTACGTAATTATTTGCATTTTTATAGTTTATATTTTCTTTTTTATATGGCTTACTGAATCTATTGATTTCTACAAATTAAAATTTACACAAATTTCACATTTTTTGATTTTTTTTTTTATGCGTGCAATTTGTAAGAGAATACAAATAATGAGTAATGTGTACAGTAATGAATATTGTAATGCTAAATTTCAGAAATAAAATCTTTGTGTGCTACATTTTTGTACATGCATAATTGCGGTTTCTTTCTTTCTTCAGAACTTACAGAATTAATTACTAGTGGGCAAAAGGGATATTTTGTGCAAAAGTTGATTCTTCATAATTTATATATACAGACGATCGTGAACGTATGTATCTGTTTATATTTTTAATATATGTTTTCCTTACTACATTAGGGGATGTTTTCTTTTACTAATTTACTACGGTTGAAAACAGTTTATTTCATCTGCTGTTAATAGATGGCAGTTAAAAAAGAAAATATCGATTTTCGACTATTCGAATATTCGATATTTATCGAATAAAATGATAGGTCAGAGATCACATTACTACATTTCGTTTCCTGTATATAATATAAACATGTGACTTTTAAAAATTAGTAGTTTCTGCTTTTTTAACATTATAATATAGTATTTGACTGTTCAATAAGAGCTAATATACAGCCACGAAAAGTAAGTTATTGCCATTAAATACAAATATTTCAGCTCATTAATTTCTGAGATTGAAGTGCAGTATATATTCTTTTGTTCTTATTCATTGTACTATATTATAAATCCCCATGTTGCAACTAAATTCTGCGCGTTTTTTTAAATTTATTGTAATGTAATTTCCAGAAAAGTAATACCGAACGCATCATTTATTTAATATGCTTGAGTATTTATTTTTGCTAACGTGTTATTATGCGCCGGAAAATACGTTATCAGCTTTGTTTTCAAATCATTGATTGATGAATTTTTATTCCAATTCACTTTCGAGTTTGAAATAAGGCCGAAATTTTGTTTCATTAATTATGGTGACCTACACAATTTCTTTTCCTGTATTTAAAATATTTTTATGTAAAACTTGTGAATAATAATAATAATAAAAGAGCCATTCTATTGTTTTAATTTAATGAAGTTTTTTCTGTCTTTTATGCATGGGTATTGCATAACTTTTTACATGTGTTCTTTCACTTTAAAATTATGTAAAAATGTTTCATCTAAAAAGTTCTGGTGTTTTTGCAAAGTTTTAAGAAAAAAGTTTCTGAATTACAAATTTGATGCAGTTACCAGTATCATGGTGTTTGAATAAACATACTTTAAACTTTTATATCGAGTATAAAAACTTATTGAATAAACTTACTTAAATTATAATTTATTCCTTAGCACGGTGGCCATGCCACATTGTACACACAGTACGCCAACTGGAACTGACTACCACTCAGCACATGTTGCCAGATGCAAAAGTTAAAGTTTAGATCAAAAGAAAATACATGGAGGAAAACATACAGTTACAAGACATAATAATAATATTCTTGGTTAATATAATGAGTCAAGTAAGAATTTAAATATTAAACTTAACACTCCCTCCAATTCTTACTTGTCAATAAAAAATTACACTTATTAAAATTTAAAAAATATCAATTTAGCACTTAGCAAGACAGTTTATCAGAGTTCTAAATTTTTCAAATTTGTCTCTAGGCAAAGCCTTTGTAAATATGTCTGCCAACTGTCCATTACTATTAACATAATCAATGTTCACAGTTTTATCCTGGTACTTTTCACGGATGAAATGGTACCTGATGTCAATATGCTTAGTACGCTTATGGTACACTGGATTTTTAATCAATTTTATTGCACTTTGGTTATCAATATGCAAAGTGACATTTTTTTCACAAAAGGATGTTTCATCTATGTCACATAACAGCTGGCGGAGCCACACGACTTCTTTAACTGCAGTAGATGCCGCTATATATTCAGATTCAGTGGTCGATGTTGACACTGAAGATTGCCTACTAGTGCTCCATGTAATGGCACCACCTGACAACATGAAAACATACCCAGTGGTGGATCTTCTGGTGTCCAGGTCACCAGCGAAATCTGCATCAGAATAAGCCACAAGGCGAGAACTTTCTGATTCGGGCATATACTGGATGCCATGATGGAGAGTTCCTTTTAGGTATTTCATTATTCTTTTCACAGCATTCCAATGTATTTGGCTATAGTTATTTTGGAACCGACTTACAAGGTTTACTGCATATGTGATGTCAGGACGTGTTGTAGCAGAAAGAAACAGTAGCGACCCAACAGCTTCACGATATGGCACACCAATTTCTTCTAACATGTCAGGTTCAGACGACAAAATTATATAGGGATCTGCAGGAACACTAACAGGGTTACAATACTCAAGGTTGAATTGTCTTAAAATTTTCTTAATGTAAGCTTGTGAATGGATAAAAATTGAGCCATCTGTATTTTGATCAATCTCAATTCCAACAAAACAACCTGATTTACAAATAGTGGCTTCAAAGTTCTTGTTCATATTTTTCATTATGTCATTCAAAATTCCTTCATCTTCACATAGTAAGAGAACATCATCAACGTACAAAATGAGAAGGACTTTCCTACCTTGGAAAACACCATGGAATAAACAGGGATCAGCCACACTTTGAATGAATCCGTAATTTCGCAAGAAATCTGAAAACTTCTGGTTCCAACATCTTGATGACTGTTTTAAGCCATATAAGGATTTTCTTAACTTGCATACTAAGTCTGGATCAATAGGTAGGCCTGGAGGAGGTTCCATGTATATCTCTTCATCAATATCACCATGCAGAAATGCTGTTTTGATGTCACACTGCAATATTTTTAACTTCTTTTGAGCAGCAATTGCCAAAATCACTCTTATGGTATCATACCTGGTTGTTGGGGAGAATGTTTCATTGAAATCAACTCCCTCCACTTGCGAGAAACCTTTTGCACACAATCGAGCCTTAAAACGCTCTATCTCTCCATTCGGTAACTGCTTTATGTTGAACACCCACTTTGATCCAATTATATTTTTCCCTTCTGGACATTTTACCAACTGCCAGGTGTTGTTTTTCTGTAGTGATTCGAGTTCCTCTCTTATTGCATCTCTCCACTGCTTTGATTGATGAGAGTTAATTGCTTCTTCGTATGTTTTGGGAATTTCAGCAACATTTACATCATAACGCCTGGGAATTCTTATATTTTCCCTGGGTCTGAAATTATAAGAGGAAGCTTCATCATCCGAGACCTGTGATGCATTAAGTGTATCACCGTCATTCGTCATTAGGTGTGTTTCAGTTTCTGACTCACTGGTAACATCTTGGTATTTAGAGTTGCTTACTAAAATTGCCTTTTTCTTTTGCGAATGAATATCTGTCACACTTGTTCTTTCATTAAATGTAACATTCCTTGAAATTTTTATTGTTTTTGATCCAGGATCAAAAAGCCGGTAATTTGTTGAGTTTCTTTCATAGCCAACAAAGATTGTTTTGATACTCTTTGGATGTAATTTCTTTCGCAATTGGTCTGGCACATGCATATACGCTTCTGATCCAAAAGTCCTCAGGTACTTGAGGGATTTCTGTTTTCCTACCCATAGTTCATATGGAGTAGATCCAGGAGTCTGACTTGTCGGTACATTATTCAGAATATGCACAGCTGTATTAACTGCTTCAGCCCACAAAAACAATGGTAAACTCTTGCTATGTAGCATTGACCGAGCACTTTCCATAATTGTTCTCATACTTCTCTCCGCTTTTCCATTCTGCTCTGGAGTGTAAGGAGCTGTAGGCTCAAGTTCAATACCTTTTTTATGCAGAAAATCTTTGAAGTCATGGTTTATAAATTCTCTACCATTGTCTACTCTAAGGGCTTTCACTGTTGTTGAATGTTTGTTTTCACAAATAGACACAAACTTCTTGAAATGTTCTAAGGTATCACATTTATGTTTCAAAAATGCAACAGAAACATAACCACTAAAGTCATCTTTAAAAATAACAAAATAATTGGCACCGCCTAGTGATGATGTTGACATTGGACCACACAAATCGCTGTAAATCAGTTCACCAGGTTTGCTAGATTTGTATTTTCTATAGCTAAAAGAAAGCTTATGCTGTTTGCCGTATTGGCAGCCGTCACAAAAGAATTTATCAGCTTCTGAAAAATCAATCTCATCAATGATTCCCTTTTCACTTAACTCTCTTAGGGCCTTAAGATTAATGTGACCCATTCTCTCGTGCCATAATTTAATATTATCTGTAGCAGCTGTATTAGCTTCAATGGGTTTTATTGTTTTGAATAACATTGCATATAAGTTGTTCGAAGTACGAACAGCTGTGGCAATAAGGTTATCATCACGATTATAAATTTTAGCACTATTACCAGTTTTGATAATTTTCATATTTTTATTTGCTACAGTTCCCTCAGAAAATAAATTTTTCTTTAAACCTGGCACATACAATACATCTGTTATTAAACCCTCAATCCAGGTATTGTTTATGAATTTCAAAATTCTTACCTCACCTTTTCCTTCTATTGGGAGCTCTGTGTTATCTCCAAGGCGAATTTTATCACTTCCATCTAATTTTTGGAATCCATTTAGTGAGTGGAAATCATATGTCATATGTGCTGATGCTCCACTATCGAGTATCCACTGGTTTTCTTCACAGCTCTCTATTTCTTTCACTTCAGCACTAAAAGCATTGTATCCTATGGAATCATTAGATGTACCTGGTCCGTTATTATCTCTACTCCTTCTTTGTTGTTGGGATCTACATTCTCTGGCAAAATGGCCTTTCTTTCGACAGGAGTAACACGTTATCTTTGATTTGTCCAGTTTACCTTTTATTTGGTTTGTCTTTGGCTTGTAGCTCGCTGGTGGCCTAGGTGCCCTGTAGTTCGCGACAAATGCCGATTCATCTCTGTCGTTCTCATTCAAATTTGTTTCCTCGTCAATTAGCCTCGCTGTTAAATTTGACAGATTCTGTCTGTTTTCATCCATCGACAACCATGCTTGCCGGAAGTTACGGTATTTTGCTGGTAAAGTACCCAGAATTTTGGTAATGAGAGTTATTTCGTTAATATTTTCGCCAGAGTTTTTGATCTGATGTGCTAAATTCTCTACCCTGGCAATATACTCTACAGCAGTTTCATTCATGTCCATTTTAAGTTGGTGAAATTTGTCCAATAGCAACATTTTATTGAAGTCCGATTTTTGTTGAAACACAGAGTCTAACTTTGTTAGCATGCCACACGATGTTGAACAACTTTCGATTAGAGTTATTTGCTTCATTTCCATCGCTGCAGTAATTGTGAACATGGCAATAGCATCGTCTTTTTCCCATTTTTCAATCTCTGCTTCGGCGTCAGGCTTAGCTTTCGATCCACTCGCGACAGCGAACACGCCTTTCGCTTTCAAGGCACAGTTTATTTGGAAACGCCACTGGGAATAATTTTTCCCGTCAAATTTATTCATTGATGAAAAATCAAGTCCAGCCATGCTTATCTTATTCAGGGTACGATGTCAGTAATAACAACTTTCGAAACAAATGTCCCGTTACGTTAGGCCTAAGAACCGGCGTGGTTTGCTTTACACGCTATAGCAACAAATGCTACGAAAATAAACTAAACTTTAGTTACGAATGAAAGTTGATTACATGGGCGTAAATCCTGGGCCCATAACCTATAAAAACTTATTGAATAAACTTACTTAAATTATAATTTATTCCTTAGCACGGTGGCCATGCCACATTGTACACACAGTACGCCAACTGGAACTGACTACCACTCAGCACATGTTGCCAGATGCAAAAGTTAAAGTTTAGATCAAAAGAAAATACATGGAGGAAAACATACAGTTACAAGACATAATAATAATATTCTTGGTTAATATAATGAGTCAAGTAAGAATTTAAATATTAAACTTAACATCGAGAAATTTAAATATGAGAATTTATTTAATTGTGAATCTTATGTAAAATCTTAGTAGGGTAGATGCACCAGTTTTGGCCACTGTACCAGTTTTGGCCACATTGGATCAATTTGCCTAATATTTAGCCTGTGAATTAATGCTAACAAATAATAGGCATTCTTACATTTTAAGCAAACTCTCTTTTATCATTTACAATATCATTTGTTTATTTTTTGATAAAATATGACTTGCAAAAAAAAAAAAATAAATGTGTGAAACTGTAGTGTGTGCTTACATGTATTAAGATTTTTGCTTAGCTGACAAGTTTTCAGAATCTTTCAACATTAGGCACTTATTGGGTTATATTTGTTCTGAAACAAATTGCTATTAGGTTTTATGAGGTAAGCTTTCTCTCTACTGCAATTTTACATTTAATTTAATTATTTTAACAGTTTAATCGGGGGTGGCCAAAACTGGTGCATTAAATTTGCTATATGTACCAGTTATGGCCATGGGGGTGGCCAAAAAGGGTACAACATTATGTTCCACTTTTGGCCACATGATTCATTATAGAGGGAATTTTAGACATTTAATAAATTTAAGAACATCTGGAAAAATCAATTTAATTTTGTTTTATATAGTAATGGCTTCAATAATAATAATAGAAAAAGCAAGGCTAATGGGAATGGCAGTTCTTATAAAAGAAATTTTGTTATTCCCTGTCCAATAGATAATTCACTTTAGAAAGAAGGACATTGTGCTAGTCACTAAAGAATGACATTGCTAAAGAAAATAGAGTATTGTGTTTAGTATCAATGAAGCAAAAGGGGAGGCGATATGTAATGTTTAGATATGATAAATAAACTAAAACATAAATTTTGAAAGATTTTACAACTTATAAATTAAAAAGTTCAATAAAATTATAGCATGATTTAACTGCTTGTATTTTTCCTAAAGAAATGAAGAAGTTCCATAATTTTTGCAATATTTCAGGCACACGGATTTAGAAATACTAAATATTGTGAAAATCTTTACTAGAGATATCTAAATACAAGTAAGAATGTATTTCACATTATTTAAAAAAAAAAAACAGGATTCCTTTTACCAAGTTTAAAAGAGATTCTGTGCTATTAAAAAATGGCCTAGGGGGAGCACTGCTGTAAGAGAGGAAGTAAAATTAAGGCCATTCAAAATGTAATGCCAGCACTACAAGCTAGCAAAGTTTTGGAGTAACCCGTTCTTGCCTTTGCAGGACGGACACTAGTTTTCTCTAATAATGTTGAATCTGAAGTAGTAGATCTAGGTACTAGGAATTGAAGTTAAAAATCAATTAGAAAAGTGGATTTTAGATATTGTCAGAATACTATTTCCTATAAAAATGGAATAACTTTTAAGATTCTGCTCAGAAAATTGTAGCCGGCAAGATAGAAACGCCATTTCAAGATGGAAGACCAGGTATGAAATGGTATGATTTGCTTCTGAAATCACACCCTAAAATAACTTGCAAAGAAGCAAGGTATTTAAATAAGGCACAAGCTAATATAAATCAAAAGATGATTTCATAACTTTTTGATGAAAATCAAACAAAAATCAGAAAATGCTTTCGAGAAATATAACTTTTTGATGAAGATTCAAGTGTTCTAAACAAGCCACAATCCATGAATAATTATAAAACTGATTAAATAGTTAATCTTTATGTCCTATAGGTACTGTTGTCCCTTTTATTAATCAAATTTAAATATATTTTTTGTTTTTTAATTGAAATTTTCTGTTAAAATCAACATAGTATAAAAACATAGTAGTTAAAATCAATCAAGTATATTTTATTTGATGTTTTTATCAATTCATAAAGAAATTTGCAAAATTCTCTTAATACAGCAAGCAAATATATGTGTGGTAAAATAGATGTTGCATAAAAACGCTTTATTTTTACTTATTATCAATTAAAATGTTTGTTAAACTACATGATATTGGAGTGGCCAAAACTGGTGCATAGAGATGGCCAAAACTGGTGAAGGGGTGGCCAAAACTGGTACAAATTGGAATAAATTACTTGATGAGTTATTACTCACAATTTAAATATTCTGTAGAAAGTCATTATAGTTAACAGAAAGACAATTAAATTTACTAAAGAATGATGTTATTATGATTTAATATGCTTCAATCGATCAAGAAATGTAAAATTTCTATTTCAAATTTTCTCTAAATGTGGCCAAAACTGGTACATCTACCCTACTTAGTTATCCCGTTAACCAAAAGTTTTTCGCCAACCTATAAGATAAAATGCCAATAATGGTTGATCATAAATGTCACATTCACTTGACTTTAAGCAAGTTACCCGTGTTTATCTCATCGAGTGATTTTTATTTCGATGTTTTATTTGTATTTTTATTAATATTATACTAATTTATTTGTTCTTTCATGATTTATATAATTTGGCGAAATTGGTTGACGGGATAACTATGTCGTACCGTAAAATGTATGTGGACCTGATTGTGTTTCTTATGTTATTACTTTATTGATCTAATTGTGAAAAAAATTGCTTACCAAAATTCCTGACAAATATTGTCAGTTTTTTATCATAAAATAAATTTGTGTCGAATTTACCTATAGCTGTCTTCTGGTATGATATATTTTTGAGTATCGCCAAATTTATCTAAGCACAAAAAACATTTATCATGGCCATAATCTACAAAATACACAAAGTAAATTCTTCTCAAAATCAGCAGTATTAACGAATGAACAAATGACGAATTAATTGACGAATGATTCTTAAAATGAACAGTATCATAGTTTCTTAAGTTTGAAAAATTTTATCTATAACTTGAGTATTTTTCTTTTTATTTCAACATATTGCCAAAAAGTATGCTAATGCACCATTTAACCCTGACTGTGCAACAATTTTTTTTTTTTTTTTTTTGTCAAATTGTGCAAACATTGTGCCTCACTTTTTGTTGAATGTGAATCATTTTTTTAATTATTTAATCGTAATCAGGTAAAACATCTTATTTGCTATATTTCAAATCAAAATTTTTTAAAAAATTATATTATGCCTCACATTTTTTGCTGATGCTGAAGTGGATTTTACTATTTGGCAATTACCTAATGATGGAGAAGTTGCAATAGTATTGTGTTAGGGCTACGGAATCATACACAAATAAAGTTTTTTTTGCCAGTTGCCAGCTATGATACGAACATTTCGCAGTAAATCAGAAACATAATTTTGTTGACCCTAACATTGGATGTCATATCTGTTGAGGTATTGCAAAATGATGTAACAAAAGACACCATGGCACTGTTCGCCATTATTTACAATACTATCTCATAAAATTCATAATGGTGACATTTTTATTTGAAATGAAATGCTTACTGCAATATTAAGAGACATTTACAATTTCATGCCTGTATTATTTATTATGCTACTAAACAGTACGAATATTTTGTTTTTATTGAAAATTAATGAAGTTCTTAATCTCCAAGATTATAATAATTGAAGCAACTGTAAAACTGATGTAAAGCATTTTTAATTGTTATTATATTTAAAAATTAATAGAAAATGCTCTTAATCTTGTAAAACAAAATTAAAATTTGATAACTTCCCTGTAAATCAGAAACAAAATTTTATCCAATGCTGGTAATTCAATTGAGTTTCTTAATATATATATATAATGCATCTACACTAGATTTGAATAAATCTTGTTAACATGAAATCAAAAGGTGCAGTTTTTTTGTTTTTGTTTATTTGTGCGTATGTGTTAACCGTTAAAAAAAGTTAGATATCAAATTTGATGATTGAGATTAATTTTTAGTTCATCAAATGCAATAATTTAGTTGCATTTGATGATTAACAACTGCTAATTTTGAACACTTAAGGGCGTACTCAAATCCAAAAGGGCAACTTTCTGACATAAGTTTTAATTATTTTTGTTCAAAAATGAATGAAACTAGCTGGTGTTGTTGTTCAGGAACTATGTAATTGAACTGTTTTTTCCATTTTTTTGCCAACGCAATAGATCTTTCAGAAAATAGTGTCAAAGTGGGCATTTTGAACCGAATTTCCGTGCGTAGGAAGAAAGAACATTCAAGAGTGGGCAAAAAACGTGAGCGAAATAGCTTCTAACTCAATAGGTAATTGATTGATCAAAAAATGGAAAAAACAGTTCAATTCCAAATCGCTTCCATGGCCAGGCTTTCCAATTTTATATCTTTCCATTAAAAAATGAATTTGTAAATGTGTCAAAACCTATTGCGCTTGTTGAGCAGAGTAGTTAAGAACAGCCTTAAATAGGAGTGGGTCAAACTTGTACCAGGATTTGAGCTTAAGGCTGTTCTCAACTGCTCTGCTCAACAAGCACAAAACGTTTTGACACATTTACAAATTCATTTTTTAACGGAGTGATATAAAATTGGAAAACCTGACCATGGAAACGATTTGGAATCTGTTTTTTCCATTTTTTGATCCATTTTCGGATCAATCAATTACCTATTGAGTTATAAGCGATTTTGATCATGTGACACTGTATTTTTCTCTCCTTCCTGACTGAATTTTCTTCTTTCGTTCGGAAGTTCAGTTCAAAATGCAAACTTTGACAGTATTTTCTGAAAGATCTATTGTGTTTACAAGAAAACAGAAAAAACAATTCGATGACATAGCTTCTGAATAACACCTTCTAGTTTCATGCGTTTCCGAACAAAAATGAATTAAAACTTATGTCAGAAAGTTGACCCTTTGGATTTGAGAACAGCCTTAACAAGGGGGTCTTCTAAGATTTTATGCACAATATTTGTGTGGAACATATAATGAGATTCATTAAAATAATTTTAATCAGTATTGAGCCTTGCAAATTCTGTCACTGACTCTGCTTGAATGAATGAAAAGTATTTTTTAACTGTATTAAGGAAGTAAAACTTATACAGTAGACTATAGGTCAAAACTGGGAAATTTCATTAGCGGCCACTGGCCGGTAGAACAAGTTTTTTAAGTGGCCACTTTTTTAAAACTAGTGGCCACTTTTTTATTTAAAAATACTAAACAGTAAAATTTCTATGAGTATTCATCTAAAACTGAATAGCCCAAATAAATATGTTAATGTAAATATATTGGAACAAAAAAAAAGCAGAATCCTTGATGAAATGCAAGAAAATTTTATTCTCTCCTTGTAAAAAAGTGGCCGGAAGTTGGCCGCTGATAAACAATTTTTGACTGGCCACTTTTTCTCATTTACTGGCCCTGTGGCCGGTGGCCAGTGCTAATTTTGACCTTTACAGTAGACTCCCTCAAACCCACACAACTTGGGACCAGAGGTTGTGCAGATGTTAGAATTTTGTGAATTCCTGGCAGGGTTTGCAAAGCTGTGCCCAGTTCGAAAAAACCCGGTGGATTTTTTCAGAATGGGCCCACTTGAAAAACCCATAATGTGGGTTTTTTTCAATTTTCAGAAATAATTTAAATATTTAAACAGCATACACATTTAATGAATTTAAGTCATTTCAGTTAACTTAAAAAAATATTAATATATAAAAGCCATTACATATACATCTGAAGAAAAATAAAAATGTATTTCAGCACATTGAAATACTTTATTAACATAGAATCTAGAAGGCAACATACATAGTACATAATTATAGGTAAAGGTTATATCATAAGAATGTCTTTATATAAAAAATTCACATCAACTATATTCATGGAAATAAAAAATATGTATTTTTACTTTCTTCTATCTTTACAAGAAGAAAGTATTGGATTCATGAAAAATTTCAACTTCCAGTTTATGATGGATTTGTATGTTTTAAAAAGGTCCTGAAGATGATTTTTAAAAAATGTCTGTCTGTCTCTGTATGTGAAAAAAAATTTGTGGGTGCTCTATCTCAAGAACTAATGCATGGAATTTCACAAAACTTTAGATTGAGTTAGACTTTGATGTAAACTGGTGCTGATTAGTTTTTGGTGTATACTGCCCAATAGGTGGCGCTGCTATGCTGCATTTATCTCAACGTTTGCAATAGCTTTATCTCAAGAACTAATGCACGGATTTTCATAAAACTTCAGATTCAGTTACAAGTTAAGTTGTTGCTTATTAAATGTAAATTAATAATAATAAATTAAAAAATTATATTAATAAATATATTAATATAATTTATTCATTAATATTATATTAATAAATTAAAAATTATTATGGTTAGAGATGATCATATCTGTTAGAGAATTTTTAAGTTTACGTTACATAACTACTGTGTTTTATAATGCATATTATAGGCAACAGAAAATGAAACTAGTAGAGATTAAACAAATATGACTACGGTTGGATAATTCTTTTGTGTTTTCTTTAATTTTGTTTTGCTAACAATCTGTTTTATTCAAAGATTAATAAGGATAATTTCTTCTTACATTAAAAAGGATAAATTATAATGGTATGGTACTCATTAATAAAAGTACTAAATATGATTTTAAAAATTGGAATGCATATTTATTTTCCGTTATTATTCCAGTCGGTCGTACAAAATAAAACAATGAGTTAAAGTAGAATATTTTTTATTTTAATGTAAATATATGTAAAAGACATAATTTTCAAACGTAAACATATAAATGAAATTTCTAAAGTTCATTTAGATAATTAAATGTGCATATAATCTAAGTTCCTGCTACATTTTACAAATCACATTTAATACGCGATCCCGCTTAATACACGACTTTTGTCCACTCCCTTGAAACGCGTCTTAACCGGGTTCGACTGTATTTATATATCTTGTTCAAATTTTCAGTCGTTAATAAAATACTCATTATTCATCCTATCAAGTTGAAATAAATTTTTTTGAACTTGTGCTGGATGGCAATTGATGTTAATACAGTTTTTTCAAATATTAATTAATTCAATTTTAATTAATTAATTTTAGCTTTGCATGGGAAACAAAATGGCAAACCATTGGTTATTGAAGGTAAATGAAAGTATTTTCAATAAGGGGTTACCATAGGGGGGACCCTGTTCTGTTGCCAAATGCAGCCAAGTTTGTCGCTAACTTGGCAATATATTGGCAAAAGAGACGCCAAGTAGAAATATCGCCAAAAGAGACGCCAACTTGGCGATATTTCTAATATTTCGCCAAATTCCCATAGAATTCCATTGTAAACCTACTTGCTTATAGAAAATCAACAAATTGAGATATTTTAATGCAACAAAACCTAATATTAGCTTACGGGATTATATTAAATTTTTCTTTGATAACCCAAGTAGGAATTGACTTTAAAAACAAAATTTTTATATTACTTGTTTTTTTAATTATTATTTTTTAAAAAAATAGAAATTTGTGAAAGTTTGATTTCTTACAAGTAAAAGCTTTTCTAGCAAATATATTTTATTAGAAAATATAAAATACCAAACTTTTTTGAAAAATTGATGAACACTTCTCTTTTTCCTGTTACTTGACTATATTATTATTAAAATTGTAGCCTTTCTAAATTGGACTTTCTGTAGTAGCTTTCCTTTCCTTCTTTCTTCAATTCTTTGAATACTCATTTCAGTTGCATTTTTCATTTTAAGTGGGCATTAAAAATAATTTCATGCCATTAAAATGACAACAACAAAAAATATTTTGTTACTTGCGTCAATTGTTTTCTGGAATTTCGGTTTATTTAACCCATTTGTGCCTGAATTTTTGTTTTCTCAAATTTTTTGGTAAAATCACTTTAAAATGTTGCAAAATGAACTGGAAAAATATTTAAAAAATTAAGCTTAATTTTTTTTGTATTTATTTGATAAAATGTAAAAGAACTAAATATGAGTATTTCTAGTAGAATAATATGCATAATTATATATTTTGCCTATATTTATATTTAAAATGTTTTTAAATTGTATATTATGTACTATAATTAGTATTTTAATGAACTACAAAAAAAAAAAAAAAAATATTTATATTTATTCCTTTGCAGAGACTAATAATGTTATAACTAATATTAATAATAAAATAAGAATAATCGTATTGCAGACTTAATAACAATTTATTTCATAAATATCTTCGAAAGGAAATTGCATAAATAACTGTCTCCTAAATTTCTAACAAAAGTATGTGCCCATTTGTGCCTAGAACCCTATATTTTGTACATTACAAAAATGCATAAAAAATAGGCTTAAACATTTAATTTCGCAATTTAAAAAAATACGTATTTCAAAAAAGTCCACAAGCTAAGATTATAGCTTGCGATTTTGGGTTCATGATAGAAAAAATACAAATAAACTTACTTTTTACATTTCGCCCTCTTGAAAAATTAAAAATCTATAAACACCGAAAAAAGCCTTAATTTAAGCAAATAAATATCCACCTTGTGCTGTCATCTCTCGGTTATAGATAAAGACATTTATAAATAATGATTTCATGCAATTTTCATCTTATAATGAAGAAGAAAATTATACAAATGCATTAAAATTTGAAACGTCCCAAAAATGGGACGTTAGGCATAAATGGGTTAATGAAAACTCCACTATTCCAACCGATCGTTTGCCCCACCAGTGGCCGAGAGGTTCTGCTCTCGAAGCTGGTAGACGGGAGGTGCTGGGTTCAATCCCAATCGCCCCCGTCGGCCTAATCGTTCGGAGTTTTCGTGGTTTTCTTCGAACCTTGGTTCTCCAAGCGTTAATACGGGTTAGGTTCCCTTAGAAAGACCTCCACGGAAGGCATCCCCCCCCCTTAGGGCCCATATCCCACGTGCAGATAATTGGCTGACATAAATCCAACCAACCAACCGATCGTTAATCCTTCAGCAGTGTGGAATCAATAATTTTTGACTGATTCAGAGTGAAAGCAGTTATAATATATAAAACATCACTTTTTGTTCAAAGTTTTTGAAGAATTCAAAACTAATATATTCTGTTGTTATTTTTGATATAAAAGTAATTTAAAAATTTAAGTTATAAAATAGGTAGGTATTTGCATACTTGTTTCAAATACTTTTGCAAATTATTTTTAACAAAATTTTGATAGAAAATTGTTTATTTTATTTTTGTTGCAAAGTTGTATTTGTAAATCACCCCCCCCCCCTTTCCATTTTTCTTTTCATTTTTTAATTATTATAACTGTTTCATTTTTATTATTTTTTTATGCCATTATTAATTTATATTATTTTTTATAAACAACATTAAGTATTACAGGGTGTTTCAGTATAATGTTTACAAATTTTAAGAGATCATAGAATACGCTACAACAAACATTTTTTGGTACTACTTAGTTATCCCGTCGACCAAAAATCTATCACCAAACTATAAGATTAAATGCCAATAATGGTTGATCGTAAATGGTACATTCACTTGACTTTAAGCAAGTTACACATGTTTACATCATCAAGTGATTTTTATTTTGATGTTTTATTTTTATTAATGTTATATTAATTCATTTGTTCTTTCATTATTAAAATAAAAAATTATGTCAATTTGTATAATTTGGTGAAATTGGTTGACGGAATTATTAAGTAGTACAGATTTTTTGTATTGGAAACCAGGACTGCAATTTACTCATTCAGTCAAAATCTGCCGGTGCTTCACTTCTATCTGATCAACATATTCAGAATAGCTATTCAAATGTGTATAAAGATATGTGCATTCAAAAAAGAAAAAAAAACTTTAAGACGTAGTACTTACAAACTGAACTTTGTTGTGTGTAAGGGGGGGGGAGGGGGGATAACATTTTTTAGCAGAAATTTCATGGGGGGGGGGATTTATATGATTGATTATTGGGTACTTCTTACAAGGAGAGGGCCAACCTTGTTAATCACAGATTTTGATTATTTTAATATATGTTGTAGAGTAGAGGCCCCTTAGTGTCAGGTTCAACGGATTTTATCCAATGCTCCTTAGTTCTTGAGAAACCGGGGGGTCTAATATTAGTACACAACTTAAATACTTACTTTGTTACAACGATGATAGGTCAGTCGTAGCTCAGTTGGTATGGTGTTAACCGGTTGATTGGCGGGCCCGGGTTCGATACCTGAGTACGCTACATTTGTTTTTCTCATCTTTTGTTTTATAAATTTACTTGTAAGTGTAACTTAATAATCTCACTGTCAATTAAAATTTTTAATATTGTATATCAATTATAATTTTAACCTATTTAATTTTTTACTTTCAACTGAATAGTTGTAATAAAACATCATAAAACTGTTATTTTTTTTTTTTAATAAAAAATCAGTTTTAAAATGTATTTCATATATTCTTTATCGATGCAATGATATTGAGCAATTATGTCAATTCGTGATTTTAAAGAAACATCATTTACGCATTGCTTTAACAAAGGAAGTCAATGAGATAATACTATTATTCTGTTTTTAAAGTAACAAGCATAATCATATTAAAAATTAGCATCAGAATTAAATTACAACCGATTTTTTGCATATTAAAGATTTTTAAATTTGTAATAAGTATGCTTGCATTTTCAATTATTTTGCTTTCCCCTTTATCTTTTTTCTGCTTTTATTTTATTTGAATATTCCTTTTTTTTTATCATAACTAGATGGCACCACAACAGAATTTGTCACGATTTTGGAATTTTTATCATTCAATAATAGATCCAATTTCTTTTTAAACCTCTTTAATGGATGAGAAATAATAGTTTACAAATAAGAAATGATAAATTTAAGTTTGTTAACATTATAATTAATGTTTGGTGTTAAAATTTTTAATTGAAATTATTAAATTATAATTTCAACAATATTTATAAAACAAAAAATGAGAAAAACAAATGTAGCGCATTCAGGTATCGAACCCGGGCCCTCGGATCAGCCGTCAAACGACATGCCAACTGAGCTACGACTAACCTGTCATTTTTGCTGCGAAGTAAGTATTTAACTTGTCTACTAATATTAGACCCCCTGGTTTTTCAAGAACTAAGGGGCATTGGATAAAATCCGTTGAACCTGACACTAAGGGGTGTCTACCCTACATACAACATGTATTAAAATAATCAAAATCTGTGATTAACAAGGTTGGCCCTCTCCTTGTTAATTATCCCGTCGACCAATTTCGCCAAATTTTGGCGTGGTTTGGCGATTTATATAATCGCCAAACCACTTACCAAATTATACACATTGAAATAATTTTTTATTTTAAATAACGAAAGAACAAATAAATTAGTAAAACATTAATAAAAATACAAATAAAACGTCGAATTAATGATTTTATTGGCAACAATAATCTTACAATTTGGCAACAGTAACTTGGTCGACGGGATAACTAAGAAGTACTGATTATTGTTTCAACAAATATTGAATTTTTTTTTTTATATAAATATTTCAGGAGTAGGGGAAGACGGGGTACAATGAAACATTACTTGTAAAATCAATCAAATTTGTCATAGAGAGTTGCAGTTTATATATATGTTATAGTCAAGGATCTATAATCTGCACACCCATAATCTGCAATTTTCTATAATTCGCATTGCTTAATGAATGTAAACAATTAAACAAAACTTACAAATTATTGATCCAAAAATGATATTTTAAAAGAAATATCTGAAAATTTTAAATATAAAAGTGAATATAATCAATTTTTTAATACAAGAATTTGAAAAATGCATTTTTTGAGATAGCATATTAAATTAATTATTATATTTCACATTTTTCTTTTCATGTTACACTGAATATGGAATTAAAATAGTGTCCAGAAAAATTAATTATTATATTTCATATTTTTCTTTTCATGTTATACTGCATATGGAATTAAAATAGTGTCCAGAAATAAGAAAATGACACATAATCTATAATACTCCATAATCTGCAATATTCCATAATCTGCACAACCAGGGTTGGAAAAAAACCGGGTTTTTTTGTAAAAAACCAAAAAAACCGGTTTATTTGGTTTAAACCAGGTTTTTTTGGTTTAAACCGGGTTTTTTTAAATATAATTTCTTATTGCATACAGATGCATATCTGTTGATAAAATAAACATTTTTGGATATTATATAAGTAATATAAATTTTGAAAATATTTAAATTAAATAATTACAGTAAATTATTTAGAAAATTGAAATCACTTCTAATTTAAACATTATTAGTAACAGTCCGTTAGTTACTTTAAACATTATTAGTCTTATGTTCAAAGTAAACTGCTCCGCACAGTGAAAGATTAATATCTTGGAAATCATATGAAGAATCCTTTGATTAATAATATATAATCAGTCAAACATTTGATGCAGTTTCACGAATATAATATATTATTCTGTGCTTGTTATTATTATTCTTTTAATATCCAAATACTTCTGGTTATTTTGTTTTCTGAGTGAAAACTCCAAGTGTCCAAGTCAACATTTTCGGCCATTAGATTCAGCAATTAATAGAAAAGATTGATTGGTATTATTGAAATGCTATAACTAGCACTCAGTTTTTGCAAGCTGTGTTATGCAATTTGATATCTTAAGTTACTCTTTTAAATTCTTTAAGGATAATCTTCCCCAATCCCAATCCAGAAAATTTTCTTTTACAACTTAACCAAAATCTTAAAGATTGTTGTATTTTGTTATTAACTGCTGTAAATAATCTGCATTTTTTAAATGAAAATATTGTATGCTAAATATTGAATATTTTTTATCTATTTTATCTTTTCTCATTTCACATGGTTTAAGAAAAATCTTTAGGGTACCAGATATGTTCATTAGTGCATGCTAATTTTCATTCTACATGCATAGAAACATGACCTAGGCTCAGTATGTCTTATGTTGATTGCTGAGATGAAGTGTTAAAAGTAGAAATTACTTCTATCTATAATTTAAAACAATCAAGGTGTAAAAAATCATGATTTTTTTTAAAAAATCAAAAAAATCGGATTTTTTTTTATTTAAATCGGATTTTTTTTTTTTTTTTTTTTTTTTTCCCTGTGTTAAAATATTACACATCTACCAAGAATTAAGCATTTCAAAAATGAATAACCCTCCAATTACTAACATAATCTATATTTTTTTGCTTTAATTAATAAAATTTTAATTATGTAACTGCAAATTAAAAATTTCTTTAGTAACATATAACATTATGTGCACTAATATTTTGTAATAATTATATAAACCAATATTAAATACTGCTTATATTTTAAAGTTCTTGATAAATTGCATTTAATTTTAAATTGATGGTACAGATTAAATTTTGTGATTATTAAACAATTAACTGTTTAATAAGAACACAATCTACATTTTTGAAAAAGTGGTTGAAAAAAAAGGTGATAAATAATCGTTTGATAAATTCATAAAGCGGCCAATAATTTTACACAGGTTCTAAAGCATATGTATATTAAATTGATCAAAAATTGTAGCAATGTATACAGCAAACTCGCACACAATTTATAAATGGATTACAAAAATTGTATTTTGAAATTTAAATCAGATTTTTCCCACAACATTAAAATATTTGAATAGCTACTAAATATTATAATGTTTTGAAGTTATTTAACATTTAGTTAGATGTTTTTTAAATGTGTAATACTTCTTTTTACACAGTTTAACATTGTTATAATTAACAATAACAAATATTACATTTTTTCAACTGATTTAGTGATAATTTTCATTACTGATTATAATGCTTTTTCACACTATTTAAAAAAATCAGAAAATATGTGATTTTATCATCTGATTTAAATCAGTTGATTAAAATCATTGATACTCTCTTGCTATGTTTATTGTATATATAAAAGAATGAATAACTTGATTATTAAAAGGAAATTATGACACTGTAAGTTATATTAGATTTAAATATAATTTTTAAATTAAATGCTTTTTATGTTTGTTAGATAAAAACCATGCTTTTTACAAACTTACTGTACTTAAATTTTTCACAATACTCAGGAATTACGCTTAGAAACAATTATTTAAAGCTTTGTTTTGTGTATTCATAAGTCACAATACCTGTAGAAACTTTCCAAATTATGTTCATCTTAGATTTGAATACTTTTTTATGTCATTTTAAACATTTAGAAAATTTTTGATTTTAATCAAGTGATTTTTTTTAAAAAATCACTTGATTAAAATCATGATTTAAATCGCTGATTTAAATCGTTGACACCTTGAAAACAATTTTACATAAAAGAGAAAATATTATATTAGATTTTTCTAAAAAAACCAAATGGTTTTTTTGACAAAAAAACCAATTGGTTTAAACCGTGGTTTAAACCATGGTTAAAACCACTTGGTTTAAACCGTGCCAACCCTGTGCACAACCCCTGGTCCCAACTTGTGCGGATTAAAGAACTTTGCCTGTACAACTATATGTTCCAATTACTGATGTGATTTGGATACATTCACACTTCTACAACAGTAGCAATAGAAGATTATTGCTTTTACACCATTGAAAGTAACTTTCTTTACTAAAAGTAATTTTGTTTTTTTTCCCTTGTTGTTATATGTAATAATTATTTTTTCTATACATTGGTATCTTTGGGTTGTTGTCTTCATTTCTCCAAAACCAAACTAAAAAAAAATAAATATTAGAAGTTTGAAAATAAATTTTTATTTAGTAACCTCAGTGCGGGGTACAATGAAACACTTGCAGACGGGGTACAATGAAACATGTTTTATTATAGTAATAAAAGTAGTAAATGGAATATATTAGAAGTAAGAGTAGGAAAACTGAAAAAAAAAGTTTTGTTCTAACCAGGTCAGTAAAAAATGCTCTTGTTAAGCAATTAAAAAATAGAAAGAGAGAAAAAGCTAAGAAGGGATTGTTTTGAAAACAAACTCTGCCTGCTACAGACTCTGATGATGATCCAGATTTTTTTTCCAGGCCCAGCTGCTCATCGAGGTACTAAGAATGAGATATCCACACACAACATGTATGGCACAAGCAGTACCCGTATAAATGGAAACGTAAGGAAATATATACTGTTGGAGAAATCATACATTTAAATGAAGCCAAATGTGAAGTACTTGATATAAGAAGACTCAACCTAGTTTTAATCTTTTTTTTTTTTTTTTTAGAAACTTACATTTAAAAAAAAAGCTCATTGTGTTGAAACTACCACCTCATATTCCTTCAGGAGCAACTGAAATATAAGCAGAAGTGCTAATTTTTGAATCTGACTTGAGCCAATTTAATATAAAATGAAAGGTATTTCTTAAATTAATATAATTTTCTTAATTTTCACCTTAGACTATAATATTTTTATCAAGTTTCTTATTAATCAAGTTTTGTTTTTGTATTTATCTCATTTTTCATAAAATAAACTATACTGGGTGAAAATTGTTTCCATCATTTGGAGTGTGTCATTGTACCCCGGCATACGGGGTACAATGAAACACTGTAAGACATTTATTTTTTGTTATTTTTCAAGCATAAAGATATTGTTTAGAACCTAATAAAAATTTATTTAGATGGGGAAAATACAAGATTAAAAGTATGCATTAATTATATTTTTGTGCATGCAAAATTGTGGATACGAAAAAAAAATTAGTAAATTTTGTTTCATTGTACCCCGTCTTCCCCTATATATGCTGAGAAATGAGCAGGAGAAATTGAAATTTAAAGTTAAATTTAGACAACGGATTATTCATTTGTTATTTCAGCAAAATAACAAACAGAGCAGAGTTTTTTTTTTAGTTTTAAAATTTTTGCATATCGCAGATTTTCACTTTTTCTAAAGATTTCATCTAAATTTACCGTCCTCTGAAATTTCTACTTCCACAAAATCACGCAAAGTTTAATAATGTATTTAAAATCATCTCTCCTATTTGTTATTTTATAGTATTTTATTACATCTGCTACGATTCCCCAACTCCTGACAATTTTATTTTCATTAGAGCTTACAGAGTTTCATAATTATAAGGATTACCTACTAAATTTAAAATCATTAAAAAAGGTAACATTTATAATTTATTTGAATAATTATAAATTCAGTTAAATAAATTTATAATTAAATAAAATTATAAATTAATAGAAAATTTAAAAAAAAAATTAATTAAAAGATATGTTACATTAAAAAAGTAACAAATTTATTAAAATTATTTGGAATGCTTTCACTTCTCAAATGACCCCCCCCCCCCACTTTTGCCATTAGGTAATGGAAATTATCTTCTTTCTCTAGAAATCATTTTTGCTATCGACCTATAATTTAAACAAAAAAAAAAAGAATCAGAAGTCTATTGAAATGCATCCCTTTCCCTGCGTCCATCCTATCAAAATTCTCTACTTTCATGGTCGCCAAGCAGAATTCATTCCGACCAAGAAAAGTCACTTTGACACAGGAAGCTCTGACCAATCAGGTTACGAGATGGCAAATCTCCCTTGGGGGAAAAATGCGGAGGGGGGGGGTATAACTTCAAAAATCCGGCATCCTCGGGACCGAGACTATACCGGATTTTTGAAGGAATGTCAAAAGTAGTAACTAGGAATATCAAAAGCAGTACTACACTATATGGCCAAAGGTGACCGGTCACTTGTTATTTTAGACGTTTTGTTAAATATCTAGAAAAATACATGAGGAATTAACCTGAAACTCCAAGTGTGTAAACAGTATAGTATAGGTCATATATTTCCGCGAAGATTTTTTCCCGAAACCCCATAGGGGACCGCCAACAAATTGAAACAAAAAAGAATATCTTTTGGATAACCCTGTAAAAACTAATGTGGCAAAAGCATTCAAACTCGAGATTATTAATAAGTGACTTGTTGTAATATACTGTGTTCTTTTTTTATGAGGATAGCATGTATACTCGTAGAGAAATTAAGGTTTTTATAAAAACATTCCCAAATTTCACCAAGTTTTTTGCTTATGATTTGCAGGGTTCTTATCATAAAAAAAAGCTCTTTTCAGAAAATATGACAAACAACATTGTACACAATACTCTGCAATCAGAATTAAAAAATAATAAAAATTGGATGAAAAATAAGCATGTTTACTAAAAAATGTTTCACTGCGCATGCACGAATGCAATCAAAATAAAATGTGCATAATGTATTAGCTAAGTATATAGAGCAACTTTTGTGAAAGTCTCAAAATCTTAGCTTGAAAATTATCGTCGATAGAATAAGCTCGAAATCCGTTGTTCCCAAAAGGAAGCAAAAAGATGAGAGGTTGTATCCAAATATAGTAGTACGTGCAATATTGTGTATGCTATCTTGGCACTAATCAACAGATATTTGATACAACCCCTAACCTTTTTGCTTCTTCTTGGGAACAACGGATTTTGAGCTTATTCTATCGACGATAATTTTCAGAATTTTGAAGCTATGATTTTGAGACTTTCACGAAAGTTACTCTATATACTTAGCTAATACGTTATGTACATTATATTTTGATTGCATTCGCGCATGCGCACTGAAACATTTTTTAATAAACCTGCTCATTTTTCATCCAATTTTTATTATTTTTTAATTCTGATTGCAGAGTATTGTGTACACTATCGTTTGTCATATTTTCTGAAAAGAACTTTTTTTTATATTAAGAACTCTGAAATTATAAGCAAAAAACTTGGCGAAATTTGGGACTGTTTTTATAAAAACCTTAATTTCTCTACGAGTTTACATGCTATCCTCATAAAAATAAACACAGTATATTACAATAAGCCACTATCTCGAGTTTGAACGCTTTTGCTACATTAGTTTTTACAGGTTATCCAAAATATATTCGTTCTTTTTCAATTTGTTGACGGTCTCCTATGGGGTTTCGGAAAAAAATCTTCACGGAAATATGACCTATACTATACTGTTTACACACCTGCAGTTTCAGATTTATTCCTCATGTATTTTTCTAGATATTTAACGTCTAAAATCGCAAGTGACCGGTTACCTTTGGCCATATAGTGTATATTCTTAATGTTTCATTATTAAGTCATAATTAAGTAAGAAAAAGTGAAAATTAAATATAAAAATAAACTTACATTAATTGATATTTTCTGTGTTACAGAAAAAAAAACTTCTAATAAAGAGTAAAATTACTTCTTTACGTGTAATTTCGGAAACATCTATATCAATTTTGTTTTGCTTCATATTTTTTTTGCAGTTCTTTAGCAAGATTTTCTGGTATTTTATAAAAATATAGAATCTCTATTTTGGAAATAGTCTTGTTCTTTAAAGCAGATATTAATTCTCCAGTCAAATTTATGCATTTTTCTAGTGACACCTTTTATTTTGCCTGTTGTTCCTCCTAGTCTTCGGAGCTGCTAGTAGCGTTACTGACGTCTTTGTTTAGCACAGCGTCAGAAGAGAGACTCCAGAGGATTTCTCCCAAAGAACTTGTGTACTAGTCTCCACGCTGTTGCTGAGTAACGGTGAAGCTCCCAGTCAATTTGTTCAGAAAGTATTCGCCTCTGACAAATGAAAAAATGTCAAATATTATTATTATTATTATTATTATTATTTTTTTTTTTTTTGCATTTTTAATTTTTAAATAATTTTTATTTTTCATCTACCATAACATGAAAGTGTAAAAGAAAAAGGAAGGGAAAACATGGTTTTGAAGTCGGATTTTTGGAAGTCACACTGTATTTAATTTAATCATAAAATTCTTTAAATTTGAATATCAAGTATAATATAATGTTAAAGTATGCACATTCAGTAGGTAAAGTTAGGCAAGACACAGTTTTAAAAAAATTATGCATAAGCCAAGCAGTCAAGGTAGTGGGGAATATTAAGAAAACAATATTTCTTATTTTGATTTTGTCATATAAAAATATATGGAGACAATAAATTACACTTTTTTGTGACCTATCGGCAATTTCATGTTATATTGTCGCGACTCTTTCTCCAAATTTTTTTTTTTTTTTTACGATTCTTTTTTCCGCAAAAGATTGACAAAATTCATGCTTTTTTCTGCGACTAATTCACGAAATTTGTTATTTTTTCTGCGACCTATTAAAAAAAACGTGATTTTTTTCTGCGACTGATTGACGAAATTCACTTTTCTGTGATCGATTGGTTAAATTTGTGTTTTTTTCAAAACCATGTGATGAGATTCGTGGTTTAAATCCATGAGCAACTGACGAAATTCGCGGTTTTATTTTGTGATCGTTTGAGGAAACTCGCGATATTTTTTCACGATCATTTGTCGAGTTAAAATTGCAGAAATCTGCTGTACAAAAATAATAATAATAATAATAATCTGAAGAATTCAGCTAATTCGTGGAAAAATCGCATGCCAATATCTAATTTCTCTCTGTAAGAACCTATCTGAATAATTCCAGACTTGGCAATTTAATGAGTGAGACCCAAAAATATTTTCAACACTTTCGGTTTACTTGTAAGGCTTTTTAACTTGGTTTCACGTCTTATATAGCAAAAATTCAGCAACTCTACATCTAGGTGGCAATGGTTCTACTTACCGTGGCTATACTGTTATCGCACTTATGTATCTGCAGTTAATTTCAAACCATTTATAACTCTTTTTGTAAGTTTTTTTCATGGTAAAAGGGCTTTTCTATGCACCTTGCTTGTATACGATAGAGATACCAAACACTGGTTTTCTCGTCGCCTCCTATTTCCTATTTATCATAATTTCATACCACAATCATCTTTTTTTATTTACAAATTCATATTTTATTTTTTATTTATTACTTCATTATAATATCTCATAATATCAGTAATAAATGTTTCCAAAACTTAACTTACCTTTTTACTTCATTTCCGGACTTTATCTATCAGTTTTACATAATGTATTAGTCCTGTAACGTCAATAGCTATCTCTATCTTTTTCCGTTCAGGGATTCCATTTTCTTTGCAACCTACATCGGCAAAACCACGTTTCAAAGTGATTATGTATTTCCGTAACGATATTTTCCCCGCCAGATGGCGACTGACAATATCGTATCTATTATCGAATCTATCATCGAATCTAGCTTTTGCATCGATTCGATGCCGTTCCGTGATTGGCCTGTTTCGTGATCTCTGCTCCGAAACGTCGATTTCAATCCTAGCCATTTCATATAAATAAATGATCCGGACATCGTTAGTTTGCATTTTTAAATGGAAGTAACTTTTCTAGATACTGAACGTTGGCTGGTCCAACATTCTGGAAGTATTAATTAACATACTTGTTATTTTGTTTTAACTATGAGTTTATTTTTAAATAGTTGTAAATCTTAAAGTAATGTTTGAAAAATGTGTCTTCAAGCCTTCTGCAAACCACCATTGTTATGGCGTGTCTTTATATGTACAAGAGCAACTGCTGTGTTAATCTTCATATTGATTACTTGCTGTATCATCATCTTGTGTCGTCAAAGTAAAATAAACTTTTTTCGTTAACTCTACTATTATGCATTTTGTTTTATTATCCTAGTTAAGAGATCGTTTTTCATATATGCTCATTTAAATATTTCACTTCCAATACGTCCTATTTACCAGCCTTTACCTCCACTGGGCTTTTCTGCATGTTTAAATAGACTGTTACGTATATAAACCACAAAGGTTATATTACGTGTAAGAGTATACATGAAACAATTTAAAAGGTATACATATATTTACATATAGACAATTGTGTACTCTAATGGGCGATTCCATGGATAGTGTCACACACGTAACGCAGGCTTTAATTTTCATTTATTCAATTATGTATTAAATTTTAATGTTAATTCTGATTTTAAGCGGTATGATAAATAAGTTATTACCATATTTTAAAATTTAAATGTGTGGCAATAAAACTCACGGAAGTATATCATTTAATTTCATTACTCAAAATGAGCTTTTTTTCTACTTCAGAAAAAAAGTACATTTTGAGTATGAAATTAAATGATATCTTTCTGTGAGTTTTATTTCCACACATTTAAACTAAAAAATATGGTAATAACTTATTTACCATACCACCTAAAATCACAATTAAAATTTAATAAATAATTGAATAAATGAAAATTAAAGCCTGCGTTACGTGTGTGATTCTCCGCACGGAATCGCCCTAATAATTATCTTTAAGCAATAATCATTCAGTTAGATGATTATGTTTGTAAAAAAAAAAAAAAAATGCTTGTGTACTCAAATAGTATTCCAAAACTTTTTGAAATTGGAAATTATTAATTCATCAAGATCAAGTTACAATTCAAGAAATAGTAATCTTGCACAATAGCACAGCCCATTTCTTTATTTTTTTTTTATAAGTAATCGTTTTAAACTGTAGAAGTATGTTTAATTCTACTGCAGTAAAACAAAATTCCTATATAATATATAGGGTGGCTCCAAGAATTTCGATAATTTTTCGACTGTGAATGGGAATTGCTGAAATTAGGTTTTCAAAAGTGTTGTGCATTTCCAAATGGCTCAATTTGACATATTTTAACTTATTTAACAGTGAAGTTTTGTTGTTATTCTGAATGTGTTGATCAGTGTTTCATAATCTATGCTTGGAGCATGATTTTATCTTTCTTATTTTTTAAAGAACATATTTTCATTAAACTTATTTATTTCTAGGATTTTCGTATCTCTTGTCTTGATGCTTGGAAGACTTTTCATTTTCAAAAGTGATGGCTAAAAAAGTAGGCAAAGTTGAAGAAAAGAAACTTGTTGAAGAAACAGAAATCAAATGGGAAATCAGCAATCTACTCTCACTCTTAGAAGATGAAGATGATTTGGAATTCAAAAGTCCTGATTTCTGCTTTGGAGGTGTTTCGTGGCATCTGGATCTAGATTATAATGGAGATGGATTTATGTTGTACCTCTGTAATGATATCGTTCGGGATTACACAGTGGAATATAATTTTGGCTTGGAAAAGCATGATGGTAGCGTGGAGCAGTTAATGAAAGGAATTCTGAAAGGAGAGCAATATGAGCAAGACGAAGGAAGATTCATTACAGAATTGGAAGTACGCCAAAGAAATTCCGAGCTTGTGCCGTCTGGCATTCTTATTATCAGAGGCAGACTGAAATTCATCGAAACTGTTTCATCAGTTCAGCCAAGTCATTTTTTTGATGAACCAAAACTACAAAGCTTGATAAGTAAGTAATCTGTGAATTGTTCTCCCCCTCTCCCCTTGTGAATGAGAAACCTTTACTGAATTATGAATACAAAAACAGTAAATACTTTCACTATGGAATCGAAAGAAACCAATGAAAAAAATATTAGTTTTAGTTAGGTTTCCGTCTTAGCAGGCTTAATTTTAAAATATTAAACTATGACAATTTTCCGTTGTAGATACGTTCCGTTTTGCAGGTATTCTTTAACCTTTAAGACTGTTAAAACATCCTTTCTGAAGAGCATGGCTATACTACGGTAAGACTTTTAACAACGTAACCTGCCTAACATAATAGAATTCTTTCTGAAACGGAAAACACACCATACACTTATACTTGCTAAGGCTGTCTAAAATGGAGCCTTTTTTCAAGTCCCTTCTGATCCCCCTCCCAGTCTGTAGATAACTCCTTCTTTGCACATTTGATTGCAGGGACTTTATTTCAAGAGTTTCTGATTAAAGGGGTCGAGTCGGAGGAACTTCTTTGAGGGACAGAGTTTGAAATAGCATGCGCAATAGCGCAAATATGAAAATCCCGCACTATACAAAGTACTGAGCAGCTTTTTCATCTCTTGTTTCTCGGAATTTTAAAACTAATTCATATTTCACACAAATGAAATGCATTCCTTAAGTAAAAGTAGCTTTTTAAAAAACGTTCTTTGATAAGTCTTCAATGTTCATCTTGAAAATCACGCCTAATTTTTTGACTGCAATTCATGTTTCCTAAAAACTTTTGGAAAACATAACATTTATTTGGCATGGGCACCGAACTCTGTTATGAAAAATCCACTGTTTTTTTACACTTGATAGAAAACGCAAGCAAGTGAATTTATTCAAAAAATATATACATAATTTTTGCTTTGTTTCTTTTATGACAGAAGGCAACAGAAAAGAAAAAAATGAAACCTTATTTAAACTTTCTCTTTATCATTTCTAAATTGATTTCTCAGCGTATAATCGTAAATAAATTAATATTAATCTATTAATTGATAAAAACGTGTTTTCCTAAAATATTACACACTTCACTTTTTATGTCTCCTTTGCCACTACTGGAAAACGTACGCCAAAATTAAAACTTTCAAGGTTCCCAGCGGCATGAAAAATGAGGGAATTTTTAAAATATATAGAAAAGGTCAGATAATTAACAAATAGTTTCTAAAAAGTCTGAAGGGGGGGGGGGGGGACGAAGAAAATTGCGAAATTCGTTAGACGACCGAAAAAAAAAAATCTGAGAAAGTCGAAGGACGATCGCAGAAAATAAATCGCTAATTCTTTCAAAAAATTGCAAAAGTAAATAGCAAATTTTGTTGTATGCTCGTTTTGTCATGGAATTTTTTGAGATTTGGTCTGAGAAATTGTCAGACATGTTTTGCTGAGAACCCTGATTTTGGTCACCCTCATCAGAACCTGTTAAAATAAAATATATTTAACTAGTCGATCACAAAAATCTTCAAGTCTCTTTAAAATGTCAACCGAACATAAGACTGAGCAAATCTTTGTTTTGTCTGCAAGTAATCTACAGAAACACGGCGTTTTTCCAATTCAGAAAGCAAGCCAAGTCTTGTGCACAGAAAGAGAGAAAGAGTGGAAAACTGTGAAGAGAAAAAACAAGAAATCATGTCTTAGCCCATGTATTACTAATGTGAAAGATCCCAAATAGCTGCAGCACTATGTGGAAGAGGCTATGAAATCCGAATCTTACAGTTATCACTCGGATGCTGATGAACAAAGTACTGTGAATATTTTGAAGAATATGAGCCCAAGTGATTTTACATTGTTTTTTTTTATATATATATAATCTGTGTTTTAATATACTTGATTTTAAGTTGTATTTGAACATTTTACACTTCGTGTACTGACCTATCATTACTTTATTGACCATACGGATTTTAATGGTAAAGTCCTGAAATATCCTAAAATATGGTAATCTGTGCTGAAATTTTGTGAGTTTTGTACTATATCGGCATTCAAAATCACCAATTTGGACGATCAAAATGTCAAACTTACAGCCATACACAGATACGGGGTAAATGTACCATTTAACCTATGCATAATGATAATTAAAGTTAAGATTTTCTTCATTTTATCATTAAAAATTGTGATTTTCGTCGATTTTTCACTAAAGTGTTATTTTTATTGGTTGGTTTCAAAAAATCATAATTTTATCAATCAATCATTTAAAAGAAAGATCCCGATTTTCATCTATTCTATACAAAACAATCTCAATTTCTACCGATCAATCATTTATAAATAAAAAGAAAAGTGTCCAGTTAAACTGGTCACATTGAGCTCACAGGCTACTCACAATAAATGCATATTATACTCTTATTTCAAAGAATAGCCAGAAATCGAAAAAAAAAACCCATTTAGCTAAATTAGGGGGGGGGGGTATTAGCTCCCCCATTTTCCCCTTTATACTTAATGAACCTCCAAATCCAATCAGGAAGCGCCTTATCAGAATGAACCAATATACCAAATTTGAAGCAAATCGGATAATTATGCATGAAAAACCCATATATCTAAATTAAGGGATGGGATTAGCCCCCCCCCCCCATATACCTAGCCAATCAACACCCAAAACTAATGAGGGAAGCGCCTTATCAGAATGAACCTATATACCAAATTTGAAGCAAACCGGATATTCTTATCAAGAGTTACAGAACCTGCAGGCACATTAGCTCTTAGTGTTTGATAGCCTGTGACTTAGAAAAGAAAGTTAAAAAAAAAAAAACTTTTGTGATTTTCATCGATCGGGCACGAAAAAAATTTCAATTTTCATCAATCAGTAAAGCAAAAATCGCAATTTTTTGGCAGCTTGGCTGAAAAATGCCAGTAAAATCACCTTTTTTTACATGTATACTTTTAAAACAAAAAAATTATGTATATGTAGTATGTTATTTTTTGTAAAAAAAAAAAAATGGTATTTCAGTTAGTAAGCCAAGTAAATGTATGTCCTGAAATATCACCTACAGACAGTACTACCTCTGTATTTATCATCACATTGCTTTCTTCATTTAACTTTGTTTTTTTTTTATTCATTATGTATTTATGACAGTGTTTTAATGTAATTTTTTAATTTTGTTTTAATTCTTACTTTTTCCTGGTGCAGCATGTCTCTAAAGGAACTTTATTCCATAAAACTCCAATCACAACCAACCAGTCCTTACGTTCTATTCTTACATAAATATTGCACAAGATTGATGTACTTATGTGCTTGCTTTTATGACCTAAATTGCCATAGTGATCAAACCTTTGATAAAAAATATGTGAATAAACATATTCTTTATATTCCTGAAGTTCCAAAAGAATTTGTCAAGTATTTCTCTACATATTAGAATAAAACGTCTAACTATACAACTGCAAGTTTTTTTCACATTATTATTATTATTATTTTATTTATTTATTTTTTTTAAATGGTGTAATATCTGTCACTAGATATTAGGGATTGACCGAAGCAGCAATTTTGCCGAATACCGAATACCGAAGCTTCGGTCTAAGTGTATACCGAATATTCGGTATTCGGCGACCGAATACTTAAAAATTTTTTAATACACATTTTTGCGTATACTAGCTTCTTTAATAAACTTTAATTAAAATTAAATTCTTAATAATTTATTTCAATTACATTTTTATTCTTAAATCTAATTACACAAGAAAATTTAATGGCTTCTTTCCACTCAAAAATTCATTGACCCATCACTTATTTTTTATTGTTTTATCACTACTCAATACCCAAATTAACCTATGAAAGTATTAAACTATACAGGCTATTATTAAAGATAAGGATTGTCAGAAAAACAAAAGTTCACTCAAATAAAAAGAAACAATGTTGCCATAAAGCTGACTTACTGATTGTCTAATTATAAACATATTGAATAGGAATGTTCTCAAATACAGTAGGTATATCGATTTGTACATTTAACTCTTTTCTGTCAAATTATTGATAGATATTTATATTTTTATTAATATTTTAACATTGTGTTGATGAAGATAACAAATTTGAGTTATTTTAATTTAATAATTATAAAAGTTATGGGATAGACATAGGGGGTATACTTATTTGATGTGTGTATTTTATTTAATATACACCTTAGATATACAGAGATGAACTCTGATATGCTTATTTGATATGTATATTAAAGAAAATACACATTAAATAAATTTAAATTAAAAAAAAACTCATGTAGAAATAATTAAAATTAAATGATAAGGGAAAGATGCCCATCTTCCTTACTACTTTTTTCTCTATTGTAGGCAGTTGTTTTGATTTTACCCCTATGTAGACTATTTTAGGAAGACATTTTTTTTTAAAAATTAAAAATGGGCTTTGACTTGTTTTTTGTTGTGCAGCTGAACTCTGAACTCATGCACATAATATTGAAACTCATCGTTTAGCCTATTCTACTTCTAAGTAAAAGATAATTCTTCCTCTTCGAAGGAAATACTTAACCACAATTATTCGGCCGAATACTTTTAAGTATTCAGCCGAAGCCGAATATTCGGTTTACATGCCGAATCACCGAATACCGAATCGACTATTCGGTATTCGGTCAATCCCTACTAGATATGACAGCAGGGTTAATTGATTTTCTTGCTTTATTTTGGTATTTCAAATTATCAGACTCTATTATTTGAATATTTCACGAGTCATTCTTTTTCAGTTTATTACATGTGCTGAATTTGTAAAATCATGCATGTCTTTTTGAGATTTTTATGAGGAAAGGCTTCCTCATTTGATTCATACATCTTATTAATTAATTAATTCTCTGTTTTTTAAATGTACGGTTGATTAAATCTTGTATTATTTAAGCTTAATATAGCTTGTACAAGGAAGAAATAGTACATTTTTTGTTGAATCAGTAGTAATTTGCATTTGAAAACTCTGCCACAGCTTCACAAATATTTCAATATTCATTTTTTTTCCATTTTAATTTATCTTTTTCCTGTTACTATTTTTCTTCTTTTTTTCTGGGTATTATTTAAAACAGATACTATGAGTTCATATTTCAATTTTATTTTTATCTCCATTTGTGCATGATGTATCTGCATTGTCTTACGTGGTTATATATATATTATATATATATACAGGATGTCACAAAAACGGCGGGTGCATTTGAAAAAATGAAATATAGAAAAACGGAAGGAGATAGAAAGGTACTGTTTGCAGTAATTTACTTGGGAAACCAATAAATTTCCAGCCATACAGGATTCAAATTTAGTTATCAAGTTTGCCAACAAATGGCGCTGCTAAGTGAGAAACTAAACAAAAAACTGTATAAACGTGTTGTGAAGTAGTTTGCAAAATTTAAATAACGACATTTTCAATATATTAACCAGGGTTCGTTGATATATATCAATCGATATATATCTTGATATATATCATGATATATATCCGATATTTATTTTCAAAATATCAAGATTTTTGATATTTTCGATATTTTCATATTACTTGATATTTATTTCCAAAATATCAAGATGTTGTGATATTTTCAATATTTTTCTATATTTGATATTTATTTTTAAAATATCACTGTGCAAGATATTTTTGATATTTTCAGTCAAAACAAGTGCAAATGAAATTTCCAACTGTTATTGACTGTGTTGTTCTGTAAATAGAGAATTTTTGTCTCTGATAGTGACTTTTTTAGCTGAAGAAGAAAACAAATATTTTTTCCAAGCTTTATGTTCGAATTTTTTACTTAACTGCAGATTATGAGGGACAAAGTTAATTCAGAACAGACACTGAAAGATAAACTGTCTAATTTAGTAGGTACTCAGTTATATATACAGCTTCATTAGAAAAGAATCTGTTCTGGTATTGCTTTAGTTCAGTTTAAACTGTATAGCATAATATGGAATAAAAAATAATATTTTGTATTTAAAATTGTTTTATAAATTTCTGATTTCTTGATAGTTAATACTGAATCCTATAGCATTTTTTTTTTTTAATGTAAGTGTGTAAAGCAAATTGTTTCTGTTTCCAATTAGTTGATCTTCAATTTTGTTGTAAGTAAAAAAAAATGGAAAAGAAAATTGCACTTTTAGTATATTGTTTAAGTTTTCATGTTAAATGCAATATGTTTTAGTTTCTAATTTATATTATGCTTGAAAATATTTATTATCAGCAGTAAGTTGACTATTTTGAAAATATCGGATATATATCGAAAATATCGGATATATATCAAAATATCGGATATTTTTGATATTTTCGAAAATATCATGATATTTACGAACCCTGATATTAACCATTTGTAGGAACAAAATTCTCAGTTTGACCACAAAATTCACAGAAACCTGTGTTAATGTGACAGCTGGAATGGTCTTATTTTCAGCAGAAATGTACTGTTTTAGTTAGGTAGTCTTTGTAGAAAATGGCGGTACATCACATCTTTCAGGTAGGGGAGAGGGGGGCACATGTGAACAATTTTTACATTTTTGACTATTTCTCAAAATTGTTATGAACTATTGAACCAAAAATTGACTTATATTAATATTTAGAATTTGTTTGTTCTTTTGGTGAAACTTTTGGATGCATTTATCAAGAATTTCTAACTTATATCATCATTCTAAAAATTGTCTAAATTTGTTCACATGTGCCCCGGTGGAGGGGTAGTTGTGAACATAGCTGGGGAACCTGTGAACACATGCATAAATAAGACAAAAATAATTTTTTTGAATAAAAACTGTGATAAAAACGAATTGGATGCTCTCTTTCTAGTTGTGTGAATAAATCAATAAATGTTTCAACATAGATACAAGAAATTATTCGTAAAATTGTACACTAATATGCCTACTCCTTTTGAGTCACTTTTAATTGTTATCTAACTTCCAGTAAATTAAAAGTGTGAAGCAATCCTAAAAACATTGAATATATAGCTCAATGTTTGACAAGGATAATTAAATTTTAAACTTAAAAAAAAAATGCATTCACAGACTTAAAAAATACACTTGTGAACTGTTCACATCTGTCCCCAAGCCCCCATATGTTCTGTTCACAAGTGCCCCATCTACCAACTTCAGCCTAACTTGTAAAAAAAAAAATATATTTTTTTAAGTGAAATAAGGAAACAAAACTTTTTGTAGACTTACCTAATTAATGCCACTATAGAATGCACTGCTGATATTCTTCTTTTAAAAATGTCTCGAATGAATTTTTACTCCAATAACTTAGAAGACTTTTTTACTTCACACCTTCTAAAACAAACAAATTACAACTACCAGAAATCAAAATGGCCTATTGTTCTGAAAATTCAGGCAAAAGATGGTACTAGTACTACCATCAATTGGTAATTTTTTGAATTTTTTTATTTCAAATAAACTGAGTGAAATATGTACTGTTCACATGTGCCCCCCTCTCCCCTACTCTGCAGAGAAAAGTCGCAGAGAGTCAAATCTGGTGAATATGGAGGTTAATTCATGCCACATCCAGACCTGCCAACTGCTACGAAAAAATCGTAGTTGCCACGATTTGGACCTGTAAATTACGATGCTACGAAAATCGGTCTTAAACTACGATTTTTTGCAAAAAAACACAAACGAATTTTTTGTTTCTAGTTGCGATTTTTACCCCGCGCAGCATATTTTTCAGGAGTGAAATTTCAGAGTATTAATTTTCGAAAGTTTTAAAAAATTGCCATTAAACCGAAAATTCGGACATTAAAAAATGCTCATGGAAAAAAAAAAAAATCTGGGCTGCAAAACAAACTTCTTAACATAAAACTCTCTTTATGTATATTAACCTCGAGTGAATCGTGTTTCTGTAAACATTTATAACAGGAATTCGCTTCCTTAGAAACAAGGGTGGCATTTTAAGAATTTCTGGAAAGGGGGCGAGTCTTTGAGGGGCAAGATTTGAAATAGTGTGCAAAATCGCATGATTTGCGATAAACTATCGCGAATTTCGACAAATGACCGTGTAAAAAAATCAATTTCGTCAATTGGTCCCAGAAGAAAATAAATTTCGTCTAAGGGCCGTAGTAAAAACGTAAATTTTATCAATACCGCAAAAAAAAAACGTGAATTTCGTCAAAAGATCAGTAAGAAAATGCAAATTTCATCGAAAGATCAGTAAGAAAACATGAATTTTATCAAAATACCGCAGAAAAAAAACGCGAATTTCGTCAAAAGGTCAGTAAGAAAATGCAAATTTCATCGAAAGATCAGTAAGAAAACGCAAATTTTACCGAAAGATCGCAGAAAGAAAACACTAATTTCGTCAAATGATCGTGGTAAAAAACGCAACATACGTCAAAAGATCGTGGTAAAAAACGCAACATACGTCAAAAGATCGTGGTAAAAAATGCGAACTTTGTCAAAAGTTCACGGTAAAAAGGGCGGATTTCAACAAAGAATCGTGATAGAAAAAATGAATCGTGAATTACGATTTGGGAAAAAAATTATGAATATCCTGAAATGATCGCGGGAAAAAAAAAATCACAAATTTCGTCAAAATTTGCTACACTGGGCTAAAAAATTGCAGCCAAGCTCCTTTTACAAATGTAAAAAAAAAAAAAAAAAAAAAAAACTCTGCAAACCAAAAGAAACTCTAAAAATCGTATAGAAATTTTCAGAGGAAAAAATTTACTAAATTGAGTTGAAAGACTAAAACCTTATTCAACGCAACGAATGTCAAAAGATGACTGTGTAACACAAAAAACTAACCAACCAACCTCCAGATTAATTTAAATTTTGTATGCTACGATTTCTCGTTTTCAAAAGTTGGCAGGTCTGCACATTCTGTATGCTCGCATTAATCCAGGGCAATAATATGATCATCAAAATGTACAAGAAAAAACATGTAATTTCACATTTTATTTGTAAAAACAGTACTTTTATGTTTAATAAAAATCAAATATATTCCCAAAAACACAATTCATATATGCATCTGTGCTAAAAAATTCTTATGATCTCATCATTTTTTGAATAACATTTTCACCTCTTCACCGAGACATCTATAGTTCCGAATGAAATTAATTTTGTCTTTTTGACTGAGATTTTAAGCTTTTCCCTTTTTTTCTTGGATTTTTATTATGCACAAAGGTACTGTTTTTAAAAATAAAATCTGAAATGACATGTTTTTTTCTATAAAACCAATACAGTAAACTCCCTCAAATACGCACAGCTTGGAACCAGATGTTGTTCGAATTTTAGAATTTTGTGGATTTCGGATCATTACTTTGCATTTTTTAAACAGTAGTTTGAATATAATAATACAATCAAAATTATAAGGAATGCTTTCAATATAGTAAAATATTAAAATAATTAAGCAAAGTAATAAACTAAAATGATGAAAAGTCAGATAATTTTAAAAGTGATTAAATTATTTTTAATAATGTATAATAATATAACCATAACAAAAATGAGATACATTTTCCTTGAATTATTCAATGAAACTTTCCTCATAAATTTACCCTATTAATTCACATCGAAATCATAAAGTAAGGAAGTTTTATTTCAGGTTTAGCCAGTCTTAATAACCAAAATAGTTTGATTAATACATAAATGTATTTGGTACAAAGATTGTGATTTCCAGTGACGTCAGCAATATCTTAAATTTTTTTTCCAGAAATAAATGTAATACTTTCTTTTTGAAAACACATGAGTTAAGTCATATTATTGAGAATTACACATTAAAATGCACACGGAATGATATAAAAATAGTCTGCAATTTTGCCCCTACATTCGAACTGAAAGTTTCATTGTTTACATCTGCGATAACGTGTGGATTTTAGGCATTTGCGGATTTGAGGAAATCTACTGTAATAAGTGTATTTTTAAATGCAGTGCAACCTCGATTATCCGAGCTAATTGGAACCGTTAGTACCTCGTATATCGGAAATCTCGGTTAATAGAAACTGTGTGTAAAAACTCGTAATGATTGCGAATTTAACATCTCTTAAAATAAAAACAATAGAACGTTTTTTAAATAATAAAAATAAAGATATGTAAAGTTCTGTTTCACAGCTTAACAAATTTAAAAAGGAAATCAACTACTAGTAGTAAATTTTAAAAAGAAAATTGAAAAATTTAGGAAAGTTCACACGGCTAATGGAAACAAAGCATTATTCGCTGTTGACTTCTCAGGATCCAGCGTTTCTTGGGAGTTGAGTGCTTTTGGGGGCAGAAGAGCCTGTATAGCACAGACAGTGAACTAAAAAGTGTGGTCTTTTTCAAGGCTCATTCACACACACACACAAAAAAAAAGACTTCGTTATCGGCTCGGTTAACAGAAACCTCGGTTAATCGAGGTTCTACTGTATTGAATTAAAATGTTTCTAAGTAACCATATTATGACTGTTTAACGAGTATAGCACAGACATGCATGATACCCAATTTTTTCGTACAAGTAACGCTTGATAAAAATCAATGTAAACGTATCATATAATACAGGCATTAATTAAACAACTTTTGTTTATTATTATTTGTCTTTTTTTAATTTTGAGCGTATTCATAATTTTAATAACTACACTTGACACCTTAAAATTACACATTTTAGTGAGTTTGGACTACACATTAGTGCATGTAAAAATTGGCAGCATTGTAATTTATAAACTTTTCAAATTTATCAAAAATATATCCTACCATTTCATACATTGAGGAACTTTTATTTTTATTTTCAGAGCTGGATTCGTTGTCTGAGAATTTAAGAAAAATTTTCGCTAATAAAGAAAGCTGCGATACAACACTGCACGTGGTGGACAAAGAGTACAAAGTGCACAGTGCTGTTTTGATTGCTTGGTCTTCTGTCTTCGCTGCAATGTTTCAGCACGAAACATCGGAAAAGCAAACTGGCATCATCAGCATTCCCGACTGCGAACCTGAATCTTTCGGAGAGTTTTTGAAATTTTTGTACACCGGAAAACTTGAAAAGCCATCGCCCCGCAATGCACTCCACCTGTACGAAACGTCAGAAAAATATAATGTTCAAGAACTCAAAGCATTCTGCGCGGAGTATCTAATGAAGAATTTGACTGTAGAAATTTTGTGCGATGTTGTGGTTATTGCTGAAAGGTATGAAGAAACGAATTTGCTATCTGCAGCCCAAGATTTTTTCGGCGAGAACTTCGGCGAAATTATAGACACTTCTGAATGGGATTCTTTAGTGGAAAACAACTACCGCTTATCCAAACAACTTTTGAAAGAAATGTCGTCGAAAACGAAATTCGTACGCCGAATTTGAGTCAAGACTTTTTATTATATATATATTTTTTTAACTGACAGTTGAGAACTTGCTGTTTCATTATAGCTCAACATTTTCAGATCAATGGTGCAAAGTTGTTAAAGTTAAAATAAATGTAATAAAGAGGGGGAAAGATTCCTGCTATCCTTAGATGTCTTTTTACCTTTTGCACTCCACTGACACCTGTACGATGGCATACTAAGTTTAACCAGAAATCCACTGACACCTATACGGTGGCATACTAAGTTTAAGTACAAATCAGGCTTAATTTGCGCCGGAGTCCCGCTCCGGTACTTCTCTGTTTTCAGTAAATATTTAAATATTGGTCGGAATTCATCGGAGCTCATAAATACAGGGCTCCGGAGCCCAGTGCAATAGCGCTTCCGAAAAACCTACGTCTTTTCTTTCCTTCCCATCTCCAAAATTTTGCCTTCTTTTTTATCAAAACACTTATATGTGATATAATATGCCGGAGATGGAGATAAAACGATTTTATATTAGTTTTTGAGCTTGGACTTACTCAAGCTCAATCTGTCTTACATTCAAAATTTTATTCATGTATAGAAAAAAAAAACTTTCCTCCTTCAAAATTACGTATTATATTCTATTTCAAATCATTTTAATGCTATCCTGATCAAAATGAAGGGAAAACAGAAATCGTGCTTTTCTATCCTAGTGATACTTGCAAAATTATGTCTGAAGTTGATGGGGTGACGCGTTGATACGGCGCCACTTAATAGACTGAACAATTAATTTGCTTTCAGTTAAATTTTCTTTTGTGACAGTAGGATAATTTTTAATTGACTGACTCTTTTTTTTTATTATTATTATTGTTTAGATATCTAACCGGAAAAGAATATTTTCTGTTTTCAGTCTACGAGTATCAGCTTGATGTTTTGTTTGCCTGAGGTTTTTGTCTTCTATTGCGTACGAGTGTAAAAATCACGTTAGTGATTTTTCTATTTTTTGTATCAAAGAACAAACGCTCATTTACAAAGTCACCTTCATTTGTAAATAGATATACAGTAGAGCGCCATTTATCCGAACAAGTCGGGACCGACCCTAGTTCGGATAAACGGGCAGACAATTTAACTGATGTACCTGATTATACTAAAATCTTTACACTTTATCCACGCATTAGACTGACAGCACTAGTTAATGCTGGCATGTTTAAAAATTGTTTTTTGTCTTTTTAATTTTTCTGTTTACTTTTTATTATCACTTTCTGAACGCCAGAGAATATAATTTAAGCAAATAAGCTTTCGATTGTTGCTTGCTTCAAAAAAGACATTCTTTTCCATGCTGCTCTATCTCGAATTCTTCTTAAATACGTTAGTTGAATAGGATCAGTATTCTTCTGCCGTTCGAGCCATTTCATAGCTGTTTCCAAACATTCAAAGGTAATGGACCTTGATCATTTTCAGAACATTCAATTTCTGTTTCGTCTTGAATATCATCCACAAACGCATCATCATTTAAAATCTGATATCCAGGTCTAATAGGGTGTTTGGATAATTAGAAGTTCATTTAAAAAACGTTTTTGAGAGAGATAGGCTGTTCGGATATTTGGAAGTTCGGTTAAAAAAAATACTTTTTGAAAGAAATTGGCTGTTCGGATAATTGGCGCTCTACTGTAATTGCAATGTACTGTTGTTCTGATAGAAAACAATCGAGCAGTGTTCCTCTTTTTCTATAAAAGCATCGAATTTTTCCGATAACAGTGTCAAATTTTTTATTTAATCTGATTTTCAGGGACTCACCATAAAAGATTGTTATGCGGATGGAATCGATTAAAGTTTAAGATATGCACCTTTTATAGAAAATTGAAAAACATTGTTCGATTCTTTAGCATATAAATATTAGTTTCTGTAAATGTCAAGCATTTTTTCATAAAATGCATAGCTGCGAACTATCCCTTTTTTGTGTTAGCATTACTTACGAATCATAATCCTTACCATATTTAATCTCAAAATTCTGCAATTATTAACACTAAAATTAGGCAAAGATTACTATTTGGAAGCAGTGATAACTAAAAAGTGGAATAGTTGACGGCTAAGTATATGCTGATAGACATATTTAAAATTTTTATTTTGCCAAAGAAAACAAAATACTTTAAATTTCGCAAATAATGTACGAAATATAAATATGCAGATTTGAGTGGGGGTGGGGGGTAACGGGATACGGTACAGATGTTAGTACCAGTACCACAGAATAGTAGGACTCTAGTACTTTTTTTTTTGTTTGTTAGAAATCAAGCCCTGCTACAAATCCATTGACACCCATACGGTAAACAACAAATGAACATACAACAAACAAGCAATATAAAAATTTTGTTTTTTAAAGTCAGTTCCTACTTAGGTCATCAAAGAAAAAGTTAATGTAATCCCTTAAGCTAATATTAGTTTTTGTTGCATTAAAATATCTCAATTTGTTGATTTTCTATAAGCAAGTAGGTTTACCATGGAAGTCTATGGGAATTTGGCGAAATATTAGAGATACCGCCAAGTTGGCGTCACTTTTAGCGACTCATTTTGGTCCCCAAATTTGGCGATATATCGCCATGTTGGCGACAAACTTGGTGGTATTTAGTGACAGAACAGGATCCCCGCTATGGTAACCCCCCTTATAGATATGAAGATGCATTAAATGCTTCAATAACCAATGACCGCCATTTTGTTTCCCATGTAAAACTAAAATTAATTAAAATTTAATTAATGTATTAATATTTGAAAATATGTATTAACATAAATTGTCATCCAGTACAAGTTTAAAAAATTTTATTTCAACTTGATAGGATGAATAATAAGTATTTTATTAACGATTGAAAATTTGAACAAGATATATAAATAAATAAATAAATATAGGGAGAGTGTGAACTAATAGTAGGAATTGAAATAAACATACTTTTAGGGAGTTCCCCACATATTACGTATTTCAAATATTTAAGAATGGCGTGAAGTTGCTGGTAGGTGATTGAAATTTTAATGCGGAGTGCAAAAGGTTAAAGCTTCTTACTTTCAATTATAATTTAAGAAAAGAAACCCCTTAAAAGTATTAATTTTTTACGAATGATTCTTAGAAAATTTTTACTATTTTTTAAAATTTATACAGGATATGTCCACAAAAAACCACCATAGGCCAGTATCCAGGAAATGAATTGAAAATTTTAAATACATACGGAAATTTTACTATAATTGTGTCATATTCACTGGACTTTATTTCTGCACGTAAATAGACTAAACTTGTACCATTTATTGAAAGAGCTTTGGTATGTATACCAAATCTTTTTTTCCAATTAGCTGTAAACAAAACCTTAATTTATTTTATAATAAGACATAAGTCTTATCCGTTTTGGAAATACAGTAGACTCCCTCAAATCCGCACATCATCGTAGATGTAAACAATAAAACTTTCAGTTCAGATATATGAAAAAAAAATTAGAGGCTTTTTTATTTTTATATCATTCTGTAAGCATTTTAATACAGTAGAACGCCGATTATCCGAACAAGTCGGGACCGATCCTAGTTCGGATAAGCAAAAGTTCGGATAAATGGACAGACAATTTAAGGGATGTTACTGACTATACTAAAACCTTCACACGTTATCCGGGCTTAGGACTGGCAGCACCAGTTAGTCCTGGCATGTTTAAAAATTGCTTTTATTTATTTATCTATTTTTACTATTAAGTTTTTTTTTCTCTTTTTATCATTTTCTGAACTCCAGAGATTATGTTAATTTCATTTTCTTCATAGCTTAGGATTCTTCCCATCTCCTTTATTGTTTTACATTCTTCACTTTCTGATCCACTATCAGTTTTTTTTTATTTAAAATTTTATTCAAAGCCAATGGATAATTGGAAGTTCGATTAATTTTTTTTAAAGAGAAATAGGCTGTTCGGATAATTGGAAGTTCGGTTAATTGGAGTTCCGATAATCGGCGCTCTACTGTATGTAATTCTTGTAACTATAACTGAACTCATGCTTTTTTATCAATGAAATATAAATTTATTTCTGAAAAAAATTAATATATTGTTATTAATATCACTATGGTGATCGCAATCTTTTTACCAAGTATATTTATGTGTTCATCAAGCTTTTTTAGTTATTAAGTCTTGCTAAAACTGAAATAAAACAAACTCCTTATTTTAGGATTTTGATGTGAATTATCTAGTAGTATACCTTTATAAGGCAAGTTTTATTGAATAATTCAAAAATAAATTTATTTTATCTTTATGCATACTTAATTATACAATATTGATTATTTACCTGACTTAGCTTTTAATAATTTTTATAATTAACTTAATTTTCTATATTTTACTTTATTAAATTATTTGTCTACTTAATTATTTTAATATTTCACTATGTATATTGTAAGCATTCATTATAATTTCGATTGCATTATTGCATTGAAACTCAAACTACTGTTTAAAAAATGTAAACAATGTAGTTAGCAAAAATCCGCACAACCTTTTGGACAATAGCTGTGTGGATTTGAGAGAGAGTACTGTATTTCAGGTACCGTATGCCGATCGTGCCAAAAATAAAACAAACCATCAGGACCATCCAATTTTTTTTTCTTTTTTCAGAAGAAAATATTACTTTTTCATATTCGAACTCCCAAGACACGTGATATTTCGCCCAGTTCAGCCGATTTTGCTGATGCGTTTTATTCATACGTGGTTGGGGTTTCCTTTCTTGTACTTCAATGTCAGAGTTGCTGGCTGCTCTTTAAGAAGTACTTTTGTGTGACAGTGTTATCAGTGGATCTCTTGCCAGTTCATCTAAACTTTTTTTTTTCATTGTCCAGTCTCTTTATAATGGCCCTTTTTACGTGCGTTCGTAATTATATAAATACGTAGCACCTATAGGCGTCGTCCGGTCCGCTCGTCTGTTTGTCCGGATATAACAGCGCAAAACTACCAACCGAATGGTTTGATATTTTATATAAATAATCTTTGCAGAATTTTGTCGAGTTATTTCAAATTTTATGAAAATCGAATCAAAACTTAAAAAGATATTAATAAAAGTTTTCTTCAATCTATTAAATCCTATCATACGGAATTAATTCAATGATATCCCATGATAGGTAATGATTCTAGGTTGTCATGGTGATGGCATCCTATTTAACTCATATTGGACCGCTGTCCTATAAATAGGACAGCTAATAAAACATTTTTTAAAATAAAATTGGTAAGGATTTTCTGGGTGCATTTTGTTATAACGTCTTTAAAATACATAAAAGTATAGCATATAAACAAAAAAACAAGTAACCAATTAAAATTTAATTGAAAAAAATTATTTAAAAAATCCTTTAAAAATTGTGATCTTATAATTTAGAATTTTACCGTTATTATTAACTTTTTATTGGAGAAATCATAGAGTATTTTTGTACAACATAAACAGTATTTTAAAAGTAAAATAAAATATTTGCTCATAAAATTAGTTTATGTATGCATTTTATATGTCCTTACAATGTGTCCTACTAATATGTCCTGTATATAGGACAGCTAGTTACTTAAAAATTAAAAACTTTTTTTTCAAAATTTTGCTAGTATCTACTTAATTACACCATATTAATGATATAATCGAAGTTTTAAAAAATATTTAATCGGTGTGGTCCAATATGGATTAAGATGGAGTCCTATTAGTTCTGTATTACTGAATTTAATACATATAATCGTAATAAATTTTGTATTCAGGCATTTTTACATATGGCATGTTCGGTATTGAAAATAAAGTGTGTAGCATTTATAGTTCACTTACAGGAACACTCAAACGAATTCGTTACAGTAAGGTCTATGAGGAAATGTAATTATATAAATACGTAGCACCTACAGTCGTCGTCGGGTCATTATAGAGTTCCGGTGGGGAAATTGCATTTTTTGGCCATTGAAAACACAAATCTCATTGCTCGGGAGGCACATCCCCCCCCCCCTCCCCCCGGACCACCCTCTGAATTCAACACTGATTGATAGTAATTATAATTTATAAAAAACTAAACGCTCACATATGTGGGCTAGAACGTGAAGAGGTTAAAGTATTTTGAAAATATTGGAAAATGTTTCATAGTCTATGCTCGACGCATGATTTTTCGTTTTTGTTTAATTCGAATTCTAGAGGGAGCGGTCGAAGAATTTTGAACTTTCAAAGGTAGAATTATTGCATGTAATTTATCAAGGAAATTAGTTATCATTTATAAACACTCCAATAAAGCAAAATACATAATTTTACTTTCTTCTTACATTTACAATTTGAATTACATGCATTAAAATTCGTATATCATAAAACTAATTCATTATTGTCTTGAATTTTGAGTTATTTTATTATGTGGGATAGCAGTCTCAAGCGACAGTTTAAAAATATACAATCATACAAAAAATATTTTTTTGAAAATAATATATACATAAAGATTTTTCCAATTACAAAACTTCCCACCTGACATTCTTTTCGACAACTTTAAAATTGGACGTCATTTTTATTAAAAGTTTATTGGCCAAATTAAAGTTATTTTTAAATAAGGTATTCCAGCCAGCGGTTACCAAAATGTCTCCAAGGTTTCTTGTGAAAAAATCTTGTGCTGCGTCGCCCAACTCCTTCTCATCATATTCTTCAGCCAAAACAACCACCTCGAAAATGTTCTCCACTGTCAAATTATGCTCCATGTATTCTACGCAGAACTCCTTGAGCTCCTGAATATCGTATTTGTCAGCCGTTTTGTACAAATATAAAGCGCTGCGAAATGAAATGTTCTTCAGATAACCACAAGATATTCTAAAAACTCTTGAAACGATTCAGGGTCGCAATCAGGTATATTTACTATTCCACTCTGTTTTTCTCATGTCTCATGTTTGAACATGGCGGCAAATACGGGCGATCGGGCAGCAAGAATGTTCCTATGCGCCTTGAATTCTGTGTCTTTCACATTCAAGGTGATGTCGTAAAACTCTCGATCCGTGAGAAGACTTTTGGTGTTTTCTGACAACAAATTCGGCTCTGGAAACAAAGAAAGAAAAAAGTAAACAAATAAGATACTTTTAACTTAAGAAAATTTTCATAATTTACCGTGTTTACTCCCGTAATTGCCGCACTTTTTTTGCCAATTTTTCATTGTGAAAGTGTAGGTGTTCGAAATCTAGTACACTCTAATGCCAAAACATTACTGGTATAAAAAAAACACATTATAATAAAATTACTAACTTACCAAATGTTTCCAAATTATGTGCTGTTTATTAAATACCATTTTTCTTTTTGTGGTATTTTTGTTGACATAAAATTTACAAATAATCTTTGTGAAAATTTTAACAAAAAATTCTCATTATAAATTTCGACTATTACTGATGATTTTTTTGCTTCAAAACGGGGGTGCGACTATTATGCGAGTAAACACGGTATTCACAAGTAATAGTGCTTACGCAGTCAACAAAAAAGACGTGATCAACATAAACTGATTTCCGCCAATAAAGATGTGCAAGTCACGTGTCTTTGACTGCAGCACCGTTGAAAAGATCATGTAGCTGTATGACACACAAGTAGAAAAACAATGTTAAAAGTCTGTAATTGTCCTACAACAGCAGAAAATAGCTGTTCGTGTCGTCACCTTGCCCATGCTTGAGGTTGCGAGGCTAACGAGAAAGACAGGCTACCGCGGCGCATTCCACGTATCTTTTTTTACAGACCGCTGGAGTCACATGATACCCGAATGCACTAATGAAGGTGTGCGAAAAGAGCATCACGTGGCTCTAGCGGTCTGTAAAAAAAGACACGAGGGGTGCACCACGGTAGTCTGTCTTTTTCTTTAGCCTCGGCTCATCTCTAGCGTAACGAAAAGAAAGGCTGTCGCGGTGCGTTACATGGGTTTCTTTTTTCAGACGGCTTGAGTAACGTGATGCATGAATGCAAGTGTCCGAAAAGAGCATCACGTGACTCTAGTGGTCTAACGCGAAAGGCAGTGCGGCAGCTTGTCTTTTTCGTTAGGCTCGGCAAATCTCTATTGTCGCGCTGCTTTTCAACTTTCCTTCATCACCTGGCAGCCCCTAAAGTGCCATAGCCGGTCCCTTTCGATGGCTGCTTATAGTGGTTACATTCATTTGAGGATTTTATATATTTATCTTTTTGCTACAGTGAAAAATTATGAGCTATAAATTTAGTAATACAGTGAAACCCCGCTATAGTGAAAACGGTTTATAATGAACGAAATGTTTGGTTCCGTGCCGGGCAATACATGTATGTTATTTTTTTTTGTGTATATATTGAACCCCCAAAAAATGAGGAAATTGGATATGATGAACTTTTTTCTGTCTTCGATTGATTTTTTTTTTTCATTTTTTTGTAGTAATTTTGAAATTGCTATTTCAAAATAAATACATATATGCCTATTTTTTAAACCATCCAGACTGGTATGTAGCGATCTTGTTTGCCTCTTTTATCTCCCTTCACCCTCACTAAACAAAGGCCATCCTCGGCAGATGTTGCACCTGTAAGAAGTCTGTGGGTGCAATAGTCATTCCCGGAAATTCAGGGGAGACGCGTAGGAATACTTACTCATTATTGGTCAAAAGGTCGGACACGGATTGGTTTTGAAAAAACCTTCCTTTCATCCCGTTTTAAACTATCAGTTCAATTTGAAAAGCAAATTTAAACTATAGCGAGCAGTAAACGTAAAAGTTCTCCATTCAAGATAAAATGGGCATAATACGAAAAATTGAAAATGGATACAACCAAGCCGATATCTGCAGGGATTATAAATTATCCAAATCTACAGTTTGTAACATGTGGGAAAACAGGGAATTAATCATTTCTGTTCATACAAAAAATTTAGATGGTTTTTAGATTTGGGATTAGATATTGGATTAAATTCAGATAAATAAAAATAAGTTAACATGTTTTTTGTTATTACTTTTCAGTCATTTTGTATTTTATTTTATTGGTCATTTATTTAAATAATGTGTATTTCGAGGGAGGAGTTCGGAACCATTTAGTTAAAATTGTTTGCGGAACGGATATAGTGAACTCCTGGTTATAGTAAACTGAAATTTCGGTCCCTTGAAGGATCACTATAGCGGGCTTTTTCTGTATATATAGACTAAAATTTATATTATTATACATACAAATAAGCAAATTATATTTGGTAAATGACTTTTGAACCATCCTTTCCCATATATATATATCTATTTCATGAATTTTCGTAGTTTAATGAAACTAAAAATTTCTTTCAGTTTTTGGGGCAGAAAACGCCGAAAATTAATAAAATCGATATTATCAACAGGGTTCTCGCTGCCGCGGCGAAAGGCTCCATTTTGCGAGTAAACGAACAATCACATTAGCCAAATTGCGAATGCTCAATTTCTTCTCTTTTTACGTGCACCAATGCAGACTAGATTCTTCTGCGTATAAAGCCGCTATCAGATTCACCAACTTTTCGAGCAATTTTTGAGCCAACTCTTGATTTCTCCAACTTTTCGCGAAATGTTGTCTCGACACCCAGTGTGATAGCAAACAGCAATATCCCCAACTTTTTATCCGCATCTCAAAAAGTCTGTCCTAGCCGCAACTTTTCCTCCCACCTTTCAACATTTCAGCGAATCAGAGCAGGGCCGGCGCCCGGCATGAGGCAGGCTAGGCGGCCGCCTCAGGGCGCACGCATAAAGGGCGGCATTTGCCTGGCATATATTGAACATATAATCCTTTACCATTATATTTTCCAAAAAAAAAAAAAAAATGATAATTTTTTTTCTTATTTTTGAATAAAAATACAGAGTACATTTCATATAATTACAGCCAAGTAATAATCGAAGAGTTCACAATCTTTATTATGGAACATGAATTAAATCTAAACTAAGACATAATATATTGTAGCTAAAACAATTTCATGCTTTTTTTTTTCTTTTCAAAGAAAAGCCTTATACTGAAATCAGCTCAGCAGAATTCACAAAGGGTAGACGGCGCCAGAATATGGTTTGGAGAATACAAATCAAAACAAATTCATGCAGCGTCATGTATTTAGTATTTCATTATTTTACTTGTGAGTCAGTCAGTCATTCGATGGTGTAATTCTTTTCATTAATTGACTGTAAAAAATCAGATCTTGAGTAGTATGGTTAAAGAGTAGTACAAGTGGTAATAATATTTCATACTTCAGGTAAATATTACGTTAATGTATATATTTTTACTTTCTTCTATCTTCAATAGAAGAAAGTATTGTAATCGAAATTTTTTTCGACTTCTGGTTTTCGACGGATTTACATGTTTTAGGGGTCAGAGATTCCAAAAAACATGTTTATAGAAAATGTCTGTCTGTCTGTGTGTCCGTCCGTCCGTCTGTCCGTCTGTCTGTCGCCATTGTACCATCAAAAAGTGTATGAAGTTATGCATGGAATTAAACCAAAATTTTATTTTAAGTTTTTGGCTATGGCAAGCAGGTCCTCCTGGAATTTGGAAAAAATTCGCCGGTAGGGGGCGCTGATATAGCAAGTTTTGTGCGATTTTGAATATTGTACCATCCAAAAGTGTACAGAGTTATGCATGGAATTGAACCAAATTTTTATTTTAAGTTTTTGGATATAGCAAGCAGGTCCTCCCTGAATTTGGAAAAAATTCGCCGGTAGGGGGCGCCGTAAATGCGATTTTTGTGCGATTTTGAATATTGTACCATCCAAAACTGTATGAAGTTATGCATAGAATTGAACCAAATTTTTATTTTAAGTTTTTGGCTATGGCAAGCTGGTCCTCCCTGAATTTGGAAAAAATTCACCGGTAGGGGGCGCTGTAATAGCGATTTTTGTGCGATTTTGAATGTTGTACCGTCCAAAAGTGTATGAATTTATGCATAGAATTAAACCAAATTTTTATTTTAAGTTTTTGGATATGGCAAGCAGGTCCTCCCTGAATTTGCAAAAAATGCACCGTTAGGGGGCGCTGTAATAGCGATTTTTGTGCGATTTTGAATATTATACCGTCGAAAAGTGTATGAAGTTATGCATGGAATTGAACCAAATTTTTATTTTAAGTTCTTGGCTATGGAAAGAAGGTCCTCCCTTAATTTGTAAAAAAATCGCCCGTAGAGGGCGCTGTAATAGCGATTTTTGTGCCATTTTTGCGCCATTTTGAATATTGTACCGTCGAAAAGTGTATGAAGTTATGCATAGAATTGAACCAAATTTTATGTGTTTGTTTTTGGTTATGTCACGAAGGTCCTCCCTGAATTTGGAAAAATTCTGCCGGTAGGGAGCACTATAATTGCGATGTCTGTACCATTTTCATTATTGTACCATCGAAAAGTGTATGAAGTTATCCATATAATTGAACCAAATTTTTTGTGCATGTTTCTGGCTATGGCAAGCAAGTCCTCCCTGAACTTGAAAAAATTCCGAAAGAAGGGGGCGCTATAATTCCGATCTCTGTGCCATTTTCATTATTGTACCATCGAACAACGTATAAAATTATGCATACAATTGAACCAACATTTTTGTGCTTGTTTTTGGCTTTGGCCAACAGATCCTTGCGCGGTAAAGGGGCTCTGTGCTAGCGATTTTTGTATACTTTTCTTGATTTTTCGTAGTTCTATTGTGCATCGGCGGCTCATGCAGCGGCGGGAACTCGCTACCTGCTAAGCCGGCTATTCGCAAACAGCTGATAACAACAAAATAAGGAAAAATTAATAATTTTAACAAATATCATGATATAGATTAACTCGTTTTTAGTCCGTTTAATTGACTTGAGCAGAAATTTAAGATGAAAATCAAAGTTGGTATAGTATTGAACTAATAATATTGAAGTATTAACATGTGTAACAAGGTTTTGAAATATTAAGATGTATAAGATAGAAGAAAGTTTTGGGATTGGCACATCCAACTAGTTTACTTTCTTCTATCTTCAATAGAAGAAAGTATTGTAATCGAAATTTTTTTCGACTTCCGGTTTTCGACGGATTTGCATATTTTAAGGGTCAGAGATTCCAAAAAACATGTTTATAGAAAATGTCTGTCTGTCTGTGTGTCCGTCTGTCCGTCCGTCCGTCTGTCCGTCTGTCTGTCGCCATTGTACCATCAAAAAGTGTATGAAGTTATGTATAGAATTAAACCAAAATTTTACTATAAGTCTTTGGCTACGGCAAGCAGGTCCTCCCGGAATTTGGAAAAAATTCGCCGGTAGGGGGCGCTGATATAAAATTTTTTGTGCAATTTTGAATATTGTACCATCCAAAAGTGTATGGAGTTATGCATAGAATTGAACCAAATTTTTAGTTTAAGTTTTTGGATATAACAAGCAGGTCCTCCCTGAATTTGGAAAAAATTCACCGTTAGGGGGCGCTGTAATAGCGATTTTTGTGCGATTTTGAATATTGCACCATCGAAAAGTGTATGAAGTTATGCATAGAATTGAACCAAAAAAAAATTTTAAGTTCTTGGCTATGGCAAGGAGGTCCTCCCTTAATTTGTAAAAAAATCGCTCGTAGAGGGCGCTGTAATAGCGATTTTTGTACAATTTTTGTGCGATTTTGAATATTGTACCGCCGAAAAGTATATGAAGTTATGCATAGAATTGAACCAAATTTTATCTGTTTATTTTTGGTCATGTCACGAAGGTCCTCCCTGAATTTGGAAAAATTCTGCCGGAAGGGGGCACTATAATTGCGATGTCTGTACCATTTTCATTATTGTACCATTGAAAAGTGTATGAAGTTATCCATATAATTGAACCAAATTTTTTGTGCATGTTTCTGGCTATGGCAAACAAGACCTCCCTGAACTTGAAAAAATTCCGAAAGAAGGGGGCGCTATAATTCCGATCTCTCTGCCATTTTCATTATTGTACCATCGAACAGCGTATAAAATTATGCATACAATTGAACCAAAATGTTTGTGCTTGTTTTTGGCTTTGGCCAACAGGTTCTCCTTGAATTTGGAAATATTGTGCGGTAAAGGGGATCCGTGCTAGCGATTTTTGTATACTTTTCTTGATTTTTCGTAGTTCTATTGTGCATCGGCGGCTCATGCAGCGGCGGGAACACGCTTCCTGCTATGCCGGCTATTCGCAAACAGCTGATAACGACAGAATAAGGAAAAATTAATAATTTTAACAAATGTCATGATATAGATTAACTCGTTTTTAGTCCGTTTAATTGACTTGAGCAGAAATTTAAGATGAAAATCAAAGTTGGTATAGTATTGAACTAATAATATTGAAGTATTAACATTTGTAACTAAGTTTTGAAATATTAGGATGCATAAGATAGAAGAAAGTTTTGGGATTGGCACATCCAACTAGTTTTAATTTAAGATCATGATTGCAGATAATTTTGAAAAAAGTATTCTTCAACCTCTTCGGTCCCTGGACCTCTGTTCTTTTCCTTATAAAAATTAAAAGGTCCGATTTTTTTACGTTTTCACATTACTTCTTAATAGCTTAATGTGTTTTGCGTTCAAAACAAACGAATAAATGGCAGCCTCTAAGCTGATTCCCACATAAAATAAATGTTATTTTCCTCTGAGTTTGCAAAATGCTTAAAAATGCCCAAAAGACAGTATGATCAAGAAAGTGAAAAATTTTCATAAGTAATAACTTAAATCTTTTTCAATAAAAAATTTTGAGGATTTGTAGATTATTTACTTGTGTAAAGCTCTTAAATTTGTGATTGCATTAATTTAGTTTAATGGTTATTAAATTGGTGTTTTAAGAGGGTTTGTAGTTTTAGATACATATTTCTGAACCTAAATTACTAAGCGCCTAAAGGATCCATTTCAGAAAAGATATTTTTTATGTCATTTACGATGTCATTTTGTTTGGAAAAAACCAATGAATAGGCATTTGTATAATTATTTTGGCTTCGGAACGGAAGAGGTTAAAGCATATTTCATTAAAACCTTGTTATTAGTGTTGCCAGGTGTCCCACGTAAATCAGCCCCGATTTACGCGGGACACCTGGCAACGCTACTTGTTATACCGTCACTTGCTTTAAAAATCATCCCGCATATATCATTAATTTCTCAATGTCCTGGATCTTTATCCAAATAAGGGAATAATTATAAAATATCTTAATGAACACAAACAGCCATAAAAAAAAAAAAAAAAAAAAAAAAATGAGACCTTGATAAAACGCCTCTTTCGATTTACAATTTCCCCTTCTTTCTATAATTTATAGCTTAAATTTAAAGCTGTTCTCAAATCCAAGCTGGCTACTTTTAGACATACTTTTAATATTATTTTTGTGCGCAAACGTATCAAATTAGCAGGTGTTCATTTTAGGAAACTATGTACTGTAATTGTTTTTCTCATTTTCCTGTAAAGGCAGAAGATATTTCAGAAAGTGCTGTCAAAGTTGGCGTTTTGTTTTCAATTAAATTTCTGGACGCGACGGCGTAGGAAAGGAAAGAACTGCCGTGATGGGGCAACAATCACTTATAACTGTAATTAATTTATCGGATAATGAAAAACAAAATGTGTAATTGCTGTACAAATCACTTCAATCATTACGCCTGCAAATATCATGCTTTTACGTTTAAAAATGGGTAAAAAAGTCCCTGTTTATTAAGTTGAGGAAAGTATTTATTTGAGGACCACCTTAAAACGATTTATTAAAAAAGTCAAATTTAAAACGATTTTTTAATTTGTATAAAGGAAAACTTTTTTTTCTAGGCGTTATAAAAGTCCCGTGGGCAGTGACATTTGTACTTAACCTATTATGCAAGCTGATTTTCAAACGTGTAATTGATTTTACTTAATCATTCCATCAGCCGGGATTTGTCGCGACAGCGTTGAATGTTTCCCCTTAACAAAACAAAAATGGATGACAACCCGATTACGGAAGACCGCCACTAATCGTAGTAATATCTTTCAATCTTCCGTAATAGCGTAATCTTTTTAAAACATAGCAAATTAGCGTGTTTCTAGAGCCTACTGGGTTTGGACGGGGTTGGCGAACGTAGCTCAGAGCCTCCTAGTATAAAATGTGAGAGCCAATTGTTTCATATTTTTCCAAATTTGTTTATTATTCCTTTTTTTTTAAGCTTTTAATCAAGGAATTTATTGCAAAATGTTGAAAAATGTTTCCAACCATGTAATATTCGATACGAAATAGAGTGTGTTGAAAAAAAGGAATGTTTGGTGAAATTGTGCTGCATTGCACTGGTAAAAAAGACAAGTGTTTCTGAATCTACGAAACGGACGGAAATGTACAATAACCTCTTCCGAGTCACCCACGATTCTGAAAAACGTTCCTTTATCTATATAAACATCATTCATTTTAGAAATTTAAAGAAGAATTTATAAAAATAAATTTTTATTAGCTGCTCGTCATTTACGAAAACGTTTCCGAGTACTTTTTACACTGCATCAGCAATCAATTCTCTCTACCGGGAAAATCGCTTTTTTGGATGCTATCCATTCTCAAGTAAATATTTTCAACTGACAAACTACAAAATTAACAGAATTAACAGTAACATTAGCATTATTTTATTACAACTGTGTGTACAAATTCAGTTATGCAACTGAAAATGTTATTTACTTGAGAATGGATTGCATAAAAAAAAATAATAATTTTCGGTATTCCATTCGCAGACTAACAGTTCGCATAAAACACTTAAGGTTTGTTTTATACTAAAGCGTTTCATTATGTTGTTTATTAGTGATTATTTAAACCGTTAGTAGCAGTTCCTTATATAACTTTCAACTGTTTCCGCTGAAAGCAGGGGAGAATTTCCAATGTGTTGCAGTGAGAATATTATATTGTATAGATCAATTACTTACCGTTCGCCTCCCCCCCCCCTTTCCACCTACACCTCCGTTTTCATATTTTTCAATTTTCTGCAATTTTAAACATTTTCCAACGATCTTATATGTATATTATATCATTTTTATACTATCTTGGCTACTTTCATTCTCTGTAGAAAAAGACTGGTTGAATAAAAATTTTATATATCCAAGTAAAGTATATAACTTTACATTTTCTTTAAATCTAATAATTTCTAAAAAATATGAAAATTCAATTTCATAAATATTGTGTTTTTTTTCGCCATGAAAAAAGAATGTGGCAAAAAAGCATAATATATATCTTGTTTTGCGTAGCTGATCACAATTTTCGAATTTGTCGTCGATTATAATTCTTTTTTTTTTTTTTTTTTTATGGTTTTAGATAATGTTATTAGATAATTTTAGATTTGGTTAAAAAAAATAATGATTATCATAAATAACTTTAAAAAATATCCATTTATAATCCATTTGTAGTGTTTTTAAAAAATGTAAATTTTATAACTTTTTTTTTCCTTTGCATGTGCATTTATTGCTACAACTGCATTTATCATTTTCAAGTATTTATCAGTTTATTTTATTGATACTCCTAGTTAAGCATGAGATAAAACTATACTTCCTGTACTTGAATTAGTTGACTGATTCATGGACAATATAATTTATTCTGATGATGCCAATAATAAAATGTGGCAATTTTGCTTTTAAGTATAAAATTATTAAAAAATAAAACAAAAAAAGTACTTTTCCAATATAGGTGAAATAGAGAAACTGGCTTTAGCGAGAGAAGGAAATTTTTCATGCATATTTTTGGTAACCTATTCACTGTTTCATATACACAAGTAATTTTTTTAATCATTATACAATTTATTTAATATAAAGAAGCCATTTATATAATTTTTATTACAAACAAATGTAAATTGCATTATAATAATATATTTCTATACTAACAAAAGAAAGTTTAGCGCTGTCTGTGTGTCCGCGTGTCTGTGTGCGATGACTAGGAAAATCTACGGCATGTATGAGGCTGAAAATTTGTGTGAGAGTAGTCGAAGATCTGGTGTATCTCTTCTGATGTACCTGAGATTAAGAATTTTAAATTTCTAACAATTAGCTGAATTATTAACTAAAAACCCCAATTAAAAGAATGGAAAATATTCATAATTCAACTAAAGCATTGATTTTAATCATAACTCAAAGATTTTCTTTCAGAAGTGCGGAATGAAGGGGAGAATTTGACGCAATTCGTCCGGCTGCCACTGCCATAAAGGGCTGGAGATATTCAAAGACACCCGTATCTGTATCTCAGAAAGTATCCCATCAAAAAACGCTAAATTTAGTACCCACACGCAAAAAAAAAATCTCTTTTAGAATTTCTAAAATTTTTTGAAATATTCCAACGAATATTCCTAGAAGTCGAAATATCCCTTAAAAATCGATTTTAATAAATTCAATTTAATCTCTTTTCTAAGCCAACGAGTTGACCGCAGGTGTTTGTTTCAGAAATCTTTTGCTGACAGACAGTTGTCGCCAGGCATAGCGGTACGCTTTCACGGCCTTTAAAATTTTTACAAGTATTATATTTATAGATTTGAAATTTATACATCTATGCGTATTTTTTTTACGTTGATTCCAAATATGTAATTATCGTTAAAATCGGTCAATTACAAGCGTAGGAATTTATTATTTCATTAATTAGATTGCAGAAACATAATTCCAAACACTTCAATTTAAAAGCCAGCCACCTGGTTGCGAATAAAAACCACAGAAGATTTTTGCACTGGGATTGTTTTCGTGGATTGTTGCGTGGGGTATAAAATTTTTTACAAATACTGCATTTATAGATTTGAAATGTATGCATCTATGCGTATTTTTTTTTTTTTTTTTTTTTTTTTTTTTTTTTACGCTGATTGCAAATGTGAAATTTTCGTTAAAATCGGTCTCGTTTCGTGGGGTGTAAAATTGTTATAAATACTGCATTTATAGATTTGAAATTTATACACTTATGCGATTTTTTTTTTTTTTTTTTTTTTTTTTTTTTTTTTTTTTTTTTTTACGCTGATTTTAAATATGTAGTTTTTGTTAATATGTAATTTTCGTTAGTTAGAAAATTAATTATGAAAAAAAAAATGATTTTTTAAAGTGAAAGAGAGGTTAAAAAGTCTGCGGTTAAAAAAAAAAAAAAAAAAAAGAAAGAAAAAGAAAAAGAAACAGAAGGAAAGAAAAAAAAGAATTTTTATATCGGGATTGTTTTGTGGTACATGAAATTTATACAAATATTGCATTTATAGATTTGAAAATTATGCATTTATGTGTATTTTTTAACGCTGAATCCAAATATGTATTTTTCGTAAAAATCTGTGAATAAATTTTTATGTTATCAAAAAATCGATTTTTTAAATGAAAAAGAAATGCTTTTCTACAGTGCGTTATTTAAATCTTAGCATTTCTCCAATTATTATCATTATTTTAAGTCCGATTTTTTTTTATATGCTATATAAAATTGTTAAAAATATATTATGATATTGACTAACGGGCTTCTCCCTCTATTTAGGTTAGGTTAAAAAAATTTAAGTCGTAGCGTTTTCTACAATAAATATCATTTTAGATCTGATTTTTTTTTTATTGAGCAATCTGATATATATAAAATATAAACATTTCAAAGAGGGAGTTGTATTCCGAGGGCGCAACAGTAGGCTCCCGGAGGCACAATTTTCTAACATTTTCCGAACCCCTTATGTGATATATCATTGGAGAGCCCTTTGATCACTCTTTCGTGTTATGAACCTCCCTTCCCCCGTTTGGATTTTGCAGCGCGCGCACAGCACTCTTGCTGTACGATGCCGAAGGTAGCGGGGACACTTGGTGGAGTTTCATTTGGAAATTGGACTGTGTAGAACCGAATGCGCCCCTATTGGTGAAAAGTTGAACTAAGAGATTTTGCGGCGCATGACCAGCAGGACTGCTATACGATACCGCAATCAGCGGGGACGCTGTCGGAGGTTCATTTAGAGTATATTGCACCCCTTAGTGGTGGAAATACAAGCTTTCCTGACAACAATCAGTTTGAAAACAAACAAAAAAAAATACACAGGATTTCGATGTGAAAAAAAATTATTACGAGTAAGTTAGTGATTTGTACAATTAATTATGAATATTTTAGCACGAAAATTACGCAGTCGTCGCAAACATATCACCCTACTCCCTTCGTTTCCCATGTCAGTTTTTTCGAGCCATTTTGCCGCTAATTATCAAGATTTTTTTAACCGATTTTTCACACAGTCAGCGGGCACATACTTCAGACAAAATCGAGTTAAAGATATAAAATAATAGAAATTTAAGGTTCATTTAAAAATATTATTACGGGCCCGGACAACGCCGGGTGGGACTAGTATATAAATAAAATGTTTACATATATGAACAAGCATAAAAGTTCACCAGGTTTGTTTTCATAGAGGTTTGTTGTCAATTATCATTTGACAACAAACCTCACTTTGTAAAACCCAAATTGCGTCAAGCTTTAAAAAAGAAAAATCAAAGGCCTCCTTATACTGGGAAAGTACCCCGAAAAAATTCATTGAAATAACATTTTTTTTTTTTTTTTTTTTTTTTTTTTTGTTCAATTATTAGTTATCGTATTTTATAAATCAGTCAGTCACCAATAATTTATTTTTTTTTAGAATGAGCGATTTAAAACGGAAGAAAGATAGTGGCTATACGTGTAGGAAAAAAAGATTAGCTAGAGAGGCAGAGAAAAAGAAATCTTCCAAATGGGTGCAAAAGTATATTTTATCCCAGTCCGGTTCAGGTTCTGAAACAGGACCTGGAGTTCTTTCAAAAGATTTAGAAGAAAAAGACACACTAGAAATAAATCAAGAGACACAAAGAAGCATAGAACTACCTTCGTGTTCAAATATTGAAGCAGAACCTCAGGTTCCTTCGGACATGATAGAAGAAGACATACTAGGAATAAATCAAGAAAAACAAAGAACATCAGGTTATATCAGAAGATGAAATGGAAGATGAAAATGTATCCGAAATGAGACAAGATAAACAAGATATTGGAGAACCTTCATCAGTCAAACTTTTTTCAGGCGTTGAAAATGAACTTGAAAAAGGCGAGGAGGACATACTTGAAGATGAAAATCTTCCGTGTCAAAGTACCTTTGAAATAATATCTAATGATCCCGCTGACTGGAAAAACTTAAGAGGTTCACAACGTGAATTGGTAATCGAAAAAGGTCCAGTGCAGATTAAGGACTTTTTCTTTCCTCGCGACGTTCATAGAAGACATTTTTCTGAATTTTATTACGAAAGAGTAATGTCCAATGGGGAAAAATTCAAACGAACATGGTTGGTATATAGTGTAAAAAAAGATTGTGTGTTTTGCTTTTGTTGTATGTTATTTAATAATGCTGATCGTGATCATGTTGTCAAAAACTTATCGGTAAATGGTTTTAACGATTGGAAAAATATCTCACGTGCGTTAAAATCTCACGAATATTCTAAAAATCATATTGAATGTTTCGGAAAATGGATTGAATTAAAAATTAGGCTGCAAAAAGGCCAAACGATTGATAAAGAGCAACAGCGTTTATTGGAAACTCAAAAACAACGCTGGCGAGAACTTTTAAAAGCAGTTGTTGGTACAGTTCAACTTTGTGCAACCCAAATGCTTGCACTGAGAGGCACTTCAGACGTGCCATTTCACTCAAATAATGGTAATTTTTAAAAAATTTTAGAACTGTTAGCTAAATTTTTTCCTGTACTTTATGATCATTTAGTAAAAGAATCGTACCAATGTACATTATTTAAGCAAAGACATTCAAAACAGTATGATTAATTTAATGGGTCAAAAAGTTCGCGATACTATCATTTCAAAAATTAAGGAAGCTAAATATTACAGTTTAGTACTAGATTGTACTCCAGATGCCAGCAGAATCGAACAAATGTCTCTCGTTATTCGAATTGTAACGAAAGAAAATGATGAACTGTACGTACCTAAGGAATATTTTGTTAATTTTTTACCTGTAATCGATTCAACAGGGGCTGGATTAACTGAGCTTGTTGTCAAAGAATTAGAAAACTTAGACCTCGAAATGAAAAATATTCGTGGGCAGGGTTACGACAACGGAGCTAATATGAAAGGTTGTCATTCAGGTGTGCAAAAACGCATTTTAAATGAAAATCCTAAAGCTTTTTTTGTGCCTTGTTTATGTCATTCGTTGAACTTGGTTATAAATGATGCTGCTAAACAATCCGGGGAATTATGCAATTTTTTTTTACTTATTCAAGAACTCTTTGTTTTTTTTTTTCGACGTCTACGCCCAGATGGTCAGTATTAAAAAAGCACGTAACATCGTTAACTTTAAAATGTGTTAGCACGACTCGATGGGAAAGTCGAGTTGAAGCTGTGAAACCTTTGAGGTATGATTTACCCAATATATATGATGCATTAGTAGAAATTTCATTAGATAAATCAAGAGATAGTGAGACAGTTTGTAGGAGTAAATCGCGGGCCAATAAAATTTCTACATTCAAATTTGTTTGCAGTGCAGTACTTTGGTATGAAATTTTGACAAAAATTAATATCGCATCCAAACTTCTACAAAGTCCTAATATGATCATACCAGAATGTATTAAGGTTTTAGAATCGGTAGATCTCTTCTTAAAAGACTTTCGCGTTAGCGGTTTTCAACAAATTTTGACTTCCGCGAAAGAAATTGCAAACGAAATGGAAATAAATAGCGATTTTGAACCTTCGTCCTCTCTAAGAATTAGACGCAAAAGTAAATTATTCCCTTACGAAGGAACAGACACTCCCATCGATGACCCATCAAAGAAATTTGAAATCGAGGTATTTAATTATCTTATAGATATCTGCCAAAATTCTATCACTGACAGATTTAAACAGCTCAACGACCATAGTAACATTTTCCAATTTTTATATGATATTCCTTCATTAACCGATGTAAACTCGACCGCTATTTTCAATAACTGCAAAATATTACACACGCATTTAACCGATGATATAGAGTTAGATAATTTGTATAACGAATTGCTCGTTTTTAGGAATATCGTAAAAAAGGGGATGACAGCCATTGACATTTTAAATTACATTCAGAAAAATAAATTAATCGAAGTATTTCCAAATATCTTTATTTGTATTAGAATTCTTTTAACGTTGCCAATAACGGTTGCTAGTAGTGAACGCTCATTTTCAAAATTAAAAATTATAAAAAATTACTTGAGATCTACAATGGCTCAAGAGCGCCTATCCAATTTGGCAATACTGGCAATTGAAAATGTAATTGCTTCTAACATTGATTATGATGACATAATTAATGATTTTGCGAAAGAAAAGGCAAGGCGTGTTAGATTTTAAAATGTTTGCTTAATTCTTGACGTCTAAGTTCAAGCAGTTATTACTAATACTTGATTGCATTTAATTATATTTTAATTTTATTTAAATGGCTATGTGATTTTAAGATGTAATTGTATTTTTCGTTTAAATTTATGAAAGAGTTAATGCATAAAAGTTTGCTTCTTTAGTATTTTTTATATGTTATTGTAAACAATATACTATGATTGCATTTTTATTATTTAATTTCAAATGGATGTTTAATTTCCGGGTACGTACAGTTTTACCGCAATTTTTAAATAAAAGTTTTCATCCTATTTAATATCAGGAAAATATTACGACTTCTATTATTAAATAAGGTGATTGCAGTTAAGTATATTTTTATTTTACTGAAAATATAATAGTAATTAATGCTATTTTTCGAATTCTGCCATTTAAATATTGAATAGAAATATCCATACAGAAATAGTGGTGCCACACACCTTGGAAATTTCAAGGCGTGTATGCACCTTAGTAATTTGTTCCTGCTGTCTTTATTCTTTGGTCTATTTTTATTTAATTGAGTGCGTTGTTTGGATGTGATAAAATTGTTTGTTCATTTTCCGATTTAAAAATTTGGTTAAACATCAAGAAAGCTTCATATTCTTTGGTCTATTTTTATTTAATTGAGTGCGTTGTTTGATTGTGATAAAATTGTTTGTTCATTTTCCGATTTAAAAATTTTATTAAACATCAAGAAAGCTTCATATTTTGCTATTCTAGAATCTGAAAATGCGATTGCTTAGAATATTACGCCATCAGAATAAACAATTTTGCAAAGAAGTCAATTTAAGTTTTAAAATTTGTGTTTTATTTATGCTAGTCGTTTTAATTTTTATTTTCTGTAAGTAGTAGTGCCATTATATATATAATTATATTTTTAACGTACGTGTGTATAATTGGATATTTAATTATTTTTAAGTACAAGCAACACTGTATATTTTGAAAAAAGCACGAAATTAATTTGTTCTTGATACAATTATTTTTACTTTTACTTTTATGCAAGATATTCATGTACTGTTTAATTGTTTAAATACTTTTTTTTAATCACTTTTTGGATCGAGAATTGGTATTAAATTTTAATTATTCGTGCAGATGAAAATGCAATTATTTTTATTAGGAAGATATAATAAACGATTTTGATAAAGAGCTAATTATATCGAATTATTTCACTGTTGATAGTTGTGGTTTTTGTAAATATCACTAACGCGAAATCAAATTGTCATGTATCATATTTCATATGATTAATGTAAATTCATGTGTAAATTCATGTATAATGTAATTTCATGTAAATATCTCACCATATCATAATTTCTAATTTAAGCAAGAATTTCACGTGTGATTTCTTTTTGTGTGTTTCTTTTTTTGGCCCGAAAGTGTGATAATTTTATAATATTGATTTCGATATTATAACAAATGATTTTGCTAAAAAAGATCAATACAAATTAGATATGAAGTTGTATCTTATTTTTTTAAGTTATTTTTTTAAAATATTATTCAAAGTGGGAGCTTATATGATTTTAAAAAGATATATGTTATTGATATCATTATTTTCTATTTTTTAATTTATATACAAATTTTATACGTAATTTGATTTTTTTTTAATTGTTTGACATATTATGGCTCAATAATGGTTATTTTAAACGTAATTTCTTTGCCAGCTGTAACTGAGATTTTATGTAGTATTCATAACGTCGATTTAATAAATGTTTTTTCCCAAAGGAGAATGAGTTTTTTTCAAGAGTCAGTTTTATTCTTGATACGATACTTTCTTGTAAATATTATTAGGATGCGATTACATTTTTATTAATTCAGTTTCGAGCTAGCTGTTGTTATTTTTTACAAGATGCGAAATTTCTTAAGTAATTTGATTATTTTAAAAATGTAAATTAATTTGATCTATACTTGTTTTCAAAATAAATTATAGTTAGCATATTAATTTACTATTCTAAAAAACATTTGAGTAGTGGTGAAAAAAAAAGAATGCCCCGAATATTCGGTATCTATTCGGTATTCGACCATACTACCGAATATTCGGTTAGGCCAAATATCAAACTATTCGGTATGCCGAATATTAAGCATGTCCGAATATCAAAATATTCGGTATGCCGAATAATCGGTTTTTCCGAATATCGAAATATTCGGCCAGATCTTTTTAAAAAGCTTAAAAACACTTACAAGACCTTTTTAAAAAATCTTTTTAAAGACCTTAAAACAACTACTATTTTTAACTGTCAATTAATAAAGATATTTAATAATTAGAAATAGAATTATATTTAAAATGGAAGGCTTTTACATTTTCTATTTGCTATTTGAAAGGTATCACGTAAGAAAATTAACCAATAATAACGATTTCAGTCCCTTCCTGATAAATAAACAGTTATATGACTGTATAATTATTCATCCAATTCCTTCAAAATTTCCCTTTGTTTTTAAAATATTTGTTTTAGAATATAAGAAAATTTTATTCATTTGTTTTAATTCAGAGAAGAATCCATGAAACTTAAAATTTTATCAGTTAAGCTTTAAAACTATCCTCTTCTTAAATAGCAATTCAAAGGATAATTTTTTTTTATGTAGAATTTACTTGTAAAAAGATCTTGTTTATCAATAGGGAAGTATGTGTGTTAAATATTATGTAAAATTGTTTCAAAATTTAGCTTTTTAATGCATACTTTCAAATTCTAAAATTTAAAAGTAATCGGCATGCCGAACATTCGGTATTCTGCCGAATATTCGGTATTCGGCTTGATAGTCACTATTCGGTATTCGGTTTACCGAATATTCGGCAATCGATATTTAGCTAAAATCACTATTCGGTGCGTCCCTAGTGAAAAACTACTACGTCATAAGGGCGGCAAAATAATGTTCGCCTCAGGCGGCAAAATATCTAGCGCCGGCCCTGAATCAGAGATAAGCGATTGATACGAAAATGCGATAAATATTGACGGCTGGTACTAGTAGTACTGGTTTTCCCGGGTTTTCCTCCAACTTTAGCAAAGTTGTACGTGTATGCTGTAGCTGATGACGAGCTGTTATGTTTTTAGCTCGAAACGCGTCCTGTGTTTTGTTTTAATTTTATGGTGATTTTTTACAAAGTTTTATTATTTTATTTGCTTCATATCGCCAGTTTTCGGTGCTGTTTCGCTTTAGCAAAGACAATTGTAACCTTTTTCTACCTTTCAACTGGAAAAAGTTGGGGTTAAAATCGGCTGTAAAGTTGGTTGCTTGAAAAGTCGGTGAATCTGATAGCGGCTTTACTGAACGATTAACGTTGCTTTTCATGGGCAATCGAACTGTGCCATTTACATTACTTTATTTATAGAGACACTGACTCAACATCAAATCAATTTAGCAACAGCCAAAGACACAGAAAGTGTTATGTATGATTGGTATTTCTCTATTATCAGTTAATCACTACCTATGCGCCGGTGTAGTGTTGCGTTGATAAAAACACAAACAAAATTACTCCCATCAGTCGGCTTTTAGCCAGGCCAAAAAATGCCGGGCGGCTTTTTTTGGTTTTAACCACTTAAAAAAAACCGGTTTTTATATAGTTCACAGCTAATTCATATTAAATTTAGATTAATTATTTTTTTACACACTTATAAATATTTTCTACTGAAATAATTATAAATTTCTATTAAAATTTTGTCAAATAAGTCTTGACCGCTAGAATGCAACAGTGAAGGCATTATATCTAAAAAAATATATATAAATATTGAAAAGAATATAAGTTAGACTTTAAACTGGTGTTTTAAAGTTCTATATTACATAGCCCCACATATACTACACATTTTAAAGATTATATTTTATTAAACAATCACAAAATGTAGCACATCAAAATGTAAACATTCTTAATTCTTACGAGTCCATATGGAGAGATTACGTAATAATCGTAAAAAGAGAAATTAGAAAAGGGTATATTTAAGGAGAGTTTGTTACATAAGTGTATAAAAATAAATCTAGCAATTATGCAAATTAAATAAACAAATAAAATACATCCTGTAAGTAAAATTGAAATAAAATTTTGAAAAGTTTGTAGCTATTTAAAAGACTGCATATTCATTCATATGCTGTTCATAATATTGTTTTTAATAGTGAGAAATCGTATTTTTATTATATGATTATGCATGATTTTAAATATTAATGAGAAATAAAATAAGACTTGTATATTATAATAGCTCTTAAAATTTGTTAAATAATAAAACATGTAACTTAGTAATCATTGTCCTCTTTAATTTTATAAAGCAGTAAAAATGAAGAAAAGGGGGGCGGGAGTGTTAAAGGTCAGTGTAAACCAGATAAAGCAGTTGTTGTAGCTTTTTTAAAATTTAGCTGACATATTTCCAATTCTCACTTCAAATCACTAGCAGATCCATCTTTTTTTTTCAGTATTTATGTCTTCATTATTGAGAAATTGGGTTACTTATTGTATTCTAAATCAACTAAATGTCATTCAAACTAATTAATAACACTTTAAAATGTGTACTCTAATTAAGATGCTTCACTGTATAAAAGCCAATTTTGGCCAAAAAAGACCCGGTTAAAACCAATAAAAGCCACCGGCGTGGCTTTTTTTAATTTTAGCCGGCTTTTTTGCAACCCTGATCAGTCGCCAAATGGAGAAAAGTTTTGCTGGAATGCGGCATTGAAATTAGCCATTTACAATATACTATTATTTATTAGTTGTATGCAATATATCATTGACCTGCCAATTTTTTCTATCGGTTAGAGTCGAAATCACATAGTAATTTCTAGTGCAGGGATGGCGAACCTTTTCACGTCCACGTGCCAAATTTCCCCAAAAATATACTTTACGTGATCATGATGTGCCAACAATAAAAAAATTTAATGGATCAAATAATAATGAATCAAAACTACCTAAAATTTTGTTTTTAGCATTAAAAAAATACAGGTAATATTTGATGTTATACTGTATAAATTTATATAAAAAATATTATTTCTGTAGTCTCATCTTAAATGCCAAATAATTTATATCCGCTTTGTACTTAGTTATTTTCGATAGAATGCAAGTTTAATTGCAATCACTTGTCAAGACGTTTTTAGTTGAATTTTTCATTTTTAACCATTTGGAAAAATGGTTATTGTTCTCGTCAGGGTAGGAAATCAAAAGCATATCTGAAGGTTTTTATTGGTTTAATCCGCATTTTATTCGTTTTCTGATGGGTCTATACAGTAATATGTATTTCCCTTTACTTTCAACAGAGATGGATACCTTCTGTTGCCACTATGACAAAAAAGTAATAAAAACTACAAAAAAAATTAATAACTCAGAAACAAATTGAGATACAGCTTCCAAACAAATTGCATTTAAAAGTACATTTTTTTCTCTATCCGACGGTGTAAAAAGTAATGTTGTCGGGTGTTTAGAAGTTTAAGAATGAAATTTCATTTAAAATTGGTAGTCAGATTTCTTGGAAATCTGACAATGGAAAAGCATTTTCCCGAACAGCCAATGAAATGCTTATATAAATACGTAAGTTTCAGGTGGGTAATAACTAATGAAAATGAAAGAAAATGAATAACAATTTCTGCCAAAGAGTTAATTTTAATTTGTAAGATTTTCACGTGCAAAAGAAAAATGGAATAAGCCAATTAAAAATAATAAAAAAAGATAAATAGGACAGGAATGAATACATATAAATATTTCACACCAAATACGAGTCGCAGGCGATTTTTGTCGCTTGGAATTTTTATGTGTAATAACACTATTAATGTTTAATTCATGGCGTACGTAATGTATGATCAACTCCGTGCGATTTTTTATGTCTTAAATTTTAGTCTTTGAAAAAATCATTTTCCAAGTGGTCGTTGTAATTTGTTAAATTGCTTTATTATTATTATTATTATTTTTTTTTTTTTTTTTTTTTTTTTACGAAAAGAATGTCTTGCAGAAAAAATTGTCAAAATAGCAAGCGCCAGTAACTATAGCTTTTAGTGTCTGGAATTAAATTCCAAATTGTTATAATTTTAAAATCAGCATTTTTGTTTATTACACTTTTTGTTTAGCGATAATATTCTAATTCTCAAAATTTTCTGAACCAATATTAAGCTAGATTCGGATAAATTAAGTTATCTTTCAATTTCTTCAATCTGTGTGACAATCACTGTTAGAAAATGCTCTTTTGTTTCAAGAACATTCCACCAGATGGCAGCATCAGACAATCTTTTTTTATTTGATCTATTGTGACAGACTCTCAGAACAGTTAGTTTTCTCCTTCCCTTATAGCAGTTGGCAGCAAAATGCTGGTGGATTAACAATCCAATAATATTCCAAAGGAATATAATATGTTTAAAAAAAACTGCAACAAACCATAATTCAAAGTATTTCTTTGTGTTTGTAAATAGTCTTATTCATCTGTTTTGTTTTATTTTGAAGTGTGATCAGTATTGTGTCCAGCATATATATTATTCTAGTGTATTTAATCTTCAAATAAATGTTTTTGTTCATCCTAAGAAGAATATATTTCTATTGAAATGCATCAAAACATAAAGGTAAAACTTTTAACTTTTTATTGTTTACCTATTGAGGAATTTCGTATTCATGCCTACCATATGGAATAACATTCCAACAGTCGATTATGAGACTGAAGTTATCTTAATTTTAAATATAATAATATGAAAGAAGAAAATATAATATAATTAAATTAAAAAAAATAATTATTTTCTGAATGTTGTGTTTTTCACAAGTGAATGATACAAAGGAAATTTCAAAGAATTGTTCTTATTTTGAAATCAAAAGTATTGTGTATTGATAAGAAAAGAAATTAATTTGAATTTTATTTTGCCAATTTCTTATTGAAATTTTATACAAGTTGCAAATGTAAATTTATGTTTTAAACAAACAATTGAACATTTAAGAACAGTTTTTCTGAAATCAAAAATAACTTCAAAAATTGTTCTCAAGAATTTTATTTTGTTCTTATTTCATCATTAGCATTATATTTGAGTTTATTATTGTTGTTTTGATGTATTAATAAGATAAAAAGTTTTATTTTCTGTGAAATAAGCAAATATTATTAGATCATAATGTCTAGTATTAAAGAATCTCATTATGTTGATAAATTAACTGATGACAACTATTCAGTTTGGAAGTTCAAAATAGAACAATTGTTAATCAAAGAAGGTCTGTATGATGTTGTATTTGAACCTAAAAAGGAAAATGATGATAACTGGGTAAAAAATGATAGAAATGCTAGGGCATTAATTTGTTTAAATATCTCAGATTCACAAATTGTGCATGTCAGACATGCTAAAAGTGCTAAAGAAACATATGATCAATTGAAATCTGTTCATGAAAGAGTAAATTTAACAAATAAACTTTATCTTCTTAGGAAGCTGTATTCCACTAAATATAATGAAAGTGTAAAAATGCAGGAACATATTAATTCTGTCTTAGAATTAGCAGGAAAATTAAGAAGTATAGGTGAAGTAATACAAGATGATAATTTAATAGCTATTTTGCTCTGTTCCTTACCAAATTCTTATAGTATCTTTATAACTGCTATTGAAAGTAAATATGAAACAGATTTATCATTAAAATATGTTCAAAACAAATTAATTGATGAGTATCTTAGAAGAGTTGAAACTAAACAAATTTCAACAAAATTTGAATCTATTGCTTTAAAGGGTAATAGGGATAAACCAAAGCATTTGAATAAGCAAAAATTTTGTTCTCATTGCAAAAGGAATAATCACAACCGTGAAGATTGTTTTCACTTAAAAGCTAATAATACTAACAAAAAAAAAACAAATTTTACCCAAGATAGATCAGATCAACAGTTTAAAAAAACAAACAATTTCTCTGCCTCTACTGCTAGTCAAAATGAAAATCTATCACATTCTCAAAACTATCGTGAATTAATGGAAAAATCAAATTCTTCGAGTTTTGTTATGAAATCTCAACAAAATGGAAATAAAAACAAAAATTTGTCTTTTGTTATTGATTCAGGTGCGTCTGTTCATTTAGCTAATTCCTTGGAACTGTTCTCAGAATTAAAAAGTTCGAATAAAGATACAATTACAATAGCTAATGGAACTAAATTAACTGCAAAGGGAAAGGGTAAATGTACTTTTAATATTGAAACACTTAATGGTCAAACAAATAGAGTTATATTAGATCATGTGCTTTATGTTCCCGAGTTTGATAGTAATTTATTATCTATCCAGTCTTGTACTGAGAAAGGTTTTGTTGTGACATTTAAAGATGATATATGTTTAATTAAAAAGGGCAACATCTTAGTTGCAGATGCAAAAACTGATGAGGGGTTATACAGATTAAAAATAATACCTACAAATGAAAAGGTATATAGAGCTTCAGAAATATTACCCGTTTGTTCTAATGTTAACGGCATTCTAAAATGGCATCAAAGGCTGGGTCATAGAAATTTGGAATCCATCAAGAAAATTCAAAAGGATGATTTAGCTTTAGGTATTACTGTGAATAATTGTTCTCATAATACTGAATGTTCAAGTTGCATAAAAGCTAAGCTAACAGAAAAATCATTTCCAAAAGAAACACAACACAGAAGTAAAAAACCACTTGATTTGATATACAGCGACGTATGCGGTCCTGCAGAAACAAAAAGTATGGGATCAAAAAGATATTTCGTTACATTTATTGATGATTACTCTCGTTATACACAAGTATATTTTATTTCTTCTAAAGATGAAGTATTTGATAAATTAAAAGAGTATGTTGCATCAACAACAAATAAATTTAGATTGAAGATTAAATCCTTGCGTAGTGACAATGGAACAGAATATTGCAACGAATCTGTCAAAGACTACCTTAAAAACTTAGGAATAAATCATGAAACAACGACGCCATATTCACCGTCCCAAAATGGAGTCGCAGAAAGAAAGAATCGCTCGCTTATTGAAATGAGTACAGCCATGCTTATAAATGCTAAATTGCCAAAAACATTCTGGGCAGAAGCCATAGCTACAGCAGCCTACTTACAAAATAGATTACCTACAAAATCAACTGAAAAAGACACAATATGAACTGTGGAATGGGCATAAGCCAAATTTGAGTCACCTTAAAGTATTTAAATGCAAAGCATATGTGTATGTTCATAAACAGAAGAGACAAAAGTTTGACGAAAAAGCCACTGAAGGAGTCTTTGTTGGTTACAATTTAAGAAACAAAGGATACCGAATTTATATAGGCGGTAGAAAAATAGTGATAAGCAAAACAGTGAAGTTTTTTGAAAATATGAACTGTCAAAATGTCTTTAAAGAAAATCCTGAAGAGCGAATCTCAGATTTAATGCATTTCAATTTTTCAGAAGAAAATCTTGAAAATGATAGTGAAGCTATCCGAATAGAAAATACTGCAGAAGAAATAAAAATTAATGGAAAATCAGTAGATAGCCCAACAACTGAAGAAAGTGAAGATAATTTCCATAGAAGAATATCTAACAGAGAGACTAAAGGAATTCCACCAGAAAGATATTCTTACAAAACTGAAGACAGTTGTTCCAAAAATCAAGATCCTGAAACTTTTAAAGATGTTTTACAATTACCAGTAAAAGATCAACAGAAATAGTTTCAAGCTATGAAGGAAGAATTTAACTCTAAGTGTTTGAGCTTGTTACTTTACACAAAGGTAAGAACGCCATTGGCTGTAAATGGGTTTACAAAACAAAACGTGATTAAAATGGAGAAGAAATAAAATGCAAAGCACCATTAGTTGCCAAAGGTTTCGTTCAAAAGTTAGGCACTGATTATGATGAAACCTTCTCTCCTGTCGTCAAACATACAACTATTAGAGCTTTTCTGACCTGGGCAGCTTATCATAAAGCTAGAGTATTTCAAGTAGATGTTAAAACAGTTTTTCTACATGGTAAACTAGATAATGAAGAATTATACATGCATCAACCAGAAGGCTTCCATGATGAAGAAAATAAAGACAAAGTCTATAAATTAAAAAAGGCTATATATGGTCTTAAACAAGCCGCCAAGTTCTGGAATGAAGAAATAGAGAATACTCTAAAGGCATTTGGATTTAAACAAAGTGAAGCTAATCCATGTTTGTTCATAAAAGAAAAATCAAAGAAGATAATTCATCTCATACTGTATGTAGATGATATGCTGATAAGCTCAGAAGATGAAAAGAAGTTAATGAAGTAATAAATTATTTAAAGAAATCTTACCTCATAACATCACTAGGAGAATCAAAATACTTCTTAGGTGTAGAAATTTACAGAAAAGAAGATGGAAGTTATTTACTTTCACAAAGAAGTAAAATAAATCAATTAGTTAAGGATTTTCAGCTTGAAGAAGCCAAACCAACTTATACCCCAATGGAAACTAACTATTATAGTTTAGATAAAGAAGAAAATCTTTTATCATCAAATGATAATTATAGACAAGCTATAGGAAGTCTTTTATATATTTCCTCATGCACAAGACCCGACATTACCGCTCCTACACACATACTAAGTCGAAGATGCAATAATCCAAGACAAAAGGACTGGAATGCTGTTAAGAGGGTAATAAGATACTTAAAAACAACGAAAGACCTTGATCTCCACATTTCTTCAAAAGAATATCCTAATATAGTTGCATACTCAGATGCAGACTGGGGACAAGATGTTACAGACAGAAAATCCACCTCAGGAAATGTAATCTTCTTAGGCAATAGCTGCATTTCTTGGTTTTCACGAAAAAAATCATGTGTGACATTATCGTCAGCAGAAGCTGAATATGTGGCACTGTCACAAGGAACTCAAGAGGTGCTATGGATCTTAAAATTATGTAAAGATCTCAATTTACAACAACATTTTCCTATTAGAATTTTTTAGGATAACCAATCTACAATTAAATTGGTTGAAAGTGAAAAATTTAAATCTCGCACTAAACATATAGATACAAAGTATCATTACATACGAGATTTAAAAACGAAAAATGTTATATATGTCAAATAGCTATCAACAAATGAAATGATAGCAGACATAATGACGAAGCCGCTGCCAAAAGCCAAATTTGAACTTTGTAGAAACCTTATCCACCTGGTGTCAGATTCTATCACAAAACGGGAGATATGTTAGAAAATGCTCTTTTGTTTAAAGACCATTCCACCAGATGGCAGCATCAGACAATCTTTTTTTATTTGATCTATTGTGACAGACTCTCAGAACAGTTAGTTTTTCTCCTTCCCTTATAGCAGTTGGCAGCAAAATGCTGGTGGATTAACAATCCAATAATATTCCAGAGGAATATAATATGTTAAAAAAACTGCAACAAACCATAATTCAAAGTATTTCTTTTTGTTTGTAAATAGTCTTATTCATCTGTTTTGTTTTATTTTGATGTGTGATCAGTATTGTGTCCAGCATATATATTATTCTAGTGTATTTAATCTTCAAATAAATGTTTTTTGTTCATCCTAAGAAGAATATATTTCTATTGAAATGCATCAAATCATAAAGATAAAACTTTTAACTTTTTATTGTTTACCTATTGAAGAATTTCGTATTCATGCCTTCCATATGGAATAACATTCCAACAATCACAACCAACCGAACTAATCGGATTCAAGTGACACAGACAATATCTATATTAATTAATGCATTTTGTGAAATTCTACTACATTTTGATGTAAAAAAACTTAAATCTATGCTGTGCCAAAAATAATCTGCAGCGTGCCATAGGTTCGCCGTTCCTGTTCTAGTGTATATTTTCGCAACAACATATCAAAGATGGCTGTTTTGAATTTTTATATAGACTGCTAAAAGGATGTCTGAAACATTTACACATTTAGGACTTATTATTATTATTATTATTGTATCTGTAACAGATATTAGAATTTCTATTTTATAAGCAATTACAAAAAATGGGTTATTTTACAACATATTCAGAAAAAAGCGATACAATAAGGGTGTTAAAGATAGATTTTTGAGTGTTTTACGCCTAATCTAATTTGCTAACTTTTTTTTAAATTTGGCTACTGTTTTTTATTTCTTATTCGCCAAATCGCTACTGTTGTTCAAAAGCCAGCGAGAACACTATGATTATCAATAACGTGGTACGTTTCTATCGCAAAAGAATTTTTGTCTGTTTGTTTTCTTCTTTAGAGCATAGTGATTGTTTTGAAAATATAATTTAGGCACCATATAAAAATTTAAATTTTGTAATTTTTAGTAAAGGATCTTTCATTGACAGAAATGGCTTTCAACCCTTTATGTCCGACTGTACTTTAAAGTACCAGTAAAATAACTTGTTATAAAATTAATTTAATATATCGATTAGTAGTAATACAGTTTAGAATGATTTATAGACACTTTACTTTATCTTGTTCCAAAAGCATTTTTGATTGAACAAAACATTAAAAGAATTGAGTGGAGTTATAAGTATTGCACAAAATCCTTATAAATTCAGATTTAATTAATTAATTTTAATTGGTAAAATGCTGTTAAAATTTATTAAATGGTTTTTTAAATCTTCTAATGGAGTTTAAAAAATTCACAAAAAGTGTAAAATACCAAATGTAATTTTTTTTTAAATTGAAAATATGCTTCTACAGCTAAAAGTTTAGGAATTAGTTATATAGGGCAGCAATAATCGGAAATACACTGTGTATGTACATATATATATACAGTGTGTCCACGTATAACCTGACCGACCTTTATTTTCGCAACCGTTGCGTTGGTCCTAGATGCATGCTTCCAATAACAAAAATGGTTTAAATAATGTAAAGAAATTTTTAAAGCGATCTGTGTCAAGAAAAACATTTATTAAAAGATTACGAAATTTAAATTTTTATACGGTCCCCCAATCCTGTAAGTTATATATTCAGTAAAATTTTCCTATTACACTGACGAGTAAGACAAAAAAAAGTGCCGTTCATATAACACTAAAATCGCCCGAGTTATTAAACTTTAAAAATGCATGACTTATACCACTTTACTGCATCTGAAGGGGAAGGTGGTGTACCTCGGATCTATTTTGACTTTTTAATTTTTAGTTTTAAAAAAGATTGCGAAAATTAAAAAAAGAAAAGATTTTATAAAACTTTATGTTGTTACAAACAACATATATTTTTCTTAAAGTTTTAAATGAATAATTTCCATGAAAGTTTTATAATTAAAAATAAAATGAAAATAGGACCGAGGTACACCACTAGTGGTGTACCTTGGTCCCATTACTAACAAGTGGAAAAAACTTGTTTTTTAGTGAAAAAATCAACATTTATTAATCAAGAAGCTACATATATAATTTTTTTCCCTTACAAGTAATAAAAGGATTGATACATTTAATTTATTATTAGGTTTAAAAAATAAGATAAGTCTAAATAGACATAAAACCTCAGAGCAATTACACCTATTTTTATCCAAGATTGTAATTAGATAAGTCAATTCCAAATGCTAACTTCTCGAGCTGCCTTTCAGATCCACCAGACAATATTGGATGTGGCAGCTTGAACATGATATCATTTTTGTCAACTTCATAAACAGTAGGATCTTCTCTTTTGAACTTCTGAGAGTTTGGATCTCTTTTTAGATATTGTACTTCATATACATTATCAGTAATTGAAATAATTTCAGCAATAAAGTATTTAATACTTTTTTTACCAGCAAACTTCACTAGCACAAACGAACCAATCTGAATATTGACATTATCTGGATCTTCCAGTTCACCAAAGTCTTCCTCTGAAAGACCAGATTCCTCAAATAAATCATCTATATCCTCGTCTTCAGAATCTGTTGAATAATAATGAGGACTCTTTTTAGCTGATTTAGTAGGAAGTTGTACTGTTTTACTTTGTTTCATTTTTTTCAGTGTGCTTTTAGCTTTTTCCATTTCAATGCGATTTTTCTTTGGCGTATCAGTTAAAATACAGGATTTTCCTTTAGGTCTTCCTCTATGGATTTGTTTTCTGGGTAGTGCTTTTGGATATGGTCTTATTTGTTCAGGAGTAACAATATTTGGAGACAAAGTAACAGTACCTGGAGTTAATGGCTCAGATTCTGTGTTAATAGACTGAAAATTTGATTGGATGGGATAATCAATTTGTGATTGATATTCTTCTTGGTCTTGGATCGAGCGATCTGTGACATTTGATGGTAGAAATTCCGAGTCTTCAAAAACATCTTCATTCAGTGGATGCAATCCACAAACCTTAAATCCATTAATTATATTTGATGGTGTGAAGGCTAGTGTAAATGCTCGTCCAACTAGTTCAGCTACATCATAAATAGTAGCTGGTTTTCCAACTTTACCTGGAGTAGTCATCCAGTCATTCATAGCTCTGTTATAAAATGCTTTGAAAGGTCCAAAGACGCATCTGTCTAGGGGCTGCATTTTATGACTGGTGTGCGGATGGAATGTCAGTAATGTCACACTATTTTCCTTTGCAAGTTCTATTGTTGGAATAGAGATGTGGCTCTGATGATTATCCATTAAAAGAATTACTGGATTCTGTTTACTTGCACCACTAAATTTGATAAAATGCTTAAAAAAATCATAAAATAAATCCTCATTTGACCATCCAGAAAGATTTGCACCGCCTATTGTTCCTGATGGAGCACCTTTAAGCATATGGTCTTTAAAATATTTGCGTGGAAATATCAACATAGGTGGAATAAAGCCACCACCAGCATTTATTGCACCTATCATTGTGATATTAGTCCCTCTTTCAGCACTGGTCATGCTTCCTACTTGTTTAAAACCTTTACTTGCCAAAATCTTTGGTGGGACATGGACTGTAGAAATTCCCGTTTCATCACAGTTCCAGATGTTAAATGATGTTATTCCAGGATTTTTTTCAAGAGCAGTTTTAAAATTTCGGAAAAAAAGTGCAACGTTATCTTTATTGAAAGCTGTTGAGCGGGCTAAACTTGTAGCTTCAGGTTTTCGCAAAGCCAATTGCTTTCCATGCCTCTTACGGAACCCTCGAAGCCAATCTTTACTTGCCAATTTTCCATCTTCCCATGATGGGTCACATTTTTTTTTATTTTGCTTGGCAAATTGGTAAGCTAAAGTCCTAACATCTTTAAGAGTCAAGCCATATTGCAAGTGAGCAGCTTTTAATATATAAACTACAAGAAGCTGTTCTTCTTCATCTGTAAAAATCCTTCTGGTATCATTGTTTTGTTTGTATTTAAAACTGGGCAAACCTGTTTTTTTAAATGATTGAATGTGCCTCAGCAATGTTGTTTTAGAGATATTAAACTCTTTAGAAGCTCCATAAACAGATTGTTGTTTCTTCATAACCATATCAACTGCCTTTTCTAGATCCTCCTTAGAGATCTGTTTTCTTTTTACACCAGTCTTGCTGCGTGGCATCTAGAACAAAATATAAATAATTACTTCAAGATTATAAAACTTCCATTTTCTTAATAACTTTAAAAAAACAACTTTTTTCCCCTTTTTTTACAACTAGGTTGAAACCAAAACTGGTGTAATCATTAAACCATAACCATTTAAAATAAACCATGTTGCTATTAAAAACATATTTTAAATTTTTAGATGCACCTGTGAAACTGATTTTGTGTCAATATAGTTAAAATTATAGGGTTAACATAAACCAAAAACATATATAAAATTTATCACAAAGTAGCCCTAACTTGTTAATAGACTTTAAATAAATACTAATTTGAAAGAAAACATTTTACTTGAATTTTAAAAGATTTTTTAATATATGCATTTTATTATCTGAAATGATATTTAGGTGGTGTACCTTGGACCAGTCCAAGGTACACCACTTTTATTAGGTTCAAGGTACACCACTTGACACTTAAAAACAAAACTGCCAATCATGATATTAAGGTTAGGCCTAACTTTGTTTAAAGCACATGGTGTAGTAGCTAAAACATTGCTTTATGATACATAACCCTCATTTAAAAGTAATTAGATATGTTTTAGTACAAAAATAACATAGAAATATCTAAGAAAAACTTACTTTTGAGAGGTGAATTTCCTTTTTCAGAAACTGTACAATTAGTTGAGCTTCTAAACAAATGCCAAGAACTTAAATGAGACCTCTGGTGGCAAATATTGAAATTACAAATGTTGTTGTTTAATGATCTAAACAAGTAAAGCTAGAATTAGCGTAGGTCCGAGGTACACATATGTCCAAGGTACACCACTCTCCCCAACACCGAGGAGTCCCGCCATGCTTTGAGAGGTCATATACCAAGTGCTTTAAAATAGTCAAAGAACTTTTCACGTATATCTGCGCTTTGAAAAAATCGTACAAGCATTACGATTGAGTTAACTTTTATTAAGTTTCAGACTGACTAAAATAATTGTATTTTAACATATATTTCATTTTGTAAGGATATGAGACTGTTTCTTTTTATGATTTCTTTTAACAAAAATCGTTTTATTTTGTAAGGATGTGAGACTGTTTCTTTTTATGATTTCTTTTAACAAAAATCGTTTTATTTTGTAAGGATGTGAGACTGTTTCTTTTTATGATTTCTTTTAACAAAAATTATATTATTTTTAAAAGTTTTTATTTAACTTCAACGACTGTATGTATGTTTTTCCAGTTCAAAATTTGTACTCGAACTTTAACCCACTTTCAAATATCCGATCGAGATTAAATTTTACATACTGACATAAATCCGATGTCAATCTAATATTATGAGCTTGGTGGTTACCATTTATACTTATTTTACAGGATAACACAAAAAATTTCAGATAGATTAACGCCAAGCAGTTTAAGGAAAAGTTTTAGATTAACCTTTATGATGTCACGCGGTCTCCCAGACCCCGCGACTCCCTGCTGTAAACACTTTTACAGCTTTTTACTTTTCTGTACTGAAGTTAGATAATATGAATAAAATACTTTTTTCATGCAATTTAATTCACATGCTCCTAAGAGAATTACAACGATATTGTTAGGACAAAATTTAAGTAAATTTAACCATTTGAGTTCTTTTTTTTATTCATTTTGTTCGAGGGGTCTGAGAGACTGGATCACATCAGTTGTGTGACAAATTTTAGTCACATCAGTTAAATGTTAAACACAAAACTGCGATGGTTGTTTTTTTTAACTTATGTATTTTTTAGCACTGAATCCGAAAATTTCTATAATTTTTAATCATCATGTCAGGATTTTTCGCAAATCATAAATTGTCAAAGTTAAAAAATAACAAAAATCGGATACTGTAAAATAGAGGATATGGCTGTATTTTTTAACTTATATAATTGATTTTTTGAGCGCTTTTTAACACTGAATCTGAAAATGACCTTCATTTTTAACCATCACGTTAGAATTTTTTTGCAAATCGTAAATGTCAAAGTTTAAATATAGCGAAAATCTTATACTATAAAACAGATATAAAACTTTTTTTAATTTTATTTTATTTTAGTTAATGCAATAGTTTATTCATTTTTGTTTGCTTAGTTCATTGCCAATACAATCTATTAAATTTAAAATATTATTTCTTATTTTAAAGCGGTTGAGGTTAGCTTTGTGAAAGCATTGGGGCCTGCGAGTTCAAAATGAAATTTGTTTTTCAGGATCTTTAGTAGAATCTTTTAAAATGAAATTTATATTTTGTATTTGAAAATTTTCAGAGTTGGAATTGAAAAAAGAAAAGTAAATGTATTATAAATTAATATATGGATTTGGGGGCCCCTTGAGGTCTGGGGCCCATGGGCAAAATCCCGGTTTGCCCATGCGATAATAAGGGTTTGAGCTAAGCAGCTGAGGGGTCCGATGAGGTGAGGGAGGAAGTTCAATTTTAACTTTGAAATTTACAATTTGCGAAAAATCCTGACGTGTAGGACTGGGCGATGTAGAAATTTCTTAAATCGATTTATCTCCCATCTAACATCGCGATTTAGTGCTAAATCGCGATTTAACACTGATTTTACATTTTAGAATCTGGAAGCCTATTTTTTAATTTTTAGTAACAAAATACGGTCTTTATGTGCCCCCCCCCCCACCCCCTTCCTGTATTATTTAGTATACTTAGCTTTTATTTTTTCAAATAATTTTGAAAAGAAGTACATTTTACACATAAAAAAACTTTGAATGTCCCAAAACACTAGTTTTTTTTTCCATTTTAAAAATTAGTGACCTATTGTAATACATTTTATAAACTCATTCTATAAGTAGTAATATAAAAGAAAATGATTTTTTTTTGTCTGACTTGTTATGCCTGCTACAATCTAAATTCCTTAAGGGGGGTGGGGACATCCCCTAGTCCACCCAAATAGCACTTCATTGCTAACAACCAACATATACTTTTTTTTTTTTTTTTTACAGACACAGATTAAAAAAGTTATTGAGATAAAACAGAAGCATATTAAAAGAATTCAATAATGAATTTAACTATTCATTTACCATGATGAGAAAAGTAGTAAAAAAAAAAAAAAAGAGGGGGGGGGGAGGAAGATATGAGAAATAAGGTGCAATTTTATATCTTTTTAACTTTTAGATTATAATAAGATTTGTTTAACATAAATGCTGACATTTATATAGTGGATGGAGAAGGATTGAAAGTGTGAGCTTTGGAGCACATTACTGAAATTGCTGATTTTTTTTCGCGGCCGTTGCCATCCATTAAGATTAGTAATAAAATATAATCTTAAAATATATCTCTTTTTAATGATAACAAAATGTCAAAAAAGCAGAAAATCGCAGATCTGCAGAAAAATCTAATGAATGCCTCCTCCAGCCTTCCCTCATTCTGCTGTAAAAATAAAGTTACTTGACTCATTACAGAACTTTATTAAAGTATTTTTAATTAATTACAAAATAATAATAAATTAAAACTAAAATATTCCCATAATACCCTTACATATGAAAATTAATTTTTCATGAAAATAATGCAAAAAAATATATACTAAAAATGGATGAATTTGGATATAAATAGTGAATCAATTTCAGCAAGATACTCAATCCATGTGACTGGCATTGAAATCAGATGTCAAACCTGATGCATGACTATTTTAAAATATTTTAATTAATTACAGAATAATAGAAAATAAAGAATATGTATTAAAATATTACCCAAACATGTGAAAAATGAATGTTTCATTAAAAGAATGCATAAAAATAAAAACTGAAATTCGATGAATTTGGATTTCAAATATGAAACTTTATTCTTTTTTTCCAACCATAAATACTCAATCAATTTCAGGAAAAAAATATTATTAGTAAAAGAAAAATATTTCATGTGGATCATGGCCAAATAGTGATACACAAAACAATGCATGACTATACTTTAAATAATTCCATTAATTACAAAATAATAGAAAATATAAAAAATAAATGTTAAAATATTACTAAAACATTTCAAAAATGAATTTTTCATCATAAGAATGCATAAAAGTATAAACTGCAAGTCGATGAGTTTGGATTTTAAATATAAAACTTTATTATTATTATTTTTAATCATATAAATGCTGAATGAATTTCAGGAAAACAATCTTTTGAAACAATGCAGGATTCTACTTTAAAACATTTTAATTAATTATAGAATATTGGAAAATAAAAAATACATCTTGCAATATTATTCAAATATGTGAAAACTTAATTTATCATCAAAAGATTGCATTAGCACATAAATTAAAATTCGATGAATTTGGATTTTAAGATTTAAACATTACTTTTTCCTTTCAACTTTCCACTATATAAGTTCTTAATTTCTGAAAAATACACATTCCAATCTCGTAAACTCTGAATTTTGTTTACAAAATAAATAAATAAATATCAATTCTTACTTAAATCATTGTTTTCTTAAATCGTTTTTTTCTTGAATCGGAGATGCTCTTTTAAATCGGATCCTACTAAATCGATTTAACACCAGCTTGCCTTGTTTTCCTTAAATCGGAAAGCATGGAGGATTGCGATGTTTGCTTAAATCGGGTCGTCCTAAATCGATTTAACACCAGCTTGCCTTGTTTTTCTTAAATCGGAAAGCATTGAGGCTTGCGATGTTTGCTTAAATCGGATCCTCCTAAATCGATTTAACACCAGCTTGTCATGTAAGTAGTAGATACATCAAAGTAGATAAATCGTTTTTCCGATGTTAGCTCTGAATCAGTAATTTGTTTTAAATCGATTTAAAGCCAATAGCTAAATCGCGATTTAAGACAATGGCTAAATCGCGATTTAAGACATTGGCTAAATCGCGATTTAAGACATTGGCTAAATCGCGATTTGACATTAGCTAAATCGCGATTTCCGATTTTAGCTTAAATCGATTTAAGACCAATGGTTAAATCGGATTTCCGATGTAAGCTTTAAATCGATTTAAGAGTTAAATCGATTTAAGGCCCAGGCCTACCTGACGTGATGCTTAAAAATGAAGGTTTTTACGTAAATACATAAAAATCAATTATCAAAAGTTAAAAACACAACAATGACATCTATTTTATAGTATCAAATTATCACTATTTTATCTTTTTTTAACTTTAAAATTTACGATTTGCAAAAAATCTTTACGTGATGGTAAAAAATGAAGCTTAATTTCGGATTCAGCGGTACAGAATACATAAGAATCAATTATCAAAAGCTAAAACTTAATTTTCATAATTTTATTTAACAAAAATTCTGTTTTATCTTTTTCTTATATGTTTATTACAAATTGTATATTTTGGATTAATATGTTAGATTGATTAAAATATTTCGAATTTATATTGCAATGTTAATTTTACTCTCAAGCATTTTTTTAATATATCTGACGAAATAATATTTTTTACTAAATTTTTGAATGATCCCTAATTTGCAGCGAACAATATGCTCCAACTTTAAACAGTTATTACTCAGTCATTTTTAATTGTAGAATAACGGGGCTTTTTTTTTTTTTTTTTTTTTTTTTTGTCTTGCTTCGTGTAGCAGGAAATTTTTACTAAATAGAGCCGAGGGGTCCGTATAAAAATTTAAATTTCGTAATTTTTTAATAAATGTTTTTGTTGACCCAAATCGCTTTAAAAATAATTCTTTACCTTATTTAAACCATTTTTGTAATTGGAAGTATGCATCTAGGACCGACGGTTGCGAAAGTCGGTCAGGTTATACGTGGATACCATGTATATATTAAGGTTTATTGGAAATCGGGGGGGTCTAACCTCCCCCTTCCTAATGAGAAACATTTACTTAATCAGATACAAAAGCAGTAAAAACTTCGAATGCAGAAACACAAGTACCAATGAAATATTTCGTTTTAAACAGGTTTCCGTCTTAGCAGGTAAAATTACAAGATACTGAATATAAAATTTTTGTTTAAGACAGGATTCTATTATAAAAAGGTTCCATTTTTACAGGTATCCACAAAAACTGTTAAACCATCTACTCTATAGTATAGCACTGAAAAGCATAGATGTATTATTACGTTAAAACTTATGAAAATGAAACGTCTATAATTCTTTCTCAAACGGAAAAAATCGAATTTTGGCGAAAAAACATCATACAGTTAAACTTGTTAAGACGGAGAACTGTATAAAATGGAACTTTTTTCTAGTCCCTTTTGAGTCCTTCTTTGAAATTTTAGTGCAGGGGCACCATTTTATGAGCTTCCAGGCGAAGAACAGGGCAAAACTTTCTTTGAGGAACATAAATTGAAATAACATTCAGAATTGCCCAAATCACATACAAAATGGAAAATCCTGCACAAATAAAAATGCACTCTGGAATTTTGTCTCCTTAACTTCTTTTATAGACATGTAATTCTTCCGCGAATATTTTTAATTTTCGTGAAAGTCCGCGATATTTTTTTTTTTTTTTTTTAAATTTCGTAAAATCAATTCGTCAATTGGTCGCAAAAAAATAAATAAATAAATAAATAAAATGAAATAAAATAAATAAATAAATAAAATAAAATAAAATCGCGAATTTTGCAAATTAAAAAAAAAAAAGTCCCAACTATTCGCGGCAAAAATTGCTAATTACTTCAAACGACCGTGTAAAAATATCACTAATTTCGTCAAAGATCGCGGAAAGAAATGCAGTTTTTCGTCAATTGAGGGCACAAAAAAAATATCAAATTTTGTAAAAGAATTGCGAAAAAAAAAATAGTGAATTTTTTCAAAAGATCACGAAATACGATTCAAAATTTCGTCCACCGATCGCTCAAAAAAAAATCAAATTTTATCAGTCGGCAGCAGGAAAAAAGATCACTCATTTCAGCAAAAGATCGACGAAAAGAATCGTGAATTTGGTCAAAAGATCACGGAAACAAGCATTGAATTTTGGCTGTTGGTTGCACGAAAATATTCTGAATTTCGACAAACGGTCGCGAGAAAAACATTAATTTCGTATATCGGTTGTAGAAAATAATCGTGAATTCTGTGAAAGGATCGCGGAAAAAAATTTCGTCTGATGATCGCGGGAAAAGAAATCATGAAATTCAATCAATCACGTGATAAACAGCCTACGAACGTTATCAATGAGTCACGAAATTTGCAAATTATATGATCTACAGGGATAAAAAAAAATTTCCACTGATGATTTTCTACCAGTAAAGGTAAGGTAAAGCACTCATTGTTTCGGGTTGAGTTTTCACTATTTTAAGGTGGGTTCGTGTTGACCCGACTTTTCAAAGAAATCCTGAATATTTTTCAGATGAAAAACTATATATTTGAACATTAATGAATATATATATATATATATATATATATATATATTAATTTTTCTTACATAAAAGGTAAAATTGATATTAACGATATAATTATAGACTTCTTTTACAATAACTGTATTAAAATATGGATTAATTTTCTTTCATTTCGGGTCGGGTTGCCAGACAATGTTAATCTTCTCAGCGGTTTTCGGATTTACATGGAATTACAGTCATGCATCGGATCATATTCACGTAATTTTTTCGTTGCGGATGAGGTAGACATTAGGCTTTTTGTAGCCTTTGTTTATTTCGGTCGGAATCGGGATCACCCGGTCTCAGTCGAACGCGGTTCGAGTTGTACCCGACCCGAACCCGCAAATTATATTTGAAGTCAACCCGCAACCCGGTAAAAAAAAAAAAAAAAAATCATTGACACACAACTCGACCCGAACCCGCCAAAATAATTTTCGGCAACCCGAACCCAAAATACTTTAATCCGCAACCCGAACTGAACACGAAATGAAAGGAAAGCAAATAATGTTTTAATGCAATTATGAAAAGTAATCTACAATTATATCTCTAATATCAATTTTATGTTTTATGTAGAAAAATGGACAAATATATATTCTTAATATTCAAGTATAGTAAAACCTCTGAATAGCGCACACATGTTTAAATAGTTTTGCATCGGGTCGGATTGTCTTTAATTTTCTTTTTTGGGGTCGGGATGACTGGAATTATCTTTCTGCAGGTCGGGCTCGGATTCACCCTAGAATATTTCTAGCGAATCATGTTTAGTTTTATTGGAAGTCAGGTTATTTAGATTTTCACAAAAAGTTTGAGCAGATCTATGTTTCAAATGAAAATACAGTACGTTTTTGAATATGAATGAATATATATTCAATTTACTGCATGATAAATAAAATGTATATAAAGTAATTGTGGTAATAGATTATTCTTTCTTAAGAATCTTTTTTTCTTTTTTTTTTGGGGGGGGGGGGTGTCTAGGAATCTGAAAAATATTACCAACATTTCGTTTTTGATAAACACACATATACACGCATCATATTTGTGATCGTTTATGCATAGAGACACATGATTTTGGAAGGTGCAGACTGTTCAGACGTATAAGCATACGGATATGTGTGTTCGGAATTGAAAACGTGTTGGCAAAATGTTGGTATCCACTTTCCGGGAGTGTGTATATATAGAGGTCTTATTGTATATAGTTTTTTAACCCGAAAATTATCTTGGGCGTGGGCGTTATCTTGAAAAATCGGATGAACCCGAACCTGAGCCGCATGTGTTGAAACCGATCTGAACCCGAAACAATTAAAGCAACCCGACTCGCTGCAAAAACAGTAAAAGTCAACCCGACCCGCAACGGAAAAATATAGCACCAATCTGACCCGACCCGATCGGGTCCGGTACAAGTGGGTAACACGACCCGATGAGGGACTCTAGATTCGGTTTTTCAAAAAGGAAGTCATGAATATTTTTCACATGAAAAAACTATATATTTGACTATTAATAGATGTATATATGTGTTCATTTTTGTACATAAGTTATAGCCTATTTTGTTATAAATGTGTTAAAATAGTGATTAATTTTCTTTTACTTCGGATTTTGGAGAAAGTGTGTCGGGTTTCTAGTTCAAGAAATTGTTTTGCCTGGTGAGCGCAGACCCCATTGAAGATTTTTAAGTGTACCGTATATAATATAATTTAACAAAGCAAATAGTTAAATAATTTGATAACATTGCAATGATTGCAGTAAATATAATGTGGCACTAATAATCGAAAATAAATAAAGAAAATATTAAAAACTTGAATTATGCTCGACCCCCCAAAAATTGATTGAAAAAACTCCTAAATTTTGGACTAAAGTGGGAAATTCACTCCTGAATTTCCAGCCCTGAGGGGGACGAGTTTTCTTACGATCAAGTTGGACACGGCTAAGAGCCTGATAAAATATTTTTTTTTTCCCCTCACATATTTTTAAAACATTTGAAAAAGTTCGAATATTAAGGTTTAGATTTTTTTTTTAATATAATGATTAATTTCTATTATTTCGTTTATTTAATGCATATGTTTAATTGCAATCAAATCTGATGGAAAAAAGTTATTTTAGCGTTTGAGCAGTTTTTTAATTTTTGTTTGACATTTCGGTGGATGGCCGATAACTTTTCTGAAATATCAGAATCCTTGGGGAGGAGGGGGGTGGCTAAGATTACACCTAATTATAGAAGATTAAAATGATATTATCACAATCAGTAGCGCTTTTCTGTAATCGCGTTGATGTTCGTTTCCCTGGAAGATTTTTTAATGCCCAAGACCACATTCACCGCTGTCGTGACAGCCGATGAGCTCTTTTCGTGATTATTTAAGAAGAATCAATTATACATTTCACAATCAGCATGTATAAAATGGTTACGCAATAAATTAAAATTTCTCTTTCTTTTTGTCTCTTTAATTGTAAATATATATTTCAATTAAAAAAACAGCGTTTGGAAACGCTATGTGAAAATGGTTTTAAATGTGATGTTTTAAATATATCGTTTTAAATATGACGTAATTTTCACCCTTTAATGCCTTTCGTGCGCAATAGCTTAATTATATCGAAGTTTCCTTGCTTATTTAAAATTCATCTGTAAATATATTTTGCAACTGAAAAGTGCTTGTAGGTGTCATTATTTGAGCTTTTTAAAATCTAGCAAGAGTAAGTAAAAGCTGGCGATATATAACTATGAATTAAATCTTTATTCAAATAATGAAATTTTGAATAAGAAATTAGAAAAAAAATTGGCAAATTTAAAAAAAATGATTGCACACTGCACACCGTAATCTAATCAAATATGTGCCTACGAAAGATGGTTGAATTTCTATGCTTAGTTTTTGATCCTATAAAACTTTTTTAACTGAAATATTTTGGCAGACTTCAACATTAAATAGCTTTTTAAATAATTCTTCGATTTAAAGCCTGCCTGCTTCAGCGTATGTATCATGCATTTCTTTATAAAACTACCAATTTTCATGTTTTATATACAGTAGTTTATTATTATTATTGTTATTATGAGCCGAGAAAGGTAAAGGTCAAAATAAATGCAATTACGGCAGCGGCAAAAACAGTAGTATTAGTTACTTTTTTTTTTTTTTTTTTTTTGTAATAGAGAGATAATAAAATCTCGTTAATTAAAAGATTTGTATTTATACTAGGAGGCTCTGCCCCTGCAAGCTACGCTCGCCAACCCCCGTTCAGACACCGCAGAATCTAAAAACATGCTAATCTGATGGGTTTTAAAAATATTAGAGAAGTTTGAATTATACTGAAGAAGCTGTGTAGATCTCCCTGTAAACGGGTTTCCATTCAATTCCCTTTGATTGCAAAAATTTAAGGGCGAATCAGTTGCTGATAAGACATCCAATGGTTGTTTTCGTTTTTGATTAAAGAGGTTCAGTTAAACATTTGAAAAGAAGCTAAAATAAAATAAATTAAGTATAAGAGTCTTTGTCTCCCGGTATTTTAAAACAATCTCTATAACAATAGCCTAAGTCATGTGACTATCATCAACAGTTCCAGGCGGACCACTTCGCTTTTTATACTCTAGCTGCCATTTTGGTACTTTAATGTTAGCCAGGCACAGGTGATAAGTCGCCAAATATTATTCTATCGCCATCATTTCATCTATATTATAACAGTTCAAGTCATCAACTGCCATAAACAAATACGGCCTGATCCCTTCGTCGTTCATATGAAAGTTTGGCAAAGATGTCATATGCGTCCCATATTGGCGTGATTTTTTAACGACGCAAATTTGGGGAACGCTTCAACAGCATAAACAGCAACATCCGGCTTACCATATCAAGCAAAATAAGGATACTTTGGCGGCAGTTATGTGCCCGTTCCGTATATGACATTGGAGTCAGAAAAAAATTTCGCCAATATGGGACCGTAAGTTTTCCATTTTGATTAAAAAATCAAACTTTTTTTTTCGAATAAAACTACATAAAAGTTGCCATGGTCGCAAAGAATTCTAGGTACTGTTACGCTAGCAGGATGCAAAAGTCGCCAATAGCTTTTTTTCAACTCGCCAGTTAGCATTTTTTTTAGAGTGGTAATATTTGGCCAGATACGCACCACCGCAGATTTGGCGTGATTTTATTTTTTTTACGAAAATTTAGCGAAAACCTCGTTTTCAAATACCAGTTACATATGCATTTTTGGTATTCCTTAGATATCCCGACGATCAAAAATCTACCGCCAAACTATAAGATTAAATGGCAATAATGGTTGATCGTAAATGTCACATTCACTTGACTTTAAGCAAGTTGCACGTGTTTACGTCATCAAGTGATTTTTATTTCGACGTTTTATTCGTATATTTATTAATGTTATACTAATTTATTTGTTCTTTCGTTATTTAAAATAAAAATTATGTCAATTTAATCGAATAAAACTACATAAAAGTTGCCATGGTCGCAAAGAATTCTAGGTACTGTTACGCTAGCAGGATGCAAATCTCGCCAATAGTTTTTTTTCAACTCGCCAGTTAGCATTTTTTTTAGAGTGGTAATATTTGGCCAGATACGCACCGCAGGTTTGGCGTGATTTTTATTTTTTTACGAAAATTTGGCGAAAACCTCGTTTTTAAATACCAGTTACATATGCATTTTTGGTATTCCTTAGATATCCCGACGACCAAAAATCTGTCGCCAAACTATAAAATTAAATGCCAATTATGGTTGATCGTAAATGTCACATTCATTTGACTTTAAGCAAGTTACGCGTGTTTACGTCATGTGATTTTTATTTCGACGTTTTATTCGTATATTTATTAATGTTATACTAATTTATTTGTTCTTTCGTTATTTAAAATAAAAATTATGTCAATTTGTATAATTTGGTGAGTGTTTTGGCGATTTATATAATTTGACGAAATTGGTCGACGGAATAACTAAGTATTTCTTAATTATTTTCAATTATTTTCTAAAGGAAATATAAAAAAAATAATTAATAATCATAGAACAAAATAATTTATATAATTTGTAAAAAGAAATAAAAGTAAATAAACATTTATTATCAAATAAACAACAATAGCCGGGTTACGATGTCAACCTTTTCTGAAATATAAAAAAAATATATCTGTTTGATTAAAATTTGAGTTGCCATCATTAGAAAATGTATATAAAATTAGAAAAAAATTAATATTTCGAAAACTAATTCGAATTTAAAAATTCTAATACCAGTTTTGAAATCTGCGGATCAATATTGATTTTCAGTGTTAATTTCATCGCAAAGTATTCCATATTTTAGGAGAAATCGCCGTGAAACATAATCAGTTGTTTATCCCCTTGAGGGGCAAGCAATTACGTTTGTGAAATGCTGAATTCCCACCGGAATCTTTGAAAAATTCTATTTCAAAATAAGTAAAAGCAATTTTACGGTTTTTTCCCCACCAAAGTTAGAAAAGTAAAACTTAATAAAATTTTTCTGGTGTAAAACTTCATTAATCGTAAGTGGTATATAATATATACCGGTGCCCCACAAGGGGTTAATCAGTCGATTTATACTTCCGTTTCATAAATTCGTTTCATTAGGATTTTATATATATAGGGTAGATATATAAACTTATTTTTCTGTAAAATTTACATTTCTTTAGCGACAATATTTCAAAGAAGAACTTCGATATTCCGTAATGCGGGATATTGAAATTTGGCTATTACAGAAAAGCATTTTTAAGTCCACCCCCTCCCCCTCATAATTTAATTTGAATATAATTTGATCCCAATTTAATTTGATGTTTTAGGAATTTGAGAAGCAATTCTTCCCTTCTAATCAATACATACATATGTCTTTAGAAAGATTTTTTTTTTCTTTTGGAGGAATAAATTTAATGTTACCTATTAGTTTCACAGGATCCGCCAGCTGGTTGAAATTGCACACGATGGTTAATTCGTTCGATGGCACCAGTTCAGATTTATGCTGGAACAAAGTACTTCTCGTGAAAAACTGATGACCAATTATTCCAGACTTCCCAGCACAAAATGAATGCTTGAAGTAACTAAATCCAATCAATGAATCCTCAGCCTTTTTAATGCCAAATGTACACCGCACGTTGTGAGACACTGTTGTCACATCAGTTAAATATAAATGCAAAGCTATGTGATCTTTGTTATTCTTTTCAGATGGTTCAATTTTTAACTGCCAATAGACATCAAGAAACTTTCTTTTGTAATCAAAATATCATTACCGTAGGTTGTCCTAACAAGCAATTTATTAGGCAAAGATTTGACTAAGTTCTATTTAAAACAGATGGTTATAATTTTTTTAATACATTTTTATTTATTAAGATGCTACTAATTAAAAAAATATTTATTTTCATTAATTAAACTTATCTGTAATTCTTAATTATTTTAAGCCGTGTCTTAAGAAACAGTGTCATTGCCATGCTTCTGACAAAAAGTTCATCTGAAATTTTTTAGAGGGCAGCACATGCCTTTTTATCAAGGCAAAAATACTCCTTAAAAGTCAACTTGTTATCAGATTTAGGTGAATAGAGTAAATAGTTTTATAGTTTCAAGAAAACAAGGAAAGACTTTGAATGTTTTGGTGAGTATATTTTTGTATGTCATTACCGTACCCACTTCTAATTGATAATTAAATGAACTTTTATTTCTTAATACTAGGGGGATCGGCCTCCTACGAGCTATGCTCGCCAACCCCCGTCCAGACACCGCAGACTCTAAATGCACGTTAATGTGATCGGCTTTAAAAAGATTTCGAAAGATTGAATTATAATTTAAAAAAACAGTAGCGATCTCCCTATAAACGAATTTCTATTCATTTCTCTTTGATTGGGGAATTTTAACGCCAAATCCGGTGCGGTACTACTTGATTATCCTGTCGACCAATTTCGCCAAATTATATAAATCGCCAAACCACTCGCCAAATTATACAAATTGATATAATTTTTATTTTAAATAACGAAATAACAAATAAATTCGTACAACATTAATAAAAACACAAATAAAACGTCGAAATAAAAATAACTTGATGACGTATACACGTGTAACAACATTTCAAAATAAGCTAATATAAAAGGAATTAAGTAAAGAGAGTCTTTGTCTCCTGGTATTTTTTAACAAAGCGAAAAGAAAGTTCTTTTAAATGAGACATTTTAAATTAATTCTCAAAATATCAAATAAATGTCTAGCGCAATTTCTAAATTTAAACTTTTTTGCAATATTATTTTGTGTTCATTTTATGTAATAACTATAACGTGACGTAAATATGACTTAATTTCTCCTAAGACTTCTAACGCATGTTAATGAATTTATTATTTTACAAATTCCTTTCTCTCTTAAAATTCACGTGTATACTTTTTATGACGTAATTTTTAATAAGTTCCTGCTTTTTATACGTAATTATTTAATTCTAATTTGAAAGTTTTTTCCTGTTTATAATAGTCACGTGTAAATAAATTTTTAATTTGAAGCAAACATTATTGCTTGCGCTTTTTATACAGTTGGCAACAGTTTAAATTAGTACAATTTTCTGAAATCTGTAAAAAATATCTCTAGAAATGCTGAAAATTTGAATTTAAAATAGAAATAAAACCTGAAAAAATGAGTCAAAATAAAAAAATTAATGCAATCTGCACTCCGGCAAATTCTAACGCATAAAATGATCTAAAAATGATTACACTGCCATGTATAGTTTTTGCTGCTATAAAACTTTTTTAGTGGAACGATTTTGTCCAACTTTAGCATTAAATAACTCTTAAAATAATTCTTCGATTTGAAAACTGTCTGCATCAGCGTGTTTATCAAACATTTCTGTATAAAACCACCGATTTTCATATTTTTGTATGCATTATTTTTGTTAATATTAACGAAGAAAGGCCTCCGGTCACAAAAAAATCAAAACCGGCGGCGGTGACAGCGGTAGTTACTTTTTTTTAGAATAGAGAGATGCTTTTATTATATAAGAAATAGAAAATCATTGTATGGGCTAGGATAAATAATGGCTGTCATTTATGCCTGGGGAAAAATAAAAATATTTTGCTTAATTTGTTATTACCGTGCTCACTTTTTGTCATTACTAAGTTCATTAAAATTTAAAAATTAGTTTTAAAATGTTAAATTAGTAATTTGGTCTCAGCTGATTCTTATATATTAATGTTTATGAGATAAGGTAATTATTTACAAAAAATTAAAACTTTCTGAGTATTTCTAAAAATTCGATTTTGCTATTCCAAAACATGGACAGATTTCGAAAATGACACATATGTCTTTAGAAAGATTTTTTTTTTACTTTTGGAGGAATAAACTTAATGTTACCTATTAGTTTCACAGAATCCGACAGCTGGCTGAAATTGCACACGATGGTTAATTCGTTCGATGGCACCAGTTCAGATTTATGCTGGAACAAAGCACTTCTCGTGAAAAACTGGTGAGCAATTATTCCAGACTTCCCAGCACAAAATGAATGCTTGAAGTAACTAAACCCAATCAATGAATCGTCAGCCTTTTTTATGGCAAATGTACACCGCGCGTTGTAAGACATTGTCCTCACATCAGTTAAGTATAAATGCAAAGCTATGTGATCTTTGTTATTCTTTTCAGATGGTTCAATTTTTAACTGCCAATAAACATCAAGAAACTTGAATTTGTCAGAAACATATATACCGGGTGTCGACAGCGATAAAAAAATTGGAATTTTCCAGTGCACTTCTTTTTCTTTGAGGGTGCTTTTTATTTCTTTGAGTGGCATATCTTTAGCGAAAACCTATTTGAGAGAGACCATAAATGATTCCTTTTTCTCTAAGTGTACTTACTGCCAGGTGAGGTTATTTCCACAAGAAAAATGCAGCTGTCTAAAAAGCAAATAAATGAAATAGCTGTCAATTTTAAAAAGAGATCCGCAATGAAAAATATACACAAAATATGCAATCATTGAGAAATAAATGTAAATGTTTAACAAACCATCTTGTTTAAGCGCAATGACCTTGAAGAAATAATCCAAAGTCTGGTTATTGTTTATATCAGGCATGTCAAACACGCGGCGCGCGGGCCACAACTGGCCCGCCGACAACTTCTTTGTGGCCCGCCAATCCCTTTGGCATTTTACCTTTGTTTATTTCAGTTACGAGTTGCAATTTTCCAACTCAGTGAAAAAGTTGGCAATGAGGCAAATTGAGCAATTAGGCATTCATTAACTATGTTCGGTAGCAACATTTTTCTGGTAAAAGCAACATAATTTGAACGAGAAAATGTGTTTCATAAATGAAATGAAATACGGAGCGCATAAATACAAGACACAATTTATTAAATAATTTTTTTTTTCAAAATATGCTTTTTTTTTCTTTTTTAAGTTTTTACTTGAAAAAAATCCGGAAGATTAAAAGTTATTAAACAAAAACATAATTTGAAGAACAAATTAAAAAAACAAAATTTATTTCCTACATTGTTTAAGCCCAAGAAGGGACAGATATTAAGTTATTTCATTCAATTAGTTCTACATTTAATGTTAAATTTTTGCAACAAATTAGCTGAGCCAATTGAAGATTAAAAAATAAAAATAAAATTCATACAATATGATACTTAAAACACTCTAAAAAATTAGACTCCGTTCAAATGAAATCGAAATAAATCTTAGACTTCTTCCATTTTTAATTGAAAATATTTGTATTGCAGATTTTGTATTGTGTTTATGACAATCGTGCATCAAATGATAAGATGCATGCAAAATGCAAAACTTAAAAAAAAGTCTAAGATTTATTTCGATTTCATTTGTACGGAATCTAATTTTTTGGGGTGTTTTAAGTATCATATTGTATGGATTTTATTTTTATTTTTTAATCTTCAATTGGCTCAAATAATTTGTTACAAAAATGTAACATTAAATGTAGAACTAATTGAATGAAATAACTTAATATCTGTCCCTTCTTGGGCTTAAACAATGTAGGAAATAAATTTTGTTTTTTTAATTTGTTCTTCAAATTATGTTTTTGTTTAATATGTCAAGTTTTTAATAACTACAGAACTCAAACGAACGCATTTCAAAATTAATAGAGAGTATCATCATCAGGCTTTGATGTATGTGGTATTGCATCACAATGGGGGATGCAGTTTACCAGTGTGTAATTAAAAATGTGTCACCACTGTATTAATGCAGGTTGCGGTAGTTTGGACAAAAACTTCCAATCTGAACGCAAAAAAAATCTGTAATCAAAATATAAAAAATTAACTTCACTTAAATTTAGATACCCTATTTCCCACTCAGGAACGCTATGAATGTAAATGTGAATTGTGTTGAATCCTTACTGCTAATATTTAACAATATTATAGCTGTGATATAGTAAAAAATAAAAAATAAAAGTTTTACTTAAATTTTTAAACCTTATTTTCTCCCAAGGGATGATGTAAACACATCAGAAACTTATTACCTAAGTTTAACTTGCGGTATAAATAGTTCTCATCTCGGAAAAAAATACATTTTAAAATTTAAGTTATGTAATTTCCCACTAAGTTCGCTACCTGCGTAAAAATAGCTATCCATTTGAAACTTTTTACAAAAATATAAACTTGACCAAAACAAAAATTTATTCTGAAAATATCCTTTTTATTTACACTATGACGCCATATTCACATTTTTAATTTTTGAAAAAAAAAAAAAAAAAAAAAAAAAAAAAAAAAACTAGCTCAATTTAATATTTCTCGTGAAAATCTTTCAACTGAAAATGAATAAATTATTATTACTGCTTTTGAAATTTTTGCAACAATGAAGTAAAAATGTTACATTTTCTACGAAAAATGTCCGTTGATTTTCAATGAAAAAAGCGAAAATTGGAATTATTAAAAAAATATTTGAATAATGCCAAAAAAAATTGGTCCATGTTTCTCTCTGGGTTATAATTCCTCCATATGCAAAGGCGATTTACCATTCGTTTTGTTACTGACGTCAGGCAAACATTTTCGTACTTTGACTTTACCATATCATTAGAATTAGTAAAGAATAAAAAATGAGTGGCATCAGGGACAAAAAGGTGGGAAGAAAAAATGAAAAAGTTATCATCTCTGTTGGCGCCGAAATTCATCTGACAAATAAATTTTCAAAATCCAAGTGAGATGGGAGAGCAATTAGGTTAAATAGTTTATTAAATAAAACTGAAATAGTATGTAAATTCTATTCATCATTAGAAGCTAATAATTGTTCCATAATAGTAATTCTCCGTATTTAACAGAGCCAATACAAAAAAAAAATGTTCTCTGCTTGGTTGCAGAGTCAGGACTTCCACTATACACTCTGTATTAAACAGAGCCATGATTTAACAATTGGCATCTCTGATTACAGAGTCAGGACATGTTACATGTTCTCTGCTTGGTTACAGAGTCAAGACTGACCATTTTAAAAATGATACATATTATATAAAATAAACATCAAAATAAAAATTACAATATGCAGTTATAAATCTTCTAAATAGCTATAATATTCATTTAAATGACATCCAAGTAATTATAAAACTAATAAATCACCATCAATTCAAAATTATTATAAAGTAAATAAATCTATATTACATGACCTTGAAATCATAATGTTACTCATAAATATTGATTCAGGGTTATAAACAATTTAGATAAACAGATTAGATTTTTTCTGTCAAAAGAAATCAGTTTTATAATTATGTTTCACAATATAAAGATAAACAGAGTTAAATTATAAACAAATAAATTTGAGGGCATTTACGCCGTAACATCCTCCGCCTCCATGAACGGAGTTCATCAAACAATTATAACTTACCAAATTTCCACTATCACATACTAAATAATCAAATATTAAATACAAATTTAAAATATTACCTTAAATGTTAAGTATAACTAAAATGAAATGCAATTAAATCCTACTACTTCTATAAAAAACAGTTTCTGGAACAACTAAAAATAGAAAAAAACATTAATATACAAAATAGTTCAGAAAATTACAAAAATTAACATGTAAAAAAAAAAAAATAAATAAATAAATAAAGTTAGTTAAAATAAAGTAAAATTCTATTATATTAAATGTCCATCGGTAGAGGAGACAATTTTGTGATAGGGCGTTTCAGTTCACCAGTAGAAGTCTTTAATTTGACAACACGAACAATATTATCATCACCAGGAAATAGTTCAATTATTCTGCCCAATTTCCACCTTAATGGGGGCTGGTTTTCTTCCTTTATCAACACCAAGTCATTGATTTTTAAGTTCGGGTTGCTTCTAAACCCCTTTGTACGTTGCTGCAATTGTGAGAGATAGTCTGACGACCACCTTTTCCAAAAACTTTGGAAAATCTTTTGTAGCAATTTCCAACGTTCCAAAGGAGTTACATAGGTAGAGGAGATATCAGGCTCAGGTAAGGAGGTCAAGGGTGCTCCTATAATAAAATGTCCTGGCGTCAGAGCCGTAAAGTCATTTGGATCAGAAGACTCAGCGACAAGTGGTCTTGAATTTAAGCATGACTCAATTTGTGCAATTAAGGTCAAAAATTCTTCATAAGTTAAAATCTGATCACCAATTGTTCTCTTCAAATGATTTTTCATTTGTTTTATTCCCGCTTCCCAAAGGCCTCCAAAGTGAGGGGCGGAAGGTGGGTTGAATTTCCATACTATCATTTCGTCAGTAAGATACTTGTGCAATTTTTCATCAGAAGCAATTTGAGACATCATTCTCTTTATTTCGCGGTCTGCCCCTACAAAATTTGTACCTCTGTCGGAAAATATTTCTAGAGGTTTTCCACGTCGAGCCACGAATCTTTTCAATGAGGCTAGAAAGGTTTCAGTTGTAAGATCAGTGACTAATTCAAGATGGATAGCTTTTGTTACGAAACAAACATACAGACAAACATAATGTTTAAAGGGTTTCACACCACGTCCCTTACGAGGTTTGATCAAAAAGGGGCCGGCTAAGTCGACTCCTACTCTTGAAAATACTCGAGCTTGTGTCACGCGTGCTGATGGCAGATTTCCCATCAACTGAGATGAAAGGTGTGATGAATTTCGGAAACATTTCATACATTTCCTTATTTCTCTTTTCACAGCTTCTTTAGCATTAATTATCCAAAATTTTTGTCGAATTGCTGAAATTGTCAATTGAGTCCCGCTATGAAGATGTTTCTCATGAAAATACTTTATTATCAAGTCTGTAACATGATGCCTTTTAGGGAGAATGATTTGATGTTTTTGATATTCAGACAAGTTTGCATTTTTTAGCCTACCTCCAACACGAAGAATATCATTTTCGTCAAGAAATGGATGTAAAGGAAGGAGTTTGCTTTTAGAATTTAGGATCTTTCTGGATTTTAGAATTTTCAGTTCGTCTCCGAATTCATGGTTTTGAATTAATTTCACAATAGCATTTGTTGCCCTTTCAAGTTCTGGAACAGTCAAAAAAACATAGACTCGTTCAGATGGGCATGTACTATTTTTGATGAATCTGAGGCACCAAGCCGTAATTCGTTTTAATTTAGTCCAGGATGAAAATTTAAATAAAAGCTCAAATTCTGGAATATTTTGGGATATGGAGCAAACAAGCGTTTTACGTTGTTCTTGCAAGACCTCTTCATCAGGTAGATTAGGCTGAGTTTCAGGGGGAAATACTGGTAACGATTCTTCCTTCAGCCAGCTAGGACCATGTAACCATACCTCGTTATTAATCAATTCAGATGCAGAGCAACCACGAGAGAGAACATCTGCAGGATTTTCCTTTCCTTTACAAAATTTCCATTGTACAGGAGCAACAAGTTCCTGAATTTCGCGTACGCGGTTTGCCACAAAGGGCTTCCAGTTGTTAGCACTTCCTTTAATCCAGTGCAAGGTAATTTGGGAGTCACTTAGACAAAATATATTTTCATTCACAATTTTAAATATTTCCTTTAAATAATTCGCTAATCTTGCAGCCGTAAGTGCTCCAAGAAGTTCGATGCGCGGCAATGTAATTTTCTTGAGAGGCGCTACTCTCGACTTTGCTATTACAAATGAAGTTTCACAAGAAGAAGAATCACGTAAATAAGCCACTGACCCATACCCCTTTAAACTAGCATAAGAAAATATGAAAAGTTGAGCGGTTTCAGGATTTAATTTTGGGATAGTTACAAAATATTTTCTAAGAATTTCAAAATTTACCAAGTCTTTTATTTCATTATGCCATTTTCTGAATTTTCCACTTAAAGAATCTGGTAATGTAGAATCCCAGTCAATTCCATGTTCCCAGAGTTCTTGCATTAAAAATTTAATTCTTATCACGAAAGGGGAAATGAGTCCAATAGGATCATAAATTTTTGCCACAGTTTGTAAAACAATACGTTTGGTAATAATTTTATGGTCAAATTCTACTAAAAGTGGTTGTATGTCTATTTTCAAGGTGTCACTTTCTGTTATCCATATAATTCCCAATACCTTCGAAAGATTTTGTTCAAGAGTGTCTTCCTCAAAGTTTATTCCATGTTCCTTCCATAAAAATTTTAAATCGGAAGAATTGGTTTTAAATTTTCTGAGTTTCATATTGGCCTCACTCAATATCTTCTCTGCACCGTTTGATAAAACAAAAGCTTCATTTACTGAATCAGCTCCATGAAACAGGTCATCAACGTATAAGGAAGTATCCAGCATATTAACTATTTTTCCAAACAAATCTTTATACCCCTCAATATGATGTTTGATGGTTGCAGAAAGGAAAAAGGGTGAAGTTGTTACACCAAAAGTTACACGGGTCATGCGAAAAACCTTCAAAATGGGATTGTTACTAGTGATATTGTCAAACCACAGGAACCTCAAAAAATTTCTATCTTCTTGTTGCATCTGGATTTGCAAGAATGCCTTTTCTATATCGGCCAAGAAAGCAATTTTGTGGAGACGGAATTTTAAAATAATGTCCAATATGTTAGGATTTAGATTGGGCCCAGGAAATAAGCACTCGTTTAACGATTTTGCCCCCTTATCTTTGGATGACGCATCAAAAACAATTCTTACTTTAGTTGTCGATTTATCTTCCCTTATTACTGGTCTGTGAGGCATGTAATACGTGTTTATTTCATCTTTATTAAACTCACATTCTTCAATTATACCCAAACCACATTGTTCATTTAATATTTTCTCATATTCCTTAAGTAACCATTCATTTTTGCACAATTTTGATTTTAATCCCCAAAGTCTATGTTTAGCTACATCAAAATTGGATTCCAATTCATTTTTATTTACTTTCCACAAAAGTTTAGTTTCATATCTTCCATTTACAAAATTTAAATTATCATTAAATAAATCAAGAGCATCTAAATCCTTTTGTGAAAATAATTCATTTTTACTATCACAAATACCCAAAGACTCTAGTTTCCAAAACTTTTGCAAATCAAAATTTTCTATTTCATTAACAGATACAAGATGAGCATTAACTGTTTCGTTACCTTTAGAGTTTATTTTTCCCACTATTGTGTACCCAAAAAGTGTATTAGCTACATATAAATGGTCATTAATTTCTTCAACGACACCTCTCTGAACATTCCAGAAATAATCAGCTCCAAGTAAAATTTGTACTTCGGATTCCTCGGGCGTAGGGTCGGCTAACCTCCATCTTTTACTTTCAATGTATTTTATAACTAGAGGGTCAGAATTGGGAACCTTCAATGTTGTTGCACTTATCAAATCGGTAGCTAACACCTCAACATCTATACAACGATGATAATTCATTTTACTTCGCAATTTAATTTTAAAAACATCATATTCTTCTTCGCGACCTTGATCCATGCCAAAAGCGAATACAGTTAAATGTTCTTTTCTTAAAACAGGCAAATTTAATTCACGAGCTAATGCTTTTGTTATGAAGCTTTTTTCGCTTGCAGAATCAAGTAATAATCGAACTACCTTTGATTTAGAATTACCTTGAGCAGTTACACAACATGTTTGCAATAAAACAGCATGCTTAGAATTTCTAAAATTACAATGAGAATTAGATACAACTGTTTGATTTTGATTTTCATTAATTTCTGGTTTCAAATTTTTCTTAAAGCAAAATAATTTGTTATGTTCAGTGCTTTTACAATTTAGACATGGCTTTAATTTTATGCGGCATTGCGAAGATAAATGCGATTTCAAAAAGCATTTGTAACATCTACCCTCCTTACGTAACATTAATCTTTTCTTATCATCAGCTAAATTTTTACACTCGGAAGATAAATGATCATTACCTTTGCAAAATACACAAGAAACTTTAATATTGGCATTTAAGGTATTAGCATGTTGATATTTATTTGATGTTTTCTTTTCACGAAATTCAGTTTTATTTTTATGTACAAAAGAAGAGGATGCATCATTTTTAGAACTTGTCATTGACAAAGCCTTTTCTCTACATTCTATTTCACATTTCAGAAAGGCAATTAGATCGGTTACATCTGACTCTTTGCTAGTATCACGTTTTCTATGATATTCAATCACTAATTCATGGGGCAATAGCTTTAGCAAAATAGGATTTAGCAATTGTCCATAAGAACTGGATGTTACCCCCAAATTTCTTAAACTTCTAATATTAACTTCGCACATGTCATGCAATCTTCTTAATGCATTTAAATTTCAACAATTTTTAACTGGTTCCATATTTAATAAATTAGTCATGTGTTTATTAATAATAACATCAACCTTACCAAAACGGTCCTTTAATAAATCAATACAAGTATCATAATTTTGTTCTGTCAAAGGAAACCCTTCTACCACATTATAGGCCCGATTACATAACAAGGATTTTAGATAAGCGAATTTTTCTATCTTAGATAGTGATTTATTCTGGTGTATCGATGTTTCAAAACAGTTAAAAAATTCGACCCATTCTTCGATTTCACCAGAAAATTTTGGAACATTTAATTTAGGCAATTTCATGGCAGAACTCGTTTCTGTTCCACTAGCAGAACCATTCAATGAATTTACACGACTAGTTGCTATCATAGAAACATTATCCTTTTTACATTTTCTTAATCTATTTTTAATTTTAAATTTAGCACTGATCAATTGGTCAGTGTACTTTTCACTATTAGCAATGTCCTTTTCATATTCTTTTAAGTCGGATATTTGAGCTTCAATATCACGATTCAAACTTTGGAAAGCCGTTTCTTTCAAGAGGAATATTTCTTGAAGCTCTAATAATTCATCAGTTTTCGTATTATCAATGTCATCATTTAATAATGTTTCTAATTTTGTAATTAATTTCGTGAAACTCGTTCGTTCAACAGAACGTTTTGCTTTCAACTTTTCAAGATTTTCCATTTTAAATAAAGAATAATTCTTATTTTAAAACATAAACCATTCATAGAAAATGAAAAAAATATTTTCTTACCTGTTAATTCCAGGTAATGTAGATGGCATGTCGTAATCCAAATGGCACAATAATAATTCCACACTAATCACAGGTTTGGAAAATAAATCACAGTTGTTAATCACAAATCTCTTTCACAATAGCTCACTATTATTTCCAAAAAATGTTTCCCGGATTTCGGCACCAAAAAAATATGTGTTGGCGCCGAAAGTTCATCTGACAAATAAATTTTCAAAATCCAAGTGAGATGGGAGAGCAATTAGGTTAAATAGTTTATTAAATAAAACTGAAATAGTATGTAAATTCTATTCATCATTAGAAGTTAATAATTGTTCCATAATAGTAATTCTCCGTATTTAACAGAGCCAATACAAAAAAAAAAAATGTTCTCTGCTTGGTTGCAGAGTCAGGACTTCCACTATACACTCTGTATTAAACAGAGCCATGATTTAACAATTGGCATCTCTGATTACAGAGTCAGGACATGTTACATGTTCTCTGCTTGGTTACAGAGTCAAGACTGACCATTTTAAAAATGATACATATTATATAAAATAAACATCAAAATAAAAATTACAATATGCAGTTATAAATCTTCTAAATAGCTATAATATTCATTTAAATGACATCCAAGTAATTATAAAACTAATAAATCACCATCAATTCAAAATTATTATAAAGTAAATAAATCTATATTACATGACCTTGAAATCATAATGTTACTCATAAATATTGATTCAGGGTTATAAACAATTTAGATAAACAGATTAGATTTTTTCTGTCAAAAGAAATCAGTTTTATAATTATGTTTCACAATATAAAGATAAACAGAGTTAAATTATAAACAAATAAATTTGAGGGCATTTACGCCGTAACAATCTCCATGGGCTTTTCCATGTTAAATTAACATTGAGAAGTGACACTGGAAATAAATAAGTATTGCGCTGCCGCGCAATACTTAAATACCTTTGCTAGATTAACACAGCTTGTATAAAATAATTTTTTTAAGGTAATACAATTTAGAAAATCGCATTAAACAAACTTTGTAGATTTAGTTGATAAAAAGTAATGCCAAGTATTTTTTCGAAAAATAAGATAAAACAAACTATGAATTATAATAATAGCTTTGGAACTTTACTTGACTATTTGTTTAATATGGCTATGTTTTGTACGTACAAATATTGCTGTGTGCAATTCTAATAACACTATCTACTTTGTTTGATGTGGCCCGCGTCTTTGTATGCAATACTTAATTTGGCCCGCGGCGGTAGAGGAGTTTGACATGCCTGGTTTATATTATGAAACATAATTATAAAACTGGTTGATTTATCGTTCGATCAAATTTATTTACATTCTTGGCTCTCAATGCGTATTTATGAGTAGCATAATGATATGAAGGTAATTTAATATAAATTTATTAGCTTTTATAATAATTTTGGAATCTTAATGGTGATTTATTAGTAATTTAATAACTTTGGGATTTCTTGATATAAACTTAAGTTTATATTGATTTTGGGATCATTTAAAGAGATTATTAGTTTTATAATTACATGATGTCATTTAATGAACATTATGGCTATTTATAATTATTTATAGCTAATTTAATGTGTTTTATGATATTGGAATTAAAGTAATTGCAGATGATTTTGTAACCGGAATATTGTAATTTTATTTTGGTGGGGGTTTTTTTGTTTGTTTGTTTGTTTTTTTGTTTGTTTTTTTGTTATTATATGTATTTTTTTTTTTTAAGTTTTTAGTCCTCAGCAGACAGATAACATGTAAAATTTTGCCTCTGTTTAATACAAAGAATTTGTGCTGTGTTGAAAACATAAGTTAAATGATTAACTTCTTTCTCATGATGCATTGAATTTAAATATATTAATTCATTTTATTAAAATAAACTATTTAACCACACTAATGGATCTCCTATCCTCGCTCTTGAATTTTCATTTCCTTGAAATTTTGCATAATCATCATTATCTATCTAAATAATAATAATAATAATAATAATAATAATAATAATAAAATTGCATAAGCATGAAATTAAGGCTGTTCTCAACTGCTCTGCTCAACAAGCGCAAAACGTTTTGACACATTTAGAGATTCATTTTTTAACGGAAAGATATAAAATTAGAAAACCTGGCCATGGAAGCAATTTGGAATCGAACTGTTTTTTCCATTTTTGGATCCATCAATTACCTATTGAGTTATAAGCGATTTTGATCACGTGACACGGCATTTTTCTCCCCTTATTGACTGGATTTTCTTCTTTCGTTCGGAAGTTCAGTTCAAAATACCAACTTTGACAGTATTTTCTGAAAGATCTATTGCGTTTACAAGAAAACGGAAAAAATAGTTCGATGACATAGTTTCTGAATAACAACACCTTCTAGTTTCATGCGTTTCCGAACAAAAATGAATTAAAACTTATGTCAGAAAGTTGACCCTTTGGATTTGAGAACAGCCTTAAGTAAATACCTATTCCGAATGAAATCTTTTTTCATTAATCTTTCATAATATATGAAATATTTTTAAGCAAAAGGGTGTAAAGTGCATAAGTAATTTTAGTAATGGGAAAATTATTATTTTATCATGCTTTCATTAAAGTTTGGCATTTCGTTTCTTGCGTAACACCTGTAAAGCTATATCATATGATATTGTAAATAATCTAAAAATATTTATGCCATTATTCAAAGAAAGTATTATATGAACATGAGAAAACAAAATGCATAAGCACGAAAAATGTATAGAGATTATATTACATATTAATTTTGAATAAAAAAAGCAGTTAAAATAAATATCGAATTATAATAATAATAATTTTAAAAAATGCGTTTACTATTTTTCTCATACTCACATTTCAAACTCTTATCGTTGATGTCGATATTTTTCTTCATGTCTTTGACAATTTAAAGTTAGATGAATGTACTACTTTTATATGATTCTTGATATGCTTAGAATTCACCAGAATGTTTATATTCATACCCGTAAGGCATGGTGACGTCACGGCGACGTCGTTGTGAAGTCACACTGTGATTTTGTGACCGTCGATGTGACGTCACGTGACGTGGATGTGACGTCACAGTGACTAGAATGCGAGGTCGTTATGGCCGTTTTAGAGGTCGTTTGTGACGTCACATTGTGACCACTCTGTGAAGTCACGGTGTGACTAATTTGTGAAAAGTGTGTCATTTGTGACTATTTTGGCATTAACTTTGTGACGAACCTGTGACGAAAGTGACAATGTTTTGAAGTCACACTGTGACCAATTTGTGAAATATGTGTCATTTGTGACGAACTTGTCATAAACTCTGTGATGATTTCAAATGAAAATCAAATTTCAAATTAATTGCTTAAAAAGCGCAAAGGCGAACTAGTGAAAAAGATTCCATGCTGGAATTCGAACCCGGGCCATCAGTATAGCGCACTTACATTCTACCGACTAAACCACATGGGACGATACCCAGCCTGGAAAATTTCTCACTATTACATGTTGGCAAGGCTACAAACGCAGCACAAGATGCAATATTTATCGTCAGCCACCGACATGGCGCAAACACGAAACTTAATTAAATCCAGCATCGATTGAAACTATATTAATACTTGGAAATTTTTTTCAGAGAGAACCATTCGCCTTGCATACAATATTACAAATGAAAATCAAATTTCAAATTAATAGTGTAAAAGGCAATTTTAATTTGAAATTTGATTTTCATTTGGAATACTGTATGCAAGGCAAATGTTTCTCTCTGGAAAAATTTCCAAGTATTAATATAGTTTCAATCGATGCTGGATTTAATTAAGTTTCGTGTTTGCCCCATGACGGTGGCTCACGATAAATATTCCATCTTGTGCTGCGTTTGTAGCCTTGCCAACATGTAATAGGGAGAAAATTTCCAGGCTGGGTATCGTTCCATGTGGTTTAGTCAGTAGAATGTGAGTGCGCTATGCTGATGACCCGGGATCGAGTCCCAGCGTGGATATTTTTCACTATGTTGGCCTTTGCGCCTTTTAAGCAATTTATTTGAAATTTGAATTTCATTTGAAATATTGTATGCAAGGCGAATGTTTCTCTCTGGAAAAATGTCCAAGTATTAATACTGTGATGATTCTTGTCATAAAAACTACGATAATTTTAAAGTAAAATTTTGTTTGAAATATAAAATTTTATCTTTTTACCGTACTTTTTAGCAAGATATCACTATTTTGGAGTCCTATTCTTCTAAAATATTTTTAATTTTCCATTTAAAAAACAATGCTTATTAACTGACATCTTTTTTTATTAAGTTCTAAGCTTGATCTTGAATTCAAGCTTAATATTAAGAATGTGTAAGCTTTTTTTAATGTGTTATTATTTGTCATTGCTTTATTAAATACGAACATGGAGTCTAACGGACATTAATACAACTGTTACTTATAGAACTACATGATAAGTCCTATTTATTTAAATTTTTTATTCCCATATATATTGTATTTTGTGAATATGAGCTAATTAGATTTGGTATGTTTTATATGAAAAGACTGATCTGGGAAATAGAAACAACAAGTAAGATATATCATGCGTTAGGCATAGATTATAAAACACTTTCCAACTCTTCCTAAATGTTTTAACAAGACATCGACGGAAATAACGTAAATAAGATAACTAAGTAAACATGTAAACGCGTAAAACATTTGAAAAACTGATTTACGCAGTTACCATCCAGTAAAGTGTAAAAAAATCATTTTTTTTTTTAAATAAAAAAAATCGGATTTTTTTATTTAAATCAGATTTTTTTGATTTAAATCAGATTTTTATGATTTTTTTCCCAGCGTTCAAATACTGAATAGCTATCATGAGTTTTAGGTTTCCAAAACAATTACACCACTAATTGCTAACATAATCTATGTTTTTACACTTTAATTACTAAAATTATAATTGTTAGTTAGTAATTACAGAAATAAAAACTGCAAATTAGTAGTTTCATTAGGTAGTATTATACAATAATGTTATATACATTAATATTGTAATAATTATGTAAAACTTTATAAATACTAGTGATACTTAACATTTATGAAAATTATTAACTGCATTTTATATTAAATAGCTAACATTACTTCAAATTAATTATTAAACAATCAACTCTCTAATTAGGAACATATTATACATTTTTTAAGCCTTAATTATTAAAATGATAATAATTCATTTTAGAAAGAAAAAGGGACAGGATGCTAGTTCAAAAAACGGGCACTATTTCATGAGGAAATATATTAGTAATGTGTTTAGTAATGATGTAATTAAAAAAAAGAATATTTTTTAGCATTATAAGTAAAGTGTCCTTAATTTTTAATAATTTTATGAATAACAAATTGAAAAATACAATTAAATAACATATTTTAATAATATCCTGTTTTTTCTAAAGAAATAAAGTTCCATATTTTTGCAAGTTTTTTTCCACATGAATTTAGAATACTGTTGAATGGGGAAGTTTTTTACAAGAAATCTCTGGCTACAACTACAGGTAAATTTCAACTTTTTTTTTTCTTTTTTTAAGGCAGGGTGCATTTTGCCAATTTCAAAAGGGGCATGGTGTGGCACCATTAAAAAAAATGGCCTAGAAGAAGCAGTATAAGTAATTACAGAATTAATAAAAACTGCAAATAAGTAATTTCATTAGTTAGTAGCACAAATAACAAAACTAACAAATATTATTTGCAGCTCATTTTGCATTTGTATTTAGGAAAATTTCTGTAAACCACCAAAATCTATACTTACACACATGTACGTGTATGCTAAGCAAAAAAAAAAAAAAAAAAAGAAAAAAGAAAATGAGTTAAACCCATTCATATAGAATAAATATAAGTTAGCCACTAATATCTGAAATCCTCAAAATATTTAAGTAACAGCATTATTACCTCTATTAGCTTTCAATGGTTCAATTTTTTAATATATATGAGTTACAATAATAATAATAATAATAATAATAATAAACATTTATTTAACCTATACCAAAGAAGCTCTTGCTGTGCTTAGCATTTTTATACCAATTATTTCTTTTTCTCTTATGCATTCATTTACAATTTAGCCGCTGAGCAGATGTCATTCTTTCATTCTTCTTTAACTTGAGATTGCTATTAATTACTATTTATTCTTTTACTTGTAGAAATGTAATTATACTTGCTATGTGTATTTTATATAAAATAATGCATAAATTGATTACCTAAAGGAAATTATGACATTGCAAATTATGTTAGATTTAAATATCATTTTTAAATGAAACTGTTTTAATTTGGATAAAAACTTAAAAACAATGCTTTTTACAAACTCAACTGTTTTTAATTTTTTACAATACTAATGAATTAAGCTTAGAAACAATTATTTAAAGCTCTTTTTTTGTTTATTCATAAGTCAAAATACCTGTAGAAACTTTCAAATTATGTTCATGTTAGATTTTAATACTTTTTTTGACATTTTAAACATTTAGAAAATTTTTGATTTTAATCAATGATTTTTTTTAAAAAATCGGTTGATTAAAATCATGATTTAATCGCTGATTTAAATCAACCGATTAAAATCGTTGACACCCTACCATCCACAGCCAAATATGTTTTCTAATTCTTTTAAACAGTCCTGTATTTGATCTGTAGATTGATATATATATACTATATAATGGAAAAATTTAGTTTATCAAGGAAACGCATAACAGGTTGAAATTCTCTTTCAGCAATTTATACTAATATATGGAAACATACTTAAATAATTTTGTACAACCCCGTAGTTTACCTAGAACCTTTATTACACGCCACTATTTAGTTAAAATTTAGTTCAAGCTAAAACACTCTTAAAACTGCTGAAATCACATTTCCAGAAATTATAATTCATAGACGGCAACGTATCCAATTCTTTGCGTGACCCTGTATATCATTTTATCTATATACTACAAACATTTCTTAGTAAATTAAATACAGTGCAGCGTTAAAATGCATAACTTATTTAAAAACCACCTTTAAGCAATACCCAGTAACCCTTATGAATACTTTTGTATAGTCCTGTATATGAATTATAGCATATATATATACACCATATACTATGTATAAATGTAGTGAATCATAAAAGTGCATATCATAATTAAAAATGTATTTCCAGCAATCATCGCTAATGAACAGTACTTCGGATACAATATAGTATCTGAAATATTTTGTGTGTCCCTGTAAATGCTATATACACTTCGTATTATACATGAAATAATTCATAGTATATAAACCTCAACGACGTATATCAATTTCATTACATATCAAATAGATTAACATAAATAAAGTACGCCGCAAACAATTCCCTCCACCCCTACATCATTATGTATTGGAATTCCTTTTTTAGCCCTGTAAATGAACAATAACTATTCTTTGCATCGCATATTCTATGGAATGCACATTTTAGTGCGCTTCATAAATGCATATCAATTTTATTCTGTTTGAAAGCGTGTAAAATCATTAAAAATCATTTAAAACGATTTTTTCCCACAGGCCCTAATGTAATGGAATAGAATTGACTGTCCCTGTAAATGAACTAAACATGCTACAAACTTCATTACAAATAGGGGTCTTGCTATGGTAAACGTCAATAACATCCAAAAATTTTAGGTCAATCCGAGTATATTTACGCGAGTTAGAGCGCGGACAGACGGCCAGACAAACCGAAGTCATAAACACTTTTCAACTTTATCGGCATGAAAAACACTTTATTTCAATTCTTAAATATTATATTTTACTTTTTAATGCCAATAAAATAAATGTATCGAAAATGTAGAAAATGAGTTTACAATCAAAGAAAATTTAATAACTGACTCTGAATGTCTACAATTAAATGTTTGATTAAAATCACAAACAGCAAAAAAACGCTTAAATACAATTAAAAAAAAATATAGCAATTTGAAAAACACTAAATAATTAGTATTTATAATTGTACTATTAAACAACAACAAACTATAATAGATGAATTAAATGCATTTAACAATTTCTCAAAAATCTTTCCATCGCCATATTTGCTTTTGAAAGGAATACCAGATCAGTCTCATTGCATATGACATACAACTATTTAACTCATGTAATAATCTGTCAAAAAGGAACAAAAAATTTAAATTAAATAAGACATACCTTTTAAGTTCCATAAATATTTTTATAATATCCGTATTTTATCCTAAATTGTCAGGCATATTTCTGTTAGCTTAAAAAAACTAACTCTCCGTGTCAGAAGTTCTCTGATCCTTATTTTATTCTGCGGTTTAATCCAGCGCAGACGATATTTGACCAAGCAGCTGCTCCTACTGTATTATTATATATTTTTTTTCTTTTGTACACAACAGAGTTTAAATGCGCAGTAATTTTACCTTTATGAGAGTATCTGTAATGAAAATTTTCTATTTGAATGAAACACCTGCCTTTTTTCTTTCTTTTTTTTTAAGTACAGTTTGTTTTACACCTAATAAATAAATACGTATCTTCTTAATAAATGAAAAGAGAGTATACAGGATAAAAAAAATTTCTTTGTCAATCTGTCATTTTTTTCATATTCATTTTCTGTAGAATAAAACAATTTTAAAATAACTTTTTTAAAAGTCATATCTCTAAAACACGAATTTGAAATACGAATAATTATATCATGGGTTTTGTATAAAATTTGTATACATATTTTTTCGGAAAATACTAATTTTATTTAAAAAGTCTGAAAGAAGTAGAATTAAAAAAAAAAATAGTTATTTAAAATAGTTAAACACTAACAGGAAAAAATATGACTTGAATGCAAATTCTAAAGTCAGAAATGCATATATGACTAAACTCTGAGTATTCTTTCTACGTGCTCATTAAAAGCTACAGACTTAACTGTAATAGAAAATTTTAGTTTGAAACCACAGAAGGGTTTAGAATACCACTGGTCGACAAAAAATAAAATAAAATAAAATAAAATAAAATAAAAAAATATAACAACTTCCTCCCTGAAAACTATGTAAAGTGTACAGATGTAATATTCCTAATTCTAAATATGTTATCCAAATTGCTCCAATACGTACCATTTTCCCGAGAAACATTTTTATAATAACAATCAGTGAAGGATTAAATTGCAATGGTAGATAAAATTGAAATCATAAAAAAGTATACTTTCACTGTCTTAAATAAGAAATTGATAAAATATAGCATGAAAATCTAGTTTGTTGATACTTCTACCGTGTATTTTTTTCTGCCCCCCCCCCCCTCTCTTTTCGTGTCCGAATTTACTATTTCCTATCCACTAATATATTTTCATTCCTTATGTCGCTGTAACTCGGCATGTAATATTTCTGTTCATTTTCAAAGATTTTTGATGTTCATATTTTTGTCACACTGTGACTTACAATATGGTGATTTTTTTCGTCACAAATGTGACGTGACGTACGTTACATGTAGTGTCATAACAGTGACGTCACATTTTTTTTTAATTGCCAGAAAATATAATTTTACATAAATAACATGTTTTGAATATTTTTTGTAATTTTTCAAAGTTTTCTAAGAAGTTCACATCTCAGTCACAATGTGACATCACTGAGTGGTGGCATTTTGGTCACAGATGTGACGTGACCACAGTGACTCACAGTGACGTAACAACGACGTCACCGTGACCATGCATGCTATGAGGGTATGTTACTGTTAACTTCCTTTTTCACTTTCTTCTACCTTCAATAGAAAAAGTATTCGAAATTTTTTTATACTTCCGGCTTTCGACGGATGTACACGTTTTAGGGGTCAGAAAAAAACCTCATATTTATACAGAATGTCTGTCTGTCCGTTTGTCGTCATTGTACCATCGAAAAGTGTATGAAATTATGCATAGAACCGAACCATTTTTTTTCGTGCCTTTTTGGCTATGGCCAGCAGGTCCTCCTTGAGTTTCGAAATATTCTGCCGGAAGGAGACTGTAATAGAGATTTTTGTGCAATTTTCATTGTTGATCGAAAAGTGTAGGCAGTTATTCATAGAATTGAACAAAATTTTTGTGTATGTTTTTGGCTATGTCAAGCAGGTCCCCCTTGAATTTGGAAAAATTCCGTCGGAAGGGGGCGCTGTAATAGCGATTTTTGTGTCATTTTCATTATTGTACCATCGAAAACTGTATGACGTTATGCATAGAATTGAATGAAATTTCATATTTATGTTTTTGGCTATGGGAAGCAGGTCAACTTTGAATTTTGAAATATTCCGCCCGAAGGGGGCACTGCAATAGTAATTTTTGTTTAATTTTCTCGATTTTTTGTACACTGTTAAAAATATCGTGAAAAATTACCTCTGTTTTTAAAAACTATCTATTTTCTGACCAATGAGAACGCTCCATATGCGTTCATGTAGCGTTCTTATTTGCCAGAAAATAGATAGCCTGAAAAAAAGAGGCAATTTTTCTCGGTATTTTTAATACTACAGTTTTATTGTACATCGGTGGCTCGTGCGACGACAGGAACTTCTAAGCCGGCTATCGTAAACAGCTGATGTACAATAGAATAACGAAAAACTATTGATTTTAATAAATATCATGATCGAGATTAACTCATTTTTACTCCGATTAAGGGGATCCGGGACACATTTTAAAATAATTTTTATTTATTGAGTTAAAATTTTGAATTTTTGTGTGATGGTTAACCATATCATTTGTAAACAAAATCACATGATAAAACATCTCATAACTTAAAAAAAAAATTAAAAAATAAAATTTATTAAAAAAGTGGGGTAATTTAAAATCGATTTAACTCGAAATATTATTTGTAGAATTTTTTTTTTTCTTTTTTTGTAGAATTTAATTTTTTTTTCATTTAAATAAACAGAAATATATAAGTTTTAACTTTGATTCAGCATTTTTTTAAATATTAATTTTTAAAAAGTTAAAAATATTTCAAGTAAAAATTTGAAAAACAAATTGCGTAATTTTTTTTAAATCATATTTTCAAAAGTAAATATTTTTTTCAAATTTGCTGACTCAAAATTAAAGTAAAACAATTGAAAAAGACATGTTCAGAGTTTGGACCATTTATTATATTTATAACAATTTAAATACGAGAAATGGTGAAAAAATCCATCATGAAGAAAAACTCATTTTTACAAGAAGTCGTTTCCATAACAACCATTGCTTGAAAGCAAGATTTTGAAAACAAATAAAAAAAAAAAAAATGAATATTTCCTATTCTAATTAAGATAGAAACATGATTTAAATGCCACTTTAAGAAGAAGAAAAAAAAAAAAAAAAAAAAAAAACAGAAAAAATTTTAATGAGATAAAATACGTTTCGAAAATTTGAAAATTTTTGTGTCCTGGACCCCCTTAATTAACTGAAACAGAAATTTAAGATGAAAATCAAAGTTGGTGATAATTTTGAAGTATTAACATTTGTAACTGCTTTGTGGAAATATTAAGATGTATGAGATAAAGAAAGCTTTAGGATTGGCCATCCAACTAGTTTTGTTAATAATTTGAAGATACAAATAGTGACCAGGAATGGAAGTCTGAGAAATGAAAATAACATGGCATCAAAGTACTCTTAGGCTGTAATGCCATTCTTTAGCTAATTTTTTAAATGTCGTACACGAAAAATAGACTCTAAAGATTAAACATTCAGAGTTTTTATCTGACCCCCCCCCCCTATTTATTCAATTATTTATTTATTTTTTAGTCCCCGATATGCTATTTCTTTCGGCCAGCAATTAAATTGTCGTCTCTAAAAAATAACGTTGCGTTGTATAACTCAGCCGTAAAACAAAGCAGGTATATCATTGTACGGGATAATCTCTACTGCAATTTTTTAAACTTCTAACCATCGCACATTTTCATTTTTATACCGTCGTATAGGAAAAAAAAAAGTACTTTTAAATGCAATTTGTTTGAAAACTGCATCTCAATGCATCTTTTAGATATTATTTTTTTTATAGTTTGTAACGAATTTGTTTAATGTTGGTAACTGAAATATTCCATTTCTGTAGAAAGTAAAAGAAAAATAGTTGAAAAATAGTAGACTATTGTATCTTTTTGTAGCCATTTTCCCATAATAATTGAAAGAAATAATATAATTAAAATACGTGCTATTTTAGAAATATATATATAAATGATTTCTGATAAACCATGGAGCTATTATAAACTATACTTAGTTTTAAGTATATATATTAATGTTACAAACAAATGAAGGCATATATAATGAAGGTATCAGATAGCCGATTTTTTTTGATCGAGTTTCTTGAATGACGACATCGCTTTAGTGACGTCCTATGCATACTTTTCTGTAGATGTTGTTTAAGACTGGACCGTAAATGTTTAATTCTTCAGCGGATGCAAATGACATCACTTCATCTAATATATAAAATTGAAAATTTGTCTGTCTGTAATTCTATACAAATCCATTGTTTGGAAGCGAGAATTCTGAAATGTTACGCACATGTGTTTTAAAACACGGCCGAGGCAACTAAAAAAATCAGGAATCGAAATAACTTATAGTTTATTTTTAATTAATAAAAAACAACCAAGGTAACAGCAATTTCTGAAATTTAGCCCATTTTCGTTATAGCAGTTGCCAAAAATTAAAAATCCACAATAAAATTCTTAACACAACAATTACCTTTCTATTGCAAGATGCATTGCATATTACGTACGCCACGCTGCAATACTAAAAAGCTGTAGCGAGTATTACGATAATTCTTTTACCCCACATGCAAATAATTAGCGATATACATATTACGTACTCCACGCTGCAATAATAAGAAGCTTTACCGAGTATTACGACAATTCTTTTACCTCACATGCAAATAATTAGAGATTATTTAATTGGGCTTAAGTATTACAAATTTTTTAAAATGAAGAAACACATTTTAACCCTTAACCGGAATCGTGGACAATGTATAATTTCAAGATATATATGAATAAAAGTTGATTTATATAGTACATGAAACTTTTTTCAATGCACTTATCTAAGTGGTAATTTCATATATATTAGAAAATAATTTGGATTTTAATTAAAGGGTCCATTTGGACCCAAGATTCCAGTAATGTGGAACAATTTAGCGATTCCGGTTAAGGGTTAACACAAACATCAACAAAACTTTTTATTCTATTTATTCCCTTATTCCAAATTTGGACGCCAGCAGTTTGTGCTGTAAAAAAAAAATGTGTCCAAATTGCCAGCACATTGTGCTGTTAATGTTACGCAACTACTGTATTTTCCATGTTAACATAGTCAGGAAACCAAAGAAAGATACAGCACATTCACTGTGATCGAGTTCGTGCGCGAGATGAACAGTACTTTGTACTGTAGAAATGTTTTTTTTTACAGTGTAGCCAATGGAGAGATCACCAGGGTTTGACACCCCCCCCCCCCCCTACGAAAATTTTGCGGGGATGACTTTAAATATGCCATTAACTATCAGTCAAGACGGTTGGTTGACTGATTGGGGTTTAAGGGGCTGGTCACTTAGCTAACGATTTCCCTTCACTAATGTAAAGTCTATGGGCATTTGATGCATTTGTATATTTAAAATATCTCCTCGGGAAATTAATATTTTAACTTCTATTTTTTGTGACACTTTCTAAAAGATGTTTCTTTTTTTCTTAGTTCTCAAAATATTTCTAAAGTATAGACTTAATTTTATATGAAGTCTTAAAATCTTACTCATAGTTCGCCCGCTTTAAGCACATAAAATATTAAATTCAGCATAGATTTTAGAAATACTTTGAGAGCTAAGAAAGAAAGAGACATCCTTTAGAAAGTGTACACAGAAAAAAGATGTTAAAAGTATGAATTTCCCGAGAAGGTATTTTAAATATGCGAATGCATCAAAAGTCCATAGAGTTAGCAATACGGAGAAAAATTCCGAAGCTGAGTGACGAGCCCCCATAATGGCGCAAAGTCCCATTACGGACATGTTGCACCACAGTCGAGACGGCCAAAATTCGAAAATCAACTACTAGTCCAGGCAATAGAGACCGTATAGGGACTCTACCTAGCAAAATTAATGGTAGTACTGGAAATCGGCTTTCTAAATGTTTTTTGGGTCACTGAATCCGAATTTGTAACTTCCCACCAAAATCCCCCCCCCCCCCAACTCCCCCAAATTTTGGTACAATGCCCCCCAAAAAAGGTTTTTATTAAAAAAAAAATTTTATCGTTGTAGGGGGAATGTAGCTAGAAATTCAGAAAGTAGACAAAATTTGCAACAAATTAGATATATGGCATTATGACTTAGGATGAAGGGGAAGGGGGGATCTGCCTCGGAACATGAGCCACAGTGCTGCGTAGACTAAGTTGCGCAATTCCACTTAACCACTCACACGTTTACATTAGCCCTCCCATCTTATCTCCGAACTTTCTCTATAAGGTTTACTTTAAGATTTTTGGGTCGCTGAATCCGAATTTTTAACTTATCCCCAAAATTTTCCTCCCCGAAACCCCCCCTTCCCTCCCCCAAATAGCTGTTTTTAACTTAAATTTCTTATTGTTTTAGGGAAAAGCATTACGAAATTCAGAAACTAGACAAAATTTGCAACAAATAGGATATACGACATTATGACGTAGGATAAACGGGGAGAGAGGGGGCTGCCTCGGAACATTCCCCGCGCGCTTTTCTCAAAAACCAATTTTTTTCAAAAAATCAATTTTTTGGGGGGGGGGGTTGCCGGGTGAAATTTTGGTGGGAAGTTACAAATTCGGATTCAACGACCCAAAAAACATCTAGAAAGCCGATTTCCAGTACTACCATTAATTTCGCCTGATAAAATCCCCTATTGCCTGGACTTCATCATTTAGTGCACGTAGTGCCGCAGTGCATGTTCCGAGGCAGCCCTCGCCCTCCCCGTTCATCCTAATTCATAATGTCATATATCCTATTTGTTGCAAATTTTTTTTCTGAATTTCGTAATGCTTTTCCCCTAAAACAATAAGAAATTTAAATTAAAAACAACTATTTGGGAGGGAGGGGTTTCGAGGGGGGGGGGGGGATTTTTGAGGGAAAGTTAAAAATTCGGATTTAGCGACCCAAAAATCTTAAAGTAAACCTTATAGAGAAAGTTCGGAGGGGAGATGGGAGGGCGAATGTAAACGTGTGAGTGGTTAAGTGGAATTGCGCAACTTAGTTTACGCAGCACCGCGCGCATGTTCCGAGGCAGGTCCCCCCTTCCCCTTCATCCCAAGTCATAATGTCATATATCTAATTTGTTGGAAATTTTTCTGAATTTCTAGATACTTTTTCTCTAAAACAATAAAAAAATTGATTTTTTTAATAAAAACCTTTTTTGGGGGCTTTTTACCAAAATTTGGGGAGGTTGCCGGGGGAAATTTTGGTGGGAAGTTACAAATTCGGATTCAGCGACCCAAAAAACATCTAGAAAGCCGATTTCCAGTACTACCATTAATTTTGCTATGTAAAATTCCCTATTACCTGGACTATTTAGTCAAGATTCAAAAAATCAAAATTCAAGGCTAGCATATCTTTATTGTTTAATTCTGTTAATAGGGGAGAAAATAAATGCACTTTCAAAGCAATTTGTAAAGTTTATTCGAAATTTTTAGAATGGGACTCTGTAAAAGAGGAATGTTAACGCTGTTAAAGTAAAATGATCAACAGCCCGATAGAAATCGTCAGACTGAAAAATGCTAGGCATTCATTTTAAATATCCACATTGTTGTCCCAATGTATGCTAATGGGGAAAACTTTTTTGGCAATAAAATATTTGAAAACATATGTAAAAAATGTCAAACATTAATTTGATTGACACTAACGTTAATGCTTCACCGAAGAAGTATGTATCTAAATGAGATTATAATTTTATTTGCAAAGAAAAAGGCTTAAAGTTCCTTTTGTAATTCTATTAAATGGAATTATTTGAATTCCCAATAAAACTTAATTAAACTCTATTCAATGAGTAAAAAACAAATCTAAAATAAGTCAGTAGTAAAATCCATGATCCTAAATTCCCCCTCCGACATATTGGCGATTCAAGCGGTCGAATACGCTATCTGGTGGAGAAAAGATGTAACTTCTCGCTTCAGGATAGTGCGGTGCAAGCACATTGCATTACACGTATTTTAAATTTGTTCAGAATAATTATTCTTTTGCACAATTTCAGATTTCCTGTGACATTTGTGTTCTTTCTTATATGACAAAGTAAAAATTATCCGAATTTGAATATCTAAAACTTTCAAATGCATTTACAATAAAGTATTATTTCAATGGCACTTTAGCATTAGTTAAAGGGAAATTAAAGGGACAATTTTCCTGTACCGAAGACTGCGAGTAGCGCCTCTATAGGTCGTTTTAATTCCCAATTTTTCTGACTACGGCCTTGGATGACATATACGAGAAAGTGTCTGAAAACAGACTTGCTTCACTGTGAGAGTGGATAAAACAGAAACGGGCTCTCTCTTTTTTTTTTTTTTTCCAAAATGGACTTAGTCTAATATGGTCCCTCAAGTAATATATTAACTTTTGGGTATGTTGGCAGATGTGTTACATGATGACAGAAAGGGGTAAATGAAAACAAAATTTGTTTTCGTGATTTTCATCAAGAATGGATCCATGTGTCTTGTTATAAAAGCTAAAAAAAGGGAGCAACGAAATGCAGTGCAATTTTTCCCCCCCCCCCCCCCAAAGTTATGAAACATTTTCAGCTCATTTTCGGTACTTAAAAGTATCGCTTTTGTTTATCAATTCTAATTAAAGAATCGTCTTTTTTAATTTTATATTATTATTATTTCTAATTTGCTTTTATAACAGTTTTAACTATAATACAAATACAGTACAAAGTCTAAAGTCCGGAATCCTCGGGACTTTACCAAGTCCGAACTTCAGATTTTTCCAAATTTTGGGTCATCAAAAATACAGCTTTTCGAATAAAAAGAAAAACAAATTTCACTACTTAAAAATGAAAAATATGACGTTCATATATTAAAAATTGCATATAATAGTTATTAAAACAAAATTAAACAACCATTTTAATTAAATAAATTATAACAAAATGAAAAGTAAAATAAAAAACCTTTATTTAAGGCAGTGTTGCCAGATTGGGGACTTTTTTAATTCAAATTGTTTGATTGCCACCGCTTTTTTGAAATAGAAATATTAGACATATTAAAAAATGGATTAAAAATTCTGAAAAATAAGCCGAATTATACTATTTAAAAAAAGTGGTGACAGTCAAATAATCTGAATTAAAAAAAGTCCCCAATCTGGCAACACTGATTTAAGGGAACATACAATTTAAGAAAAATTCTAACTATTGAACGTTTCAGGTAATGTGCGCTGCTTTATTAACTTAGGTTTCTCATTAAGAAGTTTTTATTTTATACTGTTACATAGACATAAGTTCTGATTAAATAATAAAGCTTCTTTCCTCAAGATCTTTTTTTGTTTGTTTGTTTCAACAATTTTGTTTTTCCCTCCTTTTTAGGTGCGTTCGTAATTATATAAATACGTAGCACCTATAGTCGTCGTTCAGTCCGTCCGTCCGTCCGTCTGTCCGTCCGTCTGTCCGTCCGTCCGTCTGTCCGCATGTAACAGAGCAAAAACTACCCAACCGAATAGTCTGAAATTTCAAATATGTGATTGTTGCAAACTTTTGTCGAGCCATTTCAAATTTTATGAAAATCGGATGTATAGTTTAATTACAGGGACAGTCAAAAGTTTTTCTTTACATTACGGCCAATGGGAAAAATTATTGCAAGTGCATTTTAATGATATTAGAGCCTTCCGAATGATCTGAAATTTTAAAGATATAATTGTTGCAAAATTTTGTCGAGCCATTTCCAATTTTAGGAAAATCGGACGTATAGTTTAATTACAGGGACAGTCAAAAGTTTTTCTTTACATTACGGCCAATGGGAAAAATTATTGCAAGTGGATTTTAATGGTATTAGAGCCTTCCGAATGATTTGAAATTTTAAAGATATAATTGTTGCAAAAGTTTGTCGAGCCATTTCAAATTTTATGAAAATCGGATGTATAGTTTAATTAGAGGGACAGTCAAAAGTTTTTCTTTACATTACGGCCAATGGGAAAAATTATTGCAAGTGCATTATAATGATATTACAGCCTTCCGAATGGTCTGAAATTTTAAAGATATAATTGTTGCAAAATTTTGTTGAGCTATTTCAAATTTTAGGAAAATCGGATGTATAGTTTAATTACAGGGACAGTCAAAAGTGTTCCGAAAAAATTATTGGAAGTGCATTTTAATGATGTATCAGACTATGCACGTTATGAAGTGCAAAAAATTATACATTCAGTACAATATGGGGTGAAAAAATAATTATAAAACTAGTTATAGTACGAACGCACCTAATTTGCCACGTTTGACGAGCAATTTCCAACTTGTTTCAATATTGTCGCTGGAAAGTCCGAACTTTGGGTGTCCGAACTTAAAGACTTTCTACTGTATATCAGTGCAACTGCAACAAGCGCAGAGGAAATATAAATATGAAATACTACTAGCATAATGAGCAAAAAATACTGTTAAAAGTTTTAAGATGAAGTATAAAGTACATACCTGTAAGCGCTAATTGGCTTATTTCCAAAAGTGACTAAGTGAAGTTAGAATTTTCAAAAGGATATTGAAGATAGGCCTATATTAATGTTGTATAAAGAAATGAATTCCATTATGAAGATAAAATAGCATAAATACGCAAATTAAATTCGTCTTTTATTTTTCTCGCGAATCAAATAATTCTGTTTGGAAATGTTTCTGATATTTTCTGAAATCAATTTTTGCCGATAGCTAAAATTATCTTTACGTTAAAGAAAAAAAAAAAAAAGCTCATCGGTATCATCCTAGAATCAGTTACTTTAAACGGATGAAACCTTATCAGAAGAAAATACAATGCTTTTTTTATGCAGGAATTTAAACGTGCGGTTATGATAACTGCAATATCTTAAAAACTCGAAAAAAAAAATCATTTACTCATCAATAATGTAATACCGTAAAAAAAATATTGCGCAGTAATTAAGGGGTCTCAAGGAGTCTTAAGGCTCCTGTCCCTGCCGGAGAAGACACTCACGAGCTAATGCTAATCCTATGGGGAGGGATTTTTCTAATATCTCGTTTGAATTTCGACATTTTTAAATAATGTTTTTTGAAATGGATAGCCGAGGTCCGTCTCTACATGGCACCTTTTTTATTTTTTCGATTTTGGTCGCAGATATTTTTTATAAAGTTACTTTCACTTTCAAAATCGGTTCTGAAAATGAAAGTGTCATTCGAAAAAATATCTGCAACCAAAATCTAAAAAGTAAAAAAGATGCGATGTAGAGACGGATCTCGGCTATCCAATTCAAAAAACATTATTTAAAAATGTCGAAATGCAAACGAGATATTAGAAAAATCCCTCCCCATAGGATTAGCATTAGCTCGTGAGTGTCTTCTCCGGCAGGGACGGGAGCGGATTCTTCACTCACTTGAAAACAGGCTCGGACTGGCCCGCCGGCCCATAGGCCCGAGGGCCGGTGCGCCCTCGTCCACGGAAAACTTCGCTTTTTTGGTTACTTTAATTTATTAATTTTTGCATACAACAAAGATCAATCGTTTAAAACATCAGTGTGTAAGTTTATAGCTAATTTGAATAATTAGTGTTCGAGATACGGATAAATTTTGCCTTTCCATAATTTAAGGAGACCATCTTCTTTTATCAAAAGAGCCACTGAAAACAATCGTAGAAACTTAACAGAAATACTTTGTAAGATTTTCTTTAATATAAAGTTTATAATAAATTTAAAATTCCTGTATCATTTGACTGGTGAGTAATTGAGTGTTTTCGGTCGTATTCATTTTATTTTCCGAAACTTATGGATAAACCCCTAACACTTTTTGTTTTATAACTGTATTCAGATTTAAGAAAATTTTATAAACTCTATCTCTTTATTTTCTGGCAAATAATTCAAATAAGTTAACAAAAGTGGATGTTACCATTTGAAAAATCAACGTTCACCATTTGAAAAATTAACGTTTGTGCATTTTTTAATACCTTCACTATCTCCAAATTGGTACCTATGTCATTTTTATACAGTCATTTGCAAGAGAATTGGTAGCGGTGATCACTTTTTTCCCCCCGTGATTCTTATAAGATACCTATTAACAAAATAATAAAGCCCTAGCCTTGATATCGGTCATCTACTACAAAGTAATCTGTGTTCAACTCGGAACTTTTAGATATTTCTAGATTCGTTTTAAAAAATTCCGTAGCATTGTGTAGATTTGATAGAACTTTAAAATTGCATGAGTGATATATCGAAGTCTTCTATCTAGACTCAGAGATGTAATATTAAGCCACTTTCATTCTTTGTGCTGTGTGAATGTGTTAAACCTTCTCAAGCCAGGAATAACACAAACAAGAAAAATTTACATGAGTTCGCTAAAATTTTTGCGCCCTCTGAAAATCCAAGGTCTGCGCCCTTTTCCCTGGCCCAGTCCGACCCTGCTTGAAACTTGAAAACACCCGTTCCGTAATGTTAAATTAATGGGGAAGTTGTTTTTGAATTTCTCGTTTAAATTTGAATATTTTTAAACGATTTTTTTTTTTTTTTTTTTTTTTTTTTTTTTCATAGGATATTTGAGCTCAATCTTTAATATGACACTTTTTTTGCTTTTTCAATTTTGGTTGCAGATTTTTTTTAAAAAGGTACTTTCAGTTTCGAATCGTTTATTCTAAAGGCCGGGCCGGATTCGGGCTGAACTTTTAATTTTTGTATCCGACCGGGCCGATTTTTCTTGTCTATGAGTCGGGCCGGGCCCGGGCCTGGAAATTTTGGCCCGTGCAAACCTCTACAACATATTATTCTAAAATTTAGTTCAATTGAAATAAAAAAAAATCGTAATATATTTACTCGATAGGGACTAAACGCTTTTGCTTCTAATCATAATGAATATTTTATGAAATAATGTTTATAACTTTATTTTCACAATAATAAATTACCGTATATACACGTGCATAAGTCGACTAAACGCTTTTGCTTCTAATCATGATGAATATTTTATGAAATATTGTTTATAACTTGATTTTCACAATAATAAATTACCGTATATACCCGTGCATAAATCGACTTGTGTATAAGTCGACTAAACGCTTTCGCTTCTAATCATGATGAATATTTTATGAAATAATGTTTATAACTTTATTTTCACAATAATAAATTACCGTGCATAAGTCGACCCCCAAATTCTTAAGAAAGAAAAAAAATAAAAAAAAATTAATTTTCTTGTATAAGTGAAAACCACATCTCTGGTAGTATCTTGAAAAATGATTTGTAATCGAGGATAAGAAAAAAATAATAAATTTTCATTAAATTAGTAAACTTTTATGCGTTTGTAATTAGACATTAAAAAAAAAAAAATTAACGTTTTATGCAAAACCAAAAGAAGCTTAAACTATTTTGAAACCTATTCACATCAATTCAATGACATTTAAAAAGAAAAAAATCTTTCAAAACTCTATTCAAGCCTTATTTACAAAGGTAAACAAACTTCCGAGACTGCTAAAATACTGTACTTCTTTGTATTGTATGACTTTTAGAAGAGATATCTCGAAGCATTCTCAAGTTGAACTCTTTTTAAAAAGTTTGAAAGTTGTATTAAAATGTTGAAAGGAATGCCCATCTATTGACCATCTACTGTCTCAAGAGAAAATGAGTACAGAACAATTAAAGGGACGTTATTGTTGAGCTTCTTTTTGTTCAGTCACAGAGAAATGACCATTGTATTATGTGATTATTTAAAACACTTGCCTATATGCTGATTATCCGCGATTTTTTCTTTCTTTCTTTTTTTTTTTTTTTTTTCTTTTTTTTTTTTTTTTTTTTTTTTTTTTTTTTTTTTTTTTTTTTTTTTACTTTCTCATGTATAACTCGACCCCCCATTTTCAACACCCAAATTTTGTCTAAAATTCTTCAACTTATACACAAGTATATACGGTAGGTAAGAAAGTATCGCTTAACTTTTAAGTCTTCTGCTCAATTCTTATATCAAACTTATTTTTCTATAATATCCTTTTTTGTTCAGGACTTCATTATAATTTTATTAGTCGATCCTATGATATTGGCCAAGGTGATGTAACACATGTTATTGCTTAAAGAACTATGTTATGTGGTGTTTTTTCTGCACTGCATTAAGCTAAAATATAGAGAAATTTTTTAATAAGTATTCTACACATTTTGGAGCGTAACAACACTGCTCCTTTCATCTCTGGATTACATGATTTAATTACATAAGAAAAATTAATTAGTCCAGGCAATAGGAGATTTTACCTGGCAAAATTAATGGTAGTTCTGGAAATCGGCTGACTTTATGTTTTTTGGGTCGCTGAAACCGAATTTGTAATTTCCCACCAAAATTTCCCCTGGCAACCCCCCAAAATTTTTGTAAAATGCCCCCCAAAAAAGATTTTTATTAAAAAAAATCAATTTTTTTATTATTTTAGGGAAAAAATATCCAGAAATTCAGAAAGTAGACAAAATTTCCAACAAATAAGATACATGACATTATGACTTAGGATGAAGGGGGATCTTCCTCGGAACATTCGCGCGGTGCAGCGTGGACTAAGTTGCGCAATTCCACTTAACCACTCACATTGTTTACATTCGCACTGCCGTCTCCCCTCCGAACTTTCCCTATAAGGTTACTTTAAGTTTTTTGGGTCGCTGAATCCGAATTTTTAACTTCCCCCCAAAATCCCCCCCCCCCCGAAACCCCCCCCAAAATAGTTGTTTTTAACTTAAATTTCTTATTGTTTTAGGGGAAAAGCATGACGAAATTCAGAAACTAGACAAAATTTGTAACAAATAGGATATATGACATTATGACGTCGGATGAACGGAGAGAGGGAGTCTGCTTCTGAACATGCACTGCGGCGCTACGTGCACTAAGTTATGAAGTCCAGGCAGTAGGGGATTTTACCTGGCAAAATTAATACTAGTTCTGGATTTCAACTCACTTTATGTTTTTTGGGTCGCTGAATCCGAATTTGTAACTTCCCACCAAAATCTCACCCGGCAACCCCCCAAAAAAATTGATTTTTTGAAAAGATTTGGTTTTTGAGAAAAGCGCGCGGGGAATGTTCCTATGCGGGGGTCATATATCCTATTTGTTGCAAATTTTGTCTAGTTTCTGAATTTCGTAATGCTTTTCCCCTAAAACAATAAGAAATTTAAGTCAAAAACAACTATTTTGGGGGGGTTTACGGGGGGGGGGATTTTGGGGGGAAGTTAAAAATTCGGATTCAGCGACCCAAAAAACTTAAAGTAAACCTTATAGGGAAAGTTCGGGGGGGTGGGGGGGGGGGCGGGAGACGGGAGTGCGAATGTAAACGATGTGAGCAACTTAGTCCACGCAGCACCGCGGCGCATGTTCCGAGTCAGATTCCCCTCCCCATTCATCCCACGTCATAATGTCATATATCTTATTTGTTGCAAATTTTGTCTACTTTCTGATTTTCTAGATACTTTTTCCCTAAAACAATTGATTTTTTTTAATAAAAAACCTTTTTTGGGGGGATTTTTACCAAAATTTGGTGGGGTGGGGTGGGGGGTGGGGGTTGCCGGGGAAAATTTTGGTGGGAAGTTAAAAATTCGGATTCAGCTACCCAAAAAACGTATAGTAAGCCTTTTTCCAGAACTACCATGAATTTTGCTAGGTAGAGTCCCTATACGGTCTCTATTGCCTGGACTATACATATAAAGTATCTGCGTAATTAATGTTTTTTTAGTGTCATAAATTGTTATTTTAGTTTAATGTCTTTAGTCCATAATAAAGTTTATTTATATGTGGAAAAACACTGTTCACTTAAACATTAGTTATTGCACACTTTAATTGAAATGTGCTTGTGAAGTTTTTCTGCATTTAAAGATGAATGTTTATTTAAGGTGATTTATTGTATGCAATCAAGAGTAATATTTCTTTAATGATTTGGTAGTTGTGAGATGTTGACAGTTATTGATAGTTGTAAACACATGATGTAATAATAATTAATTGAAGAGATTTATGATGTTTTTCTCTGAAGATATTAATATTTCTAATTTCTAATAGTATACATACTGCATAATATTCTAAAATTTAGTTCAATTAGAAAACGTAATAGCGTGAGAACTCTCCTTCAGCAATTTCTATCAATAAAAGGAAATGTACTCGAGATATTTTGTGTATATCGCCCTGTATATAAAATAGAATTTATACTCACCAAGAAATATGCATCGCTTAAATTTAAAAAGGCGTACCACAACTAAAAATGCAATTCCAGCAATTTGTTCATATACAGTAATATAGCCGAATTATTTTGGATGCCCCTGTAAATGAACAATGAATGCTGTGTGCAACATATTCTACTGTAAGCATCTACTAATGTCCCTCAGTGATATATATCACTTTCAGTATGTTTGAAATAGTGTAACATCATTAAAACATCGATTTTTTTTCAATAGACCGTAAAGTAACGTAATTCTTTTGAGTGTCCCCGTAAATAAACAAGGAATGCTATGTACATCATATTCTACAGTAAGCATCTAGTAATACCAATGTCAGTATGTTTAAAATAATGTATCATCATTAAAATACAACGCAAACGATTTTTTCCTATAGACCGCAATGTAACGGAATTGGTTTGAGGGACCCTGTAAAAGAAATATAAATGCTACATACTTCATTTTTAATACCGAACATACCATAGTAATCTTCAATAACATTGTCAGGTTCTGAGAAACATCTGCTATTGGAACTGGGGTTATATATTATTCTTTTTCCTTGTATATTTGTTGGAATGTTATTCCATATGGAAGGCATGAATACGAAATTCCTCAATAGGTAAACAATAAAAAGTTAAAAGTTTTACCTTTATGTTTTGATGCATTTCAATAGAAATATATTCTTCTTAGGATGAACAAAAAACATTTATTTGAAGATTAAATACACTAGAATAATATATATATGCTGGACACAATACTGATCACATTTCACAATAAAACAAAACAGATGAATAAGACTATTTACAAAACACAAAGAAATATTTTGAACTATGGTTTGTTGCAGTTTTTTAACATATTATATTATTCCTTTGGAATATTATTGGATTTTTAATCCACCAGCATTTTGCTGCCAACTGCTATAAGGGAAGGAGAAATACTAACTTTCTGAGTGTCTGTCACAGTAGATCAAATAAAAAGGATTGTCTGATGCTGCCATCTGGTGGAATGTTCTTGAAACAAAAGAGCATTTTCTAACATCTCTCCCGTTTTGTGATAGAATCTGACACCAGGTGGATAAGTTTTCTACAAAGTTCAAATTTGGCCTTTGGCAGCGGCTTCGTCATTATATCTGCTATCATTTCATTTGTTCATAGATATTTGACATCTATAACATTTTTAGTTTTTAAATCTCGTATGTAATGATACTTTGTATCAATGTGCTTAGTGCGAGATTTAAATTTTTCACTTTCAACCAATTTAATTGTAGATTGGTTATCCTCAAAAATTCTAATAGGAAAATGTTGTTGTAAATTGAGATCTTTGCATAATTTTAAGATCCATAGCACCTCTTGAGTTCCTTGTGACAGTGCCACATATTCAGCTTCTGCTGACGATAATGTCACATATGATTGTTTTTGTGAAAACCAAGAAATGCAGCTATTGCCTAAGAAGATTACATTTCCTGAGGTGGATTTTTTGTCTGTAGCCTCTTGTCCCCAGTCTGCATCCGAGTATGCAACTATATTAGCATATTCTTTTGAAGAAATATGGAGATCAAGGTCTTTCGTTGTTTTTAAGTATCTTATTACCCTCTTAACAGCATTCCAGTCCTTTTGTCTTGGATTATTGCATCTTCGACTTAGTATGTGTGTAGGAGCGATAATATTAGGTCTTGTGCATGAGGAAATATATAAAAGACTTCCTATAGCTTGTCTATAATTATAATTTGATGATAAAAGATTTTCTTCTTTATCTAAACGATAATAGTTAGTTTCCATTGGGGTATAAGTTGGTTTGGCTTCTTCAAGCTGAAAATCCTTAACTAATTGATTTATTTTACTTCTTTGTGAAAGTAAATAACTTCCATCTTCTTTTCTGTAAATGTCTATACCTAAGAAGTATTTTGCTTCTCCTAGTGATGTTATGGGATAAGATTTCTTTAAGTAATTTATTACTTCATTAACTTCATTTTCATCTTCTGAGCTCATCAGCATATCATCTACATACAGTATGAGATGAATTGTCTTCTTTGATTTTTCTTTTATGAACAAACATGGATCAGCTTCACTTTGTTTAAATCCATATGCTTGTAGAGTATTCTGTATTTCTTCATTCCAGCACTTGGCGGCTTGTTTAAGACCATATATAGCCTTTTTTAATTTATAGACTTTGTCTTTATTTTCTTCATCATGAAAGCCTTCTGGTTGATGCATGTATTAGTGCTTCATTATCTAGTTTACCATGTAGAAAGGCTGTTTTAACATCTACTTGAAATACTCTGGCTTTATGATAAGCTGCCCAGGTCAGAAAAGCTCTAATAGTTGTATGTTTGACGACAGGAGAGAAGGTTTCATCATAATCAGTGCCTAATTTTTGAGTGAAACCTTTGGCAACTAATCGTACTTTGCATTTTATTTCTTCTCCATTTTCATCACGTTTTGTTTTGTAAACCCATTTACAGCCAATGGCGTGCTTGCCTTTGGGTAAAGTAACAAGCTCAAATACTTCATTTTCCTTTAAAGAGTTAAATTATTCCTTCATAGCTTGAAACCATTTCTGTTGATCTTTTACTGGTAATTGTAAAATATCTTTAAAAGTTTCAGGATCTTGATTTTTGGAACAACTGTCTTCAGTTTTGTAAGAATATCTTTCTGGTGGAATTCCTTTAGTCTCTCTGTTAGATATTCTTCTTTGGAAATTATCTTCACTTTTTTCAGTTGTTCGGCTATCTACTGATTTTTCATCCATTTTTATTTCTTCTGCAGTATTTTCAATTCGGATAGCTTCACTATCATTTTCAAGATTTTCTTCCGAAAAATTGAAATGTATTAAATCTGAGATTCGCTCTTCAGGATTTTCTTTAAAGACATTTTCACAGTTCATATTTTCAAAAAACTTCACGGTTCTGCTTATCACTATTTTTCTACCGCCTATATAAATTCGGTATCCTTTGCTTCTTAAATCGTAACCACTGAAGACTCCTTCAGTTGCTTTTTCGTCAAATTTTTGTCTCTTCTGTTTATGAACATACACATATGCTTTGCATCCAAATACTTTAAGGTGACTCAAATTTGGCTTATGCCCATTCCACAGTTCATATGGTGTCTTTTCAATTGATTTTGTAGGTAATCTATTTTGTAAGTAGGCTGCTGTATCTATGGCTTCTGCCCAGAATGTTTTTGGCAATTTAGCATTTATAAGCATGGCTTTACTCATTTCAATAAGCGAGCGATTCTTTCTTTCTGCGACTCCATTTTGGGACGGTGAATATGGCGTCGTTGTTTCATGATTTATTCCTAAGTTTTTAAGGTAGTCTTTGACAGATTCGTTGCAATATTCTGTTCCATTGTCACTACGCAAGGATTTAATCTTCAATCTAAATTTATTTGTTGTTGATGCAACATACTCTTTTAATTTATCAAATACTTCATCTTTATAAGAAATAAAATATACTTGTGTATAACGAGAGTAATCATCAATAAATGTAACGAAATATCTTTTTGATCCCATACTTTTTGTTTCTGCAGGACCGCATACGTCGCTGTATATCAGATCAAGGTGTTTTTTACTTCTGTGTTGTGTTTCTTTTGGAAACGATTTTTCTGTTAGCTTAGCTTTTATGCAACTTGAACATTCAGTATTATGAGAACAATTATTCACAGTAATACCTAAAGCTAAATCATCCTTTTGAATTTTCTTGATGGATTCCAAATTTCTATGGCCCAGCCTTTGGTGCCATTTTAGAATGCAGTTAACATTAGAACAAACGAGTAATATTTCTGAAGCACTATATACCTTTTCATTTGTAGGTATTATTTTTAATCTGTATAACCCCTCATCAGCTTTTGCATCTGCAACTAAGATGTTGCCCTTTTTAATTAAACATATATCATCTTTAAATGTTACAACAAAACCTTTCTCAGTACAAGACTGGACAAACAATAAATTACTATCTAACTCGGGAACATAAAGTACATGATCTAATGTAACTCTACTTGTTTGACCATTAAGTGTTTCAATATTAAAAGTACATTTACCCTTTCCCTTTGCAGTTAATTTAGTTCCATTAGCAATTGTAATTGTATCTTTATTCGAACTTTTTAATTCTGAGAACAGTTCGAAGGAATTAGCTAAATGAACAGACGCACCTGAATCAATAACAAAAGACAAATTTTTGTTTTTATTTCCATTTTGTTGAGATTTCATAACAAAACTCGAAGAATTTGATTCTTCCATTAATTCATGATAGTTTTGAGAATCTGATAGATTTTCATTTTGACTAGCAGTAGAGGCAGGGAAATTGTTTGGTTTTTTAAACTGTTGACGTGATCTATCTTGGGTAAAATTTGGTTTTGTTTTGTTAGTATTATTAGCTTTTAAGTGAAAACAATCTTCACGGTTGTGATTATTCCTTTTGCAATGAGAACAAAATTTTTGCTTATTCGAATGCTTTGGTTTATCCCTATTACCCTTTAAAGCAATAGATTCAAATTTTGTTGAAATTTGTTTCGTTTCAACTCTTCTAAGATACTCGCCAATTAATTTGTTTTGAACATATTTTAATGATAAATCTATTTCATAATTACTTTCAATAGCAGTTATAAAGATACTATAAGAATTTGGTAAGGAACAGAGCAAAATAGCTATTAAATTATCATCTTGTATTACTTCACCTATACTTCTTAATTTTTCTGCTAACTCTAAGACAGAATTAATATGTTCCTGCATTTTTACACTTTCATTATATTTAGTGGAATACAGCTTCCTAAGAAGATAAAGTTTATTTGTTAAATTTACTCTTTCATGAACAGATTTCAACTGATCATATGTTTCTTTAGCACTTTTAGCATGTCTGACATGAACAATTTGTGAATCTGAGGTATTTAAACAAATTAATGCCCTAGCATTTCTATCATTTTTTACCCAATTATCATCATTTTCCTTTTTAGGTTCAAATACAACATCATACAGACCTTCTTTGATTAACAATTGTTCTATTTTGAACTTCCAAACTGAATAGTTGTCATCAGTTAATTTATCAACATAATGAGATTCTTTAATACTAGACATTATAATATAATAATATTTGCTTATTTCACAGAAAATAAAACTTTTTATCTTATTAATACATCAAAACATCAATTATAAACTCAAATATAATGCTAATGATGAAATAAGAACAAAATAAAATTCTTGAGAACAATTTTTGAAGTTATTTTTGATTTCAGAAAAACTGTTCTTAAATGTTCAATTCTTTGTTTAAAACATAAATTTACATTTGCAACATGTATAATAAAATTTGAATAAGAAATTGGAAAATAAAATTCAAAATAATTTCTTTTCTTATCAATACACAATACATACTTTTGATTTCAAAATAAGAACAATTCTGTGAATTTTCTTTTATATCATTCACTTGTGAAAAATAACATTCAGAAAATAATTATTTCTTTGAATTTAATTATATTATATTTTCTTCTTTTATATTATTACATTTAAAATTGAGATAAATTCAGTCTCATAATCGACTGTTGGAATGTTATTCCATATGGAAGGCATGAATACGAAATTCCTGAATAGGTAAACAATAAAAAGTTAAAAGTTTTACCTTTATGTTTTGATGCATTTCAATAGAAATATATTCTTCTTAGGATGAACAAAAAACATTTATTTGAAGATTAAATACACTGGAATAATATATATATGCTGGACACAATCAGGGGCGTAGCTACAGATATTTTTTCGGGGGGGGGGGGGGTAAATTCGAAAATTTCCCAACTTGAAACAAATTCCTCCAATTTTAACTGAAGTGATATGCACAACATGTATAATAATAATAATGAAACTTACGCATAAAAAATTCCTTTCTAAAGAAAAATTTTGAAACTAGAAACATAAAAATTCTAATTATTGATTTGTTTAATAAAAAACAAACATGCAGGTCCTGAACAGGATTTGACTGTTTTTAGAAAATGTTTGTCTGTGTGTATGTGACACAAATTTTGTGGGTGCTCTATCTTAAGAACTAATGCGCGGGATTTAATAAAACTTTAGATTTTGTTATATCTTGATAAAAATTAATGCTGATTAGTTTTTGGTGTATATCGCCCAAAAGGTGGCGCTGCTGTGCTGCATTTTTCACGATTTACATGATTTTAGTTATAGTTATCGCTTAAAAACTGTTGCATGGAATTTGATCAAACTTCATATTCTGTTAAATCTACGTAATTTTGTTAGCATTTGCTAATGTTAAGAGCAGCGAAAAATATATGAAGGATGTTTCATTTAATCTGGATTAAGTTTAATATAAAAAGATAGTAAAATATCAGCTACATACTTCGCGCTACTTGCGAACAGAATCGACAACTTACAACTGATGCCAATACATATTACATAAAATAGTGTTGCCACTGGGAAGTAAATATTAAGTAAAACATGGAGAGTGTAATCATACAGATACAGTTAAGTTATTTTTAACAAATTTGGTGCTTATTAGACTTTTGTGTATATCATATGACAGGTAGTACTGTTGTGCAGCATTTTTCACGATAGCTATATCTTAAAAACTTCATATTCGGTTGCACTTCCTTATTAGGCTTGTGTGTATACTGTCCAAAGGTATCGCTTTTGTGCTATTTGGGTTTGGAATCTTAGTTGCAGACATCTAACAGGATGAATGCCAAAATTCAATGATTTGTTTGAAAAATGCGATGCTTGTATCTCCTTTTTAAATGCACACAATTAAACGGATCTATACCTTTAGAATTCGTTATTATGGGCATAGAATTGTTATTTAATTTTAGCATTGTGATTGCAAATTTTGAGGTATTAACATGTATGGGATGGAATAAAGTTTTGGAATTAGCACATCCGAATAGATTTTTTTCATTTAACATTAATTATTCGGTTCTTCAAAGAAGCCAACCTCATGATAACATCGTCCAGTTTAATAAAATCCACTATTTCACTTTCACATTTTAAAAGCATTAGGCTGTCAAGTCTGTCATCCCTCATTGTAACTTGCAATACATATTTTTTACATTTTTTATTTGACTAAAGACTCTTTCATTAGATGCAACGCCATAAAAATAAGCTGCTGTGAATGTTAAGATACGAGTATATAGTTTAACGGCGCAACCCAAATAGTCTTTGAATTTCATGGCATGAGTAGAAGGTTCCTTAAGTGAGTTGGGATTTGGTTTATTTCTATTTGACTCTGCAAGTCATGTACATCCGGTTTCTCATATCCAGATGGAAACATTATTAACTTTTCTAACTTAGTGATACTCAAATTTGTCTTGCACAATTGTAATTTAAATATGAAATGTATTGGTGCAATATTCTTCTGATATAGGGAACAGTGTCATTTAAGCCTATTACTAAATTGCCGAAATTTTCTTGTATTTCTTATAATTATTTCCTGTAAAACTTATGTGTATCAATGTTCATTGCTGTGCTATTATTTTTATCTATTCCCTTTGGTGAAACCGTTTACCAACGGTGCTTTTTGAAGTCAGCTTCTTCAGTCACATCCTAATATTCCTAATTGTTTGTGAACTTGTCTATAAGGAAATCTTTATTTCTTCAAAATTTTATTCAAGTGTAACGCGTCAGTGTTACAGTGCATTTCGAGTTTTTCTTCAGTTGACGGATTGCTTTCATGGTCATATTTCTGTTCCAAATTGTCCTTTTGCTTACCTTTTTCATCCTCGAATTGATTTTTAGATACTCCAAAATCTTCCACGAAAACTCTTTTCCTATCATGAAGGGTTCTTTCATGCTGACATTTATAGTAATTTTTTAGAACAGCTTTAAACACACAGCACTGGACTTTTGGTTTAAAATTTCAAAAACACCTATAAATATAAACGAACAGGACTGATGTATATTTCGCACACAAATAAAAGTAAAATGTGACAAATTTATCTAAACCTAAACTAACGACTTTTTATATTCACATTTGCTCATACAACACTTTTTTCTTAACTGCAAAGGGTTTACTAATTTTTGAGGCAAAAAATCACGAGAATGAGTAAAATATTGTCCAAAAATCACGAAATTAGTTAAAAAATTAGTGGAATTTGTGAAAACTCATCAAATCTTCTTGCCCAGCTGAGTTTCAAGTAGCTGACTACATTCTTTTCTGTTGTGAAACAAGTGATCTCCAATTGTCAAAAGAAGATGCAATCCCTTTGGATTAAAATAGCTGGATTCTCTTTTGGGAGGAGGAGGAGAGGTAGGGTGAAATTTTTGAGAAAGGAACAAAGTTTTGCAGGAAATACAGGAACTGGATAGTCAGACTATTGATGGACAGGAGTAAAGAAATTTAGGACTGGTAGATGTATAATATTTTTGTATAACTGAAAAACACAATGATAAGTTGAGTGTGGCTGATTTCTTTTTGTATTTATTTTGATAATTTAATTTGTTTACTGTTACAGTACTCAGAAACATAATCACCAAAACAATAAAAATTTTGTAATTTTTTTACTATATTACTTTAAAAAAAGAAAATTTCTCAAAAATCTAGAATTTCCCAACTTTAAGCTCAAATTTCCCAACTTCACAAATATTGGGGGGGGGGGCTCCCCCCCATGGCGACGCCCCTGGACACAATACTGATCACACTTCACAATAAAACAAAACAGATGAATAAGATTATTTACAAAACACAAAGAAATACTTTGAACTATGGTTTGTTGCAGTTTTTTAACATATTATCATTCCTTTGGAATATTATTGGATTTTTAATCCACCAGCATTTTGCTGCCAACTGCTATAAGGGAAGGAGAAACACTAACTGTTCTGAGTGTCTGTCACAGTAGATCAAATAAAAAGGATTGTCTGATGCTGCCATCTGGTAGAATGTTCTTGAAACAAAAGAGCATTTTCTAACAATATAGTATTCATGTCGTTGGTCTGTGTACTGAGAATTTCAAAGTGATATTCTTTTCTTATCTAAAACTTAATCCAGGCTGGTGAGTTAGACAGAGAGGGTGAAGGGAAGTAGTTATAATAGAAAGGGGTTTGCCCTGCTATTCATGTGCCTGCCTGATATAAGGAGACAAGGGTTTCACCAGAGAGGGAAAGAGCTGACATGGGGGTCAGAGTGGAAAACCCGGTTTTATGTTGGGGAAAGAGGAGGAGTTCAGAAAAAGCAGGGGGTTGCTAGAAGCAGTCGCTTTGGCTGCGAGATAGTCAGTTGAAGGCTGGAGTGCAAGACGCAAAGTTAGTTCCTGTGTAGAGCTCTTAGATAAAATATAGGGTTGAGTAAAGCTCGCAGAGCTTAGGCTTAGAGCCCATGTGTTGGGAGATTGAGAGTAGTCTCCGGTAAAGCTAATTTAACGAGTGTAGATTGAGAGTGATATAACGTAGTTTTAACAGTACACAGCCAGCATTTGCTGTATTTAATTTAATGTTGAACCGGATCACCTACTTCCGAGTTTTAAGTGTAAATAGTGTTTTGTGTTGTGTAAATAGTGTGTAAACAAACTGTTAATTTAGTTAATTGAAAGCGTTGGTTTTCATTTAAACAATCATCTCAGTGCGTGACCGATATCACGTAATCATATCGGTGGTGGCAGCATATAAATAACAAAGGATGTTCTTCAAAGTTGTGCGGACTAAGAGGAAACTCCGACAAACATATATCAATTGCATGTGGCAATCCGAGTATATTTGCGCGAGTTAGAGCACGGACAGACAGACAAATCGAATTGATAAACACTTTTTAACTATGTTTGAAAGTGTTATAAATGTATTATTTATTAATTTTAATAGCTGGTATATTTAGGACCAGCCAGAGACTCAAAGGCCCTAAAAAATAACTGACATTATTTTCAAAAGAAAACATCTGTTTAAAAACATGAAATGCAAAATTTTCCCACAACTGCGTCGAAATCATCTAGAAAGATTTTTCATTCCACCAGCTCTGAAATTAGATATCAAAGTTTCAAGAAGAAAATGCTTTCACTTGTAAAAATGATGTCATGTCTAAAGAAAATGCAACTTAAAACGTACATTTTCATTTAAATGACATTATTTACAATGGCTTTTCATTCCTTTTATATACTAAGATTAGCCCCACCAGTGGATGAGAGGTTCTGCTTTCAAAGCTGGTAGACGGGAGGTGCTGGGTTCGAACTCAATCGCGCCCGTCGGCCTAATCGTTCGCAGTTTTCTTCGGTTTTCTTCGAACCATTACGTAAATACGCGTTCGGATCCCGTAGGAAAACCCCCACGGAGGACATCCGCTCTCGGGTCTATATCCCCTCTTTAGATAAGGCCATCATAAACAACATCATATACCAAGATTAAATATAAAAGCCTATTAAACTGAACATTCCTGCTACATTGCAAAGGATCGCAGTATGTTTCTATCAAAGCAAAGGGAGAAACTGGAACGCTAATGTTAAACCTATCGGACAGATTTCTCGCTCGCATTTTCCTATTATATTTTATTTATTTATTTTTGACATAGGATACCTGAGGTCGATATTTATTGTTGTGCGTCTGTACTTTTTCGATTTTGGTTACTGTTTTTTTGTTTTTATATAAGGATAGTTTCACGTTCAGAACTGGTTCTAACCGGCTCCAAAAGTGAAAGCCTCCGTACATCTGTTTGGCGAGAAAGTCACTCTCGCTACCCGGCGATTTTGATCAATCAATCACCTATTGAGTTATAAGCGATGTTGATCACGTGACAAACACGTTTTTGGCCCGCTCTTGAGTGCTCTTTCTTCCTTCGAGCGGAAATTCGGTTCAAAACTCCCACTTTGACACTATTTTCTGAAAGATCTATTGCGTTTGCAAAAAAATGGAAAAGCAGCTTAATTACATAGTTTCTGAACAACAACACCACCTAGTTTCATGCATTTTCGAGCAAAAATAAATTAAAACTTATGTCAGAAAGTTGCCCTTTTGGATTTGAGAACACCCTTAAAGAACTATATTTTTACGGTAAAGGGATTTACACGCTAATACAGGAGGGGGGGGGCTAAAAGTCCCTGGTATTTTTTTTAATTTAACATAAAATCAAGTAATTAATTGTTTTGTTTTTCCTTGGGTTAAAAAGAGTATAGTTATTTATTCTAAAGTTTTCCATATTCTCACAGAAAATCCCCATGTTTTTATATTAAAACATTCACAGCAGATTTAGTTTTTGTATGTAAAGATCGAATTTTGTAATTGATTTTTAACCCACTTCTTGATTGGCTAGATACAGAAACGGCAAACCTTTTCACATCCGCGCGTGCCAATTTTTTTTTTCAAAAATATATTCTTCGTTATCATGACGTGCCGACAATAAAAAAATTTAATGGATCAAATAATAATGAATCAAAATCACTTAAATGTTTGTTTCTAGCATTAAAAAAGATGGGTAATATTTGGTGTTATACTTTAGAAATTTCTTTTAAAAATATTATTGCTGTTGTCTTAGATGCCAAATAATTTATATCAGTTTCGTACTTAGTTATTTTTAAGAGAATGCAACTTGAATTGGGCTCATTTAACAGCATGTTTTACTTGGATTTTTCATATTATTCCTTTCCGAAAAGAAAGTCTCGCAGAAAAAAATTGTCAAAATAGCAAGCACCAGAATCTACAGATTTTAGTGTCTGGAATTGAATTCCAAGTTGATGTACTTTTACCATCCGTATTTTTGCTTTTAATGCCTTTTAATCTTTCTGTCTTATTCTTAAAATTTTATGAGCCAATATTGAGCTAGATTGGTATTCATTAAGTTATATTTCATTTTCTTCGTTCTGTATGACAATGACAATCAACCGAACTAATCGAATTCCGATAAACAGAGAAAACATATTGCTACTGTAACTATAATAACTAGGTTAATTAATGCATTTTTTGAAATTCTACTATATTTTTATATAGAAAATGAATCTATGCCGGGCCAAAAATAATCTCAGCGTGCCACTTATGACACGCGTACCATAGGTTCGCCGTTCCTGGGCTAGAATGATAAAAGTTACGTTCACGGGTATGTTTTCGATGACACTACAACATTTTAATATTTTTAGAACTTAATTATAAATTAATATGCTCACTTTAAGACTTTTTTCCGTTAAGGCTGCTAGTCACTTAGTTTCCGAATTCCCGTCGGTGATGTTAAGTCTATGGGCATTTGATGCATTCTTATATTTAACCCTTAAATGCCGGATGTTGCTTTTCGGCAACATACCCAATTTAGGCTCTAAAATACTATTAGAGTAATATTGAAGCTATAATGCCTAATGTCGCCAATAAAATACATTCTGAAAATATTATTAAATCGATTTTCAACATGTAGATGGCAACATTTGTGCTGTTTAAGAATAAAGATAGATTTATTTTTTCAATTGTTGCTACTTGTTCTTTTTTGTTTTGTTTGGAAGCTTGCGAAATACCCTATTTTGTTCTGCAGTGATCAAGTAAAATTTATTTCTTATTATAGTTCCTAAAATTCTTGTGTGTTTAATATTATACAATTTTATCAAGGAAAAATATTTTTTCAATTAAAGACCATGCCGATTAGTAACAAACTGTTTTTTAGCCGTAACCAATACTTAAAACAAAATATGATTTTTTTAAGTATTTTTCCCATGATTTATTTAAAAAATGAAAGCCGAAAAATATTATTACTATGATTTTTGAAAAATCAGGCATTTAAGGTTTAAAATAGCTCTTCGGGAAATTAATATTTTTTATTTCTGTTTTCTGTGTACTCTTCTTAAAGGATGTCTCTTTTTTTCTTAGTTCTCAAGATATTTCTAAAATCTATGCTTAATTTTATAGGAAGTGTTAAAATTTCACTCCCAGTTCGTCGGCTTTTAACACATAAAATATTAAATGCAGCATAGATTTTAGCAATATTTTGACAACTAAGAAAACAAGTTGGAAATTGCTCGTCAAACGTGGCAAATGAGGTGTGTTCGTACAATAACTAGTTTTATAGTAATTTTTTGCACCGCATATTGTACTGAATGTATATTTTAGTGCACTTCATAAGTGCATATCAATTTCATCCTGTTCGAAAGGCTGTAACATCACTAAAATGCACTTGCAATATTTTTTTTACCATTGGTCGTAATGTAACGGAAAATTTTTGACTATCCCTGTAATTAAACTATACATCCGATTTTCATGAAATTTGAAATGACTCGACAAAATTTTGCAACAATTGTATATTTAAAATGTCAGACCATTCAGTTAGGTAGTTTTTGCTCTGTTATATGAGGGCGGACAGACAGACAGACGGACTGAACGACGACTATAGGTGCTACGTATTTATATAATTATGAACGCACCTAAAAAGGAACAACCTTTAAGAAGAGCGCACAGAAAACAGAAATAAAAAATATTAATATCCTGGGGAGATATTTTAAATATAAAAATGCATAAAACGCCCATAGACTTAATATTACCGAGGGGAATTCGGAAACTGAGTGACGGGGAGCCTTAAGGCGAAGAATCGCCAGATATTCTCTGAAAAGTGTACAATTCTATGGGAACACTCGTTTCATTTGAAGAACTATATTTTTACGGTAGAAGGATTTGTAAGCTAATACAGAGTATACCAAAAGTCCCTGGTAATTTTTTTTTATTTAATAAAAAATCAAGTAATTGAAATTCAGTTTTTTTTTTTTTTTAAAAGCTTATAATTATTTTTAAAAGACGATTGTTGAGGCAAGGTCATTTCTAGCCTAATCTCTAAAAAAAAAAAAAAAAAGGAAATTATACACAGTTCTATTATTTGTACCGGCTTTCTATAGAAAATTTTAAAATGATAAAATAATGAAACGATACCGTCATTTTAAATTGTGTTTATGTTGGAAGTATTTGAATTCAGTGGTGCCAACTTATATAGGTACGTGGGGCGCGAGCCCACCCAATAATTTGATCCCTCCGTCCACCCAATTTCCATTGATTTATTTATTTAATCGCTAAAATAAAATTTGGTTTTATTGAAGTTTTCAAAATAATTTTGTTTGAAAAATAGATAGGACATCAATTAGACTTACAAGAGCACTGAAAGCCCTTTCAGCGAATGTAAAAATAAATTTCTCTCAAAAACAAATTTCCTGCAAATTTTGCCATCAATTTTAATGTCTTGATGAAGTTGACTACAATGATATTTAGTTTTTTTTTTTTTTTTAATAGTTAGCAATTTTTATGTTATTTGTAATAAATATTAATGTATGTACAAGGAAGAACTTTTAAAAATATAATTTAATAAATTATTTACTAAATTATAAAATTTTTATAGTTTGCTTAGAAAAAACATAATTTGATTTGGAATTATCATCTTTATTCATTCACTCCTCCTCAGCCCATCTCTCCACATACACACATTGGGGGAAAATTGTATGTGTTATATTACTCAAACTTTTTTGAGCCCACCCAATATTTTTAAAAAGTTGGCGCCACTGTTTGAATTTAGTTTTTGTTTGTTTTAAATCACTTTTACGAGGCAGGCTGAGCTTCCCCTGCAGGGGCGTAGCTACAGATATTTTTTCGGGGGGGGGGGGGGGGGAGAATTCAAAAATTTTCCAACGTGAAACAAATTTCTCTATTTTCCAACTGAAATGATATGTACAATGTGTGTTTAAGGATAATGATATTTATACGTAATAAAAAAATATTTCCAAGGAAAAATACTCCAAATTAAAACATAATAGTGATTATAATTGTTAGTTCATTTAATGAAAGGTTTTGTCTTCTATTGTGTAAGAGTCATAATCGTACTTCATATTAGAATAGTCTCGTGATATTTGGAGATTTTTGAGAAAGGAACAAAGTTTTGGAGGAAATAGATTAGAGAACTGGTGATGGACAACAGTAGAGAAATTCAGGTGTGGCAGATGTATGATATTTTCGTAGCACAGAGAAACACAATGACAAATTGAGTCTGGCTGCTTATGTATTTCTTTGGATAATTTAACTAGTTTACTGTTACAGAACTCAGAAAGGTAGTCAGCAAAACAATAATAAATTCTTATTTTTTTCTGTATTATTATTATTATTTTTTAAATGTTTCAAAATTCTGGAATTTCCCAACTCGAAGCTCAAATTTCCGAAGTTCACATATATTGGAAGGGGGGGGGGGGGGGAGCTCCCTCCATAACCCCCATCGCGACGCCTCTGTTCCCCTGCCTCCCCCGATGATCCGCCCCTATAAATATAGGTAATATTTTTTATGCAGTTACTTATAGTTTCAAACGAAAAAAAAATGTGCAGCGTCGGGTTAAATCAAACATTATCAGAAAAATTAAGATTAATAAATAGATTTTCTTCGGCAGGTTTGGAATGAAATTATAAATTTATTTATTTATTTTAAATCTATAAACACAAGGGTGATAAAAAATTTAAATTTATTTTAAAAGAATCCATTTTGTTCCAATAAATTTGATTAAAAAAAATTATTTTCTTATCACCCTTGTATTTATAGATTTTTTATATAGTCACAATAGCTCCAAAAGAAACATTTTTGCACCGTCGGAGTTAATAAAACATTATCAGAAAAACGAAGATTAAATAGATTTTCTTCGGCCAACTTGTAACAAAATTGTAAATTTATTTAAAAAAAATTCATGAACACAAGGGTGATAAAATCAAATTACATATATGTTTAAATAACTTTAGAAAACGTTTGCTCTGATGTCTTTAAGGCTGTTCTCAAACCAAAGGAGCAACTTTCTGACATAAGTTTAAATTGATTTTTGTTCGGAATCGCATAAAACTAGCAGGTGTTGTTATTCAGCAACTGTGTCATCGAACTGTTCTTTCCGTTTTATTGTAAACGTAATAGATCTTTCAGAAAATGCTGTCATACTTGACGTTTCGAACAGAATTTCTAGACGAGAGAAGAAAAAGAGTCAGGAAGGGAGAAAAAACGCCTCGCACACGTGACCCATTTCGCTTATAACTCGATAGGTGATCTATTGATCAAAAAATGGAAAAAACAGTTCGATTCCAAATCGCTTCCCTAGTCAGCACTGCCGGTTTTGTACTTTTACATTTATAAATGAGTTAGTGAATGTGTAAAAACATTTTGCGCTAAATAAAAAAAATAATCTATTTTGTTGAGACGAGACAACTGGAAAGTTTATTTCTTTTTGTTGCTCATAGATGAAGCACTAAAAATTATATTTCTTAGAAGTTTTTTCCTAATAAAGATAATTTATGAAAATAAAAGAATAAAAATACATTTTTAAATAATTCCGCCAGCAGTTTAATTTTTGTATATATTTTTAGAAAAGTCTTTCAAAGTTATTTAAGATAATTACTATTATACAATTCTATGTACACCATGCATGTTTACATTTTATTAAATCAGCAGACAAGAAAAGTAAGGATTTCATTTTTTTTACTTAAATATTTGTCTTATTACAGTTGGTTTTTAAAAATTCTTAGGTTTAAAAAATTTCACCAACTCTCTCTCTCTCTCTCTCTATATATATATATATTTAAGATTTTTAAAAGAATTTAAGTAGTAATAAGTGCATTACTGAATCTTATGAAGCTAAATTTCTTAAATAAAAACTCTTTTTACTACATTTTCGTACATGTATTTTTGGGATATTTTTTATGTCTTCCTTTTTATTTCAGATCTTGCAAAATTAGATTGCGCCAAATTGATATTTTAATGTTTGGACTATGCGTTACGTCGTTGCATTATCCTGTAATTAGTTGATTCATAATCATTATTTCTTTATCATTTATATTTAGTTTACATAGGTTTGAATGTGCAGACGATCTTGTACTTATATATCTATTTACATTTAATATAGTTATGCTTATAATTTCCTGATTGCATAGATTAGAATACTTTAATTCCGTTTACTGAAGTGGTTGAAATGTTATTGATATGAAAGAGTTTACTTTGTTTATAGCCAATAGATGGCAGTGAGAAGAAATAAAATATCGAACATCGATTTTTTACTAATCGAATATTCGTAATTTATCGAATCAAATAATAGATATAAATCAAACGTGAACGTGAAACACAACATGTGACTTTTATAAACTAGTTATTTATACTATCATATTATAACTTTTATTTATTTTACTACTCAATAAGAGTTAAGGCACGATAAGTAAGTTGTCATTATGTAAAAATTTTTCTGCTTATTTATATAAGTGTCCGTTTTTCTATTGTTCTCGTTGACGTCATGATAGGGGAAATTCCCTGTTTGTAAAAGCTTTAACTGAATTCAGCCCATTTATAAGAATATAATTTTCAGAATAAAAGTGTGAAACACATTATTTATTTTAATATTCATTCATTATTTGAATATTCATTTTCAATTGAGGAATTAACGTGTATGCTAAGCGTTTGAAAAGGTTTTTATCTTCTTTAGTTTTAAATCGTTAATTAATAAACATTTATTCCAGTTCGCTAATGAGTTTGAAATAATGCAGAAATTTAATTTAATAATTTTGCTGCCCGACAAAATTTATTTTTCTGTAAAAATATTTTTAATTAACACTTGCAAATGAAGTATTTGAAAAATTGAACCTTTTATTGCCGTTTATTTATTTATTTATTTTTTTAATTCTTTTTTTAAGCATGGTTGCTTCTATTGTAACTTTTTATATGGGTTCTTTTGATTAAAAATTATGTAAAAATGTTTCATCTGAAAAGTTACTCTGTTTTTGCAATGACGAATAGTTTTAAGAGAAAAAAAAGTATGTGAATTATAAAATTATTTAACTATTTGTATCATAATGTTTGAATAAACGTCATTTAAAATTTTATGGCGAAAATTTAAAAAATTACTTAAATCTGAAAATTGATCTAATTATGATTCTTATCTTTGTTGACCTAATTGTGATTCTTAACTTTATTTATCTAATTTTGATGATTATACCAAAATCAAAAATACATTCGCTGTAAGCACTGCTGGAAGGTACAAATAAGAATTTTCTTGCAAAACTCTTTTTCTACTATTTCTTCATATTTTATTTCTGATCTAATATTAGTGTCATAATTATTCTGGAGTCTTCTCTTTTAGATTATGTAAGTTAACATCACTAGTAGTGTTTTTTCACTAGTAAGTGCTGTATTTTTCTTTTCTTAGGTGGATTTTGAATTTTAGATTGTTCTTCATGTACCAATTCTACACAGGATTTGTAAATATCATGATATTTTGATATGTATATGATATTTTCAAAATTGTCAGATTACTGCTGATTATAAATGTTTTTAGACTTAATATAACTTAGAATCTAAAACATATTACATTTAGAATGAAAACAATATTCAAAATGTCTTGTTTTATTTTTTCTTACAAAATTGATGATCAAATAATTGAAAACACAATTTTCTGTACACTTCAAAAGTTGCTTTTTCACTAACACAGTTTCAAGTTTATACAAAAAAAAAATATTTTTAAACAACGAATTTTGAATTACAAAATAAAGTTTATTTTTCTATTGAAGAATTTGAACACGGATTTAAGTTTGTCTGCTTTTTCATTCCCTAACAATACCTTAACACTTTTTTAATGTGACATTCTTGTATTGAATATTTCATTTTGTTAAAACATTCAACAGATTTTATGAGGGTATATGACCCAGTAACAGAAAGTTCCAGACGGGTGACGTGCGTTGCAGGTTTTCTTTTCCCTTTTGCAGATTTTTTTTCCATTGGATCTACTTCCAACTTTATATTATGTTTAGTTCCTTATTATTTATTACTAAAACTTAAGATTATTATTAATAAAAATAAGTAAAATGCTTAAAGACATTAAAAGTAAATGATAAAATAATTAAAGGTTCATTTGTAACATTTTACCTGCAGATTATTTTCAGTCCCTGAAAGATCTGTCGCAGACACTTGGAGAATTTTCTGCTATCAATATGAGAGCATTAATGCTATTTAAAAGGAAGATACAATGTAAAAGCTCGCTCCTACTGAAATAAGAATTTGTAATGAGATGATCAGGATTAGAAAATAGCCATCATTATTTGTATTTTGCAATAAAATGTTTCATTTTATGTCCTAAAATTCCCACCCTTGGCTCCAAATCAGGATTAGAAAATAGCCATCATTATTTGTATTTTGCAATAAAATGTTTCATTTTATGTCCTAAAATTCCCACCCTTGGCTCCAAATTAGACGCTTAGAATTGTTCGTTAAAACATGAGTTTCTTCTATCCTGAGATAATTTTTTACATTTTTATCCTCTTCGGACCTGAAGGTAAAATAACCTTACAAATGCACATCCATTACTTTTGCACAAACAAAAAGACACCCTAGATGACAGAAGAATCCCTTTTTCTGAAATGGGTACTTTAGGGGACAGGTCATTTAGGTTCACAAACAGGGATCTAAAATGACTAGCCTCCTTAAAATATCAATTTAATGATCAATTACCTAAATTCATGCAATAAAAAATTTAAGGACTTTAAACTTTAAGCAAGTAAATGATCTGCAAATCCTCAATTTTTTTTTTTTACTGTAAAGCGTTTAAGTTAAATAATTGTGATTTTTTTTTTTTTTTTTTTTACTTTATTGACCACACTGTCTTGAAGGCATTTTGCAAACTTAGATAAAAATAACATTTATTTTATGAGGGAATAAGCATCAATGCTGCCATTTATTGGATTTGTTCCAAAGCCAAAAACATTCAGTTACTTAAAAGTAAAGTCAAAATGTAACAAAATCAAACAGTTTAGTTTTTATGAGGAAAAGAATAGAGGTGCACATTTGTGTACCTCGGGTCTGAAGAGGTTATGAACGAGGATTTTTAGTATAAAACAAAAATTTCATAACAGAATAGAATGATTAAGCTTAAAGCCGCAACGGTTGTCTGATGGCTTCAGAGCCCCGAACTCAACCCTTCCCGCTTTTCAATGCATTAAACTTATTGAATTTTGCTTTTAAATTTTTCAGTGACGTCTTTTTAATTTTTTTGCTTAATTTAGACTAAATTAAACCAAAACCAGGAAAGATTATTTCTAATGCAGATGTTGAAGGAGAAGTTGTAAACAACTGGTTAGTTAAATTATCTTTCGTGGGCTCTTCAAATTTAATATTATGAAAATGAAATCAAATTATTGGTTCAACATTTAAGTATTCAGTTTCAAACATAAAGCTTAGAAAATTGAGATTTTTTGCTAAAATACAATCAGCAATTTACCTCTTTATCCCACTCTAGCAGGTACAGCCTAAAAATAGAATCGAGACAAGGACAACTACAGGTATTGTTCAAAGACAGATTTCTTATGATAGGAATGGGAAAGTTGCAGATACAGTCAAAAAATAGTTTTAGGAGGGCAGGGAGTATTTTGTGAGCTATTGCTATTGTTTTTAGTTATTTATTTACAGATGGGCTAATTTTCAATAGCAGTTGAAGAGTTCATTTGCACTTCTTTTGGCTGAAAATATTTTGAAATTAAATATCAGATATAAGATAATTTTGAAAATATCAAGAAACATATTTTGAAAATAAACATCAAATGTATGAAAATATCAAAAACCTTGATATTTTGAAAATATCGGATATTAGTGTTGACTCTAGAAAAAAAAAGACTGCCGGGCAGGAGTTTTTTAAAAAGGGAACATTATTCTAAAAAATGGGAACACTTTTTTCAAAAAGGGCACACTTGTACCTTGTTCACAAAAAATATTTTGAACTGGTTTGTTTAGAGTTCCAAGAATTTGTGATATTTTTCCCGGGATCAATTGAATTGCCACGGGGTGCATAGGAGGCATTAAAAAGAGCAGCCAGGTGCATCAGAAGGGTTTAAAAGAGCTGCTAGGCGCAAAAAAGAAATAAAAAGGGTCGCCGGGTGCTGCGGCCTGCTAAAGCGGCTTAGAGTCAACACTAGATATATATCAAGAGAATCCATTGATATATAAATATATCAACGAACCTTGGTTCTACATCTTTTTTTTTTTTTAATTCAACATTTGTATTTTTAAGTGAAAAATAACAATTTAAATCGAGGATCAACAGCAGTTGCTATAAAATAATGAAAATATTCTTGGATTTAAATTTCAATAGTATCCTGTTGATTTTCATTTGCCTTGTTTTCATTTTTCACAAATCTGAAGCTTTTCCCTTTTTAATGCCCCTTTTGGAACTCCCAAAAAAAGTAAATGTTATTTTCCAAAAAATGTAGCAATGTTTCAATTGACAGTATTACTTGTAATATTATCTATTCATCTGAGCTCATCAATATTGTGATTACTTTGAATGGCAATAGTAATTTCATTACTTTTTCCAATAATTGCCACTGAACTGTGGTTAAAATATTTTATCTCATTTTCAGCAGCATAAAGACAAAGAAGCCGCTTTAATTGATGCAATCTTTTTAACGTACTATATTTTGAGTTCCATCTTAAGATTGATTACTCTTATGATTATTTTTTTTTCTTTTTATTATCATAAATAAAAACAATCCAGAACATGCTATTTAGAAAAGATGGATTGAAAACAATTACATCAGCTGCTGCATTGTTTAAACTGTCTCATTAATTTTAGACATTATACTCACAGCATTTTCATCTTCAAATCTAATATTATATTTTTTTTTATATAATTTAAGGGTTTCAAATTATTGGATAGAAATAATTTTTTTGTTATAACACTTTATCTCAGCTGTCAACTTGAAACATAATAACTCTAGGTCATCTTATCTGAGAGCTTAAAGACTAGGTGTAGATTCATAGTTGCCAGCTGCCATTTGGTGATTAAATTTTTTGCTGTGGCCACTAATTTTTCGTTTTTAAGGCGACTTTTTGTGATATTTTTCTTTAAATGTATTTTGATTTTATAGTGCAAAATAGTCTCACACATATGCATTTTTTTTTTTTTTTTTATGTACTTTAGTGAGACAAAATCAAAATCATCTAGTTCCTAGTATTTCCCATTATCATGTTTGCTTAGCTTATTACATATTTTTTTAAAGTGTATTTTGCCAAACATAATTTTCTGAATGTCCATAGTTTAAGATTTATATTATACTTAATTAATTCACCTTTCAAGAACTTTATGATTAAAAAATATACACATTAATACATATATATACAATAATAAATATACATATTAATGTCATTAGTCTGTGTTTTGTTGTACATGTGTGCATATTAAATTATTTGGTACTTTTCGGTTAGCCGGGTGCCAGTGTTTTATATACATATTTATATACATACATATATGTAAATATATATATATATTTACATATATATATGTGTGTACATATACAATATTTTTATATGTATATTTACATATATGTATGTATATAAATATGTATATAAAACACTGGCGCTCGGCTAACCGAAAAGTACCAATTATTTTTTACTAATAATTCATGAGATTTTTTTTTTCAGATTTTTTTTTTCTATATAAATGCTATTGTTTTTATGCATTTGTTGCACAATGTGACCACTGGATTTTTAGGTTTAAGAGCCACTGGCTTCTTCCAAATTTTAGGAATCTGCATTAGGGATTGACCGAATAGTCGATTCGGTATTCGGCATGTAAACCAAAAAGTATTCGGCCGAACAATTGCGGATAAGAATTTTCTTGTACTTAGAAGTAGAATATGAGTTTCAATATTAAGTGCATGAGTTCAGAGCTCAGCTGTACTAAAAAAAAACGAGTCAAAGGCCAATTTTAATAATAATAATAATAAAATATTTTTTTTTCCTAAAATAGTCTACATAGGGGTAAAAGCAAAATAACTGTCTACGATAGAGAGAAAAAAAAAAGTAAGGAAGATAGAACATTTAAATTAATTTAATGTGTATTTTCTTTAATATACACATGAAATAAGTATACCCCCTATGCCTAAAGGGCAAAATTATCACCAGCCACAGGACCACTAAAGGAGAAAAAGTGGCTATTAAAAAATTGTCTGTGACTAGTCATCATAAGTCACTTTCATACAAGGACAGAGTAAAAATTTTCTTGCATTTCATCAAGGATTGTACTTTTTCTGGTTGAAATATGTTTATATTAACATATTTATTTCAGCTATTCAATTTTAGGTTAATACTAATAGAAATTTTAACAAAAGTTTACTGTTTAGTACTTTTCAATAAAAAAGTGGCCAATAGTTTAAAGAAAGTGACCACTTATAAAACTGGTACCACTGGCCGCTAATGAAATTTCCCAGTTTTGTCCTTTACCTATGCCTATCCTATAGCTTTTATATCCATTAAGTTAAAATCGCTCAAATTTTTTATCTTCACCATAAAGTTAAACCATTAATCAAAATATAAATATCAGTAATGTACAAATTGATATAGAGAACATTTCTATTCAATATGTTTATAATCAGACTTAGACAATCAGTAAATCAGGTTATCAGTCATCGTTTCTTTTTATTTGAATGAACTTTTGTTTTTCTGACAATCCTTATCCTTAATAATAGCCTATATAGTTTAATACTTTCATAGGTTATTTTGGGTATTGTTATTTGGTCAGGGACCCAGTAGCAAAAATTTCTCCAAGTGCCTGCAACAGATATTTCAGTATAGGTCAAAACAGGGAAATTTCATTAGCGGCCACTGGCCGGTAGGGGTAGGACTATTTTTTTAAGTGGCCACTTTCTTTAAACTAGTGGCCACTTTTTTATTTAAAAATACTAAACAGTAAAATTTTTATAAGTATTAATCTAAAACTGAATATCCCAAATAAATATGTTAATATAAATATATTGGAACAAAAAAAAAAATAGAATCCTTGATGAAATGCAAGAAAATTTTATTCTCTCCTTGTCAAAATGTGGCCCGGAGGTGGCCGCTGATAGACAATTTTTCACTAGCCACTTTTTCTCATTTACTGGCCCTGTGGCCGGTGGCTTGTGCTAATTTTGACCTTTATATTTCAGGGGCAAAAAATAATCTGCAGGTAAAATATTTTTACAACTGAAGCATTAACTAATCAAACAGTCACTTACCTATAGCGTTTTTAGGCATTTTATAAATTTTTATTAATAATAATCTTAACTTTTTGTATTAAGTAATAAAGAGCTAAACATAATCTGAAGCAAAATAAAGGTTGAATGAAAAAGAATCTGCAAAAGAGAAAAGAAAATCTGTGACGCCTGCCTTCCATCTCGAACTTTCTGCTACCGGGGTCAGTGATAAAATAATAAAAAAATAAGTGATGGATTAATGAATTTGTGAATGGAAAGAAGTCATTAAATTTTTTGTGTAATTAGATTTAAGAATAAAAATGTAACTGAATTAAATTATTAAGAATTCAATTTTGAGTAAAGTTTATTAAAACAGCTAATATATGCAAAACTGTTTATTAAAATTTTTTAAGTATTCGGTTGCCAAATACCGAATATTCGGCATACACTTTGACCGAAGCTTCGGTATTTGGCAAAATTCCTGCTTTGGTCAATCCCTAATCTGCATCTATATTAATGACAACTTAAAACATGTGAAATTATCAAAGATTAAAATAGATTAAAAATATTGTTTATTTAGCATAAAATATTTTCATTAAAAAAATGCAAGCTATTTACGTCCTTTACATAACAATATGATCTTTAAGAATTTGGTCAAGCTGTAAAAGAAAATTTTCTCGATTGGGGAGATTATCCTTTAAGAATTAAAAGGAACTCAAGATCAGAAGTCGAGTAAGAAAGCTTTCAAATATTGGATTCTAGTTATAGCACTTCAGTAATACCAATCCACCTTTTTTTTTTTTTTTTTTTTTTTTGTACTTGTTGAATCGAATGACCAAAATGCTGACTTGGATTTAACACTCGAAAAACAAAATCACAAGAAATACTTGAATATATTATATATATATATATATATTTTTTTAACAGCCACAGATACTAATATTTTATATTTAAAAAAAAAAAAGCTAATCATTCTGAAGATACTATCTTGAAGATGAATTTGTTTATAAATGTGAAATAATGATTAGCTCAAGAAGAAAATATTAAAATGTTCAGTGAACAAGTTTTTACTGCTAAAAAAATTACTAAAATCAAGGTAGGGAAAATATTTTATCGCTGTGGGTTAATATTATCAAAATATTACAGAAGATTAGATTTAAAAAAAGAAGAAAGCTAGAAAAAAGTTAGTTTCTTTTTAAAATTTTTTAATCAAAATTCTGTTGGAAAAAAACACTTGTTTACTTTGAACTAAAACATGAAATAAGATAGTATATCTATATGCTTTTTAACACAATCAAACCCACTATCTTGAACCTAACAAGAAAATGGGGAAGGGGTGGAGGGGGGGGGGGGATCGAGATAATGTTCACTTGAGACATTGTTTTATTTAAAATGCCTAAAAATATATAATAGTATTACTAATTTTTTTGTTTAAGCTTTTAAAAGTGATGTGTATTATAACATACCTTAGAAAAAAGCCTGTTTAATAAGTTTAATGACTGTTTAACTCTTTTAATGAATGACAACTTTTGTAAAACTTATATGTGCAATTTAAGAACAATATTTCAAGTCTAAAAAGTTGATAACTAGGTATTTTTTGCTTTTTTTACTGTCGCTTTATTTTAAACCCGATAGTCTTAGATTCAAGTGCCAATACACAAATGCTAACTGTCATTTCATTCCAGGAATTCCTTATGAAAAGCTTTATTTTAAATAAAAGATCATAACTGCTTATGTAGTGTTCTGACAAGACATATTTGTTACTAATAATATTTAAATTATAAAGTATTTTTAATTAAATTTAACTTATAAATGATATACTCGCACATTTACATTACATGCTTATGACATTTTCTGTGTTGTTTCATTTATTTATAGCTGTGTAATAAGAATGAGCCAAAAATGGATCTTAATTGGAAAAGTATTGTTTTACATGCATTTATGAGAAGAAAAAAATATAAGAATTTTTCATGTGCAAATTCTGATGTTAACGACAGTTTCAACATATTTCGTAGAACTTTTGAAAAAAATTCTAACGTTTAGTTTATTACATAGCATGACTTCAAACCATCATAGATATCAAACAAAATTGAAATAACTTTATAATAACTGCTTGCTTTTTCATTAAAACATCTAAAAAAAGTGCAAAATCGTAAGAAAATATGTAGCTCTTAAAATTCAAAATGTTGCTTGTTTGTACAATTAAAGATTGAAATGTTGGTTAAAAACTGTCTGTTACATAAAGTATTTTTATTTTCATGCTTACGAATAATCCCGGTAGCAGAAAGTTCGATATGGGAGAGGTCGTCGCAGATTTTCTTTTACATCCAACCTTTATTTTGCTTCATATTATGTTTAGCTCTTTATTACTTAATACAAAAAGTTAAGATTATTATTAATAAAAATTTATAAAATGCCAAAAAAAAACTACAGGTAAGTGATTGTTTGATTAATTAACGCTTCAATTGTAAAAATATTTTACCTGGAGATTATTTCTTGTCCTTGAAGTAACTGTCGCAGATACCTGGAGAATTTTCTGCTACTGGGCGAATAATCTATACTAATCTAAAAATAAAATATTTAAAAGGTTTCTTAAAGATTCTTAATTTTAAATAATTTCTGCTTGGAATGATGTCGGATACTCACATATATGTTGTTTGGTTTACATACATGCTTATGACACTTTCTGCATTGTTTCATTTATTTATAGCTGTGTAATAAGCCAAAAGTGGATTTTAATGTGAAAAAATATTATTTTACATGCATTTATGAGTTGAAAAAAATAAGAATTTTTCATGTGCAAATTCCGACATTAACGACATTTTCATCATATTTCATAGAACTTTTAAAATAATTTCAAACTTTTAGTTTATGACATAGCATGAGTTCAAACCGTCAAGGATATGAAATAAAATTGAAATAACTTTATAATGACTGCCTGCTTTTTTTTATAAAAATATCTAAAAAAAAAATGGAAAATATTGAAAAACGTGGAATGCTTACAATTCAAAATATTGCTTGTTTGTGCAATTAATGATTGAAATTTTGGTTAAAATGGTGTCTGTTACATAAATTATTTCAATTTTCATGCTTATGAATAACCTATAATGTTCGAAAGTAAAAAAAAAATTGAAAGGTTTCTGAAAGAAACTCAATTTAAAATAATTTCTGCTTGGAATGATGTCGAATACTCACACACATTTAGTTTACATACATGCTTATGACACTTTCTGTGTTGTTTAATTTATTTATAACTGTGTAATAAGCCAAAAGTGGATCTAAATTAATGTGAAAAAATATTATTTTATATGTGTTTATGAGAAAAAAAAATTTTTTTTTCATGCGTACATTCTGGCATTTTCAAAATTATTTCATAAGACTTTTGAAAAAATTTCACTCTTTTGGTTTCTAACACAGTACCAGTTCGAACCATCAAGATTATAAGAACAAATTGAAATAACTTTATAATAACTGTCTGCTTTTTCTTAAAAATATTTTTAAAAAGGTAAAACCTTAAAAAAACATGAAATGCTTAAAATTCAAAATATTGCTTGTTTGTGCAATTAATGTTTGAAATGTTGGTTAGAAAAGTGTCTGCTACATAAATCATTTTTATTTTCATGCTTATGAGTAATCTATAGTGTTCAAAAGTAAAATATTTCAGAGGTTTCTTAAAGAAACTCGATTGTAAATAATTTCTGCTTTGAATGATGTCGAACACTCACACACATTTAGTTTACATACATGCTTATGGCACTTTCTGTGTTTTTTCATTTATTTATAGCTGTCTAATAATCCAAAAGTAGATCTTAATGTGGAAAAAGTATTAGGTATTTTACATGCGTTTATGAGAAGAAAAAAAAATAAGAATTTTCATGCACAAATTCTGGCATTAACGACAATTTCAACATATTTCATTGAACTTTTGAAAAAATGTCGAACTTTTAGTTTATTACATACACGAGTTCAAAACATCAAGGATTTTTAATAAAATTGAAATAACTTTATAATGACTGCCAGCTTTTTCATAAAAACATTAGAAAAAAAAAGATAAAATATTAAAATATGTGGAACGTTTAATATTCAAAATATTGCTTGTTTGTACAATTAGTTATTGAAATGCTGGTTAAAACAATGTGTGTTACATAAATTATTTTTATTTTCATGCTTATAAGTAACCTATAATGTTCAAAAGTAAAAAAATTAAAAGGTTTATTGAAGAATATCAATTTTAAATAATTTCTGCTTGGAATGATGTCGAATTCTCATACACATTTAGTTTACATACATGCTTATGACACTTTCTGTGTTTGTTTAATTTATTTATAGCTGTGTAATAAGCCAAAAGTGGATCTTAATGTGAAAAAAAAATTCATGTGCAAATTCTTACATTAATGAGAATTTCAACATATTTCATTGAACTTTTCTAAAAATTTCAAACTTTTGGTTTTATTACATAGAACAAGTTCAAACCATCAAGTATAATAAAACAAAATTGAAATAACTCTATAATGATTGCCTGCTTTTTCATATAAAAAAAAGATAAAATATTAAAATATGTGGAACGTTTAATATTCAAAATATTGCTTGTTTGTACAATTAATTATTGAAATGCAGGTTAAAACAATGTGTGTTACATAATTATTTTTATTTTCATGTTATAAATAACCTATAATGTTCAAAAGTAAAAAAAATTAAAAGGTTTATTAAAGAATATCAATTTTAAATAATTTCTGCTTGGAATGATGTCGAATACTCATACACATTTAGTTTACATACATGCTTATGACACTTTTTGTGTTGTTTTATTACGTTGAGTAAAAAGTTTTCAGCCAAATTTTTTTTATTGTAAAATGATAAATACATACCAAATCATCGAAACTAATAAGGATAGTAATCTCCGTTTAAATCTGCAATAATCTGCCAACTTTTCAATCCCTTCTGCGAAAAATGAGGGCGTGCACTAGTCCAGAAAGAGATTGACCTCATTTATGACCTCCTCATTTGAATCTAAGATTAACACATCAAGATGCAACGGCATATGAGAAAACAGATAGAAATCTGAAGGGGCCATGTCGAGGCTGTATGGTGGGTGTTGCATTAAATCCCTCTCTAGCTTGTAGAGCGTCCAGCCGGTCATTGTACTAACGTGTGGCCGGGCGTTATCTTGATGAAGGAGAACCGCCTTCCTTCTAAACTCGTTTCTTCGTTTTTCGCGAATGGTCTCGCGAACTGTGGTTAGCATGTTGCTGTGTGTTGTTTATAGTCTGTCCGCTTTTCAGGTACACTTTGTACAGTATTTCGCGACAATGCCACCAGATTCAGAGAAGCACCTTCTTGTCAGTTAGGGCACGTCTTGCAACCGAGCCTGCTGATTCCCCGGGTGCTGACCACCCTCTTTTACGGCTTGTTTTGTTGCAGTATACTCATTTTTCGTCACAGGCCACAATTCTGTCCAGAATGTTCTCTTTCCTTTGATCTCTGAGCAGAGCCAAACAACAGTTTTATCTCTTGCACTTGTCTTCAGCAGTCAATTCGTGAGGCGTCCAGCGGTTGAACTTAAACGTTAGCTTTATGTAGGGTTTAATCTGGGAAAAAGAGATTTTTAGCTTTTTGGCTAATTGCAGCCAATAACTTCTAGCCAAATAAAAATAGCTTTAGCCAAGAAAAAAAAAAGTTTTATTTATACAAAATTTCTATATACATGAATATTATTTTTAGTTATGCAATATACAAATAAATACATCACTCTGTAAGATTGACCCTTCGAGATTTGGCTGTATACCACACAGCAAATGCTTTTTTTAATGGAAATTCTTTTCAAAATTTCCCTTCCAAATCATTAAGTTAATTAAATTCTTGATTGTCAGTTTTTGTTACATTCATGAGACTGAATCCCCTTCACAGTCTGCTGTAGGACAACAAAAGTGATGCTACAAATTCATACAACGAAGTCACATTGGGAAATATGCCAGTTTTATGAAAAAAAAAGCAATAAACTAGTTTCATTTCTTTACATGTTGTAGCCAGAACCCGCTTAAATTCAAGTCTAAAAAGTTTATACGACATGCATCTGGCAAATTGATGATTCAAAGCTAGTGCATATCATGCTTAAATGCAATCTGCATTTTTCGTTTTCACCATATGCTGGAGTCGTGTCTGATACAAATGACGTTACACCGTTTGAAGACGCTTGCAAGAGAGCACAAGACAAATTTTGAAGTGTTGCCGCAGCGCGGATGCAATATGAGATTTTTTTTTCCACTTTTGTGCAACGGCAGCAGGTTTACGAAATGCAGAACAACAAAATGGGAATGATACAGCATATTTCTTTGACTGTCGCTATTTGGCTAATTCACTAAATGCTTTGGGGGCAAAAAGCAATTCAAGTTAGCTTTTTGACTATTTGGCTAGCTCTAGATTAAACCCTATTTATGCGCTTCAGATCATTAACTATTGTTTTTTGGGAAACGATAAGCTCTAACGCAATAGTTCGTGTTGAAACATTTCTGTCTTGATCAATGATTTGCTTTAACTGCTCAAAATCAACTTCAATAGGGCGGCCAGAACGTGGTTCAACTTCAATGTCGAAATTTCCAGCTTTAAACTTTCGAAACCCAAACTTTGAGTGTATCATAAGAAACAGTATTGATGCTTAAACTTTCACACATTTTTCTGTGGCATTCACCCGGTAATTCTCCGTCAACTTCAACCTCGCGTTTCGAGCTTAACTCTCGGTTGAATGCGAAATCCAATTCTCCGTTTAACCAACCTGACGAAATTCGAGGTAAATACTAACCTGGGGTTGACTAACTCGACCAAGCTCTGGTAGGTAGGTTAGTGAACCGCGCATGCATAGTTGAAAGAAAAATGGCGGTCGTTTTAAACTGTGCGCTGATGCTTCTTGTTTAAAATAAAGCTTTTTGGAATTTACTAATTAAACGAAGCATTAACTATTAAAGATGGTATTATAAAAGAATGTGTCACTTACATTTCCCCCCTTTTTTGGATATTTTTACTCTATGAATGCAAAATTAAACTAATTTGTGTGTCGAAAACGAAGCTTCAAATTTTATTGATTTACAAAGTATTTTTTGGTGGCGCCATCTTACGAATCTGAATGGATCTGAAATATGTTCTTTCAATACCAATTTTGTAAAAATATATGATTCAAATCTTTCTTTCTCTCTCTCTTTTTTAATAATAATGAAAAAATAGAAAACAAATTTTCTTCCATTTGAGTCTCGTTCATAGTTGCTTAAAGCATGAATTTTCTACCAAATTGTGTATATGTGATCAATTGTTCATAATAGATAAATAATTATTTTTTTTATTACATACTTAGTAAGTTTGAAATAATGATTTTTGTTTTAAAGTAACATTTTTTCAGAAGATTTTTTTTTTTTTTTTTTAATTTCGCAATACATCAAGAACATTAATACATGTTCTCGGCCTTCTTCTAAAGTTATTAAACATGATCTCTAAAAAAATGTTTAATAATAAACGCAGGATTTTCTTTAAAAAGGCCTCTTTTTTTTTTTTTTTTTTTTTTTTTGCTACCGGCATGCTATTTTATCCAAGATATTTTAATTGAATCTGTACAGACATTTGTTAAATAAAATATATATGCATTAGAAATAATTATGTGAAAATATCTTCATATCTAATATTCATTGTAAAAAAATAAATAAATAAACCTATTGCATTATTTACTTTTATTCTACTTAATACTACTAGTTTGATCAGATAATTGTTTATTAAATTTACATTAAAGAAAATGATTTTTTTAATCAACTGTTTTTTAAGAATTTTATTGAAACTTTTGTTCTGTAAACGAACAAAATCATGAAATCAAAATGATAATTGCACATTTACTTATAAGAATTTTTTATTTAAAAATTAAACATGATAAGTATGCATTTCCAATTTCAATACTGCCTTTAGTTTCGTTATTGAAAGGAAACAGATTAAGATGGTGTCAAGGAAGGACAGAACTCGCAGAGAGGATTACTAGGTCATGTGATTCCTTTGGCCAATCAACTACGCAGATTTCAACCGAAAGTTGACTAACTCAGGTCGACTAATCGCGGCTTGAAAGTTATCGATGAATTCGAAATATTAACTGGCGGTTAGATTTGTCAACCGAAGGTTTCTCAACTGAGAGTTGAACCGCGAGTTAAAGGTTGGTGGAGAATCGATCGGTTAGTCTCACGGAGTTTGTTACGGAACTCATAGTACATAATCGTTCTGAGCTTCTAACGTAATAGCTCTTTTTTCACACATTTTTGAAGCACAAGCTAATAAAATTTTAACAAACAAATTACACAGTCATGTAGTTCCTGTAATCTGCTTTCGAATGCAAAAATTGGTTGGTTGAAAAACTAACAATCGCATAAGTGACAGCTGTTGGCGCGAAGGTACCTCCCCTTGGCGGAAAATTTTTTACTCAACGTAATATCATGGGAGACAATAGTATTTCAGATTTATCTCAAGAAATCGTAAAATATTGGAACTCAGTTATGTACAGCTAACTCAACATCAAAGGAAATGGGGCCATTTAATAACTCAGTAAATATATCACATTATGTTTTTGTTTTTTTAAGTCTTATACCTGATGCCTAATCTTATTCTCTAAACGCAACTTATTTAACAATAACAGGCTGCTACAGGCAATTATTCTTTTTTCTAAATTTTGCTTATATTCTTTTAATTATTATTTCTGAACAATAATAATATACAACAATTATTATTTTTAAATAGTGGTAGAAAAACAAATAGTTGTCAATAGCATTCCAGCATTAACTGAAATAAAAATGATCACATACTCTGAAAAAGTCCTTCCCGCCAGTGCCGGTAAGGAGGGGTAGCTTTCATATTCCTTATTTTTAAAGAGCCAGCTTATACTATTCAAACACACGAAGCTCAAATTAGTGGAGTCCGATTATAGAGGATTCAATACTAATTATTGTCAAAACTGAATGTGAATGAGAATAATTAATTTAACACAATCAAACAGACTGGTAAAGTTATCATAAGAATTGAATATTTCCGACTGAGCGAAAAAATGCCCAGGCTGGGAATCGAACCCAGATCCTTGGCTTACAAGGCCAATGCTTTTCCATTTAAGCTAACTGGGCCGACAACCAGCCAGCATATTTCGCTCAGGCAACCTTATTGGTAGGAACATCTGGTCTGTCATGTAGACAGCTCAACAGAATAAACCGCAGGTTAAGGACCTCCATATAAACGATGGATACGTAGATGAACTATTAATTTAACACAATCAAACAGACTGGTAAAGTTATCATAAGAATTGAATATTTCCAACTGAGCGAAAAAATGCCCAGGCTGGGAATCGAACCCAGATCATTGGCTTACAAGGCCAATGCTTTTCCATTTAAGCTAACTGGGCCGACAACCAGCCAGCATATTTCGCTCAGACAACCTTATTGGTAGGAACATCTGGTCTGTCATGTAGACAGCTCAACAGAATAAACCGCAGGTTAAGGACCTCCATATAAACGATGGATACGTAGATGAACTATTAATTTAACACAATCAAACAGACTGGTAAAGTTATCATAAGAATTGAATATTTCCAACTGAGCGAAAAAATGCCCAGGCTGGGAATCGAACCCAGATCCTTGGCTTACAAGGCCAATGCTTTTCCATTTAAGCTAACTGGGCCGACAACCAGCCAGCATATTTCGCTCAGACAACCTTATTGGTAGGAACATCTGGTCTGTCATGTAGACAGCTCAACAGAATAAACCGCAGGTTAAGGACCTCCATATAAACGATGGATACGTAGATGAACTATTAATTTAACACAATCAAACAGACTGGTAAAGTTATCATAAGAATTGAAAATTTCCAACTGAGCGAAAAAATGCCCAGGCTGGGAATCGAACCCAGATCCTTGGCTTACAAGGCCAATGCTTTTCCATTTAAGCTAACTGGGCCGACAACCAGCCAGCATATTTCGCTCAGACAACCTTATTGGTAGGAACATCTGGTCTGTCATGTAGACAGCTCAACAGAATAAACCGCAGGTTAAAGACCTCCATATAAACGATGGATACGTACGAATAGTACGAATAGACAGACCAGTTGTTATTACCAATAAGGTTATCTGAGCGAAATATGCTGGCTGGTTGTCGGCCCAGTTAGCTTAAATGGAAAAGCATTGGCCTTGTAAGCCAAGGATCTGGTTCGATTCCCAGCCTGGGCATTTTTTCGCTCAGTTGGAAATATTCAATTCTTATGGTGAATGAGAATTTCGCGAAATTAGTCAGCTGTATCTAAACTGGTTTTATTTAAAGTGACTTACATTTGGTCGCCAAATTCGGCGATATCTTGAAGTGCCCCCAATGAACTTAGTCGAAACCTTAGTAATTCCTGTGCACATGCTCACTCACATTGGAAGCCGTTGATATATACGAGTGCTGTCGCAGGCAAAAAATCCGATTTTTCAAAATGTCACCGACATTAGAAATTCAAAGTGTTATATTTCAACCATTTTTAAAGATAAAGACAAAACAAAAAATGCTCCGGAATCCTTGTATCAATGTCAAACACTTAAGAAAGAAATCTTTTTCAATTTCTAATTTTTTTGTACCTCATTTTAAATTTAAATTTAAAAAATATAATGGCCGCCATTTTTAAACAAGATGGCGGATGAAGCTGGCCAGCTAACTTGGTCGAGACATTGCTATATACTATGCACATGCCTTTTCACATCCAAATCGGTTCATAAATACGCGTGTTATCGCCTGACAAAAATCAAATCGTTTCAAAATGTCAGCCGGGCCATTTTCAAAATTCGCTTACATATGCTGTCCAAGAGAAAAAAGAAGAAAATTCAAATATAAATTAACATTTAAAGTTTAAATTGAGCTATGCATTGTATAAAGAAGACTATATTAAATATTTCTAGCATTAAAAATAAAAAAAAATCAATAAAAATTTTTGAGATATAAATCTTTAAAATTGCGATTCTAAGCAAAAATGCTTGTCCCATTTCAAGTTTTATGTAATTGACTTTTATTTTTTTAATCTAATTTAGATTTTTTTAAATAAAAAGCTTTAATTATTTTAAATATGAACTATTAGTGTGCTATATTAGTGAAAAAAATTAATTACCAAAGATTTTTTCTTTAGCAAATGAACAGAAATATCTTGTCCCTCACTTTATGTCAAGTCCGTTACCTTATTATTATTTTAATCAAAATAGGTTTCTAATTCTGCCAAAAGTTGGAAGAACATATTCAGTGGCATTGTTAAACTATTCAAGCAACAATTGAAAAACATTGCAATAGTGTCAAAAACCGGCTTTCTTCAAAGTTGGTATTTTTTTCATGGTCAAGTCTGTTACCATAATTAATAATACTAAAATAAAACTTTTTACACTTTTGTATTTAAATATTGATCACTAAATAGTTTTAGAAGGCATGTGTATTGTTATCTAAGTTGGAAATTATACAGCTTAGCTCCATTTCTAATGGTTTGATTTGAATGTCCAGGGTTCGCACAGACTCCTTAGACTCCTTGGAAACTCCTTAGAAATGAAAACATTCCCAAGTAGTACTTAGAACTACTTAGATAAGCAAACCACTACTTAGAAACTCCTTATATTCTATTGCGGCTTCGGACGCAAGCGATATTGCTGCCGAGGGGAAAAAAATCGTGTTTGAAAAACGCACGGTAAATCCTTTATGCACGTCATTCATCTGAAGCACAGCATTGATTGTCAGGGCTCCCACTAGGTTCGTTTTACAATTATTAGCTCCGTCTCCGTAAAGTCCATTTTTCGACACTGTTAGCCGACCTTTATTTTAAATTTTATCGATGTGTGGCATTTAGCCAAGAATCTCGGAAAAATCGCGTTTTTCGCAAATATGTTAAAAAAAAAACTAGTTGGATGTGCCAATCCCAAAACTTTCTTCTATCTTATACATCTTAATATTTCAAAACCTAGTTACACATGTTAATACTTCAATATTATTAGTTCAATACTATACCAACTTTGATTTTCATCTTAAATTTCTGCTCAAGTCAGTTAAACGGACTAAAAACGAGTTAATCTATACCATGTTATTTGTTAAAATTATTAGTTTTTTCTTATTCTGTTGTTATCAGCTGTTTGCGAATACCCGGCTTAGCAGGAAGCGAGTTCCCGCCGCTGCATGAGCCGCCGATGCACAATAGAACTACGAACAATCAAGAAATGTATACAAAAATCGCTAGCACGGAGCCCCTTTACCGCGCAATATTTCCAAATTCAAGGAGGACCTGTTGGCCAAAGCCAAAAACAAGCACAAACATTTCGGTTCAATTGTATGCATAATTTTATACGCTGTTCGATGGTACAATAATGAAAATGGCACAGAGATCGGAATTATAGCGCCCCCTTTCGGAATTTTTCCAAGTTCAGGGAGGACTTGTTTGCTATAGCCAGAAACATGCACAAAAAATTTGGTTCAATTATATGGATAACTTCATACACTTTTCGATGGTACAATAATGAAAATGGTACAGACATCGCAATTATAGTGCCCCCTACCGGCAGAATTTTTCAAAATTCAGGGAGGACCTTCGTGACATGACCAAAAATAAACACATAAAATTTGGTTCAATTCTATGCATAACTTCATACACTTTTCGACGGTACAATATTCAAGATGGCACAAAAATTGTACAAAAATCGCTATTACAGCGCCCTCTACGAGCGATTTTTTTACAAATTAAGGGAGGACCTCCTTGCCATAGCCAAGAACTTAAAAATTCCTTTTGGTTCAATTCTATGCGTAACTTCATACACTTTTCGATGGTACAATATTCAAAATCGCACAAAAATCGCTATTACAGCGCCCCCTAACGGCGAATTTTTTGCAAATTCAGGGAGGACCTGTTTGCCATATACAAAAACTTAAAATAAAAATTTGGTTCAATTCTACGCATAACTTCATACACTTTTCGATGGTACAATGTTCAAAATCGCATTTACAGCGCCCCCTACCGTCGAATTTTCTCCAAATTCAGGGAGGACCTGCTTGTCATATCCAAAAACTTAAAATAAAAATTTGGTTCAATTCTATGCATAACTCCCTACACTTTTGGATGGTACAATATTCAAAATTGTTATATCAGCGCCCCCTACCGGCGAATTTTTTCCAAATTCCGGGAGGACCTGCTTGCCATAGCCTAAAACTTCTAATAAAATTTTGGTTTAATTCTATACATAACTTCATACACTTTTTGATGGTACAATGGCGACAGACGGACGGACGGACAGACGGACACACAGACAGACAGACATTTTCTATAAACATGTTTTTTGGAATCTCTGACCCCTAAAACATGCAAATCCGTCGAAAACCGGAAGTCGAAAAAAATTTCGATTACAATACTTTCTTCTATTGAAGATAGAAGAAAGTAAAAAATACCGTCAAATTTCGTCAATCGATCGCGGAAGAATTTCGTAAATTTTGTCAAAGGATCGTGAAAAAACGCGAATTTCTCCAACAGATCGCGGGAAAACGTGAATTTCGTTAAAGATTGAGAAAAAAAGCAGATTTCCTCAAAAGATCGCGAAAAACACACGGTTTCCATCAAAAGATCGCGAAAAAAACGTTAGTTTCGTCAAACGGTCGAAATGAGACGCGAATTTCCCCAGAAGATTGTGAAAAACACAAGAATTTCTTCAAAGGATCACGAAAAACACGCGAATTTCGTCAAAGGATCTTGAAAAAAACATCAGCTTTGTTAAACAATCAAAGTAAAACGCGAATTCCATTAAAAAATCGCGAAAAAAGCTAATTTTCCCAGAAAGTCGCGAAAAAAAGTGAAAAAAATACCGTCAAATTTCGTCAATCGATCACAGAAAAAAATCGTAAATTTTGTCAAAGGATCATGAAAAGACGCGAATTTCTCCAACAGATCGCGGGAAAACTCGGATTTCTTAAAAAAAAAACGCGAATTTCTTAAAAGACAGCAAAAAAACGTGAATTTCGTTAAAGACCGAGAAGAAAAAGCAGATTTCCTCAAAAGATCGCGAAAAAAACGTTAGTTTGTTAAACGATCGAAATGAAACGCGAATTTCCCCAGAAGATTGTGAAAAACACAAGAATTTCTTCAAAGGATCACGAAAAAAACATCAGCTTTGTTAAACAATCAAAGTAAAACGCGAATTCCATTAAAAAATCGCGAAAAAAGCTAATTTTCCCAGAAAGTCGCGAAAAAAAGTGAAAAAAAATACCGTCAAATTTCGTCAATCGATCGCAGAAAAAAATCGTAAATTTTGTCAAAGGATCATGAAAAAATGCGAATTTCTCCAACAGATCGCGGGAAAACTCGGATTTCTTAAAAAAACGCGAATTTCTTAAAAGACAGCAAAAAAACGTGAATTTCGTTAAAGATCGAGAAGAAAAAGCAGATTTCCTCAAAAGATCGCGAAAAAAACGTTAGTTTCGTCAAACGATCGAAATTAGACGCGAATTTCCCCAGAAGATTGTGAAAAACACAAGAATTTCTTCAAAGGATCACGAAAAACACGCGAATTTCGTCAAAGGATCGCGAAAAAAAATCAGCTTTGTTAAACAATCAAAGTAAAACGCGAATTCCATTAAAAAATCGCGAAAAAGCTAATTTTCCCAGAAAGTCGCGAAAAAAAGTGAAAAAAAATACCGTCAAATTTCGTCAATCGATCGCAGAAAAAAATCGTAAATTTTGTCAAAGGATCATGGAAAAACGCGAATTTCTCCAACAGATCGCGGGAAAACTCGGATTTCTTAAAAAAACGCGAATTTCTTAAAAGACAGCAAAAAAACGTGAATTTCGTTAAAGATCGAGAAGAAAAAGCAGATTTCCTCAAAAGATCGCGAAAAAAACGTTAGTTTCGTCAAACGATCGAAATGAAAGGCGAATTTCCCCAGAAGATTGCGAAAAACACGTGAATTTCCTCAAAAGATCGCGAAAAACATGCAAATTTCTTCAAAGGATCGTGAAAAACACGCGAATTTCGTCAAAGGATCGCGAAAAAAACATCAGATTTGTTAAACAATCGAAATGAAACGCGAATTCCATTAAAAGATCGCGAAAAAGTCGCGAAAAAAATACCGTCAAATTTCGTCAATCGATTGCGGAAAAAATTCGTAAATATTGTCAAAGGATCATGAAAAAACGCGAATTTCTCCAACAGATCGCGGGAAAACTCGGATTTCTTAAAAACACGCGAATTTCCTCAAAAGATCGCGAAAAACACGCGAATTTCCTCAAAAGATCGCGAAAAACACGCAAATTTCCTCAATAGATCGCGAAAAACACACGGTTTCCATCAAAAGATCGCGAAAAAAAATGTTAGTTTCGTCAAACGATCGAAATAAAACGCGAATTTCCCCAGAAGATTGCGAAAAACACGTGAATTTCCTCAAAAGATCGCGAAAAACATGCGAATTTCCTCAAAGGATCGCGAGAAACACGTGGTTTTCATCAAAAGATCTCGAAAAAAACATCAGATTCATATAATCCATAACTTTAAGTTTATTTACCATATTATCAGGTTTTACTTTATTTTCCATGTGCAGCAATACTTTATTTTGTATACATCCTTCATATATTTAAAAGCATTTTCATTTTGTTAATGTTTTCTTTATTTATATTAAAAAAGGCCACATCATTTTAAATTGTTTTTAAAAACTATATATTATTTTACAGTTCTATATAAAAAAACATTACATTTAACTTCACTTAGTATTCCCCTTCACTATCCATTTATATACTTTGTATTTCGTCTGTTCACAAATATTTCATAAAGTTACAGTTCAATTCATTCCAAAATTGTGGATATAGTTTTAAGTCTATAAAAACTCTTCAATTTTCCATAATAAAATTATCATTTCTTCTAAGTATCTTTCTATAAAAGTTCGTTCTTTTATAAGTTATTTTTAACACATTATCCTATTTTCCATTCTTGTCTATTTAAAAGTTTCAATTTCATTTAATCCTTAAAAACATATAAAGTTCTAAAATTCATATATAACTTACTATATTATTTTCCAACATTCATAGTTCTTTCTTCTTATTCTAACGTTTTTCTAGTTAACTAAATTCATCATAAGTTCAGATGTATACTATTATGCTTCGTTCAGATTCGTTAAACAATCGAAATAAAACGCGAATTCCATTAAAAGATCGCGAAAAAACGAATTTCCCCAGAGGGTCGCGGAAAAAAATGCGAATTTCATCATAAGATCGCGAAAAAAATGCGAATTCGTCAAAATTTCACCTTCAAAGAAAGCAATTACCGTTGTCTAAAAGAATAAATTCAAAACTTGTTATATTTTTTCTTGTATGTTGCATTTAGCATTCCTTTTTTGCTTTTTAAATTTTTCTTTAAGATGTATCATGTATGTGATATACATAATAAGTGTGTGGGGGGGTTTGACTAATCTCTATTTATATGACTTAGGGGTAATTCTTGTCCGAAACTTCCGAAAATGTAAGGCCTTCATTTCCGAAAAATTTAAAAAATCGGCCACCAATTCGAAAGATCGGACATATGGTCGCCGAAAGAAATACATTTTGTCAATCGTTTGCAGGAAAATCGCCAATTTCGTCAAAGGATCACGATCGTGGGGAAAACACAAATATCATCAAATAATCGCGAAAACACCCGCAAATTTCGTCAAAAGATCGCGAAAAAACCCCACAAATTTCATCAAAAGATCGCAAAAAAACCCCACAAAATTCGTCAAATGATCACGAAAAAGCCCACAAGTTTCGTCGAAAGATCGCGAAAACCCAAAAATTTCGTTAAAAGATCGCGAGTAATCGGCAAATTTCGTCAGAAGATCGCGAAAAAACGGCAAATTTCGTCAAAATATCGCGAAAACCCCCACAAATTTCGTCAAAAGGTCGCGAAAACCCCCCACAAATTTCATCAAAAGATCGCGAAAAATCAACAAATTTCGTCAAAAGATCACGATAAAACGCGAATTTCGTCAAAGAGCCACGGAGAAAACGGATAGCTAGTGTCGACATTGGATTTCCCCCTCCTAACCCTCGCTGGTGTAACTTTTCAGGAGATTTGCTGTGAATTTCAGAAATTTTTTTTTGCTCAGAATCACCCCTGTGACACGACCATAGGCCACTGCATAAAAAAGTAGATTGTCAATTTTGTATTTAAACTTACGAAATCAATAAGCAATATATTGTGAATACTGTGCAATTTCAGCACTAACAATTAGATTCTAATAGAGTAAAATTTGTTTTTGAAATATTTTTCTCTCCAAATTGGGCATTAAAAATTGGAGTGTGCATACCACATAATGATGCAGCACATAAAAATATCGACAACAAAAAGAAAAAGGCAAATCCTTATAATTTTTTTGGACTCCTTGGATTTTTTTGGGTACTCCTTGGATTTTTTCTTCCCAACTCTGTATGAATCCTGATGTCAAATACCTGTCAAGTCTGTTAACATGCGACTGGTAACGCAATTGACTCACGGTAACAGACTTGACATTGTTTGCGAACTATCGTTTATAAAGGTTTTTTGCATCAAGAATGGCTTTAGCAGCTGCAGAAATGCAAAGGTGCTACTATTTGGAAAGACTGAAATAAAACCCAGAAAAATGTAAACAAGCTGAAAACAAACAAAGAAAGGTAAATTTAAAATATTTTCAATCACTTATGGCAAACCAATGGACAAAATAACTTAATTTTCATATTAAAATGTTAAATTCATATTTATTTTGTATGCAAATTATTAACAGTATTCTATTTTTTATAGGAAAAAATTCTTTGCAAAGAAAATTATAAATGATTTATTGATAAAATATGAGGAGGTATAAAAAATAGTATTGGCATGAAAAGCAAGTTTAATGTTGCTTGTGCAAACTTGCTTGTCCAGTAACTCTATGTTAATGGAAAAGTTTGAAGCAGTCTTAATATGCTTTAAAGAACAGTTTTAAAATATCAGCCCCACATACAGGGCGATTTAAAACTAGAGGAACAAACTTCTAGGAGGGGTGGAGGTATACCTAGATGAATCGGAATCATATATTAATGCAGGTTTGGAAATGCAATCCTAACGAGACAGGGGGTTGTTAGTCCCTGAATCATTGTGATAGCAATTGACATTTAAAGACCCAAAGCTTAAAATAAATCAAGACTTTCCTGATAATGAAGTTTTCTGCCTACGTGCCTGGTTCTTATCTATATTTTTGCATGTTTGAGGTAGTAAGTGCGTTTTGAAATGGCGCATCCTCATTGCTATTGTGAAGTCTGGAGGATGCCTTGCATATTTCAAAACATCTGAGATTCCATGAGGTGCCTATGTTATGAAACATCGTGCAACTTTATTATCATGAAATTCATAACTCAATTTAAGCTTATGGTCCTTAAATGCCGATTTTCGATCACGATGATTCGGCCCCTAACAACCTCCCTATCTCGTTAGGATTGCATTTCCAATACTGAATTGCTGTGTGATTCTGAGTTGTCTAGATGTACCTCACCCCTCCAAGAAGTTTGTAACTCTAGTTTTGAATCACCCTGTATACTGGTGAGGAAATTACTCTTTTTGCACTATGACCTCAGTAAGATCTATTAGAATTCCTCAGAGAGGGAAATATTTATCGATACTGATAGTGAATTTCATATAGAAGAGAAGTAAATAAAAAGCGTGCGGATGTTCATGTTTTGGTAAAATTTATTGGAGGAAGTAGAAAAAAAAAATACACATCCTAAACAAAGCAGATGAAGAAGATAAAATTAAAATTATGTGGGTCTGAATGTGAATGACTGCAACAGGAGAGTATTTCACATCCATAAAGACATTATGTTAATTTTGAGCAAATCATAGCAATTTTTCCTATAATCAAATTTGTCAATGCGAGACAACTGAATATTTTATGAGTTTCCAGTTCCACTTAATATTATATGAAAACTGAAATTTGAGTCACGTTGCACTTGAATATATGTCATGCACGTATTTCGAGTATAAGTAAATACAATATATATATAAACTTTTTGTTGAATTAAATCATTTAAACAGATGCTAATTCTCAGTTACTTCAAGTTCTATTTTAATATTTAGGTGGAATTGCTTGATAAATTATTTGTTTGAAATTCAAATCAAATTCAAATATAGTAATTGATCTGAATATAAAATAATAAAATGATTTCTCTATATCATAGCTGAAAGAAAAATACTATTTAAATAAAAAAGTTTATATATAAAGTTGAAAATATGATCATTAAAAACTGTGCTGTAATAGACTTGACGTATGGTAATGGATTAGTGTCAAATCCGTTACCAAATGTCAAGTCTGTTACTGCACACTTTTTTTTTTATGATATTTTAATATTAAAATAACTTTTTCACCATTCTGTTGTTATTTTTCATTAAACTACAAAATAGAGCTGTAATTTTCTTAAAATTCAATAATTTACATGAATATATATTGTTATTATTAGAAAAAGTTATTGTATAATTTTCTATGTGGTCAAAAATTAAGACTATAAAAGTCTCTCCCTTCAATTTTATTTAAGTATTATTGATAAATATCATGTTTTGAAATTTAGGGACATAAGTCACTTCAAAGTAAGTTGATTTTAGAAAATTTAATAAAATTTAAAGCTGAGTATTTTCAGTAATTTTGTACGGTAACGGACTTGACAATTTGCCTTACAAGCTGACATTAAAATAGCATTTACATATTAAATTATAAGCCAAAGTGCATGACCAATTATTTTTTCATATACCTTAAACATTTACCATATAACACCTGTTTCCATTTTTTAAAAAAAATATTAAATTTAAAAAAAACAAAAAAAAAATTCTGAAATGTAAGCGAATGGTAAAAATGGCCCAGCCATGCTGGAAATTCAAAGTGCCATTTTTTAAGATATAGCCGAAAAAAAAAATACTCCGGAATCTTTGTATCAAGCAAGGTCAAACACAAAATAAAAAAATCTTTTTCAATTTCTAATTTTTTTGTACCCCATCTTAAATTTTAAACTTAAAAAAAAATTTTTTTTTAAACATCCACCATTTTGAAACAAGATGGCGGATGAAGCTGGCCAACGAATTCGGTCGAGACATTGGTATGTACTATGTACACATCCAAATCGGCACCTTATTCTTCAAATTAGAATCTTTAATGCATCGATATTATGTGCAGGATTCGCAAGTTAACTTAATATCAAGGATCCAAGTGGGGAAAATGGAATTGCTCCAAGCATCTGATTGAATTTTCCACCTGTTTGCATAATAAAAGGGTGAACTTTTTAAGATATATAATTGATACTTGTGCAGACATAACATAATTTTACTTCAATATGCAGAAATTAATAAACAAATTGAAGAAATGTACTATTTTGCATTATTTCTGGTTCCACAGTTTAAGGAAAAACAAGAAAAAAAAAAGAAAATTTTCCTCTTTCGGCATAAATTTGAGGTTCTACGAGCTTATGTTCTGCAAACCCAAAAAATCTGAGAGAGTTTAAGAAAATTAAGAGCCAAAATGTTGCTATTTCAAGGTACTTTTTGGTACCATGGATTTGTATGTGTGTGTGTGTGTGTGGGGGGGGGGGGGTGTTAGGATTTAATTAGAAGGGGGGTTAGGAATTTTAAATTTTATAATTATGATTTTAAAGCGTGAACATTTTACAATTTTGGTGCTATATGAGATCTCACAGACTCTTAAAACGGAGAAATTTATAATTTGAAAATTATTTCTGGTATATCAGAAGTAATTTGGAAGGGGCAGGGTTATATAATATAGACGCACGACGTGCGCGGAAAATTTTCCGCAAAATTCGGAGCTTTGCGGAAAATTTTATAGAACAACAACAACAACAAAAAAAAAAAACATAATTTTTGCTTTTGTAATTTTTTTTTTTTTAAGGCCGAAAATTTTAAAGTGTTCCCCAATTTTATGTACGATTTATTTATTTTTTGCCAGGGTGATTCTGTTCCGAATTTTCCGAAAATTCAGGCATAAAAAAATATCACTGAAATATATTGCGGATTTCAACAAATGGTCGCCGAAAATAAATCAATTCCATCAATTGTTCGCAGAAAAAATAACCGATTTTATCAAAGCATCGCGGAAAAAACGCGAATTTTGTCAAAGGACCGCTGAAAAAACGCGAATTTCTTTAAAGAATCGTGGAACGAAAAATAAATGTGTCAAAGAAGCGCAGAAAAAACACAAATTACGTCAAAGAAACGCAGGAAAAAACGAATTTCGTAAAAGAAGAGCGGAAAAAGCTCGAATTTCGTAAAAGAATCGCGGAAAGAAACTAATTTCGTTAAAGGATCGCGAAAGGAACACAAATTTCGTAAAAGGGCCGCGGAAAAAGCACACATTTCGTCAAAGGATCGCGAAAAAAACACGAATTTCGTCAAAAGGCCACAGAAAAAACGGGAATTTCGTCAAAGGATCGCGGGAAAAAGCGAATTTCGTAAAAGCATATCGGAAAAAGCAAGAATTTTGTGAAAAGATCGCGAAAAATGCAAATTTCGTCAAAAAACCGCGAAAAAAACTAATTTCGTCTTAGGGTCGCAAATTTCGTCAATCCGCCGCGAAAAAAAAAAACATGAATTTCGTCAAAAGATCGCGAAAAAATGCGAATCTCTTCAAAGGTAGGAGAAAAAAAAAAGCTCATTTTGTCAAAGGATCGCGAAAAAATCGCGAATTTTCTCAAAGAATCGCGAAAAAACGCAAATTTCGTCAAAAAATCGCGAAAAACGGAAATTTCGCCAAATGATTGCGGAAAAAACGAGAATTTTGTCAAAGGGCCGCAATAAAAACTCATCGGTTTCTTTCATGATACTTATGAATGCACCTCTCCTTACAAAATGTGATTCAGTTGTTTCAGAAGCAAAGTCCATTATTTCTGTGAACAGGGTGATTGGCACTTTGTGAGAAGAGGTCATAATATTAAGGATTGGGCTGTTTCTAATTGCATTGACAAAATAGCTGATAAGAATTCACCCCTTCTTATCATAGATTTTTAGCTTTATTATTTTTTTTAGCCAACATAAGTATTCTGTAATTATTTTTTTTAATTAAATGGTAATTATTTCAAAACTACTGTTTAAAATTCATACCGTCAAAGTAATATAACACGTTATTTCATTAAACATTAAATTAATTTGCAGAAAGTTTTTGACCCAGTATTTATGTGCGCAGAAAGTTTTTGGTTTTATACAAGTCTGGGAAGGGGGTGGGGGATATATATTTAGGTTACTAAAATTTATCTAAGAAGTATAGGTGCATCAAGCAATCATTAAAAAAGAAATAGTTTGATGTTAAATAATATGTAAATTTTGCAAAAAAATGTTTTAAAAATCAATACTTTGGGCTTCAGAATCAGTTGTGAAAATTTCACTGTCAAATTCACAATTTTAATTTTTTGTTTTGTGTGTAGCATCATAAAATCTTCATACCTGGAAATTTTTTTTTAAATTGGCATGAAAAACCAGGGAAAGCCAGAGAAATTTGTAGCTGAGCTGTGCTAGACACCCCGATACAAAATATAAATATTTTCTACCTTTTAATATTTCTTCATATAATTCATCAAAAGTTCGATGTTTGGAAGTTTCATGTTATCGGTATGGAAAAGTCTGGAAAATCTGTGGCTAAGCTAGAATAGACACCTGGTTACAGCAAAATATTATAATGTGTATAACAGTAAAATAAACAATAATCACTAGTGTACTTACTTCGACTATTTCATGTATTGATAGTCAGAGAAACATACATGTTGTTTCTTGACGTAAAGTCCAAGTTTTGTGGAAGATGCCATTAAAGTTTAGCTCGTGTTACCACTCAAACGTTGAACTGAAATATCAGTTAAAGTGCATCCAACATATAATTTTCTTTTCTATTTTTAATTTAATGAAAAACTTGGTAAAACCTCTTGCTTTTACCAGTTTTTAGGTGAAAAGTTAATTCTTTATTTTTAACAGTGTAATGAAGCCTGCATGCGATGGAGATAGATTAAAAAAGTTCATGCTTGAAAATTATTTAAAAAAGCCATAATAAATCAGCCAATTACGATACAGTTTTCAAATAAATTGCATTGTTAAGTAATTTTTTTCCTATTTCACGGTGTAAAAATTTAAAATGTGTGACGTATAGAAATTTTAAAAAATGTAGTAGCAAAATTTGCAAAACCGAAATTTTATCGTCAAGTATTGCCATTCGCAAAATGGCGTCATCGTTACGCACAAACTCGTTTATCCTTTATACAGTGTGAAAGTCAGGGTGCACTTTTGACCGGTCACAGGAAATAGTCGAAATAAGATGGAAATGTGAAACCTTCACCAAATAAAAGAAAAACTTTTGCAAGTTTCATATCTGTGCAGTGCAGTTCGATGTGGCCTCCATTTGAAACAGAAAATCGTTAATCGAGTGACGTTATTCACTCTGTTGCACCAGACATCCTTAACTGTGTGTGGGAAGAACTTTAATATCGTTTAGACGTGTGTAGGGCAACAAATGGAGGCCACATCGAACTGCACTGAACAGGTTTGAAACTTGAGAGTTTTATTTGGTGAAGATTTTACATTTCCATCTTGTTTCGTTGATTTCCTGTGACCGATCAAAAGTGCACCATGACTTTACGGACACACTGTAATATAGATAAGATATCCCAGGAACAGAAAAACAAATTCTGAGTTTCTTTTTCAGGAGAATTTCAAAAATTTTATTTGTTTATTGCTTTATTTTACCTTTCTTAATTTTTTTGTTCTTATTTACATCTTCTTATTCTGTCATTTATTTTCAGGATTTTTATTCAATATTGTTGCAGAGAAATCTCTCGGTAAGGACTTTGAATTCCAGAATCAATGGCTAAGTTTGGTACCATTAAAGAAATTCAATATTACGAAGAAAGAGAAATCGAATGGAAGATAACCGATTTTCCCTCAATCGCTAAAGATAAAATTATCCAAAGTGCAACTTTTTCTTTTGCCGGTTCTGTGTGGTTTTTTGCACTAGTTAAACAATCGATCAAATTTCCTGGGTTCTCAGGTTTTTCTCTCTGCAACGTACAGCCTTGGGAATATACAGTGAACTATGATTTAGGCTTCAGAAAACATGACGGCAGCGTCGATCAATTAAGCGAAGGAATTTTAAAAGGGAACAAAACTGACTGGAAAATTTTCCCCTTCAACTTACCCAAACAATTAGAACGAGAACGTGAGGTGGCTTTGAATGTGTTTACTATCACGTGTACACTGAGGCGAGAAAGCAATGACTGTAATCAACCAAGTATATGGAACAAACGAAAACTTATAAGTAAGTAAAGAGGAGATTTTAAAGGAAAATAAGGATACAAAACAAACTAAAAGTGCTTTGAGATTGTATCTAACCATCAGAGTATTTTACATTGTTAAATGCAATTGTAGCGTTAGTTTATTCCCAAAGAAATTTTTATTCATAAAAGTTAGCAAATATATGTATGAATGACAGGTGGGGTGATAAAATTTATCAAGAATAAATCAGTCTCCAAACCCAGTGGCATATTTTTAGGCGCGTCTGAAGGCCAGGCAACAAAATTCGACTCCGGGTTGGTCAATGTTTACTCAGCCTTTCGTCCCTTCGAGATCGATAAAATGAGTTTGCTTGGGAACTAAACATTGAGGATCCCGCGTTAGGCTGACCACCTAACCTGGACATACACTGTATGGCCATTGATGATCGGGCACTTTCAATTTTAGACATTTTGTCGAACATTTAAGGATATATTTGTCGGATTTTTCTGGAACTTCAGGATTATGAAGAATATGTTCGACTTCATATTTATCAACGGCGGTTTGATCAGAAGGACAATTAAGGGTCAACAAAAAATAAAAGAAAAAATGTTTGGGATCACCCCGTAAAATAAAATGCACGAAATGATCTATCGCTGTAGCTTATGAATATATGTATATTGTACAATATATGTATTCAGGGGTCTGTCCAGACTTTTTAGACAGGGTCCTGTTTTTGTGAAATTGTGAAAAATGTATTATTAATTTTGTGAATTTAAAATTAACGTTAAATTCAGGTACCTTCGGACTTCAGTGACAGAGTCCTGTTTTTGTAAAATTGAGAAAAACAAAATTTTGCAAAACTAGTATTAATGTTCCCGTTTGGATGAACCACACATAATATATATATATATGTATATACAGGGTGTCCCACAAGGTATGCAGCGTCTGATATGTACAGATTCGAATAGAGCACGTCAATATGAGTATTTTGAATGGTAACGTGGAGTCCCCGAATATAGCGTGATAGTGTAAGTAAAGTGTGAAGCTTGTCATATGAAAAACACAAGAAAAGAGAAAAAAAAAACAAGAAATCACGCTATATTCAGGGCCCCCACATGTTACCATTCAAAATACTCATATTAACGTGCTGTATCCGAATCTGTACAAATCAGGCGCTGCGTACCCTTTGGGACACCCTGTATGTGTGTGTGTAAAAACATTATATAATTCCTTTCAACTTTTAATTAAGTTCTTTAAAATGTACATAAAAGATTTTTACTTTAATGATAATTTTTGGTTTTCAAATTCTTAACTAGATAACAAGAAACAATCTTAGTAGCAGAATTTTTTGTATCAATCTGCAGCAAACCAAAATTTATCTGCAACCCAAAAATGCTGCACCTAGCTTACTATCGTAAGAAACTATAGTAACTCATAATATAAGCAAAATTTGTATTTATAAAGAAAATACAATAAATTTTAGCATTTTTTTTTTCTTTTCTTAGCCCAGAATTTTGTTAACGCTATTAAATTAGTTTGTTTAGTTGTTTGTTTGTTAGTTAAATTAGTCATCAACAGGTTCTTTTTTGGCGTCATTTTTTGCAGCACATGACGCATCATCAACAGGTTCTTTTTCGGCATCATTTGAATCTTTTTTTTTTTAAAAAAACGACTGAATTTTGGGGCATCCCCTAGCATCTGACTTCTTAACCTTTTAAACGTAGTAATCAGCATTTCTCGTACCACCCAAATTCTGATTTGGACGCTTCATACCCTTCATGGTAGTTCAACACATTAATTTATCAAAAAACTATACGCAACCACGAGTACACAATAGCTTTAGGAAATGAATAAGGAGATGTGTTGCCAAACAAGAGAAAGAATTTTTACTCCCAAAAAATGCGGAATCACTTTTCATCTCTGCACTGTACCGCTCAATTTCAGATTGCAGGGATGAGATTGACCGAAAAGCAAAAAAGCTGAAAACAGCGCGAACGACGTTTGAACAATGACAGTTATGAATTTCAAGCGCAACAAATATAATTGCTATTAATATATGTAATTTACACACAATTTAGCTTTGTGTAAATTAAAAAGAAATAATTAACACGAATTAGGCAGAAATTATTTACTTACTCTAATGAAAAGTTTATTTTACCAAGATACAGAACATTAATGTGAAATTTGTCGTTTTTTTGCGATCTTTTGATGAAAATTGCCGCTTTTTCGCGATCTTTTGACGAAAATTGCCGTTTTTCGCGATCTTTTGACGAAAATTGCCGTTTTTTCGCGATCTTTTGGCTAAAATTGCCGTTTTTTCGCGATCTTTTGAAGAAAATTGCTATTTTATCGCGATCTTTTGAAGGAAATTGCTATTTTATCGCGATCTTTTGATGAAAATTGCTGTTTATTTCGGGATCTTTTAAGGAAAATTGTCGTTTTTCGCGATCTTTTGAGGAAAATTGCCTTTAATTTCGCAATCTCTTGAGGAAAATTGCCGTTTATTTCGCGATCTTTTGACGAAAATTGCCGTTTTTTCGCGATCTTTTGATGGAAATTGTCGGTTTTTTGAAGGAAATTGTCGTTTTTTCGCGATCTTTTGACAGAAATTGCCGTTTTTACGCGATCTTTTGACAAAAATTGTCATTTTTTTCGTGATCTTTTGACGAAAATTGACGTTTTTTCCCGATTCTTTGACGAAATTGGCGATTTTTCTTTGAACGATTGACGAAATTGATTTTTTTTTTCTGACCATTTGTCTAAATTCGCGATATATGTCCGAATTTTCAGATTTATGACCGATATTTTTTTTTAATTTTCGGAAATGACTGCCGTAATTCTTCGGACTTTCGGAACAGAATCATCCCTGGTTCAGCGATCGCGATGAAATAGGATAACCACCGTGCGCGATAAATTACTTCTCGTAGTTCAAGTGTTGAAATATAAGCATATTTTGATGCGGATTAAAATCATTTTATGACTTTTTTTCTTATTTAAACGAATAAAAAACGGATGTCTGCACGAAATAAATTCTTGAAAAATAATAAATTAAAAATCGAAAAAAATGGCAAAAAAAAGTGAAAATCAGAAAAAAAAAAACGGAAATTCAAAAATGACTAAAAAGCGGAAAACCGCGGAACCGCGGAAGAATCTCATGCCTGAGATTGTATCTCTCATTGGCTGTGATCGGCGCTCGCTCAATACGTCACCGAAAGCTCTTTTCGGCGCAGGTGCTAGTTGGCTGTTTTGTGAAAGAGAAGAACCCGATTTCCGCCGTTGCGTTTCAAATTGACTGAAGGCGAAGGCGATTTATGAAAGGTTTTACTTTTACGGGGAAAAATTTTATGAAGGGTCCATTTTTAAGATAAAATATTTTATGAAGAATCCGTTTCTTAAACAAAGAATTTTGTGAAAGATCCGTTTTTAACCTAATAAAAATTGTGAAGGGTCCGTTTTAAACTTAATAAAAATTTTGAAGGGTCCGTTTTTACCGTAATATAAATTTTGAAGGGTCCGTTTTTACCGTAATATAAATTTTGAAGGGTCCGTTTTTACCGTAATAAAAATTGTGAAGGGTCCGTTTTTACCGTAATAAAAATTGTGAAGGGTCCGTTAACGGACCCAAATTTTTCCTAAACAGATCCCTGGTATTCATTTGTGGAAGAATAGAACGTATATTCATGGAGATATATCGAGCTTTTTTTCAAAGTTCAAAAAATGTTTGCAGGTTTTTTGTTTATATATCATACAGGGTTTTTTACCAAATTTAACGCCAGTTTCAGAAAATTTGACGAAATGTAGTAGAAATAATATGGTATAGTTGGAATGTAAATATATTAAATATTTGATGAAATATGAGCAGTTGAATGAAATATTTTTTATCTACGCATACGCGCTCGATAATATATATATATATTTTTTTCATGATTTGATAGTCAACTCTATAGTCATAAAAAAAACTCATAAAAAAAAAAAAAAAAAAAAACAGTCACATATTGGGAAAATTCAGAAAGATATCGGCAATAGACTAAGCTGATTTTCAGTTGTTCTCTAAAAGCAGCTAAATGATAAGGGGTTTTCCATAAATTGTCGTTTTTAATTTTTACTTTTTTAAATTTTAAATTTTTTATTGATGCTTTAGTTCTTGGAAAATCACCAGAACGAGCCTATTCTAAGAAAAAAAGAAGTATCAAAATCTAAACATTTCTTCTAATTCTACTCGTTGACATTCATTAAGGCTGTTCTCAATTGCTATGCTGAACAATCTCAAAACGTTTTAACACATTTAGAAATTCATTTTTTAACAACGGAAAGATATAAAATTAGAAGATCTGACTATGGAAGCGATTTGGAGTCGAACTGTGTTTTCCATTTTTTTTATAAATAAATTACCTATTGAGTTATAAGAGATTTTGATCACGTGACAAAGACGTTTTTCTCCTTTTCTTGAGTGGTTATTCTTCTTTCGCACGGAAATTCGGTTCAAATCGCGCACTTTGACATTATTTTCTGAAAGATCTATTGCGTTTACAAAAAAAAAAAAAAGGGAAAAAACAGTCCGATTACATAGTTTCTGAACAACAACACTTGCTAGTTTCATGCATTTCGGAACAAAAATAAATTAAAACTAAAGTTGCCCTTTTGCGTAAAGTTGCCGTTTTGAGAAAAAAAATTTACTGTTCGCGCATGCGCAAATGAAAAATATTTCATTCAAGTACTCATATTTCATCAAATATTTACATTCCAATTACACCATATTATTTCTGCTACATTTTGCCAATTTTTCTGAAATTGGCGTTAAATTTGGTAAGAAACCCTGCATGAAATAAACAAAAAACATTCAAAAAATTTTGAACTTAAAAAAAAAAAAATTGATATATCTCCATGAATATACGTTCTATTCTTCCACAAAGGAATGTATATATTGTACAATATCCACATATTCGTAAGCTACAGCAATAGATCATTTCGTGTAATTTTTTTTTTTACAGAGTGATCCCAAAAATTATTCTTTTTCTTTGATTTTTTGTTGGGCCTCCAATTGTCCTTCTGATCAAACCGCCGTTGATAAATATGAAGTCGAACATATTCTTCATAATCCTGAAGATCCAGAAAAATCCGACAAATATATCTTTAAATATTCGACAAAATGTCTAAAATTGAAAGTGTCCGATCATCAATGGCCATATACTGTATGTTGTGTAGCACCTTAGGGTCCATGGTCAATAAAATAGAGTTAAGGCTGTTCTGAACTGCTCTGCTCAACAAGCGCAAAACGTTCTGACACATTTACAAATTCATTTTTTAACGGAAAGACATAAAATTGGAAAGCCTGGCCATGGAAGCGATTTCGAATTGAACTGTCTTTTCCATTTTTTGATAAATCAATTACTTATTGAGTTATAAGCGTATTTGATCACGTGACAAACACGTTTTTCGCCCGCTCTTGAGTGCTTATTCTCCGTTCGCGCGGAAACTCTGTTCAAAACGTTCTCTTTGACACTATTTTCTGAAAGATCTATTGCGTTTGCAAAAAAATGGAAAAAACAGCTCAATTACACAGTTTCTGAACAACAACACCAGCTAGTTTCATGCATTTTCGAAACAAAATAAATTAAAACTTATGTCAGAAAGTTGCCCTTTTGGATTTGAGAACACCCTTAAGCACCGTAGGCCTTGATCTTTAATGATCGTAAATCGTATCGTCACATTCTTAGTTTTAAGTCGGTCACTCATGTAAATATGAAATGAAAAAAAAAACCATCACCTCGCTCTTCATTGTCCGATTAATGATTCTGTCATTTTGCTGATTACTGGCAGTTTGCTAAATAAGTATAATAGCAACATTTTAAATTATTTTGAATGAATAAAAAAATTGCATTAAAGATAGGTTCTAAGTTAATGTACTGAAATACATTTTTAAAAGAAGCGAGCTCTAATAAAAATCAATTATGTTATTTCAACAAGAAATTCTTCCAAGAAATGTTCTCAATAAATATTTGAGAAAAAATCAATTTACTGAAAAATTGAATATAAAGCTACTAATTAGTTTAAAAAAATACATGTTCTATGCATTTCAATTTTTAAAATATTTACTTCATTTTTATGTGAACTTAATTAAAAAGTTGACAACTTTATTAAAATGTTTGTGTAACCTTTTGTTTGTTTAACGGAAAATAAAAACAGGAACAGAATTATTGATATTTATGTATGGACCTAATAAAAAGAAAATTAATCCTAAATTTTTATTAATGACAAATAATTAAATATTTATTAAAAATTCATCTCTTAAAAATTTTTATTACTATTATCAGACATTAATAAACCAAAGTTTAAAAGCGTATGAATTGTTGTAGTATGTTATATGTATCAAAATTGCCCCTTAGAGATATGGAGAATTTTAAGCAAATAATTTTAAAACACAATATATTTTTTAATTATTACACTTTTGATGTTTCATTTATATTATACATTATATTTCTACCATTTAGTGTCTTAAATATTTCTTTGTTGCAGTTTCACAGTGATTTGGCGCACCCTTAATCCCATTGTTTTGTAACTCGTAAACTGTTATAACCAGGCCCTTATTATCACATGGAAAACTCAGGACTTTGCCCAGGTGTCCCGGACCTCAAGGGCCCCCCAAATCCATATACTAATGTATAAAATATTTGCATTTCCCCCCTCAATTCCAACTCTAAAAGTTTACAAATACAAAATTCATTTTTAAAAGATTTTACTAAATTTTCTGGAAAACAAATTTCATTTTGAACTCGTAGAGCTCAGTGCTTTCGCAAAGCTAACCTCAACCACTATTAAATAACAAAGAATGTTTTGATTTTAATAGATTGTATTAACAATGAACTTAAATCATATCTAAATTTTAGTGGTTGAAAATAGTCAGTTCTAATTGTCATGAGATAAATTTTTTCCCGTATTCAAAGTTTTTTCTTTGACTTAAGGCTGTTCTTAAATCTAAAGGGTGAACTTTCTGACATAAGTTTAAATCATTTTTGTTTGGAAACGCATGAAACTGGAAGGTGTTGTTATTCAGAAACAATGTCATCGAACTGTTTTTTCTGTTTTCTTGTAAACGCAATAGATGCAGAAAATACTGTCAAAGTTGGCATTTTGAACTGAACTTCCGAACGAAAGAAGAAAATCCAGTCAGGAAAGCGAGAAAAAGGCCGTGTCACGTGATCAAAATAGCTTATAACTCAATAGGTAATTGATTGATCGAAAAAAGAAAAAAACAGTTCGATTCCAAATCGCTTCCATGGTCATGTTTTCCAATTTTATATCTTTCCGTTAAAAAATGAATTTGTTAATGTGTCAAAACGTTTTGCGCTTGTCGAGCAGAGCAGTTGTGAACAGCCTTAAATATGAAAAACAAACCCGAAAGTGCCATCTTTTTATATTTATTAAAAAAACACTTTCTACTTGTGAATGTATTTTATTTGATATTACATTGTGTATAGTACAACTTAAAAAGATGCAAAAGAAAGTAACTTGATTAACTCATTTTTATATGTTAGAGTATTTGACACTCTTCCATAAGTTGAAGTTATTAAATTCATCGTAAAGTAAAATAACAAGTTTCTAAAGTTATACGAGGGTGAATCAAATATTAACTGGAATTTCTGCCGGGAGGCCTGAAAGTCATCGCGAGGGCGCTCAAACCTCTGCGCATGGCAGGTGGGGATGTCATATGACTGTTTATGCTCCAATATGTACTACCCTTTCCGTTCCTCAGTCGGCATCAGGATGAATAAGGGAGATGTTCACCGCAACGTTGCGCAACGCATTATCGTTAATTTTCTCACAAATGAAGACGTAAGACCGGCTGAAATGCTAGGGCTGGGCGATGTCTAAAATGAAATATCGTGATAAATCGGCAGCTTTATATCACGATATATCGATATTGCGACATATGAACAAAAAAATATATGTACATTTATAATATATGTATAACTTCAATATACATTATTTATTTTATTAAGGATTAAAATTAATATATATATATATATCATTCTCAAATAGATTAATAAAAAACTATGTATAAATAAGCAAATCTAAATAAATAAATACTAAAAGAAACAATCAATGGCAACAATTTCTTCTGTTTCTACGTGTTATTACTTCAAAATTCGCTATCACAGAGGCAAAATTAATAACAATCTATGCCCATCATGAATATTCTAAAGATATAGATAGGTGCACTAAATTGTATGCATTTAAAAGAAAATATAAGCATCGCATCTTTCAAACAAATCATTGAATTTCAGCACCAACCTTATTAGATGTCTGTAACCAAAATTCCTAATCTAAAAATAATAAAAGCAATACCTGTTGGATAGTATACACCCAAGCCTAAGGAGGATCTACTTACGTGAAACCGTAACAGAATAAGGTGTTTGATTAAAATTCGTGCATTAGTGTTTGAGATACAGATATCGCTAAAATTGTGGAAAATGCAGCATAGCAGCGCCACCTATTGGACGATTAACACTAACACTTAATCAGCAACAAGTTATATCAACGTCTGTCTGAATTTGAAATGTCATGAAAATACGTGCGATAATTCTTGAGAAAAAGCTATAGCGGAAATTTTGAAAAATACAGCATAACTGCGCCACTTATGGGCTATAAACACCAAACACTAATCAGTAAAATTTATGTCTACGTCTAAGTCTAACTGAATCTGAAGTTTGATAAATATCAGCGCATTAGTTCTTCAGACAGAGCTATTGCGAAAATCGTGAAAACTCAGCATAGTAGCTCCGCCTGTTGGTCCATTTACACCAAGATCTAATCAGCACCAATTTACAAGGTATAACTGAATTTGAAATGTGACAAAAATCCGTGCATTAGTTTTTGAGATAAAGTTATTGCGCATATCGTAAAAAATGCACCTACCTGTCAAGTAATTTACGCTAATTTATAACGAGATATAAAATAATCTAAAATTTTGTTAAATTCCGTGCATTAGTTCTTGAGATAGAGTGCCTACAAAAATTGTGTTACAAAGAGACAGACAAAGTTTTTTAAAAATAGTCAAATCGTGTTCAAGACTTTCTAAACATGTAAATCGGTCGAAACCCGGATGACAAAATTTTCATGAATCCAATACTTTCTTCTTGTAAAGATAGTAGAAAGTAAAAGAACTAAAAAAAAAAAAAAATCGTTAACAGAGAGAGAAAAATAATAGTTTGGTTAAAGTCAATTTTTGAATTGTTTATATTTTATAATTGTTAAATAATATTTATATTGCTGTTATGCTTAAAATTGTCTTACTATGCGTCGGCGTCCCCGACAAAAACTCTTAGTTTATTTTATTTCATTTTTATATTCTACATTTTTTTTAAGAAAAAATAAAACTCTGCGTAATCTGCGAATCATAATCAGATGTGTTTCAAAATTTACCTTCCCCTTAATTTCGTTCTTCCATCGTCCACATATGCTGTGTACATGAACCGCAATAATTAACCCTTTGGACTCCGGCGTCTCTTACACAAATTTTATTCGGTCGGCACTACTTTTATAAAAGAAGTTTCCTTCAAGTACACAATTTCAAAAATGCTAAGATTAAGTAAGGAAATTTTATTATCCTTTATTACAGGTGCCAAAAAACAAATTTTGAAAGGAAAGATGGTGTCGTCACAGCAGCGACAACGGAGTGCAAAAGGTTAAATAACTTTATGCAATAGCGGATAAGGATTTTAATGAGTTACTGTCTTTTTCAACTAATTTCTTGCTATTACATTTAAAAAATCCGTGAATGTGCTAGAAATTTTTGCGTGAAATACTATTTTTTTTAGAACAGCCCTAAGAATTTAAACTTAAAAATTCTGAATTTAAAAATATTTTTTTCCTAACCTTTAAGACTATTTCTTATGCTTGTTCTATCGGGGAACTTGGATGAGGATCTCCTGCGTTTCGACCAACGTCCGTTAAATGAAGAAAAAAAAACTAACAATTTACGTCTCCTCTTTTGATTGTCAGTACACAAACTTTAACTGCTTAATTTTTCTGCCCTGTTTGTTATTTTGAATTCTAGTGACATTAAATAAATATTGACTTCTAAATATTCTCCCCCACTCCCCACAAACAAACAATGACAGAGGCAGTAAATACCAAATACTCACATATGTCAATTTTTAAAAGAAACTACCAGGAGAAAAAAAAAACGAGCTTCAGAGAAGTAAAAATATCTGCATAAAAAAAGAACCTGGAATAAACATTAATATATACTGCTATGGAAGTATTATTTCATTTGTCCAATTAAATCCACTGTTGCAAATAAAATGTAATATTTCATTTATTTATCTCCCTGATTCACATAATGTTCATTAACAACGAACAAATATTCATTCAAAACCGCTGAAATTTAAATACCAGATTGAAAAAAAAAATATATATATCATTTGCTATCGGCAACTGCATGAGAAAAACCAGCTGTATCATATTTATCGCCCGTCATCTGAACACCGAAACTATCACTTTTTTCCCTTTTGAAAAACCGGTTAGGGTGAGAGAAATCACAGCGTAATACCATGGGAATAACATGATAGTATCATGCTTATTGAAAACTGAGGGTTCGGTTAATATCACGGTTGAAGCTGGGGGAATCTTGAGGAGTGATCATGGTTTAGGGTGAGACGTATCATGATGATCGAAACCGATTATTCGGTATTTAATGTCATCATGGTTTAAGCAGGAATCATAATGGTTTAGGGAGGGAGAAACTACTCCGTTAGTATCATGATCATCGTAATAACCTGCGGTTTAGAATGGTAGAATTTTGAGTACTCGAAGTTGAAAAAGCGCTGATTGCAGTTTAATAAAAAAGTATGATAATCGTGGTTTGCATCACGATTAATGATAATCGCGGTTTACACCACGATTACGATAATCGCGGTTTACATCACGATTACGGTAATCGTGATGTACCGTTGTACAGAATTTTTGATATCGTTATCACGATTTATAATTTATATCGGTTTTATCGATATATCGCCCAGCCCTACCGAAATCTTACGAAGACTTCAAGCGCAGTTTGGGGAGACATGTCTGCAGAAATCCCAAGTGTATGACTGGCACAGAAAGTTTGTGGAAGGATGAACAGAAGTTGAAAACACCCCCTCACCACCCCCCCCCCCCCTCGAACAAGTTTGACTGAGGAAAACATTAGCGCCATGCGGGACATTCTGTGCTGCTTGCTACACGGGTGCTGCCTACTACTGTCAGCTGTTGGATGGAACAAAACGTGCATATCGGCGGAAAAGACGTGAATTTCCGATCAGAGAAGTGATTTTGCTTCATGACAGTGCCCGTCCCCATACAGCCAACCTGACTCGCGAAAAGTTGGACGAAATGCATTGATCATCACTGGAACACCCTCCCTATAGTCCCCCTGTGATTATCACATGTTTGGGCCTTTGAAAGAAGCATTAGGAAGTGAACGATTAGGTGATGACACTGCTGTTGAAGCCTTCTTGCGCAGTTGGATGTAGACACACCCCTCTTCTTTCCGTGATGACGGCATCAAAAAACTTCCGATCCGTTGGGAAAAATGTGTTTTGAAATCAGGAGATTATATAGAAAAATAATGTGTAACTTTCTGTTTTGTAGCTTGTACCAATAAATTAAAAAACAAAAATTCCGGTTTATATTTGATTCACCTTCGTATAAAAGAGTTTTGTTCTGTACTAAGAAAATAAAAAGAGTATTTTTAGTAAGGTACTGAATTTAGAATTGAGGGAGCTAAGAATTTTCTTCTATTTTAAATCCAAGGTGCGAAAATATTGTTTATGCATTACACATATGACTGGCCATCAGTTCTATTTGAATAATGTTGCAATGATTCGAATGGGGCCCCCTAATTTATCTTTGCCCAGGTCTCCAATTAGTTTTGATCGGGGCCTGGTTATAACTACAAAGATTATCTCGAGATTTATCACCTGCGGTCGGCTAACGGAAGAATGTCTTGTAATTTATTTATAATTAAGTTTTTAAAACATTAAAATGCACTGTCATTTGAAAAATACCTCTGTGCATTTTTTATATATATATATAATTCTAAAACATCAGGAAGCTAGTGAAAAATCGATCAGAAAATTACATAAACATAATTTTCATACAAAAAACAAGAATTAATTAAATGAGTGTAATAAAACCGACTTCGGGGAATTGTATCTTACCTTGGGATTTTCGTGTCAATCTTGTATTGTTACCGACATCAGCATCCTGTACGGGCTGGTTTATACCCCATCGCAGAGGTGCCAAGTATTACTATTTGTCCGTAATTGTTACGGATACACTACAAAAATTACTACGTTACGGACATCGGTTATAAATTACGGCAAAAAAAAACGCAAATTTCGTCAAAGGATCACTTGAAAAAACGCAAATTTCGACAGAGGATCGCGGAAAAAACGTTAATTTTATTATAGGTCGCGTAAAAAACGCAAATTTTGTCAAAGGGTTGCGTAAAAACGCGAATTTCGTCAAAGGGCCGAGTTAAAAACGAAAACATTGTTAAAGGATCGCGGAAAAAGCTCGACTTTAGTCAAAAGATCGCGGGAAAAGCTCGACTTTAGTCAAAAGATCACGGAAAAAGCTCGACTTTAGTCAAAAGATCGCGGGAAAAGCTCGACTTTAGTCAAAAGATCGTGGAAAAAGAGCGATTGTAGTCAGAAGATCGCGGAAAAAGCACGAATATTGTCAAAGTGCTGCATAAAAAACGCAAAATTCGTCATAGAATCGCATACAAAACGCTAATTTCGTCAAAAGGTTACGGAAAAAGCGTAACTTTCATCAAAAGATCGCAGAAAAAGCGCGAATTTCGCCAAAGTACAGCGTAAAAAAGCGCGAGTTTAGTCAAAAGATCGTGGGAAAAGAGCGACTGTAGTCAGAAGATCGCGGAAAAAGCACGAATTTTGTCAAAGTGCCGCGTAAAAAACCTAAATTTCGCCGAAGGATCGAGAAAGAGACACGAATTTCGTCAAAATATTGCAGAAAGAGCGCGAATTTGTCAATGGATCGCGTAAAAAACGCCAATTTCGCCCCCCCCACGTTTTACGCAGAATCACCCCACACACACACACGCACGCGAAGAGACTGGTTATTGGTAACTTTCAATGAAACTTGGCACCGCTGCGCCATGCACTCAAAACTCATATTTTACCGCACTTTCGAAACAAAATCCAAATTATAAGGAAACCTGTCTACCTTGGGCCACTACCCTCTATCTTCTATATTATAAAGGACAAACATATCTGTGCGTAACGCATACGTCATTCTGCGAATGGCAACACTTTGAAATTTGAAATGAAATTTCGGTTTTGCATTTTTCGCTACTGCAAATTATTAAACTTCTAAACATAGCACAGTTTCAATTTTTACACCGTCGTATAGGGGAAAAATGTACTTTTAAATGCAATTTGTTTGAAAGCTCTATCTCAATTTATTTTTGAGATATTAATTTTTTTATAGTTTTTAGTTTCAATTTTGTAATTGTGGCAACTGAAATACTCCATTTCTATTAAAAGTAAAGGAAAATAGTCATGGTTTATTTATTTTTATTGATTATATCCTTATTGATGCCATTTTCACATTACAAATAAAAGTAACTTTTGTCTAATTTTTGAACAGAAAATGACATCAGCCATTAAAAAAACACGCATTCTTCTTCATAAATTAAAAGATTGAAAAAGATGTTTCAATATTTTTACATTAAGCTGATACTGAGTTTGAGACGCTGGGCAAAATGATTCAGTTGTTTTGACGTTTGCCCCCTATGTTTGGCAGCATTTTTGATGCTTAAAGCTTCTTATTGTTGATAATGTTTTGATGTTTAGGCATCAGGTAATATAAATGTTGCTGACCGCCCTTATATAAAATTACTTAATCATTAACATATGAATAATAGTTGAAGTCATGCATGTAAGTGGAGTCATCAGAAATTGGGTGTCTAACAGGCCGTGATACACACCCCTTCCTATCCCGAGTTTAGCATGAGATCAATGTGTTCAGCAATAATATAGACAGATTAAAGATTAAACATTTTAATTTTGTATGTTAAAGTTTACAATTGGACAATTAGTATAGAAATTAGGACTTAAACACAAAGTCCAGAAAATAATAAATAAGTTACGAACAAACATAGTAGCCTCGCCTTGCCTAAAGTAGTCCGCATTTAACTAATTCACATTTACTGCGAATCATTACCAACGCTCGCTAACATTAAATATCTAAAAATCACAGTGCTGAAGTGGGAAATAATAGATAAAATTTAGCTTACCCAATATACAGGCGATGAACAAGTATAATGCCCCAGGCATGCCACAGTCTTTAATGAACATTCTCCAGAATGTTTTCTTTCGCTAGTGAATAAAGTCTCAGGCCGTAGGCCAAAGGGGTTCAGTATTCAAATACTGACACAAGAGCTTTTAGCATTTGCTTAGAACCACAGATAAGGTTCGACGAGTAATTTTAACATTTTCCTTTACAGGCGGTTGTCAGACTTAAACATATCTCTAGGTCACTAACTCCTCTCTTCTCCAAGCACCCTCTAAAAAAAATCTATATGAATCTCTGAATTATTTCTCTCGTCTAACCTTTTTACTCTGCCTCTCTTTCCCTCTTTCATCCCCTTTACTTCAAATCCTCCTATCTTGCTCTTCCCAGTATCTCATTGGTTTTTACTCTTACAATACGGAAACGTTCCATTGGTACTAGCACCTCTCTAGAACCCCTGTTTTAATATTTAAATTTTTATTGTTAAATCACTTGATACGTGACTATTCTGTTATCATGTGGTATAATTGTACACCTGGATGCTTAGCAATCGCCCCTCTAACCAAGCCCAAAATGCCATCTCGCCCCTTCTTACACACCTTTTACTATTCTCATCACTATTGCTTTGTAATGAAAGATTTCTTATTCCCTTTTTAACCAGGTGAAAGCCACAGTATTTCAACTGCTATCCTAGTAATTTAATGCGAAAAGACCTCCCGCATCTCGTTTATGACTCTCTTACGATTTTCACGTTATATGTTTTAAAACGGCATGACTGACTTTTATTCTTCAAAACGTACCCCAAATTCCTATCTCGCACCTGTATGAAATTCATACTCCTTTTACCTACTATTTCTTTTCTATGACACTCTCTTCTAACATTTTATCTTTTCACTAAAATGTCTCGTACTAAGCTTTTACTATCCTTTTTTTTCTTTTGAACATTATTATTCGTTACATACTGACTTTCTTTTATTATTTAACCACCACCTTAAATTCCTTTACTCACCTGTGTCCCACTTATTTTCCATTTACCCACCTTTCCTCTCTTTATATTTTTCTCAATATTTTAGTGCCTGAAACCGTAGTAGCATCGCAATAATATATCAATTGCTTCAAAAAAGAAAAAAAAAGAGAAAAAAAAAGAAAAATGCACTGAGTTCCGGTCTACCATAGGCAAGTTTTGGCAATAACACAAATTCTATATAAATTTCACTGTAATACTGAATTGAAAATTTTACGTATACTTGTTATGAACAATCGTAATATAACATATAATACTACACAATTGAAATACTGAAAAGAATAATATAAAATTGATATATCAATACATAGTAATAACTAACCAGGAAATATAGAACATGCATAGAAAAAAAAGAAAATATAATAAATGATTATGAAAGAATAAATCAAAATAATGATTTTATAATTACGACCAAATTTCTAGTATATTTCCTGTTTAGTATATGATAGTGTAACATTCATTTTGAACGACAGCAGCATGTTAAAATTGTTGAAAATATCGTTATGAGAATGCATACAATAAACAATGTAGAACCTATAAATTTCAAAATAAAAAACGAAGTTGAAAAATTTGGCAAGGTGAAAAAGTCCAACCAGTTAGAGTTAGATGCACTGTTAATAGTCTTAGTATAGTTCATGTTCAGTTGCATAAGTTCTACAGTAGGTTCATCCAAGCAAAATTTTAAAGTTTGACACTGTACTAGTGTCGTAGATTTTAAGCAGAGTTTTTCAGAATAGCATCTTGCCATCGCGAAAAATTGAATATCAAATTTTTGAGATTCTGTTGTCAATCTGATCGCTTTTGTGTGTACATTTATTTCTTGAAAGTGAATGCTAACTACACCTGAGTCACAAGTGCTGAGAGCTACAAGAGTTAACCTGGCAAGGATGGCGCACTTATAACATCCCTTAACCGAGATGTCCTCCTCTATAAATTTCGGGCATACTGTCTGTGATTTTACAGAGAGTTTGTAATCAGCGAAGTAAAGTTGCACTCGAACAGCTGAGGATAATAATAATGTCGATTGTAATTTCTCATCTACAATTTTAAACAAATGCACATCTCTTTGTAAGGGTAATGCATTTTCTTGAGAAGATGCAATTTGTGCGATTGCATCTGGCGCATTAAGACATCGTAATGTGTCTTCAAAAAAATCACAATTCGTAATTTCAGGATCAAATATGAAGTCTTTCGTAAAAGAGGAATTCGCTTGAATTGCCCCAATTTCGCCAGCTTTAGGGACGTTTTTATAACTTGCTTTTGCTAAGTATGATTCAGATGGCTTTCCTACCCTCTGAATCAAAAAATCATCCATATGAAAATGTGCCTGATCATAGGCTCCTAGAATAGTCACCTTTATGCCTGACTTCGTGAAAGTCGAATCTGTTACTGTTATACTAGAGATTGTACTATTTTCCTGATGTTTTAATGAAATATGATATTTACAAGTATGACCTCTAATTTTGGATACCTCATAACTATGTAATAAATCCGGTTCATACCAAGTCCTATAGAAGGCACAAGAAGATCTGAATAAATTACAACCTGTTCCCGCCCCAGATTGAATGCACGCTGACATTCCTGGAAAATCTCTACTTTGAGGTGTTTCTGCTTCAAAGTTTATGCCACCTCGTCCGACCTGTCTTTTAATGCAGTGAACTCCGCGTCCACAATATTCGTTGAACGTACAGGATACTTGTGAAATATGATTATTTTTTACGGGAAAAGTGAAATATTGTCTCTCAGTATTAAAATCACAAGTAACTGCATCTAATTTCAAAGTCATTGAAAAGAGTTGGTTGTTCATTTTATCCGTAAACCACAAACAAGATTCGGACTTAAGTGTCTGTAGAGTGATTTCTGAAGTTGAATGTAATTTACAGGATTTTGTACCATCTTGTAATGTTTCACATGTTTTGAGATCAGAATTTATGATTGCATGTGTGTTGCAATCAGCGTTTGACACAGTTACTACTAAAGCGCAGGCTACCAAAACCATTGGAAGCGAAGTTAATTTTGTGTGCTGTCTGTTATGTAATTCTAAGTGTCCATAACACCTGAGTAATATTTGTCGAATGGTGCTTCCTAAAAATGCCCCAATTAATAAAGAGCATCTTGCAATCATTTTTGTTATTTTATATAGCATGTAAAGTATCATACCTAAAATTTGCACAATATAATAAAAACTCTTCAAGATAGTTTTAATAAATGATGCTAGCAGTAATGTAAAAATTATCAATATACAGTATGCTGAATACTGCATAGGTTTTGGCAAACACTTAAAATGCGTTAGAACTTCCCGACAAAGAAAACATTGTCTTAACTGGCAGACAGTTTTTCCAGAAACATGTATTTGACCTGAGACAGTTTTTCCACTTGTGTGTAGATATATTATCGTTAAAACTGTTTTATAGGCCAAAAGTTCGAAAGGAATTTTTATCATTAAGTCATTTGGTACAGCTAGAACATATTCGAACTCAGAATTTCGGAGAATTACTCTTCCCTTGTCTGGCAAAGTGAGAATAGGGTCATCGAACTTAACCGTAATATTATTGTTACTAAATTCTGCGTTTTCCTTTTCTAATAGCTTACGAGAATGCGAATGTTCTTCAAAAGTTGATTTACTGTCGAATAAGCAGACATCCCACGTTATTATATCGGGATCGTAAAACGTTTGAGTTTCCGTAACTGCTAACAGTTGTGGTTTTTGGTGAGTGAGGGAGCAATAACAAAGACTTTCTTGGGAACAGTTTCTGAATTTACAAAAGTCTTTTGTACCTTGGCAATCCACATCACACTCACAGGTTTTCCCTTCATTATCACGGCATTCATATGCTGTACTGACCTGACTTGCTTCATTTTCCAAATGTCGTAAGATAAACGCTCCTGGCTGTATTAGTTTAAAATCGCGTGTAAGTACAAAAGATGCTTTCCCCACAAGACATCGTGAACAATCATGTATGGCACACGAATTCGGGGGAATGTCAATACGTCCTAAAGTGTGTCTTGTAAGTGGGATGCATTCATAATGTCCATTGAAATGACAAATTTCGCCCTTCTGTTTCTTTGCAAAACTGGTAACAGTAAATGCTGTAATAAAGGGAAAAGCAAAATTTCACTACCAATTTCCCCTTCAGCACTAAATAAAATATCACAATTTATTTTAAATACAAATGGTAATATTTCCATTACCTAAGAATATTACACATAATTTAATGCCTCACAATACTAAGAATGGAGTTCAATATAGCACACATATAGTGCTTTATTATTATTATTATTTTCTTTTCTTTTCTTTTCTTTTATTTTTTTTTATTTTTTTTTATTTATTTATTTATTTATTTTTTTTTTTTTGAATAGACATGAATTTATTGTACTGTAAGTCTAGATATTAATAATTACGTAAAGGTGATACCTACTTAATTTTAACACCCATACTCGACTTAACTGACGTGCAAACATTGCTGTATAATCGTACATTCGTAATCCCTTTTCCATATACTTTTAATATGGTACCATTAATTAAGTGCCCATGACAATTCTATAATTAAATTAGACATAAATCTAATGCATAAATAATAGAATTTTGAGTTAAAACTGCTTACAATAACTATAAGAATTTGAATAATTATAACCTATGTAAAATGAATTAGGCATTAAAGAAAAAAAAAGAACATGTGGTTTATCATGATGTGATTGTGTAACTATTCTTTTTCTATGTATTTTATTTGCTTAATAAACAATATTACTAGCAATTTCAATATTAGCCCATAAATTTTCTTTCAGGGAAAAAAAAAAAACACGAAAAGGTAAAAAAAAAAATAATTCGCCTGCAAATTATTAGCTATACCCTCCCATATCAAAATCCCTAAAAGAAAACAAATGAAAGCTAAAGGTAACAAAGTTTTACATGCGCGCATTTGCAAAACTAAGTCCTAATTGCCGAAATACTTTAGTAAAGTAAATTCAGAAATTTTAAGGTAAAATTATAATTTATTGTTTAATAATCCTTTCTTTTTTTTCTTTTTCTTTTTTTTTTTTTTTTGTTAAATTTATTATAGTAATTTATATATTCTATCGACGTCATATCAATCCAGTACGTAAATAAAATTCAATGATCTAACTTGTTTGCCACGAAATGTCCTTACATTTAATAATATCAATAATAATAAATATATACTTATCTATATACCTAAGAGTATGTAAATGTTAAATAATATTCTAGTTTACCACACCAACTTGTAATTATAATTATAATTATTGATATGCATGATTTCTTAGTATACACTAAATTGTGATAATAATCATTTTTCACATAGCTGATAAAAGTTATAAGTCACTATATTATAAAGCATTTTGTAAGTGTTATATAATAATAATAATTATAAGAATTATAAAAACTAAGACAAACATCCAATAAACACGTGTAAACTAACATACCATAATTTTATGAAATGAAAATAAATACCATATGCGAAGAAAAGATGATTAATTTTTCCAAACAAACTGAAATTGATATTACATATGTACATGAATAGGAAAATTAATTTATCCAAAATACGAATTTATTTACAGAATTTTACTATTTCCTATGTCCGTCCGATTTTTTTCGGTTTTTTTTTCGTTTTTTTTTTTTTTTTTTTTTATTAGTTTGTAAGATTTAGTGCGTAATCAAAAATCTTTTCTGCATAATAATTTATTGGTTGCCTTTGTCTAAACGAGTAAGGAGTTTCTTCCGGTTTTTCCACTACGGGAGAATGTTGCAATTCGTTCTCTACATTGGGATTATAAATTTCCGTGCTGTCTGATGATTGAGAGGATCCTGCATCTGAAGAAATGGTTTCAACAATAGGAGTGCTCCTATTTTTCTCTGCCGTAGGCGAAATTTCAATCCGGGGGGATGTAATGACCGTTTCTCTATTCACGGATTCCGGCTGTGAAAATAGGATCTGCGTAAGATTGGGGTCATCGAACACTGCGTGGGGTTTTGAAACACCTTTATCATTATTTATGGTCAAATTTTGTGGGGATATAGTATTTTGTACAATATTATGGAATAAGTCTAAATCTGGTTTCCTTGGGGTATACTTAAGTAATCTACTAGAATGTACTTTCATTTCCTTTGCTCTTTCATCTTTTGAATCCAATATTGTGTAATCCACTTTATTATGCCTTTTAATTATTCTCATGGGACCGACATAATTTCTTGTTTTAAGTAATTTGTTATATCTGTCCTTTGCAGGATTATATAGATATACCAGTTCACCTGGTATGAAATCTTTGTATTTTGAATTTTTGTGTTGGTAAGCCTCCTGTTTTTCCGCTGCAAGTTTAATACTTTCTTCCACTTTTTTGTTTGTATATTGCAATTGCGCAATTTTCTTTTCTACAAAATCCGTGTACGAAAGATAGTCAATATTATTATACTCATTCAGTATGTCAGTAGGTAATAATGGGTCGTATGCTAAGTGTAAAATTGCAGGCTTAAATTGAGTAGTATTATGGACTGTAGAGTTGTAAATTAGAGAGTAATAATTGACATAATTGTCCCACTGACCCGTGTTTTCCGCGAAAATTGAAAGTGATTTTTTTATATTTCTGTTAATAGATTCACTTGCACCATTACATGAAGGATGGAGTGGCGTGGTGAATAGTTTTACAACTCCTAAACGCTTACATAAACGCTTAAATAAATCTGCAATAAACGAACTACCTTTATCACTTAATAATTTTTCTGGGACACCAAATATACTGATAAAATCTAAAAAACTTTCCGCCGTTGTTTCAGCTGAGAGATCTGGTACCGCATACAATCTTAAATATTTTGTAAAATGGTCTAAAAATGTTAAAATATAGACATTACCTTTATCTGTTCGCCTGAAAGGGCCTACATAGTCACAACTGAGATATGCCATAGGTCTCTTCGGAATAAAATGTCTTTGCATTGGAACGGGTTTCTGCATATTCGGGGATTTAATTTTGTTACACTGTATACACGATTGAACGTAATTTTTAGTATCCGCATATAAATTTTCCCAATAATATTTTTCTCTAATGGCATTGTAAGTTCTCATAAATCCAAAATGAGACATGTGATGTGCTGCTAAAATGTGCGGTTTATATTTATCTGGTATGACAATTCTGTGAATACAAGATGATTTGCGAAGTTTTGGTATAAAAGCAGTATGCATTAGTAATTCATTTCTAATTACATAATCCGGATAATTATGTTTAGCATTTGTCGGGTTATTCTGTATTTCATGTAAAATTTGTGATGTTTTCCTATCAATACGTTGTTCTGACTTTATGTCTTCAATATTTGGGAGATCGATTTGTAAAGAATTAATATTCACGCTAAACATATGTGATAAATTTTTAGTTGTGTTTTCCTTTTCTGACTGAGCGTCATTGTTATGATTTTCTGTGTAAATTGCGTGTTGTTCCTTGTCATTTTTATATATGGTCTTAGAATAAAAGAGTAGATAAGCCTTTTGATTCAAAACTTCTGTTATGTTAACTTTTATTATTCTAGTATCATCTAGTAAGTACCAATTGTTCTGAGAAGTTTTAACATATGCATAGTAATGTCCAGAACTATCATCTTTCCCAGAGTGTACAACAACCGCTTGTAAATTATAATTGACAGGCTTTCCTTGCGCTTTTTGTAAATATGGACGCATATTTAATCTTTCTGGATATGACACTTGATTATTGATTTTCGTACTGATTTTTCCGTCAAAAGCAAATCTTTTAAATAGAAAAGTGGCTACTTCCGAAGTTTTCGCGATTGAATTAACTATTCTGGCATTTACTTTAGTAGTATTACATTTGCAAGTGTATTCGTTTTCCAAAATTTCCGGTTTCGTAAAATTTTGTAATGCGTCTTCCAATGATTTAACGTTTTGTGTTATGTCTAACATGAAATCTGAACTTTGATCATATGTGAAATTTTTCTTCTTACATTTTAAACAAGTGATTTCACTCCTAATGTTATTCCCAAAAACCTCTGTAAGAGCTTGAGCATCACTGTCCGAATTTAATGAATGTTTCAATCCATTTAAAATATATCTCAAAAATTCATGAGCGTCTTGCTGTTGTCTATGCACAAAGTGGGGTGCAATATGCGTTAAATTTTTGTATAATTCAATGGGTGCAATAATTTGATCTGGTTTTTCAACAACTGTACATATGTGATGTCGTAATGCACATGCGAGACAAAATTTTGAATTTTTACAATTTTTTTCATGAGACTTGTCGTTAAATAAGTAATTTAAGAAAGGAGTACAATGTGTTAAGCACTGAAGAATGGAATTCATGTAACACGAAGATCCTAGATTCTCTAAACCATTGATTGTGTATTCTGAAGTATTTTCTTTATTAGGAAACTTTTCGCTTACACTAATTTCCTTGTAATTTTGCGTATTATCATTAATTAATATAGGCTCTGCCTGAGAATGTGTAGAAACCTTTTCCGTGTAGTGTGAAATTTCATTAATAAATTTTTGTCTGTGTGTATATTTGTGTTTAGAGACATTATTTGATGAATTAGTGTGAGGATTTTGTACCTGTTTGTTTATTTGATTTGTTCTTTGAGTGTCATTTGAGAATTTTGCATTTCCGTTAGATTCATGTAGCTGTTTACTCAAATCAGGTGTACTGTCGTTGGAATCCCTAGAAAGTAAATCAGCTACAATATTTTCTTCTGATTTAATCAATTCAAATGTGTATTGATAGTCACTTAAAAAGGCCATCCACCGAGCAACTCTGTCACTGATTGATTGTAAATTACTAAGCTTAGTAAGAGCAGCATTATCGCATCTAATTGTGAATTGTCTGCCATAAAGATAATATTTAAAATGAGCTATAGCCTGTACTATGGCCATCAGTTCTTTCTCGAATATAGTGTACCTACACTGAGTTGGATTTAATTTTTTTGAAAAATAACCAATCGGGCGAATGATACCTTCTTGATCCTTTTGACCCAACATTGCGCCTAAGGCTAGATCACTTGCGTCACAGGATAGAATAAAATGCTCATCAAATTTAGGATGAATGAGAATTGGCGGTGTAATTAATTTTTGTTTTAAAGTATCAAATGCCAATTGGGTTTCCTCAGACCATTTGAATTTCTGATTCTTTCAACATAAATTCGTAAGTGGAGCAGCCAATTCTGAAAAGTTTTTTATGTGTTTTCTGTAATAACTGATCAAACCATGAAAACGACGAACTTTCTTTACAGTAATAGGCACAGGAAAATCTCTTATTTTTCTCAAATTATCTTGAAGTGGTTTAATACCTTGTGAAGATATTTCATGGCCCAAAAATTCTGTTTTTGGTAGCATGAATGAACATTTTTCTGGATTCAATGTAAGTCCGAATTCTCGGAAACGCTCAAATAATTTTCTTAACTTATAAATCATGTCGTCTTCGTCTTTTGATCCGATGCAAAAATCGTCGATGAAGTTTGAAATGTTTAAATCGCTTATGGGGGCTAAAATTCTATCAGCTAATTCGCAAAAAACTTCACTACTCAGGGATAATCCTTGAGGAAGGCATACAAAACGATAAGAACCAAAAGGAGTAGTAAAAGTGGTCATATCTCTGTCTTTTGTTTGTAACGCTATTTGCCAAAAAGATGAAGACAGATCTAAGTTGGAATACAATTCTGCATCGCTCAAATTTTCTAAAAGATGGCTTATTATCGGCAGTTTATATCGAGGGTATTTTAAATGCTGATTAAGTTTCCTGAAATCACATACCAAACGCCAAGCTTGTTTTTTTGGATTTGAACTGGGGTTTTTCTTCTTAACCATAATAATCGGAAAGCTAACATGACTGTTCGATTTTTCTATAACATGCGCCCGTTCTAATTCGTCTAACTGCCTTTTTAATTCTTTCTTCAAAATATGAGGCACAGTATACGGACGTGAAGAAGGTAATTCAGAGTAGTCTACTTCCATCTTAGGTTTAATAACATTTGTACGACCAATTGTATACAAATTTTTACTAAAAATATCCGCAAATTCAAATATTAAGTCTAATAAACGCGATCTCATTTCCGGTTTTAAATGCGATAGATTAAAATCAGACTCTTGTAACTCTTGTCGCCTTATTCTTTTTATTCCCTCTATATTTCGTAAGTCATATATTTCTGTATTTATGTTCTGGACATTTTGAGTGTTTTCATACTTCCAATTTCTTGAATTAGCGTGTTTAGCATTTAAAAGATCCGCAGCAGTATTCCCAGTAATCAAAGTGTTTGTATTCAGACACAATTTAAATTTATAATTCCTCAAAAAGTCAAAACCTATAATTGCATCATAATGCTCCGATAATTGATTATTTACAACATAAAATTTATGCATATACTGACGGTTGTCTAACGTGATTGGTAATACCGTATAATGAGTAATATTTAGAGTAGTACCTGAGATCGATTTTATTGTAACGTCTGTATTTTTCAGAGTGACATTTTTATCTTTAATTCTCCTATAAGTGTTTAAATTCACAATGCAAATGGCGGCCCCACTATCAATTAAAAATCTTACATTAATCCCCGCTAACTGAGTTTTGATTATCGGCAAATTAAAATTTGTTTCTTCCTCCGTTAAAATTTGAGTATTAACTGCTATTCTTTGCTCTCGTCTGAAAGTACTTTCTTTTCTACACCGTGAAAAAAAATCTTTTTTTTTGTACAGGGGAAACGCGTAAAAGCAGGAGTCATTTTATACCGTTTCCCCTCGGGCCATTTAAAGGAACCTGAGTTTCAGTTTGCCTGTAACGATTTTGACGAAAGTCAGTGACTCCCCTTGCATTGTTGCGGTTTGTAAAGGATTCACGTTGTGAAAATCGTCTTTGTGGAATCGTTCTTTTGTAAAAGCAATAATACGTTTCATGATTCGAGCGACCGCAAATTTGGCAAGCAGGGAAAGACCTTAACTTCTCAAATTTTCTACTATCATTTGGTAATCTCCGATAATTTTGATTTAAATTCGAAGAATTTTGCGCTTTTTGTAATGTATTTTCTTTTAATTTTTGTACTTCATTTGAAAGAGTACAAATAGAGTCATGTGTTTGTTTCGCATGAACCTCTAGTAATGATTTAATCTCATTGTTTGAATTTTCTTTCGCAACACTGTTTATCGAATTATTCATTGAAGATGTTAGTGAATTTTGATCCTGAGGGAAACACAATTTATTTGCTTCCAGAAGTTCTACAAAATCTAGAGCCGCCTGAAATGTCTGGGGATCTTTCATAAGGGTTGGATGCTTAAATTCTGACAATAAGCCTTCCAAAAATTTTGATAACTTAGATTGCTCAAATAAATTCTTTACTGATGCATTCGTTAAGTCTGGATTGTTGAAAAATTTCCGCGTGACAAGCGAAATCCTAGCAGCATAAATTTTGACAGACTCTCCCGGTTCCATTCTACAGTTGGAAAATTGTTGTTGTCGAGTGGCCAAACTAACCTTTTTATCAAAAAAAGCCAAAAATTTGGTTTTGAAGTCATTATAATTGTCTTCCTGTGATAAGTCAGGGCAATTTATTAACTGAGATAGCGCCTCTCCCCTAATACGTGATTTTAGGATCATTAATTTTTCTCCTTCTGAACATGTAATCAGTGCTGCAAATTTTTCAAAGTGTTCAATAAAAAATGTAGGAGTGACAGCTGAAGTTGTGTCAAATTGTGGAAGAATACTTTGTAATGCCGCGATTTTTTGCAAAGGGCCATTGCCGTGGCCATTTTCCGCGTTTAACGACATTTTAACGAAATTTGTTTAATTAAAGTAAAATAATTCTAATGTTTAATGATACACACATATGGTCAATAAAATACATAAAATCTAATATAATAATAGAAATGTAAATAAATTTCACAAATCTTCCCTTTCACTACCCAAATGTGAATGAATATATATTTTATTTATACATTATCTCATTAAATATCCAATTACCAAAATGCAGTAAATTTAAAATAGTTCACTATTTCAAAATTCCCATATAGCATATAGATAAATTACTACGCAACACATAAAATATTGAACTAAATATAAATATACATATATATCAACATAAAACATACTCTTGGAGAAATTTTCCTTTTATAAATATAATTCGTAATATTCATGTCTAATTGTCGCTTCGACAATCTTTTCAAAAAAAAATGAAATAGAAGTTTATGTAAAAATAGAAAATTTCTAAATTTTGTGAAAAGATTTGAAACCTGTAATAAAATCACACAAAAATAATGCAAGGCTTTGAAGGAAATTTTTCTTGGTATTTTAAAAATAATATACATATATAATACTAAAACAATTCACTCCATTCTGGGTAATTATACTCATTATTCTAACAAAAAAAAATTTAATTTAAAGATTCAAATAAAACATTTATTAGTTTTTATAACTACATCTGAAAAGATGTACCTGGTCGTCATGACACCATTGTCTTGACGCTTGCCCCCTACTATGTTTGGCAGCATTGTTTTGATGCTTAAAGCTTCTTATTGTTACTAATGTTTTGATGTTTAGGCATCAAGTAATATAAATGTTGCTGACCACCCTTGTATAAAATTACTTAATCATTAACATATAAACAACAGTTAAAGTCACGCATGCAAGTGGAGTCATCAGAATTTGGGCGTCTAACAGGCCGTGATACACACCCCTTCCTATCCCGAGTTTAGCATGAGATAAATGTGTTCAGCAATAAAATAAACAGATTAAAGATTAAACATTTTAATTTTGTATGTTAAAGTTTACAATTGGACAATTTGTATAGAAATTAGGACTTAAACACAAAGTCCAGAAAATAATAAATAATTTAAGAACAAACATAGTAGCCTCGCCTTGCCTAAAGTAGTCCGCATTTAACTAATTCACATTTACTGCGAATCATTACCAACGCTCGCTAACATTAAATATTTAAAAATCACAGTGCTGAAGTGGGAAATAATAGATAAAATTTAGCTTACCCAATATACAGGCGATGAACAAGTATAATGCCCCAGGCATGCCACAGTCCTTAATGAACATTCTCCTGAATGTTTTCTTTCGCTAATGAATAAAGTCTCAGGCCGTAGACCAAAGGGGTTCAGTATTCAAAATACGGACGCAAGAGCTTTAGCATTTGCTTAGATCCACAGATAAGGTTCGACGAGTAATTTTAACATTTTCCTTTACAGGCGGTAGACAGACTTAAACATATCTCTAGGTCACTAACTCCTCTCTTCTCCAAGCACCCTCTAAAAAGTCTATATCAATCTCCGAATTTTCTCTCGTCTCACCTTTTTACTCTGCCTCTCTTTCCCTCTTTCATCCCCTTTACTTCAAATCCTCCTATCTTGCTCTTCCCAGTATCTCATTCGTTTTTACTCTTACAATACGGAAACGTTCCATTGGTACTAGCACCTCTCTAGAACCCCTGTTTTAATATTTAAATTTTTATTGTTAAATCACTTGATACGTGACTATTCTGTTATCATGTGGTATAATTGTACACCTGGATGCTTAGCAATCGCCCCTCTAACCAAGCCCAAAATGCCATCTCGCCCCTTCTTACACACCTTTTACTATTCTCATCACTATTGCTTTGTAATGAAAGATTTCTTATTCCCTTTTTAACCAGGTGAAAGCCACAGTATTTCAACTGCTATCCTAGTAATTTAATGCGAAAAGACCTCCCGCATCTCGTTTATGACTCTCTTACGATTTTCACGTTATATGTTTTAAAACGACATGACTGACTTTTATTCTTCAAAACGTACCCTAAATTCCTATCTCGCACCTGTATGAAATTCATACTCCTTTTACCTACTATTTCTTTTCTATGACACTCTCTTCTAACATTTTATCTTTTCACTAAAATGTCTCGTACTAAGCTTTTACTATCCTTTTTTTTCTTTTGAACATTATTATTCGTTACATACTGACTTTCTTTTATTATTTAACCACTACCTTAAATTCCTTTACTCACACCTGTGTCCCACTTATTTTCCATTTACCCATCTTTCCTCTCTTTATATTTTTCTCAATATTTTAGTGCCTGAAACCGTACTAGCATCGCAATAATATGGTTGATATTCTTCTGGTTTTACCTTTCGCGGCCACCCATGTAACACCCACTCTAAAATTTGTTTAGTTACAGGATTTTCAGTTGTCCACTTAGCAATAGTTTTAGAAGTAATAGGCCAATTATCATTATTTGAAACAAACATTATTTCCGCAGGATTTCTCACTATATTTACAGTTTCTGGGAGAGGTGATCTGCTTAATGCGTCAGCATTTTTATTATTTTTACCCTCGCGATACTCAATTGTATAATCATAACCAGCTAGCATTAATGACCATCTCAGCATTCTAGGTGATAATGTATCAGGTACCTTTTTTTAACAGGATCAAACAATCTAATTAAAGGTTTATGATCTGTTATAGTTTTAAAATGTTTTCCAGCTAAATATTGGTGAAATTTAGTGACACCAAACATTACAGATAAAGCTTCTTTATCAATCATTGCATAATTTCTTTCAGTTTTATTTAAAGTTCGCGAAGCATAAGCAATAAGTTTCTCTTTACCTTCAACAATGTGGTTTAAAACTGACCCTACACCATATTCAGAAGCATCACAGTTTAAAACTATCTCTTTATTAAACATCATATAATTCTAAAAGAGGAGATGTACATAATAATTGTTTAACTTTTTGAAACGCTTTTTCATGCTTTTCTGACCATGTCCAGTTTACATTATTATCTAATAATCTGTGTAAAGGTTCTAAAATATCTGAAATATTAGGGAAGAAGTTTCTATAATAAGAAATTAAGCCTAAAAATGAACGCAATTGTGACACATTATTTGGAATAGGAGCATTCAAAATAGCATTATCTTTTTCTGGAAAAGGACTAATTCCTTCCTGAGATATTTTATGACCTAAATAAGAAACTTCCGAAACCATAAATTTAATTTTTCCTTATTTAATCTTATACCATGCTCAGAAAAGCATTTCAGAACACTTTCAACTCTTTCAGAATGTTCTGATTCATTACTAGCACTAATGATAACATCATCTAAAAATACACCAACATATTCAAATTTTTTAAAAATATGTTTAAGTTTTCTTTGGAACATACCAGGAGCACATTTTACCCCAAATGCTAATCGTAACACATTAAACAATCCTTTATGCGTATTTATAGTCAAAATTTTCTACTTTCATTATCTACAGGTTGTTGTAAATAAGCATCTTTTAAATCAAAAACAGTAAAGAATTTTCCACCTGATAATTTAGAAAATAATTCTTCCATTCTAGGAAGAGGATAATTATCATTTTCAGTATTAGCATTAACTGTTGCTCTATAATCACCACATATTCTAACAGAACCATTAGGCTTAGGAACAATTACTATAGGACTAGCCCATTCTGGATGATCAACAGGTTTTTAAATACCTTGATTTGTTAATCGTTCCAATTCTACATCAGTAGCTTTTCTTAAAGCAAAAGGAACAGGTCGAGACTTAAGAAAAAATGGTTTTGCATCTTTTTTTCAATTTTATTGACACGGGAGGACCTTTGATTGTACCGATCCCGTCAGCAAAAACATTAGGAAATTTTCTAATTAAATCATCTTTCGAAATGCTTTTAATCATATTTACATTAGGCCAAAATAATTTTGATGCTTTTAACCAAGTTTTTCCGATTAGACTCGGACCCTCCTCTTTAGTTACTAATATTCTTAAATCCGGAATACAATAATAATTAACAACAGCATTTACTTTTAATTCCCCCAAAACAGTTAAAGAGTCTTTAGTATAAGTTTGTAATTTAATATTAGATTTAATTAAAGGCAGCTTACCTGAGAACAATTTATGAGCAACACTTTTACTTACAATAGTATGAGCCGCACTACTATCAATTTCAAATTGTATATTTACACCATTTATTTTAACCGATTTTATCCATAACACATTATTGGAGTTGTCGTCCATAAAATTTAAACAATATTCTTCCTGAACAGTTTTAATTTTTCTGTTCTTAAAAAGTTTCTCACTTTCCATTCCAAATTTTCTATTACGACAACAAATTTTTAAATGCCCCAATCGATGGCAGAAGTGGCATTCTGCAGATTTAAAAGGGCAAAACTTGGGATTATGATTTTTAGAACATCTGTAACACTGTTTCTCAGGCGCGAATTTATCTTTTTTAGGCTTAGGTGCATGAGCGAACTTCTTCACTTTCGTTTTCTCTCCTTTCGAAACACGCACTTGATTGACAGTCGTACTATCTCCGATGTGTAGGGATTTCACTCCAGCCTCAGCTACCTCAAATGACTCAGCTATTTCTATTGCTGTTTGGAACGTTAAGTCTCTAGAATCCAGTAATTTTTGCTGTATCTTCTCATCCTGGATCCCAAATACCAACTGATCACGGAGGCGGTCATTAAGCGTATTTCCGAAGTTGCAATGTTCGGATAAATGACGTAACTCTCTTATGAAATCGGCTATATTCTCTCCTTGCTTCCTTAGTCATTTCTGATACTTAAATCGTTCCACAATTTCACTAGGGCGTGGTGAAAAATGATCTTTAGCTTTCTTTAAAAGATCCTCGTAACTGATTTCTTTCAGCGTATTCGAAACAATAATATCTCATAAAATAGCAAACGTTGTTGTTCCAACCGAACTTAGTAAAATATTTTTTTCATTTCATCATTCTTGATGCTATTCGCTGAGAAATAAAAATAAATTTTCTCGACGTAAATAATCCAAGGAACATTTGGATTATATTCTTCTAAACGTCCCAGAGAAATTATTTCTTTATCGGCCATTTTCCGCTCTCTTTTTTTTTTTTTTCTTTTTCAAAACAAAAAATTTTCACTGCATTTTAATTTGGGTTAAATCCCATTCGTCGCCACTTTTATATCGCCGCACTCTTATTATAACTAATTACTCTTAAGTAAGGAAAAAGGCATAACTATAAAATTACTTATAGTTTATTATACATATTTACAACGGCTGCTCAACGCAGCTCTCAGAACAAGTCACATCTTACAACTGCGTGGAATACTCTCGGCTACATGCAAAGCCTCACAAATCTCAAACTCTCTCTTTATGGTGCTGCCATCTTTTAATAAAGATCGCTACTAATTCTGATCTGGTTGGTTTGGGATATAACAAATCCCTTAATACTTTACTGTCTCATTTTATGTATTTTATCTCGTTAAGCATCTAATGGGAGTACCTTTCTTTCCATGTATTGTGATGCATTTTCTAAATCGACTTTAAAATTTTGTAACATTTCATCGTGTTCGATATCTGGTGACACTGTCTTTTTTGGACCTTTTTAAATGTTTAGTTGTACTTAATTGTTTTTTATGATTAATTATTCTAATATAGTTACTTATCTAATTTCATCATATTAATATTACTTTTGGCTAAAACAATTTCTTGTAGATATTTTCTGGTCGTCTTTCTACGCAAAATCTATGCATTTTTCTATTTCTGCATTGTTGTTTTCTCACAGGTGTTAGCTTTTTCATTAATTGTTATTAATTTGTTGTTATTGATTGTGATATATTGCAAGCAATTTTCTGCATAAAATGCTTATAATTTAGATGAAATAAGTGTTTTTGAGAACAGTAGCTCCATACCTGCCTTATAGAATTTTTCGCGAGCAGCTTCTCCTCTTTCATCCTCTGCTGACGAACATATGCCGTTTCTCATTATAGGATTCGGTCTTCGAAGGCTCTGGTAAAATAAAGCCTTTTTGACAAACCGTGAGATTAACAGGTTACTTCGCTCACACGGAAACACCTGCTCGCTTTCAACATTTTAAAATGTTTTTTTGCATTGGATAACTGAAGTTGAACTCTGTAAAGGTCGTTCTTTACTTTTTCGATTTTGTTTGCAGCTTTTTCTAAAGAGGATGCTTTCACTTCTGAAACCGGTTCTGAAAAGTATCGTAATTAAAAAAAACTAATTCGAAAAAGAAAATAATGGCCTTTCTAAAGGTCAACGTCAACTCCCAATGAAAAAAAAAATTAAAAATATTGAAATGCAAACAAGATATCTTAAAAAATTTCCCCCATAGGATTAACATTTGCGACCTAGTGTTTCTGCGTGAGTAAAGTAGTCTCTTAATCTCATGGTTTGCCAAAGAGGCTTTATTTTACCAGAGCCTTTGAAGACCGAATCCTATAACTGCAATAAATATCGAGAGTTATTTCCCATGGAAGTTGCCCTCTAATTTTCTATGAATAATAAACAAATGTTTACATGTGTTAAGAATAAAAATTTATAAAGTAGATTTTAGAACTACTACTTTATAAATTGCGATTACTGTTATTCAATTTACTGTAAGAAAAATTATTTATCTCTTCAGGAACGGACACACTATCTGAGAATTTTAAGTGTCTTTTCTCAAATAAAGAGAGCTGCGATGTTACCCTGCATGTCATGGATAAAGAGTACCAAGCACATAAAGCTGTTTTGATTGCGCGGTCTTCCGTCTTCGCTGCTATGTTTCAGCACCCGATGTCCGAGAAACAGACTGGCGTTATCAACATACAAGACTGTGATCGTGATTCCTTCGAGGCGTTTTTGGAGTTTCTGTATTGTGGAAAATTGGAAGATCTCTCATTCTGTAGCGCACTTCACTTGTATGAGACGTCAAACAAGTATAACGTCGAAGAACTAAAGGAATTTTGTCGTGGGTATGCAATAGAGAATTTGACAGTGGAAAATGTATGTGATGCTGTGATTCTCGCTGATAAATATGATGATGTGCAGTTAATAGTTTCCTCTCAAAATTTTTTCAATGAAAACTACAAGAAAGTTTTTAAAACTACTGAATGGGAATGTTTAATGACAAAAAATTATCGCTTAGCGAACAAACTTTTGAAAGAAATTTCGTAAAAGAAAATTTTACACTGAATTGTAACCCTTCCTTTCGCTAACAAATGTTAACGGGTACATTTCTTTTTCAATGCTAAATATTTTATATATGAAAATTAATATTCTTTGTGTCAAAAAAGTCTGTACTTAATGTGAAATAAATGTTGTTAAGTAAAACATTTTGGTTAGTTTTTCTTTAAAATGCTCGGCTGCTGGTATGCTCACAGCTGTTGTACTAATTTTAACTTACGTAGATCAATTGGGACAAGAAATTATACAGGTACTGATGATACTTCCTCTACAGAACAGTAAATTTGCGTAGTGCCTGATAAGTCAATTTTAATGTTTCTTGACTGAACAAATGGTGCTGTTTGGCAAAAAAATCCCAGCTCAATCGCTCATCGACTTCAGGTTCCACACAAACAAAGAAAGGAACGTTAACTAGAAAATAAAATAAAAAATTCTTTTATTTAATTTTAATGTTTACAATAGCTTTATTTTCTGTCTTAAAAACAGTTTTAATCATAAAAAACAGGAAAACATATTACTTTAATCAGTCTTCAATTTTGGATCCCATATGAGGGCCAAAAAATTCAACTTTGGTGTTAAGCTTTGGAAGTTCCTTTCGTCACTTGATTCCACTGCGAATGTATCCATCCTTGGCTTCTGCTCAACATGTTACTCACTCATCTCACTTTTTGAAGCCGAATTGTAGTAAAATAAAAAAAAAAAAAAAAAAAAAAAAAGGCGCTAAGGCCTTTATGAAAAAAAGTACCGGCAAACGTTTCCCCCTCCAAAAAAATTAACAAGTTGGAAATTGCACGTCAAACGTGGCAAATGAGGTGCTTTCGTACTATAGCAAGCTTTATAAATATTTTTTGCACCGCATATTGTACTGAATGTATATTTTAATGCACTTCAATAAGTGCCTATCAGTTTCATTCTGTTTGAAAGGCTGTAACGTCATTAAAATGCACTTGAAATAATTTTTTCCCATTGGCCGTAATGTAAAAGAAAACTTTGTAATTAAACTATACGTCCGATTTTCATAAAATTTGAAATGACTCTACAAAATATTGCAACAATTGAAGAGCTGAGTGGATGAACATGTTATGCCACATTTTCTAAAAAAAAAAATTTATCTTCTGGATGAAAGCGTTATGAGGTATCCTATCACATGTTGAAGTTAAAATACTAAGATTCCATTTAGTCTTGAAGATTTAAGACATTATTCATTAATATTTAATAATGTCAATAATATTAATAATTTTTAATATTTGAAAATTAAATATGAATAAGTTTTTCTGACAGAGTTTAGTACCATACCTGTTAATATTTTAAAAACATGGTATCAAATAGAAAATAAATCGTTAAAATTTACAGCAAAAACTTTCACTTCACTGCAAATAGAAGCGTCTTAAATTTAGACACATATGTGACTGAAAAAGAATTTTAGACACTTAAGTGTCTTAATCTGAAAATTAAGACACTATAGATGTCTTAATTTAAGATACATAAGCGTCTTACTATGACCATGGTGTAAACGAACTGAGAATAATGTCTAAAATATCCGCAAACGTCTTATTTTAAGACACTTCATTGCTTTAAACGTGTCTTAATTTAAGATGTTTTGATTCTTCCGACGCAATAACCACCAGGGGGCACTAGCACTCCCAGTTGCGCATGCGTTTTAGATGTCTTCGTTCGAAGTGGTATACGTTGTAATTCAAACAAAGTTTGTTTTTATGTACGCGTGTATTTTAATTCGTTTTTTGCGAAATGTGAAGTACTGTGATTTTATTTCGTATTAACTTGGAGTATTTATTTATTGAATACATACATCTGACGTGTGTGCTCGACATCAAATGTCTCTTAGAAGCTGTCGTCGATACAAGGGCGGGATAGACACAGAACAGAAGTAGACGGCGGTTGAAGATTACACCCGGAAATTCTACAAAGCGTGTGCAATGGGCTTAGTGTTAACTCGTATCAATTTATATCAATAATATTGTGTTATTCATCTTCGTCCTGTCGAAACTGGCAAAAAAAAAGAAACTTTTGTCTGGCGGGTCCTGTTTTTAGGATGAAACATCTCATTCTTTAAATATGGCTAGTCGGATGTATTATGGGATTACCTTTTAAACTGATGAAAGTCTTTCTCCCTCACTGTGGTTGTGGTAGTTTTTAAAATTTCAAATCGAGGAATATTTCTTACCTCTTGCAGCAACTCAAGTAAGTTTCTTTATAGTAGTAAAATTAGTGTATTTTATGATTTTATTTATTGTACTAAACAAAATCCTGCATGAAATTTAATTAGTTTTGAATCTGTTCGCAAAAAACCCCACTAATTCTAGAAGTATATATTTTTAAACTTATGACGTTCTTTTTTATTACGAATTATATATTCAATGTCAGTTCTTAGTTTCAATTTCAATGGATAATTTTTATCTCGCAGTAAATGACGGCCACAAGGAAGTAAAGAAAAAAAAAACTTTGAAAGATGACCTACTTCCTGGCATAAAACCGCAGATTAAAAAAAGATAAATAAAGTAAATGAGACTGGTCTATTATATGAACCTGCCTGTAAAAATATACATATGTATTTGATTTGCAATCAACTCTAATACTGATTTTTTTATTATTTTTAATAAAAAAGTAATTTGAAATTTATAATGGGAAAAAGTAAAAACCTCTAACTAGATTTCGTATTTAAAATTGTGGTAACTTTATTTATATGCACTTATACGAAAAATACAAAAATGACAGATGTTACTGTATATATTTAAGACGAAAGAAGTTTGGAAATCATAAGTTATTTTTTCCTCATGTTTTTAATATAGAATATGTACTTATTTGTTTTTATTGATAGTTGAATAGCTTTTGTGAGTACCCTCTGATCTACATAAAAACTTGTCCATGTGGAAATATAAATTTTTTAAAAACATAATTTTTAAATAAGTATTTTCATTTTTTTGGGGAGGGGGGAGGGGGGGGATTTTGCATGAATTTTTGTAAAGCTGATATCTTAAATCTTGCACTGATTATAATGAAAGTTTTGAACTTTTAGAGTAGGACAAGTTTAAAAACGCAAATATATTTAACAAAATACCAAAGTCATTTTTTCCCCAATGTTATTAAAGTAGAATATTTATTTATTTATTTTCATTATTCATAGTTAAATGGCTGTTGTGATTATCAAGTGATGTATATGTAAAATTGCCTATGTGGCAATATATTTTTTTATATTTTAATTTTTTTGGGGTGGGGGGTGGGGGGTGGGATCTTTGCAATTTTCGTACATCTGATATTTTAAATCTTTTTCCACATTCAACCGAGTATAATAAATATTTTGAACTTTTAGAGTAGGACAAGATTATAAAATATATATATATATTTATCTATGTACCTTAAAAGCCCTTAATAGCGAACACTTCGGGACCGCGGAATTTGTCCGATAATTGGAGATGTCTACTTTTTTGAGGTAAAAATATACAAATATGTATGTCTGCTGATTAAAAAAGTATTCGTTAAATAGAGGTGTTCGCTATTCGAGAATCTCCATTAACCTCCACAACGGATACTCCCGAATACCGGACATCTCAATTTAGACAACTATAATGCAGGGTTGCGTTTTTTGCAAAAGTACTTCTTGATTAAAGGAAGGGCAAACTGGGAAGTGCCCCGTCCCCCTACGACTGTAGTGCCCCCAAATTTGATGTGCAATATTTGTAAAGCTTATATTTTAAATCTGTTTCGAAATTGTACTGATTATAATCAATATTTTGAACTTTTAAAGTAAAATAAGGTTAAAAACAAAATAAATTTTAAAAAATCTAATATTTATATAAATATTTTTTGTTTTTTAATCTTGTTGTACTCCTGAAGTTCACGATATTGATTATAATCAGTACAATGTCGTAAAAGATTTAAATTATCAACGTAACGAAAATTGTATACCAAATCTGAGAGCACCAAAAAAATCAGGCTGTATTGGGGGGGGGGGGCAGGACCACAGCCAAATATTTTTCCAGGATTCAACGTGGTCAAACATGGCTACGTATGATGCTTACAAAAAAATGGATGCGATTCAGACGTTTGAAGTGTCTGAAATTCAGACGCAAAAAGTGTCTGAAAAAATTCAGACATTTTAAAATGTCTGAAAATTGAACACTCCATTTCAGACACTTAAGTGTCTGAATTTCAGACATTTTAATTTAGAGTGTTCAAATTTCTTCAAATGTAATTTTTGCTACTTAACATGTTCTTCCACTTAGGTCTTCAATTATATATTTAAAATTTCAGACCATTCCGTTGGGTAGTTTTTGCTATGTTATATGCAGGCGGACGGACAGAACGATGACTATATGTGCTACGTACGTATTTATATAATTACGAGCGCACCTAAAAACTCAATGAAAAGTGTGAGCTATGATGTCCCATTTTACAGTCATTTTGAAGCTCTTAAATTTTAGAGGGGAAACCCGGGCTTCACGAACGAGCCTTTTCGATAATTAGGGGGTCTGACTCCACTGTTATTAAAGAAGTCACAGCGTCCAACATTTTTTTTAATATTTTATATTTTTTTAATAATTTTTAATAACCACTATTTTTAAATTTAGTTGCTTGTACATTTCTTTAAGGCTGTTCTTAACTGCTTTGCTCAACAAGTGCAAGACGTTTTGACACGTTTACAAATTCATTTTTTAACGGAAAGGTATAAAATTGGAAAGCCTGGCCATGGAAGCGATTTGGAATTCAACTGTTTTTTCCATTTTTTGATCAATCAATTACCTATTGAGTTATAAGCAATTTTGATCACGTGACAAACACGTTTTTCGCCTGCTCTTGCGTGCTCTTTTTTCCTTCATGCGGAAATTCGGTTCAAAACACCTACTTTGACACTATTTTCTGAAAGATCTATTGCGTTTGCAAAAAAAAATGAAAAAAACAGCTCAATTACATAGTTTCTGAACAACAACGCCAGCTAGTTTCATGCATTTTCGAACAAAAATAAATTAAAACTTATGTCAGAAAATTGTCCTTTTGGATTTGAGGTGCAAATTAATTGTGCGCATCCTTTAACAGGTGCAAATGAAAAGTTTCATGACAATTACAATTTGAAAATAGAGTGAATATTTAAAAAAACATGGGGTGCTACGATCCGTTTTTCTCGTCCTAAAATAATGTTGAACTTTCTAAAAATTCAAATATTCATTTTTAGCACTCCCAAAATCCCAAGTACGACAGGCGATAAAAATTTGTAGGGGAAAATGGGGCAAAATCGGGTACCATAAATGTGTTTTGTTCGCAAATGCAATCAAATGGAAAAACAAACTGAACATCATTTTTAATATTAAATGAATTTTCGGCTATAATAAAACATAATCTTTTCGATAAAAAATATAATTTATTAGATAAAAAAAAATAGCTTTTTTTTTTAGGCAGAAGCAAAAATCTGGTTTTACTACCTCACTTGTTGGATAAAACCGGGTATCCACTTAAAACTCCTAGAAAACTCATTTTGGTCCAAAAAATTCTTGTTTAATATAGTAAAAAAATACATTTTTCTTAATTTTAGCAAAACGAAATTCCACATATTTGCTTCAATGTGTCAAAAATAAATCTGTAGCAAGTTTTCTACATTGAATATGCCTATCTATTGTATACTGAAAGTCGTAGAGTTATTTTAACTGCAAAAATCACAAATGAATTTATTTTCATATTCTTCTTCATGCTTCGTGTGCCCATCTTTGGCATTTCAAAATTTGTATCCAAACTTTTTTGAAATCAGAATTGCAGTAAAGTTCATTGCTAAACATTCAGGCTTCATTATCTTCTTCATCTTCTGAGGATGTCTCCCCAACCTTTTTTGGGTTTTTTTCTGTTGATTCTAAATTTCTTTTTATCTTTTTAAGGCTGTTCTCAAATCCAAAAGGGAAACTTTATGACATAAGTTTTAATTTATTTTTGTTCGGAAATGCATGAAACTAGCAGGTCTGTTGTTCAGAAACTATGTAATCAAACTGCTTTTTCCGTTTTTTTTTTTTTTTTTTTTTTTTGCAAACGCAATAGATTTTTCAGAAAACAGTGTCAAAGTTGACGTTTTTGAACCGGAGTTCCCGCAAAAAGCAGAGAAACCAGTCAGTGCAGGAGATAAAAACATCTTGTCACGTGATCAAAATCACTTATAACACAATAGGTAATTTATTTATTAAAAAAATGGAAAACACAGTTCGATTCTAAATCGCCACAATAAGCCTATCAATTTTATGACTTTACGTTTAAAAATGAATCAGAAAATGTGTCATAAAATTTTGCTTCGTTGAGCAGGGAGTTTTTAGAACCATTTTTTTCGAAAACATATTGAATCGAAAGTGTTCTTAGTCAGAAACTATGTAATCGAATGGCTTTTCCAAATTTTTGGTAAAAGCAGATGATCTTTCAGAAAATACTGTAAAAGTTGGCGTTTTGAACTGAATTCATGAGGCAGCAGCACGAGAAAGGAGGAAAACTTCTCATCACTATAATGGTGTTGAAGACCGGGTTCTAGAATGCACAGAAAAAAATAAAACTATAGAACAGGAATTCTGCTTTTCCAGAATTTAGTGTCGCCCCCGGCATTTCCATTACTTCATTTTCTTCTGGTGGACTGGTGGTTTCTATTATTATGAAACAGCCATTATAAATGAAGCGTTAGATGAAGATGGAAGAGCAGTCGTAAAAAGTTAGAACTCTGATTTTCTGGTCAGAATGGAAAAAAAAAATGGTCATAAGTTTTTTTGAAAAGAAAAATTGTGGCCATTTTTTTTCCCATTCTGACCAGAAAATCAGAGTTCTAACTTTTTACGGCTGCTCTTTCATCTTCACCTAACACTTCATTTTCGGCTGTTTCATAATAATAGATGCCACCAGTCCATCAGAAGAAAATAACTCGGTTAAGCGGGACTCGGATAACCGGGACTCTACTGCAAAGCATATTTCAGTTTTAAGACTTAACGCACACGCTTTTATTTTATGTAAAATGACGTCCTTTGCATTAATATAGATACTTAAAATTAAATAAAGTTTATAATAGCTCCATGTTTTATCATAAATCCCTCATTTATATTTTTCTCAAAATAACACTTATTTTAATTAATTTTTTTTTTCAATTTTTATGAGAAAATGGCAACAAAAAGATATAATTGCTATTTTTTCAACGATTTTTTCTTTACTTTCTACAGAAATGGAGTATCTGAGTTGCCAAAATGAACAAATGTCGCTAATAAACTACAAAAAAATTAATATTTCAAAAACAAATGGAGATGCAGTTTTCAAACAAATTGCATTAAAAAGTTTTTTTTCCCAATACGGCGGTATAAACATTGAAAATGTGCGATGCTTAGAAGTTTTAAAAAATACTGTAGAGTATTTAATCGACAATGAAACATCGGCTTTTGTTTTACGGCTAGCGTACAAAAGGTAACGTTATTTATTGGAGACAAAATAAGCTGGGAGAAAGAAATAGCATACCGGGGGGCTAAAAAACTCCAACTATTAATTTCCTGGAACAATGATTTTATTTAAAGCATTTTAGAGGAGGTGGTTCATCTAGTAAAATGGGAGAGAAACCCCGATGACAAATGGGGCGCCAAAGCGCCCTTCTTTTACGTTTTCGCTAGAAGTCTAGAAATCTTGGCGATGCACAGTATCGCCAATTTACAAACTTTTGGTGACTGTACTTAGGTAGGCAAAGGTTTTTTGGCGAAATATATTACAGCAAATTATCTGGTGTCCCTACCAGATGGGTGACGTCTAGGTTGCAATAACCGCTTCTAATTACGATCAGAGAGGCGACAGAAAATCTGGAGATATTTATATTACAGACCAGCATTCGCTTAAATCACTGTTTCTTAAAATTGCACAATGCAGACTGCTGCATGGGAAAATGCCGAGAGGAAAGGGCTTCTGGTTTATAGCTCGACCATTATTCACGATAACGTACAGGATTCCCACAAAATACTTTCTTTTACTTTTGTTGTTACTACCTTTTCAACGGTCAAATATTAGCAGAGATTAAAAATTGCTTATATGTGACGTGGGCGAAAACCGATGCAATTAAATGAACACTTACTGTTACCACCAGCTGCCTTTATAATTTTTATTTATTTACTTTTTTCACTGGAAGTAGTAACGGACAGATAAATGATTCAATGAGAAAGGGAAAAAGTAACTGAATATTTAAGCGCACTGAATTAAAGATGTTTTAGAAAGGAGAAAAACACTTTAATAAAAATCTGTATGGTTTTAAGAAATGAATTTAATTACATATTTCAGTATGAAAAAAAGGGGAGGGGGGAGGATAACATGTTTTAAAAGAAATAAAGTTATGTTTTAAATTAATTTTGAATAAAAAGAAAAATATGTGACAGAAAATCTGTCATATAACTCACCCCGACAACTGAAGAAAGCTGTAACGTGTACGTTGCAGCTTTATATCTACTTAAAATCCCTTGTCTGCCCTCGCACATACAGAATTTACAAAATACACATTAGAAATGTAAATAAAATAATAAAAATGTTTGAACCTGTTTTTCTAAAATGTTGTTGGAGCATCTTTCCAGTAATTCAAATATTAGAATACAACGGTAGTACATAAACATACTTGCTTGCTTTCAAATAATTCAGGATAATTGTGTTTTTTTTTTTTTTCATGACTGAGCGCTCTTATTGTCTAAAACAAATCTTATTTTATAACTTCATTATTACACAAGAAAAAAAAAGGTGCCACATTTGATGAAGAGTTAGGATCCTTTTGCTTAATATGTGGCTATGTGTTTGTGGTGCTGGTACCAGCTTTCTTTTTTTGTCATGAATCAAAAGAGAAGTACAGGGTGGTTATAATTAAACTTCCCCTATAAACAGCATCCTACAACGCGAACGGAATGCTACGAAATTTGGTGTATATGTTATACACGAGATGCGCTCACGGAATTTCGAAAAAAAAATTTAGTTCCAAAATGTCCACCAGAGGGCGCCTATTCCGGAAAAAACATTAAATTTAACGCAATAAACGGCCAAAACAGAATACAGAAACAATATTAACATTTGTTGACAATTCTGGATTCTGTTTTGGCTGTTCATTGTGTTAAATTTAACGTTTCTAAATGAAAAAGCGCCCTGTGGTGGACATTTTGGAACTAAAATTTTTTTTCGAAATTCCGTGAGCGCATCTCGTGTATAGTATATATTCCAAATTTCGTTGCATTCCGTTCACCCGTTTGCGCTGTAGGATGCTGTTTATAGGGGAAGTTTAATTATAACCACCTTGTATTCACATTAAATATATTTATAACTTTTCACAATGTGATCTTACAGAGATCATAATTTCATAAAATGCAAGCAAATTAAAACAAAACACACTTATAAGAACTTTTTTTAAAATGAAACAAAGAAAAATATTGTATGTATATTTATAAGGTAAAAGTTAAAATGCACTATATTACACTAAAGAGGAATCGTATATGAAAAAAAAGTTGTGCACAAGGCACAGGACTACCAGAAAGGAAGTGCTTGTATTGTAGCTCGCTCACAAACAGGTGTAGCCCTAAATCTTGTGGAGACCACAAATATTATGGCGTCAGCTTAGGGCTTTGGCCTTAGTTGAAAAGGGAATATTGGGACTCATACAGCGATGCATATATGAGTCCCTGCTCCCCAAAGATCATATTGATCTTCAAAGGAGCACACTTCGACTTATCTAAAAGAAACAATGTTATTTTTTTTAATAAATTGGTAAAGCAATTTAGTAGGGGAAGATGTCTCTCAGCACACTGAAGTGTGAGACCTTAGGGTGACTTTTGAACGGTTCACAACTTCTGAGGTATAATTTAAAAAAAACTATGGCGATATATATGTCATATATCAAATTGAAAAAAAAGGCAGTCCGTCGGTGGCGAGAGACAAATTGTCATAATCGGATAAAGGGGACAACTGCATTCATTCAAAAAGTAAACTACTATTTAACATTCAGAAAAAAATTTCAAAGACATCTTAAGTTTAGGTGTAGTGAATAAAAATAGCAACTGTTGTGTTCAAAACACTGTCTGACATGGAGTAAATGTAGAGTTGTTTTTTTTAGAGTACAATGCATTTTTTTAAAGTTAACTTCTACCAAGTATATTAAAAAATATTTACAAACTGTATATCATTTCGTGTAATATAAAAGGGGACCTTACTTGATATTCTACTTACAAGCAAGGAGTCTATAATAAAAGTGTAAAAAAAATGTGAACTGTTAAAAGTTAATTGCTTCAAAATGAATATGTCGAGTAAAAATATCATGTGAGGGATAATTTCATGTAACTCTAAAATCTTTATTATTAAAGAAAGTGATGGTGTCATTAGTAACTTATGACAATACACAAACTGAACAAAAAAAAGTTAAAATTTAGAGAATGAAACCAAATATCTATATCTAATGTAAAACAAAAACCTGTCATAAAATGGAAAAGTATAAAAAAAACAACAACAACAACACGTGTGTACAAACACAAAGCTCTGAATTCTTTCTCGTGAATGAGACCTGAAGTACATAATTAATGAATTACCATTATTCGATTATGTAATGATAAAGGGGTTTGCTTGACACCATGAACTAAGTGTATAAACATATGAACAAAGTGTGAAAGTTTTAAATTATCTCAATAAACAAAATGTGACAAACTCATGAACAATGTATGCTAATCTCTTAATGAACTAAGTGTAATCTCACATGAACCAAAATTGTGTAAGTATACTCATGAACTAATGTGTAACAACTCACGTGAACTACTTGTAATCTCACATGAACGAAATTGTGTAATTATTCTCATGAACTAATGTGTAAAAACTCACATGAACTACTTGTATTTCCACATGAACTAATTGTGTATATATCCAAAACCTACGTGTAGCACATGAACTAATGTTGTCAAAAAGCAAAAAAAAAGTACCGCCAATTTTAAAATTAAATGTAAAGTAAAAAAAAAACAACAAAAAAAAAACAGAAAATCTTATTAAATTATATTGTGAAAATGTAAATTCCAAAACCAAAACTAAATGTAAATAGTGAAATGTGATGTTTCCATCACTTGTCTATACCAAGTTACAAAAGTAGAAAAATATCCAAAATCGTTTAAGTGTAACTGGTGCAAAAAAAAAGAAAAACAAAACCCATATCTACAGTGTTTGTGTGTACACTTCTATTATCAAAACCTTTACAAGTGAGAAAAAAATCTGACGACCCGCATCAGTATATTTTTACTCTACCGTTCTATCTTTTAATCATCCGACAATTCCTGCAGTAACAACCGAATGAGAAAAATATATACCTAACAGTACACACATAATTTCTATTAAAAAAATTTAAATTTACAGCTAAGTGTTAAATGTGAAATAAATTATCACCAATGCCATATGGTGAAGCATTAAGATGTACATAAACGTCTAACAAAGTGAAATGTTTTTTTTTTTTTTTTTTTTTTTTTTTGTAAAAAAAAATAGTGATTTTTTTCTTTAAAAGTATCTTTTGTTACGAGTTTTTTTTTCTTTTCTTTTATTTAAGGGGGGGGGGGGGGGGAAGTGTTCAATGAAACAAATTGCAGTTGTCTGAGGTTACTCGTTCGTCCTGTGTAAACTTCTTTACAGTAGGACATCTGTGTGAAAAAGCTGTATGAAAAACGTTAAAATTTGTGTTGTTTACCTCATTACATCTAACGCAATTAATGCATTTTGGGCTGCTTGAACAATGATGATCTTTATGTGATAAGGCACATACCGGACACCTAATTTTATCTGTGCACGATTTTGCCTAATGAAGAAGGTTCTGACAGATAAAACATCTTTTTACTGAAACATATCTTTTTACAGGGTAACCTGTAGACTGAATTTTGATTTCGCCATGATTAATCAACATTTTATCTATCTTTGGGGCCATTAAAAATATCCAATTAAATAAATTAACATATTTCATCTTATATTTTTGTTGAAATTGAATAGAAGGTGTGGATATACCAATTAAGTCAGAAATTGCCAAAAGAATATCAAGAAATTTAAAATTTTCTGGCAACTGACAAATTATAACTGAAATTGGTTTCAAATCATGTTTAAAAGGGGAAGAGAAGTTACTATTTTTAGGAGAAGTGGTAACTCCTGTAGTGCTTTTACTCTGTTGAGAACATTTCAAATCAGAATCAATATTTGACTTATGCTGGAAAGATTTTCCAGTCAGACTGGTGTTTTCACAGATATCTTTTCGTGTTTTTTCATTCAGCTTAGGTGATAATATTTTGCTGTATGTCTCGGATGTGCTTTGATTTTGAGAACAAGTCTCATTAATTTCAACTTTATGCTTATCTTTTAATGTGAGTACGTGTAATCGTTCCAAAATTTTTGTGTTTACAATTTGTAAATTTTTGTTCTTATTCTGCAACCTAACATAATCATCTTTTATTACCTGAAAAAAAATCACTCAATATTCGAAATTCCCATAAAAATTTCTTATGTACAGATGATATATTTTCAACCAAAGTGTCATTGTTTTCAATACCAATTTGTTCCTACAGTAGAGGGAATTCTGTGTTTACCTTTTCTCCAAATCTCTTAAGTGCTTCCTCAAACATGTAAGGTTAAGAACATTTTAATTCAGCCATAGACAATTCCAAGTCTGGATGGCTATTGGTCTGTGACATTTTCAAAAATGTTGAAAGAAAATGTAGCCGAAGAAAAATTAAAAAGTATAAAAGATGGCACAATAATTTAAAATTCAGCTACTGTATTTGAGCAAAACAGAAGGAAAATAAAAAAATTTCTAGCCAAATTTTCTCTCCTTTTCTCTCTTTTTTTTTTTTTTTTTTTTTTTTTTTTTTTTTTTTTTTTTACTGAGTGAGCAGATTAAAAGAGAGGAAAAAATGGGGGAGTTTTCAAAAAATCATTTCTGTATATTTTAAAAGAAAATACTATATTAAATATTCATACAGTAAGAAAAATTTTAAACCCTCAGATATTATACAGAAATCAGCAAAAATTACTGCAACATCTTCCAATACTATGCATGGAAAAATGATAAACAATTAAAAATACTCAGCAAAAGCAAAAAAAGAAAAAAAAATATATCAAATAATTGCTGAGTTAAAATTTTACTAGGGTCCTTTGGAAACGACTGTCAACATGCCTATATATCGTATCATACACAAATATTAACTAAAGGAAAATTTTTTTCATGCATGAAAAAATATTAAATCAAATAAATATGCACTGAAATACTGAAATTAAAAACCTATCTTTCAAAATAAAGCAAGAAAAGAGAAGACAAAAATTATAAATGCCAAGTAAAAACATTAAATTATAATTTTTCAATTTAATATATCTTCTCTGCTAACAAATATAATAAACAGTAAAAATAATAAGCAGTCATTTTCTTTTTACCAAACAGCATGAAAAGGGAAATATTTATGAACTATAACATATGCAGAGAACTAAAAAGCAAAAAAAAATACAAATCATTAACTGTATTTATTACAATTAAAGTTTAAAAGTAAAAATTAACTTTTTCCCCGTTCATGCTTTTGCAGTGAATATCATTCACTTTTTATTTATTTTACATTCTTAGCCGAAGCTCTTTTTTTTGTTGTAGTATTCGCAGACATACGGTGACACATTTCTGTACATTTACCTTTTTTTATATATATAAATTCACGTTTTCATTTTTAGCACAGCAACAAAACAAAACAAAAGAAGAAAATCAATCTAATGAAAATTTGATAGTGCCATTTTTTTATCTCGTTTATGCACAAGAAGGGAATAGTTATTCTGTTGATAGCTGAAGCACAGAACAAAAGAATGTATTCCTCACATAAATTTCAAATATTTTCGGAAGCACGAAATTTGTCGGTTTTTTTTAATTATTATATTATTGACCACCAATTTCTGGTGTATGAATAAAAATATTTTCGCTGACACCACTTCCTTGAATTCAAGTAAACTGAGAATTTTGATGAAACATACACAAGTAATCTAACACACCACTTATCTGAGCATAATCACAAACAGTTCGGAGATTTCAGATTCAGCACAGCTTCTATTTCACTCTGTCGCAAGGTACACTTCAAAAAGAAACACAAAGCACACGCGTAAACGTTAAACACTGATCACAACACTGGGAAGAAAGATTTCAGCACACCATCGAAATCAAGGCCGCAAACACATCTCGATGACTTAGATGAACCAAAGCCGCCTCAAGACTACAAGCCAGACACGCCCTTCATCCCCCCACATGTGATGTCACAGCCCTGGGCTGGCTAACTGCCAACGCGCCAGCCCCGAACATTTGAATTTTGTATCTTCCTATTTTACGTGCACGTGCGTTTTACTTAGCCTAATAACATATTTTTTCCAAGGTAAGTTTTATTTTCAAATTATATTTATATGCTATCAGCACAAATTTTATTTCTTGTGTTCAAAATCTTTTATTTTTAATTTCTTTGAAATAAATTAACTAGCAAATCCTAGTACGATTCTATCAATAATACCGTATCTCAAAACGAAACGATATTATTATAGTTCTGTTTCTTTCCACATAGAGCAATAATTTAAAATGGCAAACATCTCTAAATCGTGTCAAGACTTATATCATTTAATTTGTATCTTGTCACACCATCCTGTCTTTATAATTTGTTCTGTTTTCTCTAATTCATTAGAGTGACCTTTAATTAACGCCCATTTATTAAACGACACTTGTCGTGTGAATAGTAACTCGGGTTATTTTGTATGCAGAATTAGTTGGACTTTAATTTGACAACAAATTTATGTATTTTCATATATATATATATATATATATTCATACTTAAAAATTTAAATATTCTAGAAATTTTCATAAAAGTCGCTGTGAATACATAGCATTTTTATCTTGTTTACTTCTTTTAAAGCAAACCCCGATCGATATACTTGTATCAATTTATTGTTGTTTTTTAATCTTAAACGTTTGCTATCTTAATAAAAATTCTTTTTATAATTTTTTGTTAAATTATAAATGCTTATGTACTGTGTAAATAGAGCTATGGGGATAATGTTTTTGAATCTCTCTATTTTTGCCACAACTGTAAACAATTTATTTACAAGACTAGAGGAAGGGTTGTTAGTACCCTTATGCAAAACAGTAGCCTCCCCCCCCCCACACACACACACACCTTCTTCGCAAAAATCCTATGTGTTTTCATATACATTTTAATGTTTAATTAAAAATAACAATAAATAAAATTATTATTCTATAATTATAAATTTACTTTAGATCTAGTTAGGAAATACTTTTCATCTCATAAAAATTGATTATTTTAAGCTTAAAAGATGTGAACAAACATTTAAGAACCCACACAACATTATTTTGGAAATGAAATATTTTCGTGGAAGGTTTTTGTGTTTTTCGATGTTTTTTTTTTTTTATCAGCTATTACCTAAACATTCGAGGAAAATGAACATAAATTAGGAATATTTTAATTCCAATTGATGAAAGTCTTTTCTTTCTTTCTTTTATTTTTCTCTTCATATGTCAATACATTTAAAAAAAAAAAATCTATTGCTTGTACCTTGCATAATATATCAAACTAATACAAAACTAAATAATATTTTTCTGTTTCATGAACTTGTGTTGTTTTAGTATTATGACAGTTTTATGTTTTTTAATTTAATGGATTTTATGTGAAAATTACCCATTTCTGATAAGTAAAGTTTACAGTATGAAAATTTATTTATAAGAATACTTAATTTCATGTATACTTTAATTTTACTATTTATTATATGCAGGTTTCAAATCACTTAATATTTAATAAGATATTTACTGTATAATTTCAAGCCCAATTAAAAATAAAAATAGAACACAACTTGAATTTGTTTTCATTTAACATTCACTTTTCTTCCACTTTAATTTAATTTTTAAATGTGGCTTTTGGTTGGCACACTTATTGTTATTTATTTATTTTGAAATAATTGAAAGCAAAAAAATTCAATTTATGTGTTTAAACTGCAAATTTATATATATATATATATATATATATACGTATATATATATGTAATAATGTATAATGTCTTGTTTTGAATATATACCAAATAGATAATTGATATTGTTTCTAAATTTCAAAGTAGAATAAATAATAAAAACTGTCTACTAAAATAAATTTAATACTTGGAATTTTTTTTTTCATTAACGAATTTTCTTTAATGTATCTTTAATTCTGATGCACATTTTCATTGACACAGTGATATTATTTCATAAATATTGTTTTTGTGTTATCGTTATTATTGTTTCGAGTGATCGAAATTGATTAAAAAGCACTTAATTAGCGTCTTTAAACTATAAGTTTTTATTTTTTTTTCCCATATGCTGTGATAATAAGTTGAAATATGGAGGAAAGAATTAATGTTTTAAATAACGCATGTGCTCTCCACGGCTGATCTAAGCCCCGCGTCGTGACGTCACGAAACCTTGTGTTTGGCTTGTAGTCTTGAGGCGGCTTTGGATGAACCGAGCTGACATCTTACGTGAAACGCTAAAAAAACACTTATGCTATCTTAGGAGCATTTTCGCCGATCCCAACCGTTATAGCAAAAATGAGAAACAGCGCATAGATTGAAATTCACTTACTAGAAAACAAATAAGTACAAGGTTACCAGCTTGGCGCTTTTATCATATCAGGCGTGACATTTTCATCCCATCAACATTTTTTTCAGTTGATTAGCAAAACTTTCGGTAAATGTTGTGGCAAGCCAATGGCTTATAATAAATAAAAATACTTCTAATATCAATTATATATTTTTACTCTTATTGTTTAGTTATTTTAAATCACCTGCAAAATATATTTTTAAATAATTAAAGGTAATTTGGTGAAAGTCCATGTAAAGTTTTATTAATTTCAACAGAAGGAACCACATAATATTTAATATTCTATTTTCATTTGTTTTGTAATTTCTTCTGTCAATTACATTATTATTTTATTTTTATTGACAAACAACACTGCTTTAAAAATAGCTTCATGTGATTTTCTTAAAATATTTAATACTAACGCAATTAGGAAATTATTTATTACTCAACAAAGAAAGAGTAAAATTTTGCAAATGAGCTTATCAATGAGTAATTTAAACGGATTACTAATAAAAATGTAGCTGCAAATATATATTATTCTTTCCACACTTAATAATAAGAAGAATGATTATCTATTTTTTTTTTTACTTTATATATTTGTTTTTTTTTTTTAACATAAAGTTAAAAATATATTCCATTAAATCTTGTATGTTCTGCTGCCAAAATAGTATATTTTTAAAGAAACGTTAATAATTTATTTTAATCAGTACATATAAATTTAAATGTAATAGTTTATGATTTTTACAAATTTAATAATGCATTATTTTTTTACAATTCTATTTTACTTTATGTAATTTAACTAAATATTAAATACATTTTTTATTGAATATTATTACTATGGCCTTCCTTTTTAAATACAACTTCTTGTAACTTTTTTTTTTTTAAATTCAGTTATAAGCAATTAAAAGCTATCTATTCAGATAATTATAAAATTCTTTTAATAACCAATTTCGTTTAAATCGCTGGACATAGATGGCAGCACAATAATTTTTTTTCACTTTTTGTGTGGAGGGGAAGGGGGGGGGGAGTGATATTTTATTTGATCCATCATCAATATCATTTATACTTCTTTAGATTTTTTTCAGTTAATGATTAACATGATATGATGTTTTTGTCACATTATAATTATGGTGTATAAAAATTAATAAAGAATTTATATGAAACTGTTTTTAGGGATACATTCAAATAAATAGTCTTATCTTATATTGGTTATCTTTCTCTTTTATTTCACTCCATATACAAAGTGTACCTTAATAATATGTAACATCATACATTTATAAAAAATAAAAATTACTTTGCAAATATATAAATTATTATTAAGAGTTTTTTTAATTTAAAATAGAGTTCATTTTAGTTATACTTTATCAAATTAAGTTATAATACACATTAATTAGATAATTAACTATTTATAATTAATAAGTAAAAACAATGTTTAGATATTCCAAATAGCTAATTAGATTTAATATTTTGTTTTCAAATTATTTATTGATAGTATATTATTATGTAATTTTCATGCAATTTATAAATAATTATAGCATCTTTGAATATGAAATAATAGAATATTGAATATAGAACATTTGATAAAGATAAATTATTATATTTTGTAATTTATAATTATCAAATTATCGTTGTTATTATATTATAAAATTAAATATGTCACTGTAATTTATAGGTAATTGGTTTGATAATAACAAATTATTAAAAATATAATGATACAATAATATTAATACTTAGATTATTATCAAAATATTATTATTATTATATTAGTAATGTAAGACTATCCATATATTTCAATAAATGAAATTTTACATATCAATATTTCATTGAAAATTAATGAGAATTTATGATATTTATTTATAAAATATCTTCTTTAGACAATAAAGAAGATAATATTTATTATGGATTACACCTGTTTTACTTATAATGAAAATATTTAATGTTGATAATAAATAAATACTATAACATTATAAAAATATCAATAATGATCAAATATTTTAGTAAACCATTTAATGATTAAAATAAATATATATATACAGATTTAAATACTACATAACAGCATTTTTTTCCATTTTTTTACAAAATATTTTAAAATTAATATTATAAAAATAATAATAGTTAATAAAAAAAATTATAATTATATAATTAAGATAGTATTTTAATATTTTATAGTATGTATTATAAAATATCTCTCTATAACATATCTTGTAATATTATAAATTTATTTATCTAATATAGATAATATTTATTATAAATAGTATCTCTTTTTTATTTGTATTGATACAACTATACTATTAATATCTGGTAATATTTAATTACAATACATTAATAATGATAAAAAATAAATATTATAAAATCTAACATACTATCAGTAATGCTAAAATATTTCAATAAACTATTTAAGTATCTTTATGTGAATAAACCAGGAAACAGATTTAAAATATACTATAAATTAATATTGGAGATTTAAGTAGCTAGATTCACAAAAAAGTAAATATCATAAGAAAATCTCAAGTCCTAAAACTTAAAACACCACTGTCAATCTAATAATAATAATATTTCTGTTGTTGCGGTTGTTAATTACCAATTTAGATTATCTGTAAATTATATCTAGAAGTAGTTGTGATATTGAGAAAAATGTTAAATTATCAAACATAACAATTTATTATCTAATATAGGTGATATTGTTATTTATTTATAAATCACATTAAAGTTAGAAGAAAAAGAGTCAAAACTGTTTAAGAAAATATTTTTATAATTTTTGAAAGGAATATACGTATATTGTTTAGGTAAATTCATTATAAATTTAAAATCAAATAAGTTTACGTAAGCTCTATACTGTATCACCGTTTCACAATAAATAACAAGACATCGAAATATTTTCGAACGCTAAAAAGTAATCGCCAATTGGCATAGCAACCTCGATAACCCTGTACAAGTTTTCTAGCAAGAGAATTTCAATCAGAGTCCCCACGCATGTGCAGTTTCTAATTTTTACTATAATGGTTGGGATCGTCGAAAATGCATCTTAGGATGAATGGAAGGGGTACGAGCCGTTAATTCCCAAATTGGCTCAACCGAGCCCAGCAATCTGATTGGCTAAAACTGATATTCATATAGTAGATAATTATATTTATTTTCTTATGAAGTAGTGTAATGTGAAATTGAATGCAATTATAATGACTTAAATTGATTTATTTTGTTAAATTTGATCAAAATCACAGTAAAGTAATCCAAAATATTAATATTAACAAAGGATCAGATTGCTGAGATCGGATGAGCCAATTTGGGAATTAACGGCTCGTGGAAGGGGTGACCACCCGTTGAGCGAAGAAACGTTGCTTTTCGTTAAATTACTGTCCGTCGAAGAAATCGCATACATCGAGGCATACATCCATCGAGCACAGGGTGCACATAAGTGCAGGTTATCACGGCACACCATCGGGACGGCACACGCTCCGCATCGTTGAAAAATACAGTCCAAGAATTTGTAGAAAATTGATGAAAGAGATAAGGTGCTTGAATGATACAAAGGGGAGGGGGGGGGGGTCTCTCTTTCCCTTTGTGCATTTTTTTTTTTCAAATACAAGTTGGAGAAAAATATAGGCGATTCGCCAAATATTTATATAATGGTATTGAAGACCGGGTTCTGGAATGCACAGAAAAAATTTTAAAAAACTCCAACTATTAATTTGCTGGAACAATGATTTTATTTAAAGCATTTTAGAGGGGGTGGTTCAGCTAGTAAAATGGGAGAGAGACCCCGACAACAAATGATGCGCCAAAGCGCCCTTCTTTTACCAACTTAACATCTCGAAGGCAAGAAGAGAAGAGAGAGCGTTTTCGCTAGAAGTCTAGAAATCTTGGCGTTGCACAGTATCGCCAATTTACAAACTTTTGGTGGCTGTACTTATCTAGACAAAGGTCTTTTGGCGAAATATATTACAGAAAATTATCAGGTGTCCCTACCAGATGGGTGACGCCTAGGTTGCAATAACCGCTTCTAATTACGATGAGAGAGGCGACAGAAAATCTGGAGATGTTTATATTACAGACCGGCATTCTCTTAAATGACTGTTACTTAAAACTGCACAATGCAGACTGCTGCATGGGAAAATGCCGAGAGGAAAGGGCATCTGGTTTATAGCTCGACCATTATTCACGATAACGTACATGATTCCCATAAAATACTTTCTTTTACTTTTGTTTTTAATACATTTTCAACGGTCAAATATTAGCAGAGATTAAAAATTGCTTATCTGTGACGTGGGCGAAAGTCGATGCAATTAAATGAACACATACTGTTACCAGCAGCTGCCTTTATAATTTTTTTTATTTACTTTTTGCACTGTAAGTAGTAACGGACAGATAAATGATTCAATGAGAAAGGGAAAAAGTAACTGAATATTTAAGCGCACTGAATTAAAGATGTTTTAGAAAGGAGAAAAACACTTTAATAAAAATCCGTATGGTTTTAAGAAATGAATTTAATTACATATTTCAGTATGAAAAAAAGGGGGAGGGATAATATGTTTTAAAAGAAATAAAGTTATGTTTTAAATTAATTTTGAAAAAGGGAAATATGTGACAGAAAATCTGTCACAATCACTTGGCAAGAATCTGTTATAACTCTATAAGTAATATATTTACGAGAAAATGGAAAACGCTATTCGATTCCAAATCGCTTCGATGAATCTGTCTGTTTTATACCGTTATGTTTAAAAATGAATCGGAAAATGTGTCATAAAATTTCGTGTTGTTAAGCAGGGAGTTTCAGAACCATTTTGTTTGAAAACATATTAAATCGGAAAGTGTTATTCAGAAACTATGTAATCGAATGACTTTTCCATTTATTTTGTAAAAGCAGATGATCTTTCAGAAATACTGTAAAAGTTGGCGTTTTGAACTGAATTCACAACGCAGCAGCACAAGAAAAGGGAAAACTTGTCATCACTTGACAAGAATCACTTATAACTCTATAAGTAATATATTTATCAGAAAATGAAAAACGCTATTCGATTCGAAATGGCTTCGATGGGTCTGTCCCTTGTATGCGTTACATTTAAAAATGAATCAGAAAATGTGTCATAAAATTTAGTGTTGTTGAGCAGGGAATTTGAGAATCACTTTAAGTACAGCTTAAGAAAATACATTTATTTACTTCGCTTTTGGATGTATGTTTTTAAAACGACAACCGGAATTCTTAGTTTTTTATTCAAGAGAATTTAATTTTGTTCTTTTTAATATTTTTTAAGCCTGCGCATATGTGAACCGTGCATAAGCGTAATTATAAGAAATTGATTTACTTTAAATTTCGGGGAAAATATTAAGTTTTGGAAGAAAATAATAAATGAATATTTTAATAACAGAGTTCCAAACAAGTTAATAATAATAATAGTAAGAACAATAATATTAACAGTAATAATAATAAGTAGACTAATTCGCGTTCATAGGAGTATTTCAGCAGCAAGAATATTCTTCCCAACATCTTTCTATCAAAATACTAGAGAGAACAAATTTTAAGGTTAAAATTACTTCTAACAGGTTAATAGAAATACGAAATATCTGTATATAAATGTTAATATTGCACGTTCTTGAAGAATCTTAGAATGCCACATCTGAAGGCATAGTCCACAAGAAATTAGTTTAAACATGGCAAAAATATGTTTTCCATACATAAATATCCCTGTCAAATATTTTTAAAATATATTTTTGATCGAAAAATAATATGCTTGGGCAGTGGCGCACTCTTATATAGGCCCGTTGGGTGTGAACCCTAAAAAACTAAACCTGTGGCTGTACGATCCATGAAGGATCAGGGTCTACACTGTCCAACTCTGCTTACTTGACCCTGGTCCCCGAGGTACTATGCAGCATGTGCCTCGGCCGGGTGGTCAGCCCAACGCGAGATCTTCGGTGTTCAGTTCCCAAGCAAGCTTGGTACTCATTTTATCGACCCTGAAAGATTGAGTGAACCTTGCTCACCCTGGAGCCGAACTCGCGACATCCGGGAATTACAGAAGTTATTATCATACCAGAAATTACAAATAAAAATGGTACTACTTAGTTATCCCGTCGACCAAAAATCTATCGCCAAACTATAAGATTAAATGCCAATAATGGTTGATCGTAAATGTCACATTCACTTGACTTTAAGCAAGTTACACGTGTTTACGTCATCAAGTCATTTTTATTTCGACGTTTTATTAGTATTTTTAATAATGTTATATTAATTTATTTCAATTTGTATAATTTGGCGAGTGGTTTGGTGTTTTATATGATTTGTTGAAATTGTTCGACGGGATAACCAAGTAGTACCTAAATTACTTATTAAATTATTATTAAATTTTAATAATTTTATATTTTACTTAGAAAAACCATAATTTGACTTCGAATTATTGTCTAGTCATTCGCTCCTCCCCTGCCCCTCTCTCCACACACACGCATTGGGGAAAAATTGTATGTGTTTGTGAAATGAAAATTGCGTTGCATGTATGTTTACTCAAACTTTTTTGAGCCCATCCAATGTTTTTCAAAAGTTGTCGACACTGCTGGGGAAAATGGCATTATTAGAAACAAGTGTTATGTCTTTATAAAATTTTCTCTTCCAAAGTAATAAAAAAAGAAATCTCCACTTGAAGAAACTTGTGTGGGGAATATACATATATATGGATTTTATCTCCTCATACTTTTATTTATTTCCTTTTTTTTTTAAATTTGTGCATTTTATATTATTAAATATTCATTTTTATATTGTATTATAATTATTGGTTCTTTTTTATATTGCCGATTTTCCTGTGATTTAATAGTTATTAGCAAAAGGTTTTAGATTTTTTATTTTATTTTATTTTTATTTATTTTATTTTTTTGGGGGGTGGGGGGCGAGGGAGAGTGGCGTGGGGGAGCTTTTTTTACGTTCTTCTCTACCCATGTCCTTGTTAGAAAAACAGAAAAAAAAAATATTTCCCTATAACCTTAAAAGCCACAGTGCTTTTTCTGTTACGGTTATGGTTTTCTCACGTTGAAAATTTCAATTTTTTCTAGAAGATTCACTATACCACTTCCAAGTCAGTAAACTCCAACCCTTTTCCCCTTTTAATTCGCTAAATCTTGAGTAAAAATCAATGGTTACACATTGACCACCATTTCGCTGTTGTTATATGCTCAAAATCAGTGCAAAAAGTCAAATTTAAAGACATATTCTGGAAGATCCTTTTCTTTTTGAAGAAATGAAAAACATTGATCAATTCTTTGAAGTGGCAATAAGAATATCTGCAAGTTTTATGCATTTTTTGTGAAAGTTATTCGTTTCAGAAGAAGCTATTTACAGTATTTTCGAATTCTCTTTTCCACTAATAACATATCTAAAAAAATGATAAATTTTGTTTTTCACCAATATTTGTTGAAAGTCGCAAAAATCAAACATTCTGAGAAAGAAAAAAAAGATTAAACAGTTTTTCTTCGTCCGGCTATTAATCAAATTATAAATTTACTTTAACAAATGATTTAAAAAAGAGATACAAACTTCTACAAACACAATGATCCCCCGGATAGCGCATGTATTTTAATCTTTTGTTGAGACGAAAGAATAAAACTTATCATTTTTAACAATTTTAAAGATTATTACAATTTTAAGCTCATAGATGGCAGCACTGAACAATAAATTTTCAAAAAAGTTTTTTTTTTCCCCTTCTAATAAACCAAGTTATGAAGATATAAGAATAAAATATACATTTAAAAATAATTCCATCTGCCGTTTTATTTCTGTATATTTTGTTAGAAAAGTCTTTAAAAGTTATTACAGATAATTTTTATTATGTAATTCTACATACATGAATATTTGATTGGTTGGTTGGTTGGTTGTATTTATGTCGGCCAATTATCTGCACGTGGGATATAGGCCCTAAGAGGTGAGTGCCTTCCGTGAAGGACTTTCTAAGGGAACCTAACCCGTATTAACGCTTGGAGAACCAAGGTTCGAAGAAAACCACGAAAACTCCGAACGATTAGGCCGACGAGCGCGATTGGGATCGAACCCAGCACCTCCCGTCTACCAGCTTCGAGAGCAGAACCTCTCGGCCACTGGTGGGGCCATGAATATTTGTATTTTATTAAATTAGTAGGCAAGAAAAGCAAGGATAATTTTTTTTACGTAATTATTTGCATTTTTATAGTTTATATTTTCTTTTTCTATGGCTTACTGAATCTATTGATTTCTACAAATTAAAATTTACACAAATTTCGCATTTTTTTTTTTTTTTTATGCGTGCAATTCGTAAGAGAATACAAATATTGAGTAATGTGTACAGTAATGAATATCGTAATGCTAAATTTCAGAAATCCAAATCTGGCTTAGATGTGTTATTATCCCTCCATCCGCCATCTTGGATTTTTTTCTTGCGTGAAAACTCCTTTTCCGCCTAGTAGTAAATGTCGCCAATGGTTAAATATTGTTGATAGATTAATATAATATTAAAAAAACTAGAATATAATAATTATAACTATTAATTAAAAAACAGTTTTTAATTCACGCCAAAAAAAATCCAAGATGGCGGATGGAGGGATAATAACACATCTGTTCCTAAAATCTTTGTGTGCTACATTTTTGTACATGCATAATTGCGGTTTCTTTCTTTCTTCAGAACTTAGAGTTAAATTACTAGTGGGCAAAAGAGATATTTTGTCATTTGAATTATGCATTAATCCTCCAATTAATTAATTTATAAAAGTTGATTCTTCATAATTTATATATACAGACGATCGTGAACGTATGTACCTGTTTATATTTAATATATGTTTTCCTTACTGCATTAGGGGATGTTTTCTTTTACTAATTTACTACGGGTGAAAACAGTTTATTTCATCTGCTGCTAATAGATGGCAGTTAAAAAAACAGGCGGCTAGATATAGCTGTTAGCATTGCTCTGATTGGCTCTTCAGATCAAGTTTTTCTGACAGGAAAGATGTGATGTTTGCATATCTAACGGTAAGCTTCAAAAGTCACGTGACGCGACGATGTTTGTATATCTAACGGTAAATCAAGTCGTTAAATTTAAAAGTGTTGTAAACGAATTTTTTGTTTATTGTAATTGAGAAAGTTTTGTGAAATTTCTTCATCCAAAATTCTGGTGCATTGGCGCAACAATAAAATTTATCTTTTGAGGGTTACAAAGCTTTTATTTTAAAAGAAGTCACCTCGTTTATGTGCTGGCATTAAACAAAATCTTTTATTAAACAGTTTGATGTTGACTCTAATAATAATTGAATTTGAAAAGGTACAGAATAGCTCTTAATTTAATCAGAAGATGTGCAAATATAAGGGCTATAACATAATGATCATTTTCTCAGTTATTACTGTGAGACAAGTCCTATATTAACAACTCGATACATGTATCAAGTGATTGTTGTTGTAGCGTGCGTATTATAACTAATTATTATCAAACTTGGCAGTCTAAAATGTTTCTGACTTTCACCCACGATGATACTGTTATTATTTATGTGAATTTTAATAATACTGGAAGCTCATATAAGTTTGTGAAAAATTTTTTGCACATTTCATGTGTTTGTAATTTTAATAAAATATATTTGTTTTTATTTTTGCTTTGCTTTATTTAGTTGTTGCTTTTTTGTAATATTAATCTATTTTAAGTTTTAATCTGGAATGATTGCAGTCTTTCTAACTATAAAGTATTTTTATTTATTATAAGGTAAGGTGGGTGTAGTATCGGAGAAATTTGTAAAACATAATAAAAGTATTGTTTCTAATTTTCACATAAACAAAGAAAATAGAAACAATACTTAACAATAGAAAAATACCTAATAATAATATATATAAAATTTGTGTTGTTTTGTAACGTGGTTATATATATATATATATCTACTTTTTGTTTTTGATTTACCAATAGTCAGTTCTCTCTCTCCCCTCCCCCCTGACAAGAATTGTGCTTTTTTTAATGCATATGTACAATACGGATTACACGCACTTGCAAATTAGCAGTACTCTACTATATTTCTATTTAAATAATAAAAACTTTGAGAAAAAGGAAGTTTATTCCAATTTAACGTTATATAGTAAAAGTCTAATGAGATAAGAGAATCTTTACTCTCTTTTACATACAGAAATTTATTATGCTTCCTATGCTTATTTTATGGACGAGTAAATTTGATTACTGAAAGGAAATTGCTATAACAATGTGAATGATAGCTATCAATTTTAAATTAAATGTTTTTTATACTTGAAAAAGAAATTACTGTTTGCAAGCCTATATTGCACTTTATTGTTCACAAACTTTATGAATTTTCTTTCTGATACATCTTTTAATTCATTTTATTACACATTATTTATTACTACAGTTTATACATTACAATGAATTTAGCAGGTGCTCTTATCCAAGGTGTAGCAAAAAGTTCAAGACTGGCGTCACAGATTTTCTTCTTCTTTTTTTTTTTTTCCAGATTCTTTTATCATAGAACCTTTATTTTGCTTTAATTATGTTTAGCTCTTTATTACTTAACGCAAAAACTTAAGAGTATTATTAATAAAAATGAATAAGGCTGAATCCATATCAACTCAGGCAGGGGGGTTACCTTCATAGTCTCAGAAGTTTTTGAATTGAACATATGTTAAAATTTAAGAAAAAGTAAGATACTTGTATATTTTCATTTTGCCCAAAAAAATTTCTGGCCTGAGATACAGGCCGCCAAAGATGACATCCCCGGCATCCTTTCTCATTCGCGATTTTCGATAAAAATTTTAAAGGGCTCTATCTCTAGAACGGTGCAAGATATTTTGTTGCGGTTTATTTTATTTTAAAGATAATATTCTTCTGTTTAAAATGATATACCCAATTTTGAAAAATGTATTCAACTTTTCTTGTGGCAACCTTTTGAAAAAAAAATTTTTTTTTCAAAAAAATTTTTTTTTTCGAAAATGCCAATCCTAAAAATTTTGATTTTTTTGCTGTTGATCAATACCATTGGGAACTATCTTCACTGTAAAGGAGAACTTCCACTTTTGAGTTTAACAAATTTTAGAAACATTTAAAAAATTCAGAGAATTTTTCAGGAACTGTATATATACAGTTCCAGTAAAAGTCACTGAATTTTTGCTTATTTGTATCATATTTGTAAGGATAAGCCTACTATATATCCTAAACAAGTTAGAAATTGCAATATCAAATGTGGCAAATGAGGTGCGTGGATAGTATTAACTAGTTTTATAAATATTCAGATCTTGGTGCAATAAGTGTTACACTCTTGGGCAAAAAGGACATGAATACAAAATTTATTATGATTCTACATATTAAATTCAGTAATACGGAAGTAATATGAATTCATCTTAAAAGGGCTTAATCGCCATGACAACCTAGAATCATTACCTATCATGGTATATCATTGAATCAATTATGTATTATAGGATTTTTAAATAGAATGAAGAAAACTTTTATTAATGTCTTTTATGTTTTAATTTGATTTTCATAGCATTTGAAGCGATACATACTTTATTTTCAATACCGAACATAGTAAAACAATCTTAATAACATATATCAATTACACAGCAATACAAATTATATTAATACAAGTTAGAGTTCAGACAGATGGGCAGACAAATCGAATCCATAAAGACTTTCAACTATGTTGGAAATTGTTAAAAACATATAAATAGGTCGGAATTTGACTTTTAGAAATTTATGTCAATAAACGGAAGCATACTTGAATACTTTCATACAACCCTGTATTTTACCTACTATCTTTATATACATGCCACTATTTAGCTAATATTTAATTAAGATTAAAACATCCTTAAAACCAGTGAAATCATGCTTCCAGAGATTATCATCCATAGATGGCCACGTATCTAATTCTTTGCGTGGACCTGTATATCATTTTATCTATATTCTTCAAACATATCTTAGTATACTAAATGTAGTTCAGTGTAAAAATGCATAACTCATTTAAAAATCACCTTTAAGCTACTTTCATTCATACTCAGTAAACCCTTAAAATTTCTTTTGTGTAGCCCTGTATACACTCTAAATTAAAATGTCTGAAATTCAGACACTTAAGTGTCTGAAATGGAGTGTTCAATTTTCAGACATTTTAAAATGTCAGAATTTTTTCAGACACTTTTTGCGTCTGAATTTCAGACACTTCAAACGTCTGAATCGCATCCATTTTTTTGTAAGCATCATACGTAGCCATGTTTGACCACGTTGAATCCTGGAAAAATATTTGGCTGTGGTCCTGCCCCCCCCCCCCTCCAATACAACCTGATTTTTTTGGTGCTCTCAGTTTTGGTATACAATTTTCGTTACGTTGATAATTTAAATCTTTTACGACATTGTACTGATTATAATCAATATCTTGAACTTCAGGAGTAGAACAAGATTAAAAAACAAAAAATATTTATCTAAATATTAGATTTTTTTAAATTTATTTTGTTTTTAACCTTATTTTACTTTAAAAGTTCAAAATATTGATTATAATCAGTACAATTTCGAAACAGATTTAAAATATAAGCTTTACAAATATTGCACATCAAATTTGGGGGCACTACAGTCGTGGGGGGACGGGGCACTTCCCAGTTTGCCCTTCCTTTAATCGAGAAGTACTTTTGCAAAAAACGCAACCCTGCATTATAGTTGTCTAAATTGAGATGTCCGGTATTCGGGAGTATCCGTTGTGGAGGTTAATGGACATTCTCGAATAGCAAACACCTCTATTTAACGAATACTTTTTTAATCAGCAGACATACATATTTGTATATTTTTACCTCAAAAAAGTAGACATCTCCAATTATCGGACAAATTCCGCGGTCCCGAAGTGTTCGCTATTAAGGGCTTTTAAGGTACATAGATAAATATATATATATATTTTATAATCTTGTCCTACTCTAAAAGTTCAAAATATTTATTATACTCGGTTGAATGTGGAAAAAGATTTAAAATATCAGATGTACGAAAATTGCAAAAATCCCCCCCCCCCCAAAAAAAAATGAAAATATAAAAAAATATATTGCCACATAGGCAATTTTACATATACATCACTTGATAATCACAACAGCTATTTAACTATGAATAATGAAAATAAATAAATAAATATTCTACTTTAATAACATTGGGGAAAAAATGACTTTGGTATTTTGTTAAATATATTTGCGTTTTTAAACTTGTCCTACTCTAAAAGTTCAAAACTTTCATTATAATCAGTGCAAGATTTAAGATATCAGCTTTACAAAAATTCATGCAAAATCCCCCCCTCCCATTTGAATACATTTCCCTTAGTTTGGATACAATGACGCAAAAAAATTATTCACGCAAATCTTATTTTAAATTTTTAATAGCATTGGACAAAGGATAAATCAATTTATTCAAATAAATACATTTAAATGCATTATATAAATTCAGTGAAAGTGACATATTTAAAGCATATTGGAAAATTAAAACTATTATTTAGATGTGTGAATATATCTTAGCCAAAACAAAAATAATTTAATTTTAATTTTAAAACAAATCGTTTAAAGCCACATCAAAGCGTCACTAAAATTTTGATATCATATCTTTTAAAACTCATACTTGGAATTTATGAGAGGTGTAAATGTTAAAGCATCAATGAATAAACTTTTATACATTTTTTTAAATTGAACATAATTTTTGCACATGCGATTATAAAAAAATAAAAAGATGAAATAAATAATATATAGAGAGATTATAATTAATAGCATAGCGTCACTCAAAATTTGATATCATTATTTTTAAGTTCCATATTTAAAATTCTTAGAGCATAAGATAAAGTGCTGCGTCACAAACTTTTAACCCGTTAAGGGTTTTTGCATTGATATCATTACTTTTTTGAGGTTATTGAAAAAAATAAATAAAACAATAAACACACACAAAAAAAATTAAAGACCAATACAAAGAATTCATAGTCAGGATTTCAATTCACCTTCAATCTCTCCCCCCTCCCTCCCCGCAAAAAAGGATGACCATACTTCAATTTTAAAGAGCATCGTGCAATGAGATTTTTATAAGAACTCTTTGGTAAGATATGGAAGTAATGTACAACATGCATGTTTAGAGGGTATTTCTGTTGGCTTGCTTCAGAGATATAAAAAGCTATGTTAAATTTTACTATATAAAAAAATTACTTTGTTAAGAAAAATAGCAAGAAATATTACTCTTTAAACCTTTATATATATATATAACAATCATCGCTCACTTATAAAAGTAATTCCATACATTTATATTAAATCCAAAACTACAAATTTCTGCTTCTCCCTTTTCTCATTCCTAGTGCAAAAAAATTAAACATTCTTTAATTTTATATAAAATAATCTTCCACCATCCCTATTTAAAATTCTTTATTAACAATAATAATAAATCATATAAAATAATCCCCTGAGCTCCGAAGATTCCACTTCTGCTTTTGCACCCACCTCTCCAGCTTACCTAAATAATAAAATCTTTCAAAAATTAGTTTGAAAAAAAAAAAAAAAATCTGCAACATTTGTTGCTCACTAACATAAATAAATAAGCTCTAACTTCCCTAAGTACAGTCATGGAAAAAAAAAAGTAAACACCCCCTACTAACTCCTCAACAAATTACCGTAGAAGAAAGTTACTGGTACCGAACGATTGGAAATAAAGTCTACTTTTAAATGATGTATATAAAATTTGCTTAAGGGGTTATCTACATATTAAAACGAACCATAACTTTGTTTTTTTCAATAGCAGTACACAATTTTTACAGCATAAATGAATTCTACACAATTTAATTAGCCTAAAAACAAATTTTTATGCAATTCGTACTATAAGTTCCCGAGAAATTAATTATTTTAAAACAAGCTTATTTTAAGGGCTGTATCCAAATTGAAGTTCGGTACCCGATTGTTAACCGAGAGATCCCCCTTGTTGATCAAGGCACCTTAAGCGTCACTCAAACAGTCAATGAAGTTTGCTAGATTACAGGACAGCGTAAGACATTTCAAACTATCTAGTCACTTGCACTTCTATCATAGACGGCCCCTTAAACCATAATTTTGCCGTTTTTTAAGCATAATTTGAAAACTATTTGGAAGAAAAATGTGAAATTTTGGATTTCCATAAAGCAGGACTTAATAAATCTAAATCCATCAAAAAAATTTTAGGTTACAATTCATAATTTTTTCGAATATTAATTTCATAATTCATATCATAAAATTATAAAAATTGCAAATTCAACGTATTTATGTTTGGGTATGTTAGTATTACTGCTACACAAAAAATTAGCACATTAGGAGCATAATTTCAGGAGATATGAATAAAAATATGAAAATATAATTTAACATTAGAAGCACTAAATTTTGAATGTTTATAATTCAAAAACTTATTATTCAAATTACTTGAAATTTGGTGCCTAGGCTTAGTTTGAACCGAAGATTTGAAATATCTCGTTAAAATTGGGTATTGCCATTGAAAAAAAAAATGAAGTTTGGATTTGTTTTAATATGTAGATGGCCCCCTAAGCAAATTTTATATACATCATTTAAAAATAGACTTTATTTCAAATCGTTCGGTACCAATAACTTTTGTCTACGATAATAATTTGTTAAGGAGTTAGTAGAGGGTGTTTACTTTTTTTTTCCACGACTGTACATTTCACCTCTTCTCCCTCCTCCTACTCCGCAACATTAAAAAAATTTAAATCTTTATTTTTATAGAGAAAATTCTTCTATATAAATTATCCTCCTATTCCTCAAAATTACCACTTTCCCACTCCAGCCTAGAGATTTCAATCTTTAAAGCTTTTTAGAAAATCGGATCTGCAAAGTCTGTTGCTTAATAATAAAATATATAATCATGTACACTTTTAATTATTTTTTACACAATCAATTGATGTCATGATAATAGTTGTTCTGAGCGAATATTGTGTTGGCTGGGCTGTCGTACAGATAGCTCAATTGGAAGAGTACTGGCAATTAAAGCTAAGGGTTATTAAAGTTCACTGTAATTCAAGATGTTTAACCCCTTCGCGACAAGAGCCCTTTGGTTAATTTTTAACCTTTTACTACAGGTTTTTAAAAACAGAGATTTTTCTGTAATTGAATCACAGAAATGCCCCTATTAAAGAAGGTAAACTTTACAATTAAAAATAAGTGGTGAGAATAATGAAGGATTCTGAACACCTTAAGTGGCCAAGTATACCGGTCGCTCATTCCCGAGGGCTTAAAGATGCTTTTTTGCTATTATAACCTTTAGGATTTACAATATAAAAAAATCTTAATCACTTCTGAGGTAAATAAAGACAGTGGAAAAAAATCAAGATGGCAATGTTTTGATTGGCAAATTCTAAGCTGAGTAATTTGTGCTACAGAATGAAAAAAATATAAAGTTGTAATAATGTCCTCTTACAGATACTAAATCTTTAAGGTTTTTGAAGTGTGAACTACATATGAATACAGTAGAAGATCTTTATAATGCACACCTTAGTATGAGAAGTGCATATTATAGAATTTTGCATTATATAGATCATATTTCATACATCATTAAATTTACTTCGTATACATGCTTTAAATTACATTCCTTGGAACCAGAAAATGTGCAAATTATGAAATTTTACATAATAGGTATAGATCACACATTATTAAATTACCTTAAAGATATTACCTTGAAATATAACATCCAAATATGCCTGGGCAAAATCATTATAAACAATGGTAACTCATGACTGACAGTTTTGGGAACACTAAATGCATGGCTGGCCAATTTATTCTTTTTCACTATTTTTAATAATGAAATCTTTGCCTTATTTTTAGCAGAATTTTCTTCCATTAAATAAGGCAAAAATTTATTTAAAAAAAAACAACAATAAAAAAACTTTTGGAAAGCATGCATTTTAGTGCTGCAAGAAAAACCTGTCATGAGCTGCTCTGATTATAACACTCATTTACAAAAAATTTTAATATAATAACAATGTTTTCATTACTCCAAAATAATGTGTTAAAGGCGATAATGTATCATATTTAGTGTTCCAAGAAATAGCAATATTTGTAAAATATATGTGCTTCTTAACTGAAAAATTCATTGTTTATATCTGAGAAATACATTACATCTTCTGCATTAAAATTTTTTAGTGGCAGGCTTTTGTGATTGAACAAGGACTGCTTGCAGAGTGCTTTTAAGGATTTTACAATATAAAATTATGGCTCTTGAACTACTATTAATCAAATACAGTAATAGGGATAAAAAAAATCATTAAATAGTTTATTTTAAAAAATTACTTGTATTTTCATCAGATATACTGATTATTACTACCATATGTTATGTGTAACATATTTATTAGAAAAGTTACAACTATTTTCATGAAGTTTTGGATTCCCCCCCCCCCGACATACTGTCAAATTTCGCGAGGTTTTTTTTTCTTGTGATGTTCCTCCCCCGACCGAGAATGGAGCGGTTTTTTTTTACAATCAACTGATTAATTTTGTTTTTCTTTTATTGCTACTTTTTTATGTTAGTGTGGTGATCTTTCAAATGCTATTGCACAACGAGGCGATAAACGCGCTACTCTGTAAGTGGCACGGCAACCCTCCAGTATACAGGTGGAATTGATAAAAAAGAGTTTTTGTAGTCGGAATATGCGGAATGTTACAGAATAGTGACTGGTTTAATGAAAGCAGAATAAAAACTTAATATTTAATTTAAGATGCGAGTCAGATTAATATATTAATTGAAATGGTTACTGAGTAATCACTTTATTAGTTTATACAAAGTCTAATTATCATGACAGCTACAATGCAGCTGCTAATGAAATTTTGTGAAACCAATCTTTTCTAAATAGTAACATGTTCTGAATTGTTCTTATTTATAATTATACTTCATTACCACAAATATCATATAAGGGAGCTGGCTACTTATATATTTTTTAAAAGTAAATTATTTAAAGCTTTCTTTTAAGCATATTAACTTTAAAATTAAATAAAAACAAGTATCTTACTTTTGCAAAAAAGCTGTTTTATCTTATTTATCTATAAACTTTAATTACTAAATAAGGAAAAGTATCATGATGAAATTTTTTACTTTTAGGAGCTCAAAACAACCAGTCAGGATAAAATGGTTCATTTTGAGCTAATCGTGATAATTTAAGTATATAAAGTAGAATTTACTATCAGTCAAAAATATGTCCAAGACTGAAGGTCTTGCATCCAATGCTGTAATCAATTAGCCTAAAAGAAATGCTTCAGGTGTTTGTTTTTTTTTTCTTTTTTTTCTGTTTTTCTTTTGTTACAGAGATAAACGGCAATAAGAATTTTTTTTCCCCTTTAGGTTAAATTTTATAAAAATAAAATACTACGATGCTTTAATTTTTGAAGCTGAAAAGAGTTGTATAAAAAAATAAATAAATAAACGAAAGATGTCAATTTTCGTTTATAATATTATTAGAAACGATTCGCAAATGAATCATTTTATAAACGGGATTGGAAATCTTAATTTTGATTTCGTCATACCTTTTATTTAAATTGTGCGTTCTTTAAAAATGAAAGATTTTGTTTAATTTCTTTAAAAGAAAACTCAAAATTAAATTAGTAATCTATCTGTATTACACTCACATATCACAAGAAATACCTATGCCACACATGAACGTTATTTTGTAAGGAAAACAGTTATAAGTATTGTTGAAAATAAAAACAATTCAGAACATTATACTAATTAGAAAGGATCGGTTGCAAAGAATGCTGTCTGGATAATTAGAAATTGTACTCACTTTCTCCCCTTGGAATACCATTTCAAGATCTTTGATATTTCTTATTTCTTCAGTCAACTTCGTGTATCGCGTAGTGATACATGGCGAAGTCTTATGGCGAACGCGATGAATTTTCATTTCGATACGAGAATTTTCGATAAATATCGAATTTCGATACGAGAATTTTTTTAAAAATGTGAAATATTTTCTCCTTAAAAAATGTTTACTTACAATGAAATAAAATACCTATAATTACAAAATACTGCTCCATTTAAAAAAATCAGTCTAAGTATTTTAAAGCACATAATAAACTGTTTTCGTAGTTTAAAAAAAGATTTATTGCCAATATTCAGATTTTTAACTGTGACCTAAACCGCGCAAAACCGATGTGCAACGTTCTGTCTGCTAGCCCATAGAATAACATGTAATCCGCGATCCTAAGAAGTCCATATTTTCATGCGGATTATATAAAAATTAAGAGTTTTCCTAGATACTAGGTTAGTCTTATCCACTTCGTCAAAAACAGATTCATTTTATATATTAATGTTTTAAAAAAAATCTAGACCGTTTCGGAGAAAAAAAAAAGACAAACTTACACCATCGAAATTGCTTTCAAAATGGGTTTACAGATCTGAAAATATACTGCACGTAGAATTGTAAAAAATTCAGAATAGGATTAGACTGCAGATATAAGACTGTTTTAAAAAAATCAGAACAATAGGACCTATATTTGATGAGTTATTAACAGGCGGCTTTTCGCATTTTCTTTGATGTCGAGTTAGCTGTATATATGAGTTCCGCCATCTACGAATTCTACGATACGATACGATACGATTTTAGGCTTAAGGCTGCGTCACTCGGAATACTACCGTCTTCCATGATGGGTCTTGCTTCTGGAGAAACTTACTTTACAAATATACCAATAACAGGTTAATATTAATCACAAATGAAAACTTGTTTATAAGTAATTTCAACATATCCTTTTAAACATTGTGATCATCAGGAAAAGCTTGGATTACGTACGAATAAATTTAATTTAAGATTATCACCTAAATATATTAATAAAATAATAATAATGACTATAATACAATATTATTTGAATAATTGTTGTATAATTGCAATTTGAATTATTAAATTTTGTTTGCGCTTTTGTAACAAAATTCACACTTTTATAGCACGATTAACACGATTAGCAGATTTTTCAAGAACAGTGGACAGACCTATATTGTCAGTTAATTCTTTGTGGTAACTGAAAAGCATCAATGATTCAAATCTGTCATCAGCCATAGTTGATCTAATAGCAGTCTTTATAAATTTTAGCCTGCTAAAAGCTCTTTCATTAGATGCAACTGCCACCGGAACTGTCAACAGAATTTGGTAACATTGATGAACTAAGGGAAAGACACTTTTGTTCTTGGAAGCTAATTCCGCAGCTTCTGAAAATTGAAATCTGTTTGCTTGGGGAATATTTTAAAGACAAAAATGCGCCAAAAATACGGGATTTCTTAATTCTTTCTAACGACATACTTTTAAGCAGGGTAAAAATTTGTTGTCACCCCTGTTTTTTCCAACTAAACAAAATTCAGTAATAATAATAATATTTAAAAAAATCGAATACATTTGAGAAAGGAAAAAGAAAACGAAAGTATTATTTCTGATAGAAGTTAACTCGTATTCGTATAGATTGTAAAATATCCAGATTATTTCGAGATAAAAATTCAAAGTATTTGAGTGTTTCAGTTTCATCCGGTATCATATAAATTTCTTGAAACACATTTTTAAATCAATCTAAAATTACGTAAAAAAGTAAAAAAAAAAAATTAACATCTTTTTTAATAAAATAAAAAGAAAACACAAAATTAGTAGAAAAAATAAAACCATAATTATTTTCGATTAAAGGTAAAATTCGTGTAGAGTGGAAAATACCCAGATTTTGATAGGGTAAAGTACTAAATATTTGCAATTCAGTTTTGAATTTTCATCGGATATCACCTAAATTCCGTGATACACGTTTCTAACTAAATTTAAAGTTAGATTTAAAAAAAAAAAAAAAAAATAGAAGTTTCTTCACTTCAATCAGTATGTCTTAAAATTTCCAGACTAAACTAAAAACTTTCCGATTTTAAATAAATACAGCTGGATCTCGATATCTCGAAGTCAAAGGAAACAGGAAAAAGTTCGGAATATCAAAGTTTTCGATCAAAATATCAAGGTTACAAATAATATTAACATTTCTGGAATATGTATATAAATATTTTGTTTCTTCATATCGAGGTTTTCGAGTTCACAATATTTGAGAAGTCAAAGTTTTTCTGAATAGTTTTAATCACAAAAATAAAATCCGTAATATTTCCGACTAAGTATAAATTTATACAGGTTTTCTTCGTTCTAAATTGTTTTTTCTAATTTTCTAATTAAAAACTACAAGGGAAAAATATCCGACTAAGAATAAAATTTTATAGGTTTTCTTCGCTCTAACTTGTTTTTCTTATTTACTAATTAAAAACTACAAAAACAGTTCTCCAATTCATAAGTTTTTATACGTTAATGCCATTTTCTTTCGACTAAACTTGCTTTTTTCCGATCGAACGAGAATTTTTCCGACTGATTTTTCCTTTTTCCAATTTATAAGTTTTTATAGGTTAATACCATTTTTTTCCGACTAAACGTACTTTTCCGATAAAACGGGAAATTTTCCGACTGATTTTTTCATAGGGGGGGGGGTGTTGCACCCCCCCGTACCCCCCCAGGATTTACGCCCCTGATTATATGTGTGTGCTTCACGATCTTGGTTACGACTTTGGCGAAATTGGCTGCAAGTTGTCATAATTCTAATAGTGTGGGCCTCTATAACAAAAAAGTAACCAGTTTTTAGTAAAATTTCTGATATAAAGTAGTTTTCAAAAACTTGTGTAAAATTGCAGGCCGTTCTCATGTTATGCCAGTCCTAGGAATAATATTTCTAACACTGAAGAGTTTCCATGTATATGTGGAATTTAGAAAAGCTTCTCCAAAAGAAAGGTCCTGAAATAACATTGTAATTCCTCTAACTTCAAAGTTTCATCGGGCCCTGATGTTGTTTACTGAAATCTAATAAATACAGTTATTTTGAATATTACAACAGAATTAAACAGCTAAACTTATTTAACTTAAACTCGCTGTTACTTTCCGATGTTTATTTTTTAGTATTAAGAAAGAAAATTATTTAAATTTTTCAAATCATGCACATTTATAAATTTTTTCAGTCTTTAATAACTAAATAATGAAAAAATATGCTTTTGTTCTGAGCTCATAAATATGACAATAAAATAATGTAACTAAGAGACATTGCAAAATTAAATCTTTGTGATTTCAAACCATAAAAAAATGATACCGCCACCATTTTATCTACTATGACGTCATTAGAATATTGTCCATTGATTGTTGGAGAACTTACTTTGTGAATGATTACCTCAATGATTTAATATTTTTTATTGCTCACGATGAATGAATCACCTGTGTTTGTTTAGGTTTATGGAATGAGATATTAAGCCGTGAACCTGATTTCAACTAAAGTTATCCAAGGATATATGCATTTTTAATCGAAATTAAAAACAATGCTTTGATCTCGAAATAAAATGTTTTAGTCTGTATAATTGGTTATTTCTGTTAATTATTTATTTAGGTACTTCTCCATTATAGCGCATTTTAAAAAAAAGCTTGGCGTAATTCGGGCATCAGAAAGTGAGATATGTTGACAAAATATATAAACAGCTATGAAAACAAATCTAATGAACTTTTATTTTTGTTTATATATGCACTTATATACATAAAAAAATCGTTTCTAAATATATATAAAATATATTTTTTTATATACAAATTACGGCACAGATTTCAGATATGAACCGGGATACCTAACTGGCGCTAAAATGGTGTTATTTTGTCTGCTATGGTAACGCGGCTATTGTTTTTTATTTATTAATAAATTGTTTATTTACTTTTATTTTCTGTTTTTAAATTATATAAACTGTTTTGTTCTATAGTTATTATTCAAACTTTTATTTATTTATAGTTATTTCTTTTTCAAAATGATTGCAAATAATTTAAAAATATATAAGTAACTGGTATTCGAAAGCGTGATTTCTGCCGAATTGGCGTCAGAGAAAAATCACGCCGGTACAGATGTCATATTCGCCCCATATTGGCGCGATTTTTTTCTGTCGCCAATATCATATAGGCAACAGGTACTTAACTTGCTCCAAAGTGTCGTTATTTTGCTTGATGTGGTAACCCGGATTATGTTGTTTATGCTGTTGATGTTTTCGCCAAATTGGCAACCGAAAAAAATCGCGCCAATATGGGGCGAATATGACATCTGTACCATACGCCAACCCCGATGCGTATATGACATCTGTGCAAAAATTACTTCTGTTTCTTTATAAAAATGGGTAAATAGCTTTTTTTTATATTAAATAAATTGTATACATATGCAAAAAATTGCTTGTGAGTATGAAGCAGTAAATAGGTTGTCAAAAAATACGTTGGCAAACTTCTTTCTCGCCAAGAAACTTTTCTCCGAAGTATTGTGCATAAGCAATGATTGCTAGAAATGCATTTTTAATTATGATATGCGCTTTTATGTTTCACTACATTTATGCATACTATACCGTGTGTATAAATGCTACAGTTCATATGCAGGGCTACACAAAAGAATTCGTAAGGGTTACTGAGTATGAGAATAAATTGCTTAAAGGTGGTTTTTAAAGGAGTTATGCAGTTTTACGCTGAACTGCATTTAGTTTACTAAGAAATGTTTGTAGAATATAGATAAAATGATATACAGGGTCACGCAAAGAATTGGGTACATAACCGCCTATGGATGATAATATCTGGAAATGTGATTTCAGAAGCTTTAAGAGTAGTTTAAATTAAATTTTAGCTAAATAGTGGAATGTAATAACGGTACTATTGGCTATAGACGGTAACTGCTGAAATCAATTTTTAAAATTTTTTATGCGTTTTCTAAAATGTTTACTTAGTTATCTTATTTACCTTATTTCCCTAAATAACGAAGTTTTGTTAAAGCATTCAGGATGTGTTGGAAAGTGTTTCATATTCTATGCTTAACGCATGATTTTTCTTTCTTCTTTAGTCTTATTTTGCATTTATTTTATTCTTAATTTTTTAGTCTTATACTGCTTTATAGAAACTTTGGTACAGTTGTCATATATACCCCATATTGGAGCGATTTTTTTTTTCGACGCCAATTTGGCGAAAACATCAACAGCATAAATAACAACATCCGGGTTACCATATCAAGCAAAATAACGGCACTTTGGCGACAGTTAAGTACCCGTTGGGTATATGACATTGGCGTCAGAAAAAAATCGCGCCAACGTGGGGCGTATATGACATCTGTGCCGAAACTTTAATATCTAATGTTTAAACACTTCGGTCCACTCATCTTGCATATAGTATAAACTATAACACAGATAGCGCAAAATGATAGACAGTTTGATACTTTTCCACTGTAGGGCACATTTGGCGCTTTTTAAAAAAAGCTTGGTGTAATTTGGGCATCAGAAAGTGAGATTTGGGTACTTTTCCGTTATACGGATACCATTGTTGCCAAGCGTAATAGTTGGCGCAAAATGAAAATCTCGTGAATTGAGGCATTTGAAAAATAAAAGAAAAAATATTGTCTATACTAAAGTGAGCATTTAAAAAATATAACATTTGAAAATTCCAGACTTTTACGAACTATTTCATTAAATCACAAATATATACTTAAAATAATTGAACAAATAACTGTTATAAAATAAAGCAATAAAATAAAACTCATATTAAACTGCTGGCATAAAATTGCAAATATCTTTTAGCATTTTGAAATAATTGGCGCATTAGGATACATTTTGGCATGGTGTCCGTAGAACGGAAAAATATTGAGATTTGTTGTCAAATCATATAAACAGCTATAAAAACAAACTTTATGAGCGTTTTTTTTTTATATGTTTATTTTATATGTACATTATCCATGTTTTTATATACAAATTACATCTGTTTCTGTATAAAATTAGAGAAACGGCTTTTTTATGATAAATAAATCGTATAAATATCGAAAAAAAAATGCGTGTGTATATAAAATGACAGTGGATAGGTTCCCGGAAAATACGTTGCCAAATTTCCTTTTTCGCCAAGGCACCTATGCTGGAAAAGTACCTAAAGCACATTAAAATCGCGCAGTGAGCTCATACAGTACAGCGTCGTCTATTGGCGGTTATTTTATTAGTAGCATCGGGAGGAAGATGTAAAGATGTACTTTAAATTCTCACCCATAGATTTTGAAAAAATATCTTAAAAGAGCGGAGTTTAAATTAAATTTTGGTGACCTCCTTTATGAAAGATTAATGGTTTTAAATGGGAATTTCGCCAAATCAGCCAGCTATCGCCAAGTTAGCCAACATTTGGCGCTACTGTGGTAACCCTGCATTAGTATTTTTCAACAATTACTCATTTCAATGAGGTGGTCCTACCGGAATCGTGAGGGACACACAGAGACTTGGATTTTATATAAATAGATAGTATCTTCTAAAAATATTTGCGTATTAACAATTTACATTCCTCTTATTAAAAAGAAGTAATTGGACTTGCCCCATTCCTCCCCACTACCTTCTTTTATGTTAAACTTCTTGTATAAAAAAAATGCTGCTTTTAGGCTTAGTTTAAATTATGGATTACTATGGAAAATGTTAAAACATGTGGGTGTGGAAATTACAATTAAAAGTAGCCTATAGATAAGAGTGTGTGTCCATGTGGCCTAAGTCAATCTATGGTTCTTTATCTCAGAACCTTGTCAATATATTTGTTTATTTTATTTACATATATAAAAACAAAGTATAAAAATTACAAACTGCATCAAAAAATGATGGGGTTAAACATACAATAAAAATATAGGAAAAAGAGTGCAGCATGGCTACCAATATCAAAATTTAGAAAAGTACCCTCAGGGGGCAAAGTGGGGAGAGGGACACCAAAGGTGCATAACATCAGTAATTGGTCACAGGCCTTTCCAATGATATGTCACATGAGAGATCTTGGCTAAATTTAGAAAAGTGCCTCCTTGTGGGGGGAGGGGTACAGGAATAGCATAACATGATTAAGTGGCCACAGGTCTTTCTAGCTATATGTCAAATGACTGGACGGGTGTTGGCAAAATTTAGAAAAATGCTTCCCAGGGCAAAGGAAGGGAGGGGCACAGTAGGTGCTTAATGTGAATAAGCAGTCACAGGGCTTTCCAATGATATATCATATGAGGGGTGTCGGCAAAAGTTAGGAAAATGTTCCGCCAGGTGGCTAACTATCATGCCTCCTGGAATACAATTCCCCCTTTTTGAAATTTCATATATTATAAATAATATTTATTGGAGAGTTCCGTAAAAAAATCCAATAAAAAATTATAAAAACGCTACGGTTTCAAAAAAGTTTGAAAAGTACCCCTCCCCCTGTGAGAGCCAAATTGGGGAAGGGGAAAGAAAGGTTTGTAATATGAAAGAGTGGTCCGATGGCTTTTCAATGATATATAACATGATCAAAAATTTTTTTGAAAATTGCTCCCCCACCCCTCCCCGTGGTCTTTCTCCCCAGAATTCATGCAGTCCCCACATTTAAAATTTTATATTTAATAAATAACATTTATCGGATGGCTCGTCAAAAAACCACATCTAAAATGATATTTATTGTAGAAATCGCTACATTTTTATAAATTTGTTCGCTCCCCCCAAAATTCAACTCTGGAGGGAGGGTTCATAATATGAAAGAGTTCCCAAAGAGATTCGATTATATGTCACAGAAGGAGTTCGGTAAAAGTTTGAAAATTGCACACCCCATGGGTCCAGTCGTATGCCCCCAAATTCACCCACCTCCCTCTTTGCTCTATAGTTGGAACCCTGGGGGGTACTTTTCTAACTTTTGCCAACATTCCTCACGTGATATATCATTGGAAGGCTCTGTGCCACTATTTCATATTATACACCTCCTGTGCCCCCTCCCCCTCCACTTTGGCCACACAAGCTGGCACTTTTCTAAGTTTAGCCGACACCCCCATGTGATGTATCATTGAAAAACCCTGTGACCACTTATTCATATTATGCACATCCCTTGTCCCCCCTCCAGGAGGGTACGTTTAATGTATTCAAGTACGGGGTCTTCTAATAGTGAAAAAATTATGGAATTCATCTCAAATGGCGTAGAAAAATCAATAAAAAATATTGATCCCATTTACCATCATTTTAGTTCCTGTTTTTGCCATCACTGGTGCTTTTAATTCTTATTTCTTGGGCCATTTTGCTGCTAATTGCCAGAAAATTCTATTTTTTTATGCTTCAACCCACTTTTATATCTGCCTATAACCTTTTTATATCTGCTTGTGCCTTTTCAACTTTTTGCAACCAGAGGACGCTGTCACATGACTTTTCCACTATTGCGGCTCAATTATAGCCTCCCTTCGGTTTGTTGTTTTTTATTCCATCTCCTTTTAGTTGCCATGTATTTACTAAAAAAGCATGTAAAAACAATGATTTTAATAATCGATTGGAGAACATTTTGTTTGTAGATTCTGGGAAGTAATTGATGACTGTATCGATTGTGTTTTTTACAGCGATTTTTTTAGATTGGTAAATTTTCGAATCTACTGAAACTAAAATTATGAAATAATTAGTGGTTGTAGAAATTTATTTAAACTAGCAGGAAAACTGTAGCAATTACTTCAGCTCGCATAGTTTGAGAAAATCTCATTTTTCCATTACACACAAATTTCACTTTGTGGGTGTTCAGCAAGGAAGTTGAGGGGCACTTGAGGTACTTATCATCATGGAAGTATAAAAGGATTGTTGATAATGAGTTCCAAAAAAAATTGCTAGTAATTAGCCAAGATATTAACCTTTAAGGGGTTAAGGCTAATGTCAGACGAACGTCTATTTGCACGCTTTTTGTCTCAACATGTAACAGAAACACCTGTTAGCGAAGGCATTTCTGTTACATGTTAAGACAAAAAGTGTGCAAATAGACATTCGTTTCACATTAGCTTTAAGACAAAAATGGTTTGGGCATACATAAAGACACGAATCACATACTCTATGCGACATCAGCTTTTAAAACCTAGGTAACATTTTTAAATGATATATTCGTGTAATGCAATTCCCAGTAGTAATATACAAGAAATAAACATCAAATTGTTAAAAACAAACTAATTTAGGTACTTTTTGGTTAGCCGGGCACCAGTGTTATGTATACATATCTATATGCAAACACATACATGTGAGTTGTGGTTTTAGATTCCCATAAAACCCTACTCATAGCAACAGATATGCTCAGCACTTTTCCATGAGAACTTGTAGCCGCAGAATAGCAGATGATTGAATTTGCTGATATGCAGTTTGCATTCTCTTCGCCTGGAAACAAGTGACAACCGGGAGGAGATTGCATTCTGACGCGGCCGATGGTAGGCATATCTCGCTCTAGACGAGAGCAGAGGCCGAGCTCCGACGATTCTGCGGGCGCGTATGCTGCAGAAAAAACCCCCTACCCTCCCGTACTTGTAAATATAATTTCTATTTAATATGTAAAACTATAACTTAGAATCATTAAACTCCTTTTTTCATTAACTAAGGCCTTATCCTTATATCATCCTTATATTACATGGGAGCTCTAGGCCGATTTGAATCCAAAACGAATTTAAAAAGTAAAATCCCCTAGGCTTTATTACCGATCAGAATTGGAGAACTTCCTTCTCAGTCCCGTTATCAACATTCGTATTTCAGCTGATGTGATTCATCTACATCTGATGTGAGCCATCTGTGTGAAGCTCAATCTCCCGTTTATTTTTATTTGTGCAAGATAGTTATCGCTGTACAAGGAATGAATCTTCGACTGCATTTTTTTTTTCTACTGGTTATTAATTGGATTACTTCAATATATCGTGGCGAGGAATTTATTTTTCAATTGGATAACTCCTTTTGCAGTAAGTTTATTTTTTTTTCTCTTTCCTTTCTTGCCTTTTAATATGGAATTGCAAGAAATTGACTTTATTAAAAGCCAGTTGAAATCGGCTAAAACAGATAAAATCAAATTATTGCATGAATTTATATTTGGTTGCGATAAAAATCGCCAGAATAGAGCCAATTTAAGGAAATTTAAAGGTTTTTCTTTTACTGACAAAAGCGATGAGTATGAAAATAAACTCAAAATAATTTTGGACGATTACGATCAGATACAATTGATTACTATTGCTAATATCTTATCCATTGACATCCATGGATCAAAACAAGATATAGGGCAACGTATTTTAAGTGCACTAGTTGATATTTCGGCTTTTAAAGACACGTTTACGGCAATTTCCGAATCGGATACCGAATTTGATGATAGCCACGATAGTAGTGGAAGCACTGGTTTATCTATCCCTTTGGCAGTACAGCCAGACCAGGCGCGTGTACACTGTACACACTCCGCGCCCAAACAGACAATTTCTTTCCATGACATTGATCATTTAATTACACCGTTTAGTGGTGATAAAACTGAAAACGTTCAAACATGGTTTCAGAGATTTGAATCTCTGGCCCATTCATTTCAACTGTCCGACATACAGAAATTTGTGTTTGCTGAGCGGGCATTAAAAAGTTTAGCATTATTGTATGTACGTAGTGAAAACAACATTTCTTCATATACATCACTCAAAGAAGCATTGTTTCGCGAATTTGGACAATCAGCTTCGTCCGCCCAGATACATCAATTACTAGCCGCTAGAGGCTGCCGCCCAAACGAAAAACTATTGGAATATTTTCTGAAAATGAAAGAAATAGCACAGAGAGGAAACATCGATGATATATCATTAATTCACTATATAATTAATGGAATTAACGATACACCACATAATAAAGCTATATTATTCGGGTGCGCCACGCTTGCCGAATTTAAAAACAAGCTCCAAATTTTCGAACGAATTTGTGAACAGAGTTCTAAAGTTTACCAATCAAAATCACCGACTACACCCAACACTCCTAAGATTAACCAGACGGAAAAAACTGCAAAATTAACTTGCTGGAATTGTTTAGCCCCAGGACACCTATCTACCCATTGTGTGCATTTAAATAAAGGGAAAAAGTGTATGAAATGTGCACGTTTTGGTCATGTTTCCAGCCAGTGTACAGAGCAAACGCCAGAACGCAAGCGTTCGACTCAAGGCACCTCCCCTTCACGCAAGACGCCACCACGCAGAGACGAACAAATCCACGTAGTAGAAATGTGTCATTCTCATCCGCGCATGCAGAAACCTGTAAAAATTTTTAATTTACAAATCAATTCAATCTTGGACACTGGAAGCTCACTGACGATACTGAGAGAAGACATTTATAAACAAATTGGGTCTCCCCCCCCTCACCGGAGCTCCTGTACAATTGTCGGGTATCGGTAACCGTGTTATTCAACCTATAGGATCGTTTTTTACCAATATACAAATAGACGATAATACTTTTTCTACTTCTGTTTACGTAGTTAAGTCTTCTCAGATGCCCATGCCACTTATCATAGGGACAGATGTCATATTTCAGGGTACTCTCACATGCGACAAAAACGGAGCTACTTTAACTAAATCTCCACCCACAAGTATTTTTATAAGCTGCATTACTGTGTCTGATAATGTATCTGCAACGAAATTTCAAGATAAATCCTATGTACCTCCATTTCCTGATGCAAGATGCACTACGGAAACATTTGTTTCAAATTCTTTCCCCCAAGATCTAAAACCGCAGAGAGTAAATACAGACTTTTCGAAGGAAAATATTCCTACTGACATAGAAATTGCCCCAGTGATTGACTCAGCACATCTGAAACATCTCGCAACATTATCGCCAGACTGCTTTTCCTACGATTTAAATTTCTTATCCTACAAGCTGTTCATGACTGTGCTCTTCTTAACCATCTATTTATTACTGTTTACGTCTGCCAACGGACTCATTTATCAGCATTCGGCGTTTCATACATCCCAACCATCTCCAGATTCGAGTGACGTTACTAATTGGACCGAAATTCTGCGTTTCCTTATCATTCCTTTTTTATTTTTTATACGCCGACATTTTGTGAAGTCAACAACGAGAAAGAGAAAAAGTAGACCTAAATTTCCAAAAAGAAATATGCTTCACGTATATAGGTGACTAGTGCAACCAACGAATTTATTATAAATGTGTTTTTTATTATTACTACTATTTTTTTTAATTGTGTTTTTATATATTCTGTGTTTTACACCTATATCTGCTTATTTCTGAGAACATTTATATCGTACAGACTATAGACTGCTACTATCTGTGACTTTCTTAGTAACTTTATTTCAATATCTTCGTTTTTTTTACGATTGCAGCAAGCATCCACGATTATTTTTTTTTCTGGACGAAACATTAGAATGAGGTGTTTACCAGTGTAACTCACCATTTCAAGAGTCCAATCATTGATGGAAATCTTCAACACAGAACGTTTTTTTCTTCTTCGTATTTCTGTGTGTCATGCCATTCTTCAGTGCGATAAATTTCAAGTGCTTTTTTTTTAAGAAGTTATCGCGTACCAAGCATTTTTATCAACAGTGTTTATTTTAAAATTATCCTTAGTTTGTGGAATATGCAACAGATTCTTTATTTTTTCAGCTCATATTAACAGAATTTATGTGCCTTTTTTTCCGAAGTCCTGTTCAACATTTTTTTTAAATCTGAGCGATATATATCTGCTCAAAACTTTTTTATTGAACCCATGCGGTGATTTTTTTTTTGCGCATGTCAAGTTATCTTTCTCTCGGACTGCAAATGGTGCATTATTTTTTTCATTTGCCTGTTTCGCAACACGTGCTTTTTTTTTATGTTGCGTAAACAACAACTTTATTTAAAATGACTATCTACACAGGACTTTATTTTTTTTTTTGAACACTCACTTTTGACAAGAAGAAAAAGAATATTGTTGTATTTATACTTTTAAAACTGCATTTATATTTTTAAAACTGTATTTTATGTGTAAACTTTTTATTGAATTGCTATATATATGTATGTGTTTTACCCCCCCATCGCATATTTTTTTTACAGAAGTAAGAGCTGGCTGTCGAAAAAAAAAAAAAACCTTTTGGTGGGAAATCCCTTTTTTTTTTTTTTTTTTTTTTTTTTTTTTTGCTTAGACGAGGCAAACCTCTTTTTTTTTTTTTTTATTCTCGAATGACGTTAGGATAAAGATGGTTTTTTTTTACGAAATTCTACCTAAGATGAGGCAGATTTCAGTATGTTTTCGTGATGATAATATAATGGGCAGACGGCCTTTCAGATTATATTTTTCATCCCTGATGATGGCTCATGAGAAAGACGGTCTCATGACGCAAATTGATGTTATCCTGAGTTTTTTTTATTCTTTTGTTTGTTTTTTTTTGGAGATATCCCACGGCAGCTCAGCATTAATTTACATAAAATTTAGAATTAATTTTTTTTTATTTAGCTCAATTTTCTTAGTTATTTAATGACAGTTTTTTCCCTTTGGATTTTAATTATTTTTAGATAGTTTTGTTTTTGTTTTTTGACATATCTTGTTGCTTATTTAACGCGCTGTCGAGGTCGACAAGCGGACAAGATGGCCGAGTGTGAGTTGTGGTTTTAGATTCCCATAAAACCCTACTCATAGCAACAGATATGCTCAGCACTTTTCCATGAGAACTTGTAGCCGCAGAATAGCAGATGATTGAATTTGCTGATATGCAGTTTGCATTCTCTTCGCCTGGAAACAAGTGACAACCGGGAGGAGATTGCATTCTGACGCGGCCGATGGTAGGCATATCTCGCTCTAGACGAGAGCAGAGGCCGAGCTCCGACGATTCTGCGGGCGCGTATGCTGCAGAAAAACCCCCCTACCCTCCCGTACTTGTAAATATAATTTCTATTTAATATGTAAAACTATAACCTAGAATCATTAAACTCCTTTTTTCATTAACTAAGGCCTTATCCTTATATCATCCTTATATTACATACATATACAAATATATATGTGTGTGTGTGTGTACATATATATATGTACATATATAACACTGGTGCCCGGCTAACCGAAAAGTACCCTAATTTAATTAGAATTAATCACGTAATTACTTTGGGATTCGTGACCAGTTTGCATTGAGTGGCACTTTCAATATGCCACCTGGGTCTTTAAAGGTTAATTAACAACCTATCTGGAAAAAAAGCAGAACAGACAAAGGTGGCATTGCAACTTTCTTTCAAAGTGCACTTAGCACAGTGCCAAGTTTAAACTTTGAACAAGGTCAATTAATATATTTACAGAACCCTCCGTGCACAAGTAATACTCACACTTGACAGATTATTAAAAAAAGTTTTACTTACATAGGCAATACTTTCTTAGAAGTACAATCTAATGCACGGCTGAAATGGCAGTGTGCACAAGACTGTCCCACTGAGTTATTGCCTTTATTGATGCTTCACACTATTTCTACCAGTGTCAAGTGACACCTTTTTAAAGTTTGGATTCATGATTATTTTGCTTGTAGTTTTTTACTGTAATAAGTATAAAAAAGTCTTCAATGTATTAAAAATGATTTGTAATTGTTTCAATCTAAAAATTACAAATGGAAAACTGTAAATTGAAATCTTTTATAAGGCGTCATTTGACACTGGTAGGAATAGTGTTAAGCACACACTGTCTTTGCTCCTTGCTGTCTCTCATCATCTTCAATTATTATGTGTTGAAATAGATTTTTCTGTCACGCCTTCCTCCTGTGACAACTCTCTATAGTAATGAAAGCTTCTTGTCTGTGAGGTACACATCCTCCACTTTTTGAGCTGAATATTTCCAGTTTTTCTTTTTTTTAGATACAATTACAGAAGAGCAAGAAATAAAAATTATCAAAGTGCAAATTTATAGAACAAAATCAAAACAATAAATAGTATGTAGTATTTAGGTGCCTACTACTGAAATTAATAAAGAAAATCTTCTAAGTGCCCCTTTCCACACCACCTTACATCAAGACCAGAAAACTATTCAATGATGTTTATTAAGGCTCGGTCTTGAATGTTTGAGGTAGGGCACACAGGCACGTTTTTTTTTATGTGGTATCGCCAGTAGCCATAATCCACAAAAAAAAAAAAAAAAATCTGGAACGTAGGAAAAAAAGTGTTAATCCAATAACATAAGGGCAATATTACGGCTCTTATGGAACACAATTCCTCATGAATCGATACACAGTAGATTCAGTGCCATAACTGGGGAGGGACCCGGTTGCCAGAATGAAAGGCGAAGAAAGCGCCAAATGAAGATTGTTGTTTGATACAAAACTGTATATACCATAATTTCCGGCTTATAATCCATGGCAGCACATAATCCGCATATGGAATTGTTCTTTTCACCGGAAAAAAGTTAGCAGAAAATCTGCACCGTCCACCAAGAGTACCAAGTGCACATAAGCAGCCAGATTAAGCTATTGCATGGTGCTGCCATCTATTTGAAAAATATCAAACCAAACTAAGAACATGCTAAAATTGTCCGTTTTTTTTTTTCAAAAGTGAAAAAAAAAAAAAATATCTGCGGCTGCCGATTATCCGTATTGCAAAAATGTTCCCTGTTTTGGCAGATTATCCATGGATTATAGGCCGGAAATTACGGTATATATATAGGAAATTAGGATAAAAATGTTTTGCAGCCAGAAATTCCAAATGAAAGACTAACCAAAAGTAAAAGTGACTTTTAAAAAAATTTGCAACCAAATAAAAAAAGAAAGCACTAACCTGGTTAAAATTCAACCTTAGCTATTCTAAGAAAAAAAAAAAACATTTAAATGCAAGTGAGAAATTTAAAAAAAAAAATGCTTCCATAGGTTTAACATTACCAGTTTCTTCGCATGACTAGTGTAATCTCACGCGAAAACACTCGTATGCTAATAATGTTAAACATATAAGAGCAACCTTTTTGAGAATTCTCTCTTGAATTTTAATATTTTAAAATGTTTTTTTTTTTATGATACCTGACATTGTGTGTTCATACTTTTATGATTTTTGTTGCATATTTTTCACATGAAGACACTAATATAAATTTCAGAACCAGTTTAAATTTATTCTTTATTACCTTTCAAATCTAATTAAGAAATTCAAAATATATAACAGTGCTTACTGTACTAGCAAATAAAGAAAAACTACTGAACTCCATGTCAATGACATATATATTTCGTGAGGTACGATTTTACGGTAGTTAAGGTGTACAGAAAATAGGAAAGCAGACAAACATTGTATTTTAATAAAAATGAAATCTAAAATGAGTACAAATGGAAAAAAATAAGACAATCTATTCAAAAGTTATCATAAATATACATTTATCTACATCAGATGAATCTCAAATCTATATTGAAGTTAATAAAAGAAAATTATATGGCCTGCAGCCAGATTAGTAGCCCCAGAACATGAACATCCTCCCCCCCCCCAAAAAAAAAAAAAACTGAGAAGGATCCTTTCGTGTATACTTAAAAGTAACACATTATAGGCTAAAATCTCTCTTGGAAAAAGAAAAAAGGCTCTGGCTATGGCCAAAAATTATAGAATATTAAGATGTTTGCAGTAAGCATATTATTTTATTTGAAAAAAAAAAAAACTGAAATTTAATCTTACAAATTAAATTAATTTAAATCAGATTGATAAGATATTTTAGATTCAACAATTGGCAATTCAAGCACTCGAATACAACATTTGGTGTAAAAAAGATGCAAGTCCTCGCTTTAAGAAAATCTCACTCAAGCACATTGCATTACATGTATTTTTAACTTGTTCCTAAATATTTTTTTTTTTTTTTTTTTTTTTTACAATTTCATCTTACATTAACGTTTTGTGCTATAATGACAGGTAAGAATAATTCAAATTTAAACATATAAAACTTGAACAAGTTTTATAATAAATGATACAATTATTATAAGCAAAATCACTTATATCATTAAAACAAAAATATGTATGCTAAAAATGATAACAGTACTACACTAATGATCTTACAAAGACTTTTTATACTAGTTTCAGGGCTTAATTTGCAGCGGAGCCCACCGGAGCCCGGCTCCGGTACTTCTCTGTTTTTAGTAAATATTTCAATATTCATCGAAATTCACCGTAGCTCATAAATACAGGGCTCCGGAGCCCAGTGCAATAGCGCTTCCGAAATACCGAAGCCTAAATTACCTTTTCCTTTCCTTCCCATCTCTAAGCTTTTGCATTCTTTTTTACCAAAACACTTATATGTGACTTAATGTGTCGCACACGTAGGAGATGGAGATAAAACGGGCTCGATTTTTGTATCAGTTTTTGGGCTTGGACTAACTCGAGCTCAATCTGTATTATATTTAAAATTTTATTTATTCATGTATAGAAAAAAAAACTTTTCCTCCTTTAAAATTACTTATTATATTGTATTTCAAATCATTTTAATGCTATTTTGATCAGAATGAAGGGGGGAAACAGAAATCGTGTTTTTCTATTTCAAATTTATATCGGTGACGTGTTGATACGGCGCACTCAAGAGAGTGAACAATGAATTTGCTTTCAGTTCGATTTTCTTTTATAACAGTAGGATAATTTTTTATTTTTATTGGCTGGGTTTAAAAATAAAAAAAATTATTTAGATATCTAACCAGAAAAGAATATTTTCTATTTTAGCCAACGAGCTTCAGCTTGAGGTTGTTTGTTTTCTATTGTGTACAGAGTATAAAAATCACGTTAGTGATTTTTCTATTTATTTTGTATCATGAACGGTACCGATGCTAAGGCTCTGCTCTGCACATTTACGAAGTCGCTTTCATTTATAAGTAGATATAATTGCCATGTATTGTTATTCTGGTACATTGCAATCGAGCAGTGTTTCGCCTTTTTCTATAAAAACATCGAATCTTTCCGCTAATGATGTCAAATTTTTAATTTAATCTGGTTTTCAGGGACTCGCCACAAAAGATTGTTATGCGGAAGCAATCGATTATAGTTTAAACTGTGCACCTTTTATAGGAAATTGAAAAACATTGTTACATTCTTCAGCATATAAATATTAATTTCTGTAAATTTTATTCATTTTTTCTTAAACATGCATAGCTGCGAACTATCCCTTTTTGTGTTAACACTTTTTCCTAATCATAATCCTTACCACAATTAATCGCAGAATTCTGCAATTAATTAACATTAAATTTAGGTAAAGATTACTATTCAGAAGGAGTGATAACTAAAAAGTAGAATAGTTGTTGATAGCTAAGTATATGTTGATATATTTAAAATTTTTATTTTGTTAAACAAAAAAAAAAAGCTTTAAATTTTGCAAATAATGTACGAAATATAAATATGCAGATTGGAGTAAGAAGTGGGGAGAAGGAACGGTACGGCTGTTGTGCCGGAGTACCGTAGAATATTAGGGCTCCGGTACTTTTTTTGTTAGAAATTAAGCCCTGACTAGTTTCATATACATAAATCGATAACATTCTCAAAATCAATAATGGTAAAATACTATTTTCGCAAAACAAAAAATATTTTAAATAATATCGCCTACTTTCAAAACAGATTTTAGTATTGCAATAAAGCTATAACAATTACTCAAAGTTATGTGTTTAAACTATACCCTCATTCAGTTAGATAGCATAATGGTTTGTTCAATAGTAGGTACCTATCTATACACTGCTTTTAAAATAACATGTTAATGAAAAATCTATTTATTATTTGAAAATTGGATATGCTTAAAATTCTTAGGCCATGAGGCTAGGGATCCTGTCCCTAATCAGCTATTACTACATCAAAATTGATAACAAAATTAGTTTAATTTATTAAAAGTATACTTCCCCCCCCCCAAAAAAAGGAAAGTTATGCCATTTTAATAATAAACAAATAAGACATTTGATAATAGACAGAAATAGAGGGCAAGTCCATCTGCCATATAACCCTTGATTACAAGGTATAATAATTTTTTTAATGTAATATAAATTGCTCGTCTTACTACCTGACTTAAGAAATTACAAAGTGTGGTGGGTTTGAAGAAGAAATTGATAGCGAAGAGGGGGGGGGGGGGCGTCTGATTACGATAATGCATTAAACTTATACGCATTTTACCGTTAAATTATTTTAATCAAGTAATTACATTGGTATGTTTTTCATTTACTTTTTCGTTAGTGATAGAGAGATAGTATGCTGTCTAATACTTAATACAATGCCTATTTAAAAGTTCCTTTTGATTTAATGCTTTTTTGTAAATTATTACAAGCATATTCATAACTATAATACTGTATAATTTAAAAATAAATATAACAAACAGTTTTATTTCGTGCATGGACGGCTAACAAGAAACGCCTTTATCTTTTTTCACATCTTCAAGATTTACGATCAAGCAATAACAACACAAACGAAAACTTTTTTTATCTTTAAACCGCTAGCGCATGCGCGTTGCATGATTTAATCGAGCAAACAATCTAGACATTAAAAATCAGTATGGTCACGATATGTTAATCAGAAGAACCAATCAGAACAATGCTAACCGGTATACCTAGGCGCCTGTGTTAAAAAAGAAAATATCGATTTTCGACTATTCGAATATTCGATATTTATCGAATAAAATGATAGGTCAGAGTCAGAGATCACATTACTACATTTCGTTTCCTGCATATGATATAAACATGTGACTTTTAAAAATTAGTTGTTTCTGCTTTTTTAGCATTATAATATAGTATTTGACTGTTCAATAAGAGCTAATATACAGCCACGAAAAGTAAGTTATTGCCATTAAATACAAATATTTCAGCTCATTAATTTCTGAGATTGAAGTTCAGTGTATATTCTTTTGTTCTTATTCATTGTACTATATTGTAAATCCCCATGTTGCAACTAAATTCTGAACGTTTTTTTAAACTTATTGTAATGTAATTTCCAGAAAAATAATACCGAACGCATAATTTATTTAATATGATTGAGTATTTATTTTTACTAACGTGTTATTATGCGCCTGAAAATATGTTATCAGCTTTGTTTTCAAATCATTGATTGATGAATTTTTATTCCAATTCGCTTTCGAGTTTGAAATAAGGCCGAAATTTTGTTTCATTAATTGTGGTGAACTACACAATTTCTTTTCCTGTAATTAAAATACTTTTATGTAAAATTTGTGAATAATAATAATAAAAGAACCATTCTATTGTTTTAATTTAATGAAGTTTTTTCTGTCTTTTATGCATGGGTATTGCATAACTTTTTACATGGGTTCTTTCACTTTAAAATTATGTAAAAATGTTTCGTCTAAAAAGTTCTGGTGTTTTTGCAAAGTTTTAAGAAAAAAAGTTTGTGAATTACAAATTTGATGCAGTTACCAGTATCATGGTGTTTGAATAAACATAATTTAAACTTTTATATCGAGAAATTAAAAAATTATTTAAATATGAGAATTTATTTAATTGGGAATCTTATGTAAAATCTTAGTTATCCCGTTGACCAAAAATCTTTCGCCAACCTATAAGATAAAATGCCAATAATGGTTGATCATAAATGTCACATTCACTTGACTTTAAGCAAGTTACTCGTGTTTATGTCATCAAGTGATTTTTATTTCGATGTTTTATTTGTATTTTTATTAATATTATACTAATTTATTTGTTCTTTCATGATTTATATAATTTGGTGAAATTGGTTGACGGGATAACTAAATAGTACCGTAAAATCTACGTGGACCTGATTGTGTTTTTATGTTATTACTTTATTGATCTAATTGTGAAAAAAATTGCTTACCAAAATTCCTGACAAATATTGTCAGTTTTTTATCATAAAATTCTGTTCAATTTACCTATAGCTGTGTTCTAGTATGATATATTTTTGAGTATCGCCAAATTTATCTAAGCACAAAAAACATTTATCATGTCCATAATCTACAAAATACACAAAGTAAATTCTTCTCAAAATGAACAGTATTGACAAATGAACAAATGACGAATTAATTAACAAATGATTCTCAAAATGAACAGTATCATAGTTTTTTTAGGTTTGAAAATTTTTTATCGATAACTTGAGTATTTTTCTTTTATTTCAACATATTGCCAAAAAGTATGCTAATCAGGGTTGAGGTTTTGACATGACAAGCATCAAAAACTGGTTTAAACTGTCATAAGCTGGTTTAAACCATCAAAAACTGCCATAAACTGGTTTAAACCGTCAAAAACTGCCAAATGTATGTAACACACTAAAACATTTTAGCTACAATAGGTAAACATTAAATAAGTCAATGCTTTATGTGATCTTTTATTTAAATTTATTGTAATTTAATAATTAAAAATTATTATTTGCAATAAAATATTTTTATTTTTTGGATTTTTCAGTCAGAAGAAAGTCATTTTGTACAATTAAATAATCAGGATCAATTTTACCCTGCAGCACACAACATGTTTAGCTCATTTATTTATGTCAAAAAGATTTCTGAGTTTAGAGTGTATGAGGCGTTAGAAAATAGTCTGTCTCTTTAATTGATGCTGAGCGAGTAGGACTTGATAGCAAAAGCATTGCTAGATGAGCAAGTTTTGAAGAAGGCTCAAAAAGCTGTTGCATTTAGTGATACCTTTCCACCAAGCAATGGGGTCCTCCCTATAGCACAGAAATAAGAAGACTGGAAAGGGGACTCTTTAGCTTCATACACAATCAGTATGGGGTAAGCAGCCATAAATTCTCTCTGTAGCTCAAGCGCGAGCTGAATCAACTGATACATCAGTCAACCCTTGTCCCTGATGGTTGGGATGCAAAATATAAGCCAAACAATGGTATGGTTTCATGATTTGATCCCTTCTATTATGCACTTTTTCAATATGGTGCTTAAGGGAATTTTCTTTTAGAAGACGAGCCAATTTTGTTCAGTTTTAAAATCAGAAACATTTTTATATATTTAAAGAAAGCATGTTTTAAAAAGATTTGGACTTTAAGCTTTTTTTTTTAAATTGCTTCTCTTATTTTGTAAATGTTTAAGATTAATAATCCAATTTCAATTTTAAATGGAATGGTTATTGCCTAGACTAGAATAACATTGATGCACAGTATCTTGTTAAGCCGCTATCAGATTCACCAACTTTTCGAGCAATTTTTGAGCCAAACTCTTGATTTCCTCCAACTTTTCACGGAAATGTTGTCTCGACACCCAGTGTGATAGCAAACAGCAATATCCCCAACTTTTTCTCCGCATCTCAAAAAAGTCTGTCCTAGCCGCAACTTTTCCTCCCACCTTTCAACATTTCAGCGAATCAGAGATAAGCGATTGATACGAAAATGCGATAAATATTGGCGGCTGGTACTAGTAGTACTGGTTTTCCCGGGTTTTCCTCCAACTTTAGCAAAGACAATTGTAACCTTTTTCTCCCTTTCAACTGGAAAAAGTTGG